>CM034619.1:19548883-20170529 GCA_020080225.1 Gynochthodes officinalis
TTCAATAAAAGCAAACAATTGTCCAAATATTATTTGATTGTAATCTATAAAATCACTTCCCATTTCTTTTTGTAAATTTGAAATTATTCTTTTCTTTATTATCTCTCGAAATTACATTTATACATTTACAGTTTGCTTTTTCAGAACTAGATTCTATATTATCATATGTAAAATTATCTTCATTTATATATGAATTTCTATTAATAAATTTATCATTTTATTTATTAATTATTCTTCTTGAAATAATTCATTTTTTTTTCATTTACATTGATTAGCCTTATGTCCAAATCTACCACATTTCCAACAGGTTATTGAATTACTTGTGTTGTTTTTTCTGTATCTCTTCTTTTTATACCGATTGTTATATTGATAATCATCTGTCTGTTTATATTTTTTGGATTTCAAACCTTTTCTATATTTTATTAATTTCCCATTCTGAGATGATGGAACCTTAATCCCTTGAATACCAAAACCTTCACAGAAATTTCCTACTTCCTGCTTTTCTCTAACATATTTATTTTGAATTTTTAATTTTGTACATAATTCCAATCCTTCTTTTTCAATAAAAATAAATAATTTTCCAAATGTTATTTGATTGTAATTTATAAAATCACTTCCCAATTCCTTTTCTAAATTAGAAATTATTCTTTGTGAAAATCAGTTGGGTAATCCAATTATGAATTTTTCTTTGCAAAAATGTGAATTAGCATCAGGTCTCTTTAATACTTAAGTAAACAATACATCTTTGTACTATCTAAAATCTGATAATGTTGGACATCCTAAACTAGTTAAATTACTTTTTGAACTAGTTAAAATTTCTCTAGGATTGCTTATGAAATGAACTAATGAAGCAACTATCAAAAAGTCTACTACATAAGATATTTGTTATGTTACCAATGTTATACTATTATCAGAATTAGTAACTTTTCTCTCTTTTGGTGTTGTATGATCTAATATTTGATTTCTATTTTCTTGTGTTAATCATTATCCCACCAATCATTTTTTTGATATCAGAGCCATTAGTTTGCCTAAAACATGTATTCCTTTTTGGCTCTAATATCAAGAATTATTAGAAACTTGTCAACAAGAGATTAAAACTTTATTAGATAAAAAATTAATTTGACCTTTAAAATCTCCTTGGTCTTGTCCAGCTTTTTATGTTATGAACCAAACTGAAAAAGAAAGAGGAGTTCCAAATGCGACTTTGTAGGTGACATGGGGGGTGAACTGATATTTTCGTGAATAGGTGATTTGGAAATATATTTTGAAGGACTTTATGAAATTATTGAAGGTGATGGTTCAGAAATAGAGAATGATCTTCTTGAATATCCATAATTTCTTGAAGAAGAACCTATTTCTCTAAAAGAATTAAATTTTAAAAGAATTTTTCCATCATCTTTTTTTTATTATTTCATCTATTTCATTTCTAGCGGATTGCATATTATTAATTTCAAATTGTTGAGGAATTGTTATCTCATTCCATTTTAATGTTCTAGGAATATAAACATTAGGATTATTAGCTTCTACTTGTAATATTACTGTTTCATCTGTAGAAGTTGGATTCATTTGAAATTTAGAATTAAGTTGAGAATTCATTAATCTAAAATATACTCTATATATAACTGCAAAGTTTTTACAGAATCTTTTGAATTCATTACCTTGTAAATGAATATCTAATATTAATGGATCAATCAAATCTACTGAAAAGTTTGGAGCACAGTTAAAATAAAGTGGTCCATTACATATATTAGTTTGAATTACAGCTAATAATGATGCTTTATATCTTTTTAATCTTCTATCTCTTAATGCTAAATAAATTGGAGCATCAACTCCCCTATGAACTAAGGGTTTAATTGTTACTTGAATCATACCAAAATGAATATATTTATATCCTTTTTTCTATATATTTTCTTAATGAAACTAAACTTAATAAAGGAATAGTTTGAAATTCTTCTTGAATACATGTAGTCTCTTCATGAGTTTTTATTGGGAAAGCAATTTTGAAATCCATAGAACAAATTTTATATGTTGATTCTATTTGCTATTCTGGAATAGTCCAGTCTAAATTATTAATTGGCATATGAATCTCTTGACTCTACATTACATCAGATAACCTATTTCTACCTTGAGTGTTCATTAGCATTCTTCTAAGTCTAGCCGCCATGTTTAATTTATCATAATCTATCTTTATATTTGACTAAGACTAAGATAGAGGAACAAGGGGAACAACCTGCTTGGAACACCACTACTCAGGGTTTGCCAACGTCTTACGGTCTTACCAAACCTATCTTAACCTTAAACAAATATAAAATCTTAAATTAATATTTTCTTAAATAGTTTAAGCTGAACTTAAATAAATACAAATAAACACTTAGGCAAATTAGTGGCTCTAACACTATAATGGAGCAGGATCACAGTAAAATAATAAAACATGAATAGAAAACTTATTGTATAAATAGTTCTTGAAAATAATAAAGAAATCCGGTTGACCATAATAGTATAAGTCCTTCAAATTGAAACTTCAAAATAACTCCTTGAATTATAATATCTTTAGAAATCCAAATTGAAAATTGTACAAGAGATTTTGGAATACAAAGATATATGAAAGTTGGAGGTTTACAAAGGTAGAATGGGTAGGCTAATATAAGCTCCAGAAATTTGTGATAAAACTCGATGATCAATACATTGAAAACTTCTCCTTTTATAAAGAAACTTGAATCTTCATTTGAATTTTTGTCGACCACCTTTGTCGCCATTTTATAAAGTACTTGTCTTCTTTTGAAAAAGTTTATTGTATTCTTTTGAAGAGGGTCCAACCACTTTCTTCTTGGTGGAAAGGAGAATCTTTCGTACATTTCCCACTTCTCCGCATGAATAATTGATATGATTGGAGATTTTTGAATATGTGAAATATAGATGCCTTCTTTTTCTTTTTGAAAATATTCATTCTTCCATGGGACATGCTAGTTCGTCTTTTGGTTGAGTAATACTTGAACGTGAGCAATCTTTAAACAAAAAGGAATTTCTGGCTTTGAATGAATTCCATCTTCTTTGCTCTTCTTGCTGCTTGATCCAATATTTTATGCCTTCTTGATAAAATTGGTTAATAGTCTGCTGTGCCTTCTTGCTATCTAGAAAGAATAATTTCTAAATTTTTGAAAATTTTAATTTTCCTAGCTCTCGATCATGAATAATTTGAACAGCATTTTGAGTATTCCAAATTATGGGTGCTCTGACAGTTGTCTTCCTTCCACCTTTTTGAATAATTTGATAAGTAACTTGCTATGGATACGTGAATCCTACAAAATAGAAACTTGTTAGTTTAAAATTCAAATGGATTTTGTGCCAATGGTCCGCCGAATGGATCTGATGATGATCCTTCTAAAGAGGCTTTTATTTTTATACTTTTTGACTTCTCCTGTTCATTGAATTTCTTAAATTGAAAGAATTCTTGGAACATTGAATATGCTTCTACCACTTGTTTGTCCTTTTGCAATAATTCAGTGACAGAGAAAATCATTCTTCTTTAAAACTTCTTTTTCTTTTCTTTTGAACTTTTTCTTTTGCTTTTTAGCTTTAATAGGTGTCTGTGGTCCTATTTCTTTTTTTGGCCGATCGAGTTGTTAAATGCATTTTTTTTTGCAGAATTGTGCTTCTTGAAAATGCTTGTCCACCATTTCTTGGTTTAAAGTAAAGGTATTCCACTACTTAATCTTGAATTCCCTTCCCAAAGACATTGGCAAAGGTTTTCCATGATACTGATGAATTTTATAACTCTAGCAAAATATCCAAAGCACTCAGAATCTTGCATGGAACTAAACTAGGTTCGCATTGTTTTCAATCGTGCCTTTAGTTCTTCTAAGGAATAACTTGTAAGCCATCTTGACTTTAGGAGTGTAAATATCCTCAAACCATCCAAAATAAATCCACCAATCATAGAACCAAATTGGAAATAATTGAATTTGGTAATCAAAGTTCTTATGAAAAACGAAAAACCATGAATGGTTGAAAGGTCTGAAAAGGAATACTTTATACCAAGCCAATAAATAGTCTTGATACATGTATCCAAAAGGATCATTATCAATAGAAAAAAGGTTTTATCATGGAGTGACTACCCCATTCATCAAAAGAACAAATCTTTTTTATGATAACTTTGGAATAAACAATTTTAGTGACATCTTGAGTATGTCTGATTTCAATGGATCTAGAGTCTATCAATATCATTTGATAGAACTTTATATCCTTATTGAGATAAAAATGAATGCAATAGAAGTTGGAATGAAGGGTTTTTGAAAGATTGGTTTGAAAAAACTTGAAAATCTAGAGCTTGAATATATCTTGTCGATAAAATGTGTTCTATGGATTTTTTGGTAAAATATGAAGTTGTTGAACTAGATGAAGCTTGAATAGGTTGAGTTTGGGTAAAAGGTTTTTGAGCTTGTGGTTTTAGGAATGGTGTTTCAAGATCTTGAACATAATTGAGTGGAGGATAATCTGATTGAGCTTGAAATCTATTTGGTGTAGAAGCCAAATCTCAAATACGTTGAATCTTAGACTTGAAATCTCCTTCTTTCTTGATAATACTCATTTTGAAATTCCTGTAAGAAATTCATGAGTTAGAAAATTAGGCATAGAATTCTCCTCACCTTTAATGTATTCAATATCAAAATCGAATATAGATAGGATAGTCTGACATCTTGCAAAAATTTGTTTGGAAACAATATTTTGAACATCTTTTTGTAAAACATCCTTTGCTGATTTGCAATCAATTCATTGTAAAATTTTTTGATAATACAAATTGTCTTGGAATTTTGAAACCCATAAAACAATAGATAAAATTTCTTTTTTAATAGTTGAATAATTTTTTTTGCCTGCACTCCAGACACCACTATGGAATTGTACTAATTGTTCTAGGGAATCCTTTTCTAATTTTTTCTTGAGTATTCCTCCATAACCTAAATGGAGGAATACTCCATAGTGGAGGAATACTTCATAGTGGAGGAATACTCAATTGAGTATTCCATTTAGGTTATGGAGGAATACTGAAGCAAAAATTAGAAAAGGTTTCCCTAGAACAATTAGTACAATTCCATAGTGGTGTCTGTAGTGGGGCCAGAAAAAATTATTCAACTATTAAAAAAAATTATCTATTGTTTTATGTGTTTCAAAATTTTCCAAACAAAATTTTGCAAGATGGCAGGCTATCATATGTGTATTCGATTTTGATGTTTAAATACATTAAAGGTGAGGAGAATTCTCTGCCAAATTTTCTAACTCGTGAATTTTTTATAGGAATTTCAAAATGAGTATTATTAGGAAAGAAGGAGATTTCAAGTCTAAGATTCAAAGTATTCAAGATATGGCTTCTACTCCAAAATAGATTTCAAGCTCTATCAGATTATCCTCCTCTCAATTATGTTCAAGCTCTTGAAACACCATTCCTGAAAACACAAGCTCAAAAACCTTTTACCCAAACTTAGCCTATTCAAAGCTTCATCTAGTTCAGCAACTTCATATTTTACCAAAAAATCCATAGAACACATTTTATTGACAAGATATACTCAAGCTCTAGAGTTTCAAGTTTTTCAAACCTATCTTTCAAACCTAGATTAATGAATTCACAAATAGATTCAAAGTTTAAAATGGTTATAAAAGATAAAGATGAAACAGTTTTATTACAAGTACAAGTTGATAATCCTAAAGTATATATTTCTAGAACATTAAAATAGAATGAACTAACTATTCCTCAAGAATTCGAGATTAAGAATAATCAACTAGTGAGAAAATTTTCCAAAACAGAAATACAAAATATGATAGAAAAAGATGATGGAAAATTTTTAATTAGATTTAATTGTTTCAGAAAACCAGGTGAAAGTAGTTCTTCAACTTTTGAAAATTCTAGAAGATCATTTTCAGAAGCATCACCTTTGATGGTTTTTGAAGGAACTTCAAAATATATGTTTAAATCTCCAATTCCAAAAATTATAAGTTCTCCTTCTATGTCACCTACCAGAACGCAAATGGGAATTAATGTTATTACTTTTGATAAATAATTTCAAATAAATTTTGAATATTTGCAAGAATTTTTTGATGAATCAGAAACATATAAAAAAAAGTATGGTTTTTATTAGTGGATCAAACTATTCAAGAAAAATTAAAACAAGAATGGATTTCTTATATAAAAAATATAAGATGTAATATGCCTGTCATTGTATGAATGTCATTTCAAGAGAAAATAAAGAAACTTTATTTGATATGATTGATAAAATTAATGATGTAGAAAGTAAAAGGAATATTTTGAAAAATTGAAAGATTTAATTATAGAAGAAGAAAAGCCTAAGGAATTTAAAGAACCTTATAGTATTACAAAATTATTAGAACAATAGCCTCAGCAAAGTTTATTTAATATAAGAAAACCTGATGAACTAATAGAAGATATAAAAACATTAAAATTGCATGTTAGAAAACTTCAACAAGATATCATAGAATTAAAAACTAAAGATTTAGAATTAGAGACAAAATTAACTTTACGAACTTAAGCATCAACTTCAAAAGGTAAAGAAATTATAGAAGAAATTGAAGATTTAGATTCAATTTAGATTAATAAAGAAGATGTTTCAAATGATTTACATATTTGAATGATAAGTAGAATTTCATTTCAAAAATGGTATTGTTTTATTATTGTAAAAATTCATGATTTTGAAATAACCTTGCATGTTATGACCGATGGCGGTGCAGATGCCAATTGTATTAAATCCGAAATTATTCCAACGAAATATTGTCAAAAAAACTAATGAAAGATTAATTGCAGCTAATGGTAGTAAATCGGATGTAAATTACAAATTGTAATGACGATTACTAGTGGCCCAGGAGGATTAGTCCTGTGCTTAGTCAACGTGTGATGTGTGCTCGATGATCCCTAGCCAGAGTATGCAGGCCAAAAGCTCGTTTTGGCCTCGTGCAATTAAAGAGTTCGGTGAGTGGCCATGTACTATGTGGGGACTAAATGAATGTGGGGATACTCTTGTTGATTAAAAAAAGAAAGAATCCTTTCACGAGGGGAACTTGAGATCTTGAATTTGAATGTCATGTGAATTTGGAACTTCATTTCCTTTTGTATTTTCTTTAATTGTCTCCTACTTTTTGAAAAGTTGTTTGTACTTTTTGACAAAAGTCTTCCCACTTTTCTTGACTTTGTGGTGAGTATTACTTTTCTCACTTTGTCGATTCCTCTTTGTTGAATATTGAAGGACCTACTACCATCAAATAGCTAATGAATTTAGTTTTCATTCTTGCAGATGCAAGAAAAGACGTTAGTGGAATAAAACATTTTTTTTAACAATTCAAAATGATCCTGGGCTAAGGGCCCTCCAAAGGGATCTCATGATGATCCTTCTGGTGAAATTTCTTTGCTTTCTGGATATAGTACATAGTCAACACGTGGTGTGTGCTCGATGATCCCTAGCCAGAGTATGCAGGCCAAAGGCTCGTTTTGGCCTCGTGCAATGAAAGAGTTCGGTGAGTGGCTATGTACTATGTGGGGACTAAATGAATGTGGGGATACCTCTTGTTGATTAAAAAAAAAAGAAAAAAAAAAGAAAGAATCCTTTTATAGAGGGGAACTTGAGATCTTGAATTTGGATGTCATGTGAATTTGGAACTTCATTTCCTTTTGTATTTTTCTTTAATTTTCTCCTACTTTTTGACAAAAGCTTCCCACTTTTCTTGACTTTGTGGTGAGTATTACTTTTCTCACTTTGTCGATTCCTCTTTGTTGAATATTGAAGGACCTACTACCATCAAATAGCTAATGAATTTAGTTTTCATTCTTGCAGATGCAAGAAAAGACGTTAGTGGAATAAAACATTTTTTTTAACAATTCAAAATGATCCTGGGCTAAGGGCCCTCCAAAGGGATCTCATGATGATCCTTCTGGTGAAATTTCTTTGCTTTCTGGATATAGTACATAGTCAACACGTGGTGTGTGCTCGATGATCCCTAGCCAGAGTATGCAGGCCAAAGGCTCGTTTTGGCCTCGTGCAATGAAAGAGTTCGATGAGTGACTATGTACTATGTGGGGACTAAATGAATGTGGGGATACCTCTTGTTGATTAAAAAAAAGAAAAAAAAAGAAAGAATCCTTTTAGAGAGGGGAACTTGAGATCTTGAATTTGAATGTCATGTGAATTTGGAACTTCATTTCCTTTTGTATTTTTCTTTAATTGTCTCCTACTTTTTGAAAAGTTGTTTTTACTTTTTGACAAAAGTCTTCCCACTTTTTGACAAAAGTCTTCCCACTTTTCTTGACTTTGTGGTGAGTATTACTTTAATCACTTTGTCGATTCCTCTTTGTTGAATATTGAAGGACCTACTACCATCAAATAGCTAATGAATTTAGTTTTCATTCTTGCATATGCAAGAAAAGACGTAAGTGGAATAAAACATTTTTTTTAACAATTCAAAATGATCCTGGGCTAAGGGCCCTCCAAAGGGATCTCATGATGATCCTTCTGGTGAAATTTCTTTGCTTTCTGGATATAGGAAGCTCAATGGGATTTAATATGAATTTACAAAAGATTTGATTCCGTACTAGGTCTGATGCAATCAAGGCCGCAAGTGGTTGTTTAGTGAGACTTAGCACCATACACAGTCAATATGTTTAAGCTAGTATAAGTGATAGAGGAGCCCTGGTGTCCATGGCTATCTTTTAGCACAACCTACATGATATGGATATGTTGCTAAATATTACTACAATCAGACACCAGAATCATGGCTACTTTTTGCAAATGATAATACTGACTTGGAGTACTGAGATCAAATCATTTGAATTTGTGAGCCCACGACAAAATTCCCTTGGTTGAGTTGGTTCCCATAAAGTTCAACTTCTTTTGTGTAAATGATGGAATTATTTGATCTGCATAGACAGATTGAATTTCTGCCATTGATGTTTGTAACTGAAGTGGCACTCCATCTGTTGCACTATATGCCGAGGCTCCAAGCAGAAAATATGGAGCATAACAAGAAGTTGTTTGATCGGGTGAATGACATGGCTGCAAGGAAGGGTTGTACCCCATCGCAGCGAGCATTGGCCTGGGTCCATCATCAGGGAAATGATGTTTGTCCGATACCTGGTACTACCAAGCTTGAGAATCTCAAGCAGAATATAGGAGCTTTATCTGTAAAACTCTCAGCAGAAGATATGGCTGAGCTTGAATCCATTCCTTCAGCTGGTGCAGTGAAGGGTGACAGATGTGGGCCTGGCATTCCTACTTGGCAAAATTCTGATACTTCACCTTTGTCAACATGGAAGGGTACATGAAGACTCTGCTGCTGTTATGTCGTTCAAGCTCTGTGTGATGCATTTCATTTCTTTGAGGTTTTGCGTTGTTTCAAATAAATTGCAGTCCTTGCAATACTATTATGCACATTTTCTTTCATGAGAGGCATGTAATCTTATTGTACAAGAGCTGAAAAAGTGGAGTTTGTTATTTATTACGATTTGGTTAGGTGAGGAAATTGTTTTCTCATTTTTGCAAGACAGGTGGTCCATGAACGGGTGTAGGCATGTTTGAGGCAGTAAAAGTGACTCCCTGCTACTAGAGCACATCTGTAAACGTGGTTATTTGCACATTTACATCATGCCTCTTTTAAGGAGCATCATTAAACTAAGCAGTTTAGACGAGTTAAGAAGAATGTTGGTCCAGTTCTTGATAGTAGAGGCATAAATCCTTGGTGCTCTCCTTTTTCTTCACAACATTAAGCATTGGCCAAAGTACCACGTAAAAATCAACCTTAGTTCTCTTCTCCATGAGTATTATTATTAAGAATAACAAAAGAATTTTAAAAATAATATAAGAATTTCATATTAAAAGTAACATTTTTTTTAGAATGAACTAGTTATAATAATAATTTCACTAAGGCAGCTTGCTTAATAATCAACCTCTATACTTGGTTTGGTAATCATGTTCTTTGACTTTTTTAACAACGTTTTTTCGTAAGAAATTATAATTAAGAGGTCCCTAGCTATTAAAAAAGAAAATTTCTTTTTTCTCTTTTAATTTAGTATCAATCTATGTAGATACAATAATGAAACTCCAATTTCAAATCAATTCAAACTATCATGAATTCATGATACACCCAATATATATTTTGGAAAAAAAAAAGCTGATCTGGAAATTTGGTGGGGTATTACGAAAAATGTCCTATTATATGCATGCCAGCTCCGGTACCTTCCTTCGACCATATGATCGCAATAATGGAGAATCCAAGGGAAGGCAATGAATTAGTAGTGTATATATTTTCACAACGTTAATATCATTGGTGTTCATCATGCCAATTTCTAGAGAACGATTCAACAATTCTGTATCAATCAATCAATCAACCTTTCTTCTAACTTGTCCTTTCTCCTTGTATCATCTAGATAAGGATAAGACATGCGAATTTGAACTGCAATACTTGCAAGTGACCAAAAAGTTTGGCCACAAGGTCTAACTCTTAGAGCAACACCTCCACTGTCTATATATCTTTTATGCGTGAAGATAAACAAATGTTGCACCCATGATGAAAGATTATGTAGAGTTACTACTGATTCATGAACATTTTGTGAAAAATGAACAAAATACAATAGGGTGAAATCTAGAAAGCTTATGGTCTAGGTAACGTTATCTATACAAATTAAGCTTGTAAGCAAAGAGGTAATGGATAGATAGCAATATGAATTTAAATTGTCAGATAATAAATAATGCAAACGAAACACTATATAACAAAAACAGAATTGATAATAGATTGGGACCAGTAGTAGGTCTTCCTCAATAGTGAACACGAAGAAAAAAATTTATCAGATGGGTCCGGCAGAAAAGCTCCCACTCCTTAATCATTATATATACAAGGCAAAGAAAACCCAGTTACCAACGCTGCTCTTCTCATCAACTTCATCAGTCACCCGCCATACTTTCTCCTCCACTCTCTCAACTCTGTGACTGTGTGTGCGTTTCTTAAACTTTGAAAAAATGGCGACGGAAGAAGTGAAAGTTCCCAGGATCAAGTTGGGCTCACAAGGGCTCGAAGTTTCAGCTCAAGGGCTAGGCTGCATGAGCATGTCAGCCTTTTACGGGCCGCCAAAGCCCGAGCCCGACATGATCAAGCTCATCCAATACGCTATCGAGCGAGGAATCACCCACCTCGACACCGCGGAGACGTATGGGCCGCACACCAACGAAATACTCGTCGGAAAGGTAACTTTCAGTTCTGAGCAAGGCTTGCTTAGTTGCTTCTTTGCATGTGTGTTGTACGTCCTTTTTAATCCTTGTACCATGTTCAAGTTGCTATTTTCCCTTTTCGTTTGTTTTTGTTAGTGGGTATTTTCAGGTTCATTTTGTGTTTTTTATAACATTTGCATGTATTTCTGCTAGCTTGATTGTATGTCTCACTTTACCCTTGGTCCAGGTTATTTTTGCTTGGTGGTTTTATGTTTAGTTGTACATAGATTATTTAAAATATTGAAGAATTCACTATGTGATACTATACGGATCGAAGGAATTTTAACAAGCCATTTTGAGTGATTTAGCTAAGGGGATCATTGTTTCATGAATCTTGGAATCCAACTCAAAAGTTAGCTTGTGAAACAACTTAAGAATTCAAAGCCATATATGCCTCACATGAAAATCAACTAATCATGACAAACTACCGTACGGTGTTGACATTCTGTGTCTAAGAGAAATTATTGACTTTGCATTAAATCGGTTTTATACTAGATTTTCTTGCAAACAGAGCAAATTTGGGATCACTAATTTGTCTCGGACTAACACTACAATTTCAAAGATCACCAATCTAGTCCCAACAAACACTCTAATACCAGGAACCGTCTAATCTAAAGCGAACGATGTAATACTTACCTTACCAATCTAGTTTTAGGCAAACTCTGTAATACCAAAGTCATCAAATGCGTGACACAACTTGGAGCGTGCTGATTGTTTTTTTATTATTTGTCATAAATTTTGAGGAAATTCATCTCAAAAGTTAGTTTGTGAAAATGATGAACCAAAAGCTATATAAATCTTACATGGAAATTTCATACCTTTCATGTGGGGAATCAGCTAAATAATGGCACGCTGTTATCCCTATTGAGCCCTGGGTATAGTGTTTGAGAATTAAGATATATATGCGTGTGGTATAAGAATACAGTGGTGGAAATGGGTTTAACAAATTGCTTTGAGGCCATCAAAATTACTACTCCTTCTGGCCCAAAAAAGTGACCAATTTAAAAACAATTCACTGTTTCCAAAAAAAAAAGAAGAAAAGTCTAACTTTTCTGTGAAATTTTTGTATTGCTCTTACCAATAATATCAATATATAACTCAAATTAAAATATAATACCTTTACTAATAATAGGAATGGATAACCCAAATTGAAAAGTAATGATAAAAAATAAAAAATTTGTACACTTAATGTTATATTAAATATATATATGTATTATATCATTTAATTTAAAAAAAGTTATATCAAATCAAAAGTGAATTTTTTTTTGGACTGACGGAGTATGAATTTGAATTGTAGTATGTAACTCTTCTTTAATAATTTACAATTACTTTTAAAGATTCTTCAATCACAATAGAATAAAAAATTTAGCCAAAGTAGGATGTAGTAAAACTATTGCCTTCTTGTATTTAACATGTTAAATAATGGACAAAGTTGACCTCTCTGTGCAATTAACGTATGTTTTGATATTCATGTGTCAATTCTTTTACTTACAATGTTCAAAATATTTCATTGAATCTTGAAATTCCTATACTTTCATTTTCCAAGTTTTAGCAAAACTTCGTGACAAGTTGTATAAAGAAAATGGCGATCCTGCAAGAAAAAAAAAACATAATGAAAGTTAGATCGTAAGCAACTGAAAAATAATCCCATGTACTGCGTCATTTCATTGAAAAATATGATTATGTTATCAAAACGATTGGCACATCCATAAACATAGGAAATTGGGAAAATTGAGATACATTGTGCTAAGTACTGATCAAGAATCTACTTCTGTAAAATATGTTAATTTATATTGATGTTAAGAAATAATATGTATAGGCTTTGAAAGGAGTGCCAAGAGAGAAAGTAGAGGTTGCAACAAAATTTGGGATCGAAATTGTGGACGGGCAACTGGAGATTTGTGGTGATCCAGCCCATGTACGAGTAGCATGTGAGGGCAGCTTGAAGCGGCTTGACATTGGCTGCATTGATCTCTACTACCAACATCGCATTGATACACGTATACCCATTGAAGTCACGGTTTGCTCCACTTTCCTTTTTCCTTTTCTTTTCTTTTCTGAGCTTGAATTTGATGCAATGAATTTTCAGATATTCCTAAACCTTATGAAAATTTCATGATATCTATCTGGTAGACCTTCCAAAGCCCAAGAAGCGGGCAAGGTTAGATTAGGAAGTTGTAGCAGGTTGTAGTATTAGAGGCTGATATGGTACAACTATATCGAACCACAACAGACAAATATTTAGGCACTTTTCTTGCTAAAATCCAAAACTTTGCTAAATCTGACAATGATTTAATAAAAAAGAAGAAGAACAGTTTATTTCTCCAGCTTTGTGGACTATCTCTTTATTGATAGCAGTTTATTTCTCCAACTGTGTGACTGTATCTTTATTGATAGTTGTCCCCTTCTGAATCTGTATGAATGCGTGGGATGGTTATTGTTTCATGCATGTGCTGGTTTTTAGGTGTCTTTAGGGTCATGGTGATACAATCAAAGATACTTTTTATTTTTTTTAAGAGAATTGCAGATTAGTTTACTGATTTCTCACTTCAAGTTGATCAGTAGGAAAGAAGTTTGCCCTAGTCGCAGAGTTTGCTTCACAGAGCTCCTGATGTTGGCATTTTCTTGTTCTTGAAATTTTCTTTTTCCCAGATTGGAGAACTTAAGAAACTGGTTGAAGAGGGTAAAATAAAGTACATAGGTTTATCTGAGGCCTCAGCTTCAACAATTAGAAGAGCACATGCTGTTCATCCAATAACAGCAGTACAGTTGGAGTGGTCCTTGTGGTCCAGAGATGTGGAGGAAGAAATAATTCCTACTTGCAGGTTTTACAGTTTATCATGCTTTATTACCTTTGACATTTGCAAGAATTGAGAAGTTCTAACTTCATTGTTGCTATAATCTTTTAGAGAACTTGGCATAGGCATTGTAGCATACAGTCCCCTTGGAAGAGGATTCTTCTCATCGGGTCCAAAACTGCTTAAGCAATTGGAGGAAGGTGACGTCCGAAAGGTCTGTGCTTCTTCTCCTTGATTATAAGTTCCTTATGAGAGAATATATACTCTTTTAGTTACGTATAACAGAAGATGAGTTAATTGGTAACTTGCTACAGAAAGGTTTTAAAGTTTGTGTGCGAATTTGTTTATACAAAATGACGAGGTTGAAGTTCCATGCCGCTGAAAACTGTAAAATAGAAATTTTATTTCAAAACTTCTCAAGGCTTCTATATGTGAGATTCTCACAAGCTTAATTTTAACAATCTCCATGGTCATTCTTCCCTCAGTTATGATGGCATTAGGAAAACCTTTCCTCAGTATATGTTTTCAAAGATTTTAGCAAGTTCAGAAAAAAGAAGATTTGAGGAAGTTAGTTATGCCTTCTTTCTTTTATGCAAATTCAGGATGTGACACGTGAATTTTATTGTGTCTGTTCAAAAGGCTTCTTGCATGGTAATTCTGATAATTTCTTTTATTTAGTAGTGACTTAAATAATTCCATTTCCATGTGGTGAATACGTATTTTTGGTTCTATTGCAAGATAGGTGCAAAACCAAATGGTATCACTTTTTCTGCTTTAAAACTTTAAATATCTTAAGGAATATCAAGCCAAAATTTTAAGATACTTATTGAAGAAGGCTGAGCACATGATGATAAAAGATCAAAGCGGTTCTTAAGATTCTACTGTATGACTATTACAAGTTATGTTTGGAAGCTAGAAAAAGTGTTATGTAAGATCGATAGATTATCAAAAATCAAAATACCTGTCAGATTGTTCGAGCAACTTTGGATATAGGAAACTAGCACTCAATAGGATTGAATATGAATTTACAGAAGATTTGGTTTCATACTAAGTTTGATGCAATCAAGACAGCAAGTAGTTGTTTAGTGAGACTTACAAAGATTGACAGTCAATTTGATGAAGCTAGCATAAGTCATAGAGGAGCCATGGCGTCCGTGGCTATCTTTTAGTACAACCTACAAGATATGGATATGTTGCTAAATGTTACTACAATCTTACACCAGAATCATGGCTACTTTTTCCAAATGATATTACTGACTTGGAGTACTGATATCAAATCATTTGAGTTTATGAGCCTGCCCACGACAAAATTCCCATGGCTGCCAAAAAGTTCAACTTCTTTTGTGTAAATGGTGGAATTATTTGATCTGCATAGACAGATTGAATTTCTGCCATTGATGTTTGTAACTGAAGTGGCACTCCATCTGTTGCAGTATATGCCGAGGCTCCAAGCAGAAAATTTGGAGCATAACAAGAAGTTGTTTGATCGGGTGAATGACATGGCTGCAAGGAAGGGTTGTACCCCATCGCAGCTAGCATTGGCCTGGGTCCATCATCAGGGAAA
The DNA here is from genome assembly GCA_020080225.1 of Gynochthodes officinalis. Lineage (NCBI taxonomy): Eukaryota > Viridiplantae > Streptophyta > Magnoliopsida > Gentianales > Rubiaceae > Gynochthodes > Gynochthodes officinalis. Next base: position 19,564,504 of record CM034619.1, read on the forward strand.
TGATGTTTGTCCGATACCTGGTACTACCAAGCTTGAGAATCTCAAGCAGAATATAGGAGCTTTATCTGTAAAACTCTCAGCTGAAGACATGGCTGAGCTTGAATCCATTCCTTCAGCTGATGCAGTAAAGGGTGACAGATGTAGGCCTGGCACTCCGACTTGGCAAAATTCTGATACTCCTCCTTTGTCAACATGGAAGGGTACATGAAGACTCTGCTACTATTATGTCGTTCAAGCTCTGTGTGATGCATTTCATTTCTTTGAGGTTTTGCGTTGTTTCAAATAAATTGCAGTCCTTGCAATACTATTATGCACATTTTCTTTCAGGAGAGGCATGTAATCTTATTGTACAATAGCTGAAAATTTGGAGTTTGTTATTTACAAGGATTTGGTTATGTGAGGAAATTGTTTTTTCATTTTTGCAAGACAGGTGGACCATGAATGGGTGTAGGTATGTTTGAGGCAGTAAAAGTCACGCCTCCCCACTAGAGCATGTCTAAAACCGTGGTTATATGCACATTTTCAACATGCCTCTTCTAAGGAGCATCAGTTAAAAGACCACAATAATGTAAAAGTCTGTGTCATTAAACAAAGCAGTTTAGACGAGCCAAGAAGAATGTTGGCCAGTTCTTGATACTTGAGGCATAAATCCTTGGTTGAGTTGGTTCTTTACTTTTTTTCTTTACAACATTAAGCACAACATTAAGCATTGGCCAAAATACGACGTAAAATGTACCTTAGTTCTTGTCTTTTTTCTTGACCAAAATGGACACAGTATAACCGGGTGAAAATTAGAAAGCGTATGGTTTGTATATCGTCGATAGATAGCAATATATGTATTTAAATTGCAGGATATGAAATAATGCGGGACGATGCTTCATGGCTTCAGCAATACGCAAAATTTGAGGCAGCTTGGCGTTTTCCTAGTTGGAACTTGAAGGAAGTAAAACTTGACTTCAGACCCAAGTAGGAGGGTGTACCACCTTAGCCACTTCTAGATTAATCTTAGCCCCACTGAGATTATGTGACGTAGGTTAATCTAATATTAATATTAAGGTCTTTTCCCAGGGTTATCTTGATCTGCATCAACATCAGCCAAGTTGAAAGAAAAGTGATTGATAAAGCTTGTTGGATCATCTGCCTCCAAGAATGCTGTGATCTCAGACCTTCATGAAGTCAATTTTATGATGTAAAACACAACCAAGCAGACTCAAAAATCAAATACTTACTGCCTCTAATCATAGTAAGTTTCTTCATCCTTTAGGCCCTATGGTTTAGCTTTGAAAATAACCTTCAAAAATTTATTGCACAGTTCAAATCAATGTATTAGAATGTGGCCCGAATTGTTGGGCCTAATTACAGTTTCCTAATTAGTTCTTACTACCTATTTAATAGTGGAACAAATTTCAACCGTTTATTTCGGTACTTGATGGACGTACCAAATTAAAATTAGGGATATATAAATTGGTCCTTTCTCTGCCCATTAGGGTTACAGATAGACACAGAACACAAAACGTTCTCCATCAAAACAGTCTGTAACAGAAATAAGGGTGAAGAGAGAGAAACCAAATTTTGACAACAAGCAGAGGTGTTTCTCAACCTGTTTTCAAGAATTATGTCTTCCGCATCAAGTACACAATCCTTATGACTTAATAGTTTGTGATAAATTATTTATTCAAACATCTTGCTTTGATGTTTATATCATGAAGTTTAAGATTTAACATATGGTATCAGAACGGGTTATGAATAAATAATTTATCCATTAATATTTTTGGCCATAAATTTACATATTAATTTTTGAAAAAATAAAATAAAATTAATTTGCATACGAAATAAAGAAAAAAAAATGAATGATTGCTTTAATGATTGATGGTCGTACGGATCTGAAGAAAAAAAAATTATGAAGAATTCCATGGCATGTGATGGTTTGCTGTTATTTTGTTTGTTTTCGTGTGAATGATTGCTTTAATGATTGATGGTCGTACGGATCTGAAAAAAAATTATGAAGAATTTCATGGCATGTGATGATTTGCTGTTGTTTTGTTTGTTTTCGTGTGATGTACTGATGTCTTCTGCTTGGATTTCAAAACAAAGAATAACTTGTCTATAGCAAGAATTGAACACAATCACTCTATGTAAAATCTAAACAAACTTACCACTGGACCAAGGTCATCTAATCGCATGTTATCTGTTTATGCTTTGTCCAATTAAGTATTACAGTGACAAGAAATAAAATTGAATAGCCATATTTTATTAATGCTAGAATTTATGGCAATTATGTTTTTATTTTATTTTATTTCTTTTATGAAATATTATGAGATATTTTATTTTCTTGTCATATTATGACTTTGGGAATATTAATGTTAAAAATTCCCTTAATTTGTTAGATTTACACATGATATTAATATAAATGATTAGTTTGTTAGTCACCAAAGTGGCCAAACTAATTAATTAAAATTTTTATCATGTAGAAAATTATAGTCATTTATTCATATTATGTTAATGCCTATTATTGTAATTATATGAATAAATGACGTTTATTAGTTGATAGAATTGTAGAATTTACCCAAAGGTAAATTAATTTTCTATAACTAATAAACATTATGGATGATAATCAATTTGCTTGTAAAATATTTTTATTTATCCAAAGATACTATTTTATTTGATAAGGCTTGTTTGATTATTTAATAAAGTCTGCATGGCATTAAATTTATGATAATATATTGTTGAGTTTACCCAAAGGAAGCCTACAATATATTTTAAATGTTTTATGATTTGAATCCGATAATTTATTGAGCATTTATTATTTGCAGCTATTTCCCTCAATTCGCAAGCTTCTTCTGTTACCATGTTTGATGGTTTAAATTTCTTTGAATGGTGTGAACAAGTCAATTTCCATTTAGGTGTTTTGGATATTGACTTAGCACTATTGGAAGAAAAACCTGCTGCTATTACAGACAAGAGCAGTGAGGTTGAGAGATTAAACTATATAGCATGGGAAAGGTCTAACGGACTATGTTTTAATTTTATGCGAATGACGATTGCTAACAACATTAAGAGTACTATTCCACAAACTGTAAGTGCTAAAGAATTCCTTAAACTTGTGGAAGAACGTTTTCATTCTGCTGATAAGTCACTCGCTGGTACTCTAATAGCTGAGCTCACAACCATGAAGTATGATGGGTCGCAAAGCATGCAGCAACATATCCTCGAGATGACAAATATTGTAGCGAAATTAAAGACCTCTTGGCATGGCAGTTGATGACTCCTTCTTCGTGCAGTTCGTTATGAACTCGTTACCTCTTGAATATGGACCTTTTCGAATTAATTATAACACTATTAAGGACAAGCGGGATATTAATCAATTGTCCAGCATGTTAATTCAGGAGGAAACGAGACTAAAGAATCTGGGAGTTCATTTTGTCAATCTTGTGGGTCAAGGAGCTGGCAAGACTCCTAAGCCAAAAGCCAAGAAATTTAAAAAGAAAATACATGCTAAAGTGACACAGGTTACAATTGATGATGATAAGAAGGAACGAAAGACAGATAAGTGTCACTTCTGTAAGAAAGAATGACATTATCAGAAAGATTGTTCGAAACGTAAAACTTGGTTCGGAAAGAAAGGGATTCCTTTCAATCCAAACCACAAACCCAATTGAGAGTTTTTTATTCGTGGGAAACCGTAAGAAGGTCCCAATTGAAGGCATAGGGACTTATCGTTTAGTGTTAGATAATGATCACAACTTGGATCTAATACAAACTCTCTATGTACCTTCAATTTCTAGAAACTTGATTTCTGTTTCAAAACTTGATAAAAGTGGGTTCTTAAGTTTGGACATGGTCGTTTCAATTTATGTAAAGATAATTCCATTATTGGTTCTAGAATTCTTATGGATGATTTATATAAATTGAAACTTGATGTTAATTTTTCAGAATCTCTGTTTTCTGTTCATCATAATATTGGAATTAAACGTAGCATGATGAATGAAAAATCCGCTTACTTGTGGCATAAGTGTTTGGGTCATGTATCCAAATAAAGATTAGAAAGCTTGGTAAAGAATGAAATTTTTCCGAATTTAGATTTTACTGATCTTGGCATATGTGTGGATTGCATTAAGGGAAAGCAAACCAAACATAGCAAGAAATGAGCCATAAGAAGTACTCAACTCCTTGAAATAATACACACTGATATATGTGGACCTTTTGATGCTCTAATCATTCGAGAAAAGTACTTTAACACCTTTATAGATGATTTTTCACGTTATGAATATATCTATTTTCTTAAAGAAAAATCTCATGCTGTAAATGCCCTTGAGGTGTTCATAAAGGAGGTTGAAAGGCAATTAGATGGAAAATTGAAAATTGTACGGTCTGGTAGAGGTGGTGAGTATTATGGAAAATATGATGAATCAGGACAATGTCTAGGTCCATTTGCAAAGTTCCTCGAGAAACATGGCATATGTGCACAGCATACTATGCCAGACACACCTCAACAAAATGGTGTGGCAGAAAGGCGTAATAGGACATTAATGGATATGGTTAGGAGTATGATGAGTAATTCCTCATTACCCAAAATATTGTGGATGAATGCATTGAAATTGCTGTGTATTTGCTAAATAGGATTCCTAGTAAGGCGCCTAGAACTCCTTTTGAGTTATAGACTGGAAGGAAACCTAGTTTGAGGCACCTGTATGTATGGGGTTGCCCAACAGAAGCACGAATTTATAATTCACATGAAAAGAAATTAGATTCTCGAATGATTAGTAGTTACTTTATTGGTTACCCAGAGAAATCTAAAGGGTATAGGTTTTATTGTCCAAACCATAGTCCCAGAATTGTTGAAACTGCTAATGCCAAATTTATTGAAAATGGGGAAGTTAGTGAGGCCAAAAACATATTGTGGATATTAATGAAGTAAGGGTTAATGTTCCATTACCCATAAATGGTCCAATATCCAAATCTTCATCAAATATTAATCCAGTGATAGAAGAGCAAAATGAACCTTGGCAATATTTGAATGAAGCAGCACCTCATGAACAAAACTAACTTACAATCAACTGACATTAATGAACCACATGGAATAGCTATGAATAGACCTATAAGAACAAGAAAGTCAGCTATTTCTAATGACTATGTGGTTTATTTGCAAGAGTCAGAATTTGATTATGGCATTTATGAGGATCCTATTTCATTTTCACAAGTCATAAAAAGTGATAAGTCTGATAAATGGATTGATGCCATGAAAGATGAGTTGAACTCAATGACACAAAATAAAGTTTGGGATCTCGTTGATTTGCCAGAAGGATCTAAACGAGTCGGATGCAAATGGGTCTTTAAGACCAAACGCGACTCAAATGGCAATATTGAACGATATAAAGCCAGACTTGTTGCCAAGGATTATACTCAAAAGGATGGCATTGATTACAAAGAGACTTTTTCACCTGTCTAAAAAAAGACTCGTTGAGAATAATTATGGCATTAGTGGCTCAATATGATTTAGAGCTACATCAAATGGATGTGAAAACTGCTTTCTGAATGGAGATCTTGAGAACGAAGTTTATATGGATCAACCAGAAGGTTTTTCCATAGAAGGAAAGGGTCACATGGTGTGTAAACTTAAGAAGTCAATATATGGACTTAAACAAACTTCCCGACAATGGTATATTAAATTTAATGATACCATAACATCTTTTGGTTTTGAAGAAAACACTGTTGATCGGTGTATTTATCTAAAGATTAGTGGGAGTAAGTTTGTATTTCTAGTCCTATATGCTGATGATATTCTACTTGCTGTTAATGATTTAGGCATGTTGCATAAGACTAAAGAATTTCTCTCTAAGAATTTTAAAATGAAAGATATGGAAGAGGCATTCTTTGTGATAGGAATTTCAATATTCTGAGATAGATCACAAGGACTGGTAGGATTGTCTCAAAAAGAATATATCGAAACAATTCTTGATAGATTTAAGATGAACAAATGTTCTGCAGGAGTTGTCCCAATACAAAAGGGCGACAAATTTAGTCTTATGCAATGTCCAAAAAATGATGTGGAACATAAAGAAATGGAATCTATTCCATATGCTTCTATTGTTGGCAGTTTGATGTATTTGCAAACATGCACAAGATCCAATATAAGTTTCGCAGTCAGAATACTAGGCAAATATCAAAGTAATCCTGGTATGGGTCATTGGAAAGCTACAAAGAAAATATTAAGATACCTTCAAGGAACAAAGGATTATATGCTTATGTATAGAAGGTCTAATCCATTAGAAGTGATTGGATACTCGAATTCAGATTTTGCTGGATGCATTGGATGAGAAAGTCAACGTTTGGTTATTTGTTTCTTCTAGCAAAAGGAGCAGTTTCATGGAAAAGTGCCAAACAATCTGTTATTGCTTCATCCACTATGGAAGCAGAATTTGTAGCCTGTTTTGAGGTTACAATCCATGCATTATGGCTGCGGAATTTTATTTTGGAGCTTAGGGTTGTCGACACCATTATTAAGCCGTTGAAAATTTATTGTGATAATTTTGTAGCAATTTTCTTCTCCAAAAATGATAACTACTCTAGAGGTGCTAAGCATATGGAGTTGAAATATTTTGCCGTAAAGGAGGAAGTTCAGAAACAAAGAGTGTGTATTGAACATATTAGGACCGATCTCATGATTGCAGATCCTTTAACGAAAGGCTTGCAACCATAGGCATTTAAGGAACATGTTCAAAGAATGGGTCTTGGTTGTATTGATGACTGATTATAATGATGTATTAACACTCTTGAACATATTTTTGACATATTGGCAAATGTTTTCTTGTTTATTATGATTGTGTACACATAATGTTATTAAACAAGAAATAAATGTGTCTATAAGATATTATTATGGACCTTTATGATATTTCCATATCACGTATTATACCTGACATGATAAATTGCTAGTGTAGTGGTATATGGAAGGGAGTATACAATATTAAAGTGTATAACCGCCATAACCCACATTATGTGATTTATTATGCTGAGGTAAATTATGAAAATAATTAAGAGATTTGTTTTTGCACGCTTAATGTTTACGCTATTAAATTAAAGTTGGAGTATCGGGCCAAGTGAGAGAATGTTAGAATGTGGCCCGAATTGTTGGGCTTAATTACAGTTTCCTAATTAGTTCTTACTGCCTATTTAATAGTGGAACAAATCTCAACCGTTTATTTCGGTACTTGATGGACGTACCGGATTAAAGTTAGATATATAAATTGGTCATCTCTTTGCCCATTAGGATTACAGACAGACCCAGAACACAAAACGTTCTCCATCAAAACAGTCTATAACAGAAAGAAGGGTGAAGGGAGAGAAACCAATTTTTGACAACAAGCAAAGGTGTTTCTCAACTTGTTTTCAAGAATTATGTCTTCCGCATCAGGTACACAATCCTTATGATTTAATAGTTTGTGATAAATTATTTATTCAAAGATCTTGCCTTTATGTTTATATCATGAAGTTTAAGATTTAACACAATGGAGCACGACTATCCCCTTTGTATTTCTGTTCATTCTTTAATTTCTTTGCATAATTAGTTGTGACAAGACAATGAGAAGGTGCAATAATGGGTATCAAAGGTGGAAAAACTTGGGAATTGGTTTGGACAAGGCATTTTTATTTGCCAATGAAAAAAATTGTATTAGAATGTGTAAAATGATACTAAATGATAGAATAAGGTAGGGTTCGGGTACCCCACAGCACTTGCATGAGAGTTTTTTTTCCACTGAAATGATAGTAATTTTATTGAATGAAAAATGGTACTGTACAATTGTTAGCCAAAGAAGGCTAAATGATATCCTTGGTCTAATTTAATAGCCAAGAAGGAAAATGGAATAATGGTTGAGAGTTACCACTATCTCATTGGTTATAAAGATAAACTAGTTTAGGACTAGCTAACATAAATTTTATTCTAAGGGAAAGAAAGCTATAATATCAAAAAGATTGCCAAAAAGATTGTTGTTGTGAGATATAGTGGAAATAGCTAACTTCAACTAAATAACTAAGTTTGGACACTATATCTTGAACATCAATTGCAATCTAGGCATACGTGATTTGTAGAAATTACATATGAGCATTCTAAAAAACATAAAGAAAATGGACCAATTAGAAAAACCAAAAGCTTCATTGTGCCATTCTTCAAATAGGAATCAGGATCCTATGTCCATTCTTCAAGTAGAAATCAGACTTCCAAAAATCACCCAATCAAGAACATCCCAACAAGAATGAATCGAAAACAGAGAGCAAAAGCAATCCAGCCAAAAAGAATCCAAATAGAAAGGAACAAGAATTAACGACGCTTGCTTTCAAACCAGTTCATGCAAGAAATTGCCCCAACCAACCGAGGAATCATATTCAGTCCACAAAGAGAAACCAACCCAGTAGATAGTGAACCAGAATGTAGAGTTAAATGACTTCAACCAGCAAAGGGAAACCGGAATGTAGAGCTAATAGATATTAGAGAGAGTGAAAAGAAAGATCCTTGGATTAGAGAGAGTGAAAAAGAAGATCCTTGGGTCATAGTTCCATCTATAGATGCCCTTGCAGCCATCACCTCCTGGGGTGAGCAACCAAACCTGTGGGTGAACATCCCAAAGAAGAATGAATCGAAACAGAGAGCAAAAGCAAAATCAAAAAGAATCCAAACAGAAAGGAACAAGAATTAATGATGCCTACTTTCAAACCAGTTCATGCAAGAAATTGCCCCAACCAACCGAGGAATCATATTCAGTCCACAAAGAAAAACCAACCAGCAGAGGTGAACTAGAATGTAGAGTTAAATAACCTCAACCAGCAAAGGGGAACCAGAAATGTAGAGCTAATATAGATTAGAGAGAGTGAAAAGAAAGATCCTTGGATTAGAGCTAAAACACAAAGCCTCAATTTACACGATATTAAAGGATACTTCTTCTTAGTAAATTATAACCATTTGTAGGATGAAAGCTAATAAATGCTTATAAACAAGCCTATATCTATCACCGTTTGTTTATTCTTTTTTTTTTCCTTTTTGCCTTTTTTCTTTTGTTGTTTTTTCTTTTTTTTTTTTTGGTTTTGTTTTTTGTTTTGTTGTTTTGTTTTTGTTCCTTTTTTTGTTCTTCTTTTTTCCTTAGAATGTGCTGATACAACAAAAGTGATATAACAGATTTGCCCAGATAAAATAAAGTTGCCCATATCATGCAGCATGGCAACCCAGTTTCCTTTTAGGCATTTTAACAAACAAGTTGTTTGCCTCCAACACAAACCATAATACTCATATATCCATGTAATATTTGTAGCCAAGATTCTGCATTTCTGTCAAACACTCAATCAAAATCCTTACAACCAGACGCAACAATCAACCACTTGTCATTCAAAACATTCAAACCGCCCTCCAAAAACAATTCAAACCAGCCTCCAAAAAAACAAAAAGAAACAAATCAATACCAATATCGCATCTACTCGTGCACCCAAGATGAATATGTCCTTCCTTCAAAGACCAATGCCTTGGCACTAATTGTTGATCCTGTGATGGGAAACCTCCTTACCCCGAAAGACTGCAAAGACTTTGGCTCATAAACCAAACATAAAAATGGATAAAATTGTCTTGAAATTTTGAAACCCCATAAAACAATAGATAAAATTTCTTTTTAATAGTTGAATAATTTTTTTCGCACTCAGACACCATTATGGTATTGTACTAATTGTTCTAGGGCATCTTGTTCTAATGTTTTCTTGAGTATTACTCCATAATCTAAAAGGAGGAATACTATAGTGGAGGAATACTCAATTGAGTATTCCATTTAGGTTATGGACTAATACCGATGCAAAAATTAGAAAAGGATTCCCTAGAACAATTAGTACAATTCCATAGTGGTGTCTGTAGTGGGGCCAGAAAAAATTATTCAACTATTAAAAAAAATTATCTATTGTTTTATGTGTTTCAAAATTTTCCAAACAAATTTTTGTAAGATGGCAGCTATCATATCTCAGATTCGATTTTGATATTTAAATACATTAAAGGTGAGGAGAATTCTCTGCCAAATTTTCTAACTCGTGAATTTTTTGTAGGAATTTCAAAATGAGTATTATTAGGAAAGAAGGAGATTTCAAGTCTAAGATTCAAAGCATTCAAGATATGGCTTCTTACTCCAAATAGATTTCAAGCTCTATCAGATTATCCTCCTCTCAATTATGTTCAAGCTCTTGAAACACCATTCCTGAAAACACAAGCTCAAAAACCTTTTACCCAAACTTAGCCTATTCAAAGCTTCATCTAGTTCAGCAACTTCATATTTTACCAAAAAATCAATAGAACACATTTTATTGACAAGATATACTCAAGCTCTAGAGTTTCAAGTTTTTCAAACCTATCTTTCAAACCTAGATTAATGAATTCACAAATAGATTCAAAGTTTAAAATGGTTATAAAAGATAAAGATGAAACAGTTTTATTACAAGTACAAGCTGATAATCCTAAAGTTTATATTTCTAGAACATTAAAATAGAATGATATAACTATTCCTCAAGAATTCGAGATTAAGAATAATCAACTAGTGAGAAAAATTTCCAAAAACAGAAATACAAAATATAATAGAAAAAGATGATGGAAAATTTTTAATTAGATTTAATTGTTTCAGAAAACCAGGTGAAAGTAGTTCTTCAACTTTTGAAAATTCTAGAAGATCATTTTCAGAAGCATCACCTTTGATGGTTTTTGAAGGAACTTCAAAATATATGTTTAAATCTCCAATTCCAAAAATTATAAGTTCTCCTTCTATGTCACCTACCAGAACACAAATGGGAATTAATGTCATTAGTTTTGATAAATAATTTCAAATAAATTTTGAATATTTGCAAGAATTTTTTGATGAATCAAAAACATATAAAAAAAGTATGGTTTTTATCAAGGATCAAACTATTCAAGAAAAATTAAAACAAGAATGGATTTCTTATATAAAAATATAAGATGTAATATGCTCATCATTGTATGAATGTCATTTCAAGAGAAAATAAAGAAACTTTATTTGATATGATTGATAAAATTAATGATGTAGAAAGTAAAAAGGAATATTTTAAAAAATTAAAAGATTTAATTATAGAAGAAGAAAAGCCTATGGAATTTAAAGAACCTTATAGTATTACAAAATTATTAGAACAATATCCTCAAAGAAAGTTTATTTAATATAAGAAAACCTGATGAACAAAAAGAAGATATAAAACAATTAAAATTGCAAGTTAGAAAACTTCAACAAGATATCATAGAATTAAAAATTAAAGATTTAGAATTAGAGACTAAATTAACTTTAAGAACTTAAGCATCTACTTCAAAAGGTAAAGAAATTATAGAAGAAATTGAAGATTTAGATTCTATTTAGATTAATAAAGAAGATGTTTCAAATGATTTACATATTTGAATGATAAGTAGAATTTCATTTCAAAATGGTATTGTTTTATTATTGTAAAATTCATGATTTTGAAATAAACTTGCATGTTATGACCAATAGCGTGCAGATGCCAATTGTATTAAATCCAAATTATTCCAACGTAAATATTGTCAAAAAAACTAATGAAAGATTAATTGCAGCTAATGGTAGTAAATCGGATGTAAATTACAAATTGTAATGACGATTACTATATCAAGAATATGTGTTATGTAGTTGACAATATAGTTTAGGATTTAATCCTAGGATTATCATTTTTAAATCAAATCACACCCATGAAATTGGATCATGAAGGTATTCATATAAATATTTTAGGGAAGAAAACTTCATTTAAATTTATATCCCCTAGACAACAAAAGAAGTTAGAAATGATTAAAAAATGTTTAGTTTTTAGACAAATAAATCACATTGGTCATGCTAAGAATCAAATAGATTATTTAAAAGAAGAGTTTTCTTATTCAAGAATTGAAGAAAAACTAAAGGATAAAATAATTCAAGATAAGATTAAAGAATTACAAAATCTTTTTGTAAAAGAAATCTGTTCAGATTTGCCAAATGCTTTTTGGGAAAGGAAAAGACATGAAGTATCTTTACCCTATGAATCAGACTTTCTAAAAAAGATATAAAAACTAAAGCTCATCCTATTCAAATGAATCAGGAACTATTAGAAGTATGCAAAATAAATAAAGTTTATTGATAAAAATTAATTAGACCTTCAAAGTTTATTGGATAAAAAATTAATTAGACCATCAAAGTCTCCTTGGTTTCTTCCGTCTTTTTATGTTATGAATCAAGCCGAAAAAGAATGTGGAGTTCACATGTTAGTAATTAATTATAAACCACTCAATAAAGTCTTAAAATGGATAAGATACCCAATTCCTAATAAAAGAGATTTACTTAATAGATTAGTTAATGCTGAAGTCTTTTCAACGTTTGATATGAAATCTGGTTATTGGCAGATTCAAATTGCTGATAAAGATAGGTATAAAATTGCTTTTACAGTATCCTTTGGTAATTACGAATGGAATGTAATGCCTTTTGAATTAAAAAATGCACCTTCATAATTTCAAAATATTATGAACGATATTTTTAATCCTTATTCAACTTTTATGATTGTTTATATTGATGATGTCTTAGTATTGTTAGAAAATGTTGATAAACATTTTAAACATTTAGATATATTTTTCAAAGTGGTGAAGATAAATGGATTAGTCATTTCGGCACCAAAAATGAAATTATTTCAAACTAAAGTTAGATTTCTAGGTTATAATATTCATTTGGGAACTATTATTTCTATAAGTAGAATTTTAGAATTTGTAGACAATTTTCCAGATGAAATTAAAGATAAAAATCAATTGCAAAGATTCTTAGAATGTCTCAATTATATTGTAGATTTCTTTCCCAAGTTATGACAAAAGTGTAACCCACTTTATCAAAGGTTACAAAAGAATCCGCCACCATGGATAGAGATCCACACTCAAATAATTAAGGATATAAAAATAAAGGTAAAGTCCCTACCTTGTCTAGTCATCCCGCATCCCAAAGCCTTTATGATTGTAGAAATCGATGCCTCAGGCATAGGCTATGTGGGTATACTCAAACAAAAGTTAGACAATAATAGTCTCGAACAGTTAGATTCTATAGTGGAGTTTGGTCAGGGGCTAGAATATATTGTCATGTTAAGGCATATGGTAGTCAATGTCTATAAAGAGCCATACCCATTCTTGTTTTAATTTATCTTGAATAGGCTGATCTAAAGATAAAAACCATATCTTTTTGCTTGTTTCCGAATTATAAAAAATTTCTTGTAAATAATCAAAATTTATTTGAAATTCGTTGTCTAAAGTAATTACATTTATTCTCATTTTTGTTCTTGTAGGTGATACGTATGTGAAGTGACTACTGAATTGAGATTTAAAATATATTTGGAATTTCCTTAGGAAATAATTGAAGGTGATGCTCGTAAAAGATCTGTTGGAATTTTGAAAAGTTGAAGAAAAACTAGCTTCTCCAGGTTTTTGACAAGAATTAAATCTAATTAATACTTTCCCATCATCTTTTCCAATAATATTTTGAATTTCAGTGCATAGAATATTTCTAACTTGTTGAATAGATTTAGTTTCAAATTCTTGAGGAATCGAGATTTCATTCCATTTTAAGGTTCTAGAAATATATACCATAGGATTATCAGCTTGAACTTGTAATAAAACGGTTTCTTCTTTATCTTGAATAGCCATTTTAAATTTTGAATCCATTAATCTAAAATAAACTCTATATATTACGGAAATTTTTTTAAGAATCTATGGAATTCATTATTTTGTAAATGAATATCTAATATTAATGAATCTAAAATAAGTGGATATATCTTTTGAGTATTTTATATCTTAATGCTAAATAAATTGGAGCATCTACGCCTAAATGCACCAATGGTTTTACAGCTACTTTAATTAAACCAAACTAAATATATCTATAACCTTTTTCTATATATTTCTATAATTAAACTTAATTTAATAAAGGAATAGTTTGAAATTATTCTTGAATTGAAATAGTTTCATCATGAGTTTTAATTAATGGAAAAAGCAGCTTTGAAATCAAATGAACCTATCTTGTAAATTGATTCAATATTTTGTAGAGAAATAGTCCAATTTGAATAATCTATAGACATACAGTACAAGAAAAATGGGTTTCAGTGACGACTGGAATATCGTCACTAAAAGTCGTTTTTTCGTCACAAAAACCATTTAGTGACGGAAAAATAGTTTGTCACTAGGTTGTCACTAATGCTCCGTCACTAAAGGGTTTTAGTGACCGAAACAAAAAATTTGTCACTAAATGAGTGGCGTTAGTGACGAATTGAAGATTTGACGAAAATGAGTGACGAAAAAAAGTTGTCACAAAAAGGGAGAAAAATTCGTCACTAAAAGTTAAGAGTCGTCACTAATTGAGCACTTTTAGTGACGAAAAATTTTCGTCACTAAAACTATGTCGATCAATTGGGCAGTTGTGATGGTTTAGTGACGGAAAAAAAAAAGTCGTCCCTAAAGAACCTTGGTCAGCTCCTTCTGTGACGAACTAGTGACGATATGTTTTGTCGCCACTAAATGGTTAGTGACGACTTTAAGTTTGTCACAGAAAGTTTGTTAGCGAATGCAATTTTGTGACGGAAAATTTTGACGTCCTTTTGCATTAGTGACGAAAAAATCTCGTCACTAAAAATTCGTTTGCAAATGAAATTAGTGACAAAAAAATTTTGTCACTAAATAGTGTTATTAGTGACAATTTTAACCAAAACTATAACATTGTATATTTCAATATTTTATCACTAATAACATCAATATATTGATTGTGACATTATTTATCCTTTTAATACAAACATCGTCAACGTAAAAAATGTAACAAAAGGAATGATATTCAACATTCACAACCTATATGAAGAAAGACACAAAAGATAAACTTGTGCATTGCAAAAGACAACATTTTACTTTCCCAACATACAAGAAAATTAAAGTCAAATATCCTAATTGTACCATGAGAATAAAACATTATCCAAACACCTTACACCTCACAAAATAGTAATGTACACATAATTCCCTTGGCATTCTAAAAAAAAAGAGGCAAAAGGAATGACTTAGACCTCAACAACACCAACAGATCTCGACAACACCAACCAACAGGCCATTTGGTGATGCCTTTAATCTATGGATGCTTGGCTATATGTGGTGGTGGTTGCGCCACATCGTGACAAGAAAAGAAAAAGCACTCAATGTTATAAATTCAATCCAATCCAATTGCAAATATGACTAGCTACAGAAACAACACCCCATAACTATATATCTCATGACATAGTACAATTCATCGTAATGTATGATAATCATCATACTACATTTTCCACCAATCACATTTAATGGAAATAACCACGCAATCTATCACGTGACATAATACAAAACCACAAATCGAAGATCATACTCATAAACCGCAATCTACTTTGGTCTAGAAACTTCACCAGAAAACTAGTCACATTCTACTTCAATCCAAAAATTAGAAAACATAAACAAAAATAACTCACAACTCACACCACAACACTTCACCTAGAAAACTAGAAAAGACCCCAAAACTGCTCAAAAACCACAAAATGAGCCAAAAACAAAACACTCATACAAACAGAAAATGAACACTAAAAACACATAGATAAATGCTTCGTGCCAATTCAATCCGTAAATAACCAAAAAAACTAGAAAAATCACAAGATCTACTTTAGTCCAATACTCAATTCAATCCAGAAAAATCGAAAGCGCTTGTCGATTCTATTGCAAATTTCACCAAGAAAATATCGTAAAAAGACCAAAAAATCACTACAACACTTCGCCAATTTAGTTCAATTCGTAAATGCATAAAAACACCAAAACAATCCAAACAAGCAAAAGAAGCCAAATGCTAAAGCTAATCCAAATTAAAAGCCAAAATAATTGAAGATTCAAAGCAGACATACCAAATGCTTCAAGCCAATCCAAATTAAAAGCGTAAAAATCACGCCATCTATTTCAAAGGAGTTCACCCAATTCAAACCCCATAAACACCCAAAAATCACCTCATTCACCATTCTACTTTGATCCGTAAAAATCGTAACAAAATCAAGAAATCACTGCAATATTTTAGTCCGTAAAAATCGTAAAAATCAGAAAAAACCATAAAATCACCTAGACACAATTAGAAAATTAACCGTAAAAACACATAGCAACATGTTTGCCAATTCAAATTAAAAACCAAAAAAATCAAAAATTAGTCGACATCTACTTCAAGTTCAGCCAATTCAATCCAAAAACAAAAATTAGTCACATTATACTTCATACTTCACCCAAGAATTCAGCCAAAAGTGATATAAAGATTACAATCTGGTCATTTGTTTCCAATGCTGAAAATAATCAAGAATTGGTACCCTAAAGTTGTTGCCACTTATCCTTCTACACAATTTTCAAAAGCCAACCTTCAATTGCATTATTCATAGTTTTGGATCAAATGACGTTTCAAGCGATTCTCTTCTATTTTTAAGGTCACGAACGCTGAAAATTTTCCATATAGTGATCAAACACCTCTATGACAGTGTACATATGAAAAAAAACCATTAAGTGCATAAATAAACCAATTTAAGCATAACCCATTAATATCAATAAACTGCACAAAAAAATCCCACAAATTCACAACTTCAATCCACTTTAAAAAAAAAATAACCAAAAACAGAAAGGAACTTTTACGATACAACAATTTGCCTTATATTGAGAGTCCATACAACAGAAATGCAATTTTATTTCATCCAAACACAAAAAGATGGCTAATTTTCATTACCTCTTATCCACATAGTCAGTTTTATTTCCAACAAGGACAATGATGACGCCATCGCTTCTCTCGCGAACCTCCTCAATCAACTTTGAAGTGTTCAAGAAAGATTGCCGCCTAAACCCCAAAAATCACACCGCTACATCAAATGGAATATAACACCATCAACATTATAAGGCTAAAGAAGTTATGAAGTAGAAGAAGTACAAACTCAATCGTCTTGTCCAAAGAGTATCCCTACTCCAACATTATAGTTTATTCAATTACAAACCAATTTGATAATACTAGGCCATCAACATGAGATATTGTGAGATAAACGGGTATACAAAACATGGAATCATTTGTGTAAGGTGCAACAAGGTGTTCAAGTAAATCTAGTTGAACATTCCAATCCAACTATTGATAGCACATTCCAAAGAATGAAGGTAATCAGAATCTAATTTCCAAAGGTAAATCTAGTTGTCTAAACCAAAGAGCAATTGTTATTTGTAATTCGTATAAAAAGGAACAAGAAGGAGAGCAGTAAGTGAGGGCAACATTATAAAAAGTACCCAGATCTTCATTTAGCAACACAATGTTAAACATGTTCGGTCATAAATTTGAAGCAGATAAATGGATTGACATCATGAACCAATTAATAGGAGGAGTGTCAAAATAAACCAACCTCGTTGTCGACAAATGCTAAAATTGTAGCATCAATATAATGAATTTCACTATGTACTTTCTCGCACAAGTGGCTCAATACTGTATAAAGATGCCTCGCACGACAAAAACATTCCACATATTCAAAAACTAGAAGAAAGAAACTAATTTATCAATGGATAACAAAACATCTTTGATACCTCTAGAACCCATTTCACCATAGCAAAAAATTAACTTCCTAAAAACCTTATAAAAGCCATTAAAAGATTGTGAAGCCAAATATCAAAAGGTTAAAAAGAAAATCCCAAAATAAATCGCATAAGTAACCCAATTTAAGCATAACCCATTAACATCAATAATCGCATAAAAATCTCACAAATTCACAACTTCAATCCATTTCAAAAACAACAATAAACCCAAAAATTGGAAATAGCCCAACAGAGTTTCAACCAACAATTAATGGAAACTAAGCATAATTTTCAGCCACAAGATCACCACAGAACAACAATAATGCAAAACCACCAATGCTGAAAAATGCAAAAATATTCCGCATAAATTGAAGTCCAAAAAGAGAAAAAAGTCACTTTGAACCTTAGGCACCAATGCAAAAATTACAAAAATCAAAAAATTTATGCCCAATTCTTGTAGCTGCAGAATTTAAGAATCAAATGCACTTAGCAAATTTCACCCTTTTAATCCCATCTTTTCCTACATAAAGTTCAGAGGCTACACCCATCGTCCCTTCAAAATCATCCCCAAACCCAGCATCAAGAGAATGGAAAGAAAGAAGGGTATGCAATACACTTAAGTTCTAACCTACAATATGTCTAAAATGCACTAATATGACTAACACTTAGCTCCAAGGTGAAAAAGAGTGACAAATTTTGGTACTCAACTTCATGAGTCAATATCTTATAGCATAATATCAAGTTAGACTTTAACAAAATTACTTATGCCAAATGAATAAAACTATCCTTCTTGATATATCAAGCAATCTTGACTCAATGAAATGTAAATAATAATTACAGTAACAGAATCGCAGAGATGCTAATACAATCACAATAACAAGGAGCTAAACACCTAATCAATCCACCAAATCTTTCCAAGAGACCATGAAAAGTCACCTTGGAAAAACTTACTTTATTTTTTTATTTTCCCACCAGAAGACGCTTTACTTCTTCTTGATTAGAGGTCAAGAACCTACAACAACCAAAGGCGTGAAAGTGGCAAAGACGCTTTACTTCTTTAGTTTTTCCTTTAAAGTTTTCTTCACTTTGGACTCAATTAACATGTTCCTTAGTTTTTGAGATGGGTTTATCTCTTTCAAAGATCTATGGACCGATTTTGAAGAAGCCTACTATGGAAGTCAAAATAGAAACATAATGTTTCACAAATAAAGCAAAAAAAGGTAAGATCCGATGGTCGCGAACCTAAAGTTGACCAAGAGTGCTCGCAAGAAGACCGACAGACGCATCGAACGCAAAGGTGGGAAGTCGTGGACGCGCAGATCCAATGGTGGCGTGGATGGCGAGGACGGGCCGCACTGAATGCATTCTCGCGATGGCGAAATTGCAATGGGCGTCGTTCTTCGATGGGTGGCGGACGGCCGATTCTAAAGCATCTTACAATAAATAACTGTTCTAAAGCATAAAATGCAATTCCTCCTACAGGTTCATCAAACTCAAAAAAGATTAGGACTTTATAACGCGTATGAGAACATGCCATAGACAAAAGCAAACACCATTTAGCGAAAAATTTTTTAAAGATTGGAACTTTAAGCAAAAATATTGTAATAAATGGAGCCTTCATTCATTCCTACCCTATTTCCCAGTTTAATCATACAAAAAAGAAAAGTTAATCCCAACCGAAATTTTCATAAAAAATGATACCCTCTATCCGTCTCAAATTACTCCCGTGAGGAGTGAGCTATCATCAAATTACATTACAAATATTACAACCACAACGCACCGCCCTGAAAGCAATAATTCATGTTGCTTCAAGCACCACCTCCCAAAAAAAAAAAAAATCCCACGAGGTCAAAATTTGTTATGGTTTTTCTACAAGAAATTCAGTCCGATCCACATGAGTTTAGGATTACATTGCAAACTAGCATTACATGGAAATGTATGCAAACACCAATTATCACAAACACATAGAGGTGCAACATAATAATTCAACTTCCCCGAGAAAAGAAAGACCTCAATCACAAAACAACCATATAATTCAAAGAAAACCAAAACAACGAAGAAAGCGAAATGGGATTGGAGAGAGAACGACACTTGATCTTGGCGAGGACCCTTTCTTTCTAGGGTGACGAAGGTCTTGAGGTCCATCATTCCTCCGTGTAATAGTCCATTTTTTCCTCCCAACGAAAAAGTAGCAAAGAAAAACTACAATTAATATAAGAATAAGATATCTCCTTCTTGGGTAAACACTTTAGGTCGTGAATGGAACTTGGGTCCTCTTCTTCGCTAGCTCATAGCCATGAGAAGAGGAAGAGAAGGTTTTTTTTCTTTTTTAAAATTAGGTTTTACAAGAAAAGATTTGATTTTTGGGGATACACTCATCTAATGAAACGAGACAAAGAGAAGGCCGCTCGTGGAAGGAGAGTCGTGGAGAATAGATTCATGATGGGAGGCAATGCATGAAGTGGAAAATGGAAAAGGGAAAATGAAGGAGGGAGTGAAGTCCGATTTGGGTAAAGTTTGGGTGGTACTATACTTAAACATGTAAATTTTGAGCATCCCACTTTTCTCTCCTTACTAAATTTATTTTCCCTCCTTTTGTTTTTTACGCATGGAAACTTTTCGTTTCATTATTAATTATTAAAAATTTTTACTTTTTTTACTTGTAATTAATTTTTTTATTTAAAATACTATGTTGATTTATGAAAATTCTGATTTGATTTTTTTTAATCTTTAAATTTTAAAATCCTAATTAGTTATTAAATGGCTAAAGTGAATTTTGTATTAAAATAATTTATCAAAAATAATATTTATATTTTCATGTTGAGATTTAAAAATTATGCATATTACAAGTGTTGGGTATACGGCATGAATCTCACGAGTAATCAAAGATAATGAACATAAAAAAGTAAAGGAGACAAAGATTTATCACATAAAGCTCTATAGCGCGGGTGCTGCCTCGACTCCCATCTGGGCGTGTTTCGACCGCTGCTCATCGGGAGCAGGACCCCCGTGGTCGCCGTGGAACAACTGTCGTTGTCTAAATACGGTATGAACCATACCCAACAACAAGCATGTGTATATATGCAATAAAAGTAGTTATACTTTGTAATAATTATTTTTATTATAACTACATAACCACATAACTACTATATATGTGTATTAACTACTTATACTATAGATTTTAGTCCTAACTATATATGTATACATAGATACTCCCTCTATCCTATACAAGAAAGAGCTTAGTTTCTCAACAAGTGTTTGTCTCAAAACATAATTGAGTTTCAAAAGTCAAAACTGATCATTCAACAAAATATCCAAAATACTCTCAATGAGATATATTATATTAAAGGGTGTATGACATATAATACCTTTAATGAAGAAATTAGTAGTATAAAATTAGTTGTACTTCCATTTGATTGACTAAAAAGAAAAAGTTGTATATTAGTGAAATCGAACTCCTTTTTTAGAACAAAAAGAGTATAACTGTATAAGTATTTACTACTTTTGTTATACATTATATGAACAACTATATATGTACATGTATTAATCACTACTTGTGTTGTAAAATTACATTAGTGGTCAGAATTAGTTTGAAACTATATATTTTTAATTTTCTAATTTTCTTATAAAGAAATATAGTTCGTGATAAATATCAAAACTTTTGATTACCATTAATCAATAGTTTATTTTAACGCACACAAAACGTATGTGTGCCAATTCATAAACTTCAAGGTGTTATAATATAATTATTTTAAATTAAAAACCATAAAATAAATAAGCTAATAAATCTCAACCCAATGAAGAATATGCTTAGTGCAATTGTTATTCTTTACTAAAAAAAGCCAACTAGTACTAACCAATGGTGTATGATAATACAAAAAAGGCTATGTGATTAAATTACAATTATATAAACAAACAAAAATATTACATAGTCCAATCATTATCCTTAGCCAAACAAGTCTAATCCTTATATAAGCTGTGGCCCAATTAGTTTAATCCAAAACATTTATTTAATTTATTCCAAATTATATGTCCCAATGCATATCTTGTTATTAAAATTTATAATATTCAATTTCATTATATATATACCAAAGAAAATATTTTATATCTCCATATTTAATAATATTATACACTAAAATACAATTTGAGCCATTTCTTGTTAGTCAAATGTTAGAGTAGTCTTGTTCTTGATGAGGTTGTGGCACCTGTGGTTTGAGCCAAATTTAATTAAAATAGTGAAAATATTATACATTTTCTCCCTCTCTCTCCATCTCAAAAAACAAAAGGCTAATTTAGTAAAACTTCTTAATAGTTATAAACTATGACTACAACAAACATAATTAATAATAATATTAAACCCAGTTCGTAGGTCAAACTAGTAAACTAATTGGTTCTCGAGGTGATTATTACTACTAACAAAATTATATACTTAAAGTGATTAAGCTTATATGCGTAAATTCATATAATGTAGGCAAATTCATATATATGCGTAAATTCTCAAGGTGATAGTGTATTTGAAAATAAATACTCTATTCGTACGTCAAATAATGTAGGCAAATACATATATATTAGGGTGTTTTATGACAATTATTAGAAATTAAGAATTATATATTTCAAAAGTTAATTTCAAATTTCAATAAGTAAATTACATAGCCTAATAATTATTTTTAACTGAAAAGCCCAATCCTTATATAAGTTGTGGCCCAAACCATTTTATCTACTCTATCCCAAATTAATTGGCTTAACACATATATTCTTGAGAAAATTTATAATTTTCCTTTTTATTATACACTAAAATAAATATTTGGGTGTTTTTGTACAATTATTAAAAATTAAGAATTACATATTTCAAAAGTTAACTTCGGCCTAATAAATAAATTACATAGCCCAATTATTAAGTAAACAAAAATAAAGGCCAATCCTTATATTAGTTGTGGCCCAAGCAATTTAGCCCAAAACAAGCCCAATCTTTATATAAGTTGTGGCCCAAGCAATTTAGCCCAAAACATTTTATCTACTCAATCCCAAATTAATTAGCTTAACACATATATTTTTTCATCAAATTTATAATATTATGTTTTATTATGCACTAAAATAAATTTTTTGGTGTTTTAGTACAATTATTAAAAATTAAGAATTATATATTTCAAAAGTTAACTTCGGCCCAATAAATAAATTACAGAGCCCAATTATAAAGTAAACAAAAATGAAGGCCAATCCTTATAATAGTTGTGGCCCAAGTAATTTAGCCCAAAACAAGCCCAATCCTTATATAAGTTGTGGCCCAAGCAATTTAAATTTCAAAACATTTTATCTACTCTATCCTAAATTAATTAGCTTAACATATATTTTTTTTCATCAAATTTATAATATTATGTTTTATTATACACTAAAATAAAATTTTTATATCTCCATATGTAATAATATTACACACTGAAAACCTATGTATAAAAAAAAATGAATTAATAGATTACTACTATTTTCTTTTTCATTGCCACTTTTTTACTAATTAAATTTTCTTTTGCACCAAAAAATTATTTTTATAATGCACTAAAAAAATTTATATTTTTTAATTACTGATATTTCACACATATACATATAATCAAGAATTTAATTAAAAATCATATATCAAGAATGTTTAGGCCTTAACCAATCCCTATCAAGTTAGGTACTTTGTGTTAACGCACGCCTATTTAAACCTAGTATTTTATGAACACTAATATAATGTGTTAATTGGGAATTTCTCCTTTAATACAATCAGCTTTGTTTGGAAAAAAAACAAAGATAAGCAATTAGTGACGAAACAATAGCGTCACTAAAACGTATTCTCATTAGTGACGAAAAAGATATCGTCACTAAAAAGTATTAAAACTTAGTGACGATAAAATTTCGTCATTACTATTATTTTAGTGATGATAATGAATGTCGTCACTGAATTCTCGTCACTAATTACGACCATTTTAGCGGGAAAGTTTCCTGCCACATTCTTTATTGACGACTTTCTATGATTCACATTACTAAAATTAAGAGTAGACAAAAATTAGTGATTTACAAAATTTTTTGTCACTAAAGGTGATATTTAGTGACGATATTTTTTTCGCCACTAGAAATTCTCACTACCATGGGTTTTTCTTGTAGTGATATGAATTTCTTGACTTTAAACAATATCAGAGTGTCTATTTTGACTGTTTAAAAACATTCTTCTTAACCTAGTAGCCATTGTCATTGAATTTTAATTCCTTATTATTATTTTGATTTCAATTACATGGGGAACACTGAGCAACCACCGAACACCTAACTCTCACAAGACTTACCAATGGACTTATAAGTCTCACCAAATTTCTTACCAAACTAAAATAAACTTAATCAAATATAATATTCATAACTAAAATAATCACCAACAATATGCTATCGATAAGAGGAATACATGTAAACACTAAATAATACAGTGGGTTTGATACAAAAAAGGGGCAAGATCATACAATTAAGAGGAGAAATAAATATGAATAAAATTATTACTTTTATTATTGAATAAACTTAAAAATTCGTAGTCTTGAATTCCAAAACTCAAATATATATCAATTGAAAATACAAAATTTTTTATTACAATATTTTGTTAGGAGTGAAGATTGCAAGGTACTACAAAGAGTGGGTTGAGAATAGGATAGGAAGGCTATGACAGAAAATGCTTGCAAAATTAGGTGATGCATGAATTTTCGTAGTTGAATCCTTTTACGCACGTGTCCCTGGGCCCGGCGCAACGGTAAGTCATGGAGGGCTCAAAAGACTCCACTCAGGATCGAGTCCTCTAGGGCCACTTGGGTTCCAGCCCGCGATGGACATTGGCTGCCGATTTAGGACGAGTACTGTGGCCCAGAGGATTAGTCCCGCGCTGACAACACGTGGTGTGCTCGATGATCCCTACCAGAGTATGCAGCCAAAGGCTCGTGCATAATGAAAGAGTTCTGAGTGGCTATGTACTATGTGAGGACTAAATGAATGTGGATACTCTTGTTGATTAAAACAAAAAAGAAAGAATCCTTTTACAGAGGGGAACTTGAGATCTTGAATTTGAATGTCATGTGAATTTGGAACTTCATTTCCTTTTGTATTTTTCTTTAATTGTCTCCTACTTTTTGAAAAGTTGTTTGAACTTTTTGCCAAAAGTCTTCCCACTTTTCTTGACTTTGTGGTGAGTATTACTTTTCTCACTTTGTCGATTCCTCTTTGTTGAATATTGAAGGACCTACTACCATCAAATAGCTAATAAATTTAGTTTTCATTCTTGCATATGCAAGAAAAGACGTTAGTGGAATAAAACATTTTTTTTAACAATTCAAAATGATCCTGGGCTAAGGGCCCTACAAAGGGATCTCATGATGGTCCTTCTGGTGAAATTTCTTTGCTTTCTGGATATAGGAAGCCCAATGGGATTTAATATGAATTTACAAAAGATTTGATTCCGTACTAGGTCTGATGCAATCAAGGCCGCAAGTGGTTGTTTACTGAGACTTAGCACCATACACAGTCAATATGTTTAAGCTAGTATAAGTGATAGAGGAGCCCTGGTGTCCATGGCTATCTTTTAGCACAACCTACATGATATGGATATGTTGCGACATATTACTACAATCTGACACCAGAATCATGGCTACTTTTTGCAAATGATAATACTGACTTGGAGTACTGAGATCAAATCATTTGAATTTGTTAGCCCACGACAAAATTCCCTTGGTTGAGTTGGTTCCCATAAAGTTCAACTTCTTTTGTGTAAATGATGGAATTATTTGATCTGCATAGACAGATTGAATTTCTGGCATTGATGTTTGTAACTGAAGTGGCACTCCATCTGTTGCAGTATATGCCGAGGCTCCAAGCAGAAAATTTGGAGCATAACAAGAAGTTGTTTGATCGGGTGAATGACATGGCTGCAAGGAAGGGTTGTACCCCATCGCAGCTAGCATTGGCCTGGGTCCATCATCAGGGAAATGATGTTTGTCCGATACCTGGTACTACCAAGCTTGAGAATCTCAAGCAGAATATAGGAGCTATATCTGTAAAACTCTCAGCAGAAGATATGGCTGAGCTTGAATCCATTCCTTCAGCTGGTGCAGTAAAGGGTGACAGATGTGGGCCTGGCATTCCTACTTGGCAAAATTCTGATACTCCACCTTTGTCAACGTGGAAGGGTACATGAAGACTCTGCTGCTGTTATGTCGTTCAAGCGCTGTGTGATGCATTTCATTTCTTTGAGGTTTTGCGCTGTTTCAAATAAATTGCAGTCCTTGCAATACTATTATGCACATTTTCTTTCATGAGAGGCATGTAATCTTGTTGTACAAGAGCTGAAAAAGTGGAGTTTGTTATTTATTACGATTTGGTTATGTGAGGAAATTGTTTTCTCATTTTTGCAAGACAGGTGGACCATGAACGGGTGTAGGCATGTTTGAGGCAGTAAAAGTCACTCCCTGCTACTAGAGCACATCTGTAAACGTGGTTATTTGCACATTTACATCATGCCTCTTTTAAGGAGCATCATTAAACTAAGCAGTTTAGACGAGTTAAGAAGAATGTTGGTCCAGTTCTTGATGGTAGAGGCATAAATCCTTGGTGCTCTCCTTTTTCTTCACAACATTAAGCATTGGCCAAAGTACGACGTAAAAATCAACCTTAGTTCTCTTCTCCATAAGTATTATTATTAAGAATAACAAAAGAATTTTAAAAATAATATAAGAATTTCATATTAAAAGTAACATTTTTTTTAGAATGAACTAGTTATAATAATAATTTCACTAAGGCAGCTTGCTTAATAATCAACCTCTATACTTGGTTTGGTAATCATGTTCTTTGACTTTTTTAACAACGTTTTTTCGTAAGAAATTATAATTAAGAGGTCCCTAGCTATTAAAAAAGAAAATTTCTTTTTTCTCTTTTAATTTAGTATCAATCTATGTAGATAAAATAATGAAACTCCAATTTCAAATCAATTCAAACTATCATGAATTCATGATACACCCAATATATATTTTGGAAAACAAAAAAAGCTGATCTGGAAATTTGGTGGGGTATTACGAAAAATGTTCTATTATATGCAGGCCAGCTCCGGTACCTTCCTTCGACCATATGATCGCAATAATGGAGAATCCAGGGAAAGGCAATGAATTAGTAGTGTATATATTTTCACAACCTTAATATCGTTGGTGTTCATCACGCCAATTTCTAGAGAAAGATTCAACAATTCTGTATCAATCAATCAATCAACCTTTCTTCTAACTTGTCCTTTCTCCTTGTATCATCTAGATAAGGATAAGACATGCGAATTTGAACTGCAATACTTGCAAGTGACCAAAAATGTTTGGCCACAAGGTCTAACTCTTAGAGCAACACCTCCACGGTCTATATATCTTTATGCGTGAAGATAAACAAATGTTGCACCCATGATGAAAGATTATGTAGAGTCACTACTGATTCATGAACATTTTGTGAAAAATGAACAAAATACAATAGGGTGAAATCTAGAAAGCTTATGGTCTACGTAACGTTATCTATACAAAGCTTGTAAGGAAAATAATTTATCCATTAATATTTTTGGCCATAAGTTTACATATTAATTTTTGAAAAAATAAAATAAAATTAATTTGCATGCTATGGCCGTACGAAATAAAGAAAAAAAAATGAATGATTGCTTTAATGATTGATGGTCGTACGGATCTGAAGAAAAAAAATTATGAAGAATTTCATGGCATGTGATGGTTTGCTGTTGTTTTGTTTGTTTTCATGTGATGTCTTCTGCTTGGATTTCAAAACAAAGAATAACTTATCTATAGCAGGAATTGAACACAAGCACTTCATGTAAAATCTAAACAAACTTACCACTGGACCAAGGTCATCAAATGATACAGTATATGTTTATGCTTTGTCTAATTAAGTATTACAGTGACAAGAAATAAAATTGAATAGCTATATTTTATTAATGCTAGAATTTATGGCAATTATGTTTTTATTTTATTTTATTTCTTTTATGAAATATTATGAGATATTTTATTTTCTTGTCATATTATGACTTTAGGAATATTAATGTTAAAAATTCCCTTAATTTGTTATATTTACACATGATATTAATATAAATGATTAGTTTGTTAGTCACCAAAGTGGCTAAACTAATTAATTAAAATTTTTATGATGTAGAAAATTATAGTCATTTATTCATATTATGTTAATGCCTATTATTGTAATTATATGAATACATGACGTTTATTAGTTGATAGAATTGTAGAATTTACCCAAAGGTAAATTAATTTTCTATGACTAATAAACATTATGGATGATAATCAATTTGCTTGTAAAATAATTTTATTTATCCAAAGATACAATTTTATTTGATAAGGCTTGTTTGATTATTTAATAAAGTCTCCATGGCATTAAATTTATGATAATATATTGTTGAGTTTACCCAAAGGAAGCCTACAATATATTTTAAATGTTTTATGATTTGAACTCATAATTTATTGAGCATTTATTATTTGCGCCTATTTCCTCAATTCACAAGCTTCTTCGTTACCATGTTTGACGCTTAAATTTCTCGAATGAGGAACAAGTCAATTTCCATTTAGGTGTTTTGATATTGACTTAGCATCGTTGGAAGAAAAACTCACGCTATTACGCATAAAAGCATTGAGGTTGAGAGATTAAACTATATAGTACGGGAAAGGTCTAATAGACTATGTCTTAATTTTATGCAAATGATGATTGCTAATAACATTAAGAGTACTATTCCACAAACCGTAAGTGCTAAAGAATTCCTTAAACTTGTGAAAGAACGCTTTCATTCACTGATAAGTCACTACTGGTACTCTAATGGCTGAGCTCACAACCATGAAGTATAATGGGTCGCAAAGCATGCAGCAACATATCCTCGAGATGACAAATATTGTAGCGAAATTAAAGACCCCTGGGTATGGCAGTTGGTGACTCCTTCTTAGTGCAGTTCATTATGAACTCGTTACCTCTTGAATATGGACCTTTTCAAATTAATTATAACACTATTAAGGACAAGTGGGATATTAATCAATTGTCCAGCATGTTAATTCAGGAGGAAACGAGACTAAAGAATCTGGGAGTTCATTTTGTCAATCTTGTGGGTCAAGGATCTGGCAAGACTCATAAGCCAAAAGCCAAGAAATTTAAAAAGAAAGTACCTGCTAAAGCGACACAAGTTACTATTGATGATGATAAGAAGGAACGAAAGACAGATAAGTGTCACTTTTGTAAGAAAGAATGACATTATCAGAAAGATTGTTCGAAATGTAAAACTTGGTTCGAAAAGAAAGGAATTCCTTTCAATCCAAACCACAAACCCAATTGAGAGTTTTTTATTCGTGGGAAACTGTAAGAAGGTCCCAATTGAAGGCATAGGGACTTATCGTTTAGTGTTAGATACTGGTCACAACTTGGATCTAATACAAACTCTCTATGTACTTTCAATTTCTAGAAACTTGATTTCTGTTTCAAAACTTGATAAAAGTGGGTTTATTCTTAAGTTTGGACATGGTCGTTTCAATTTATGTAAAGATAATTCCATTATTGGTTCTAGAATTCTTATGGATGATTTATATAAATTGAAACTTGATGTTAATTCTTCAGAATCTCTGTTTTCTGTTCATCATAATATTGGAATTAAACGTAGCATGATGAATGAAAAATCCGCTTACTTGTGGCATAAGTGTTTGGGTCATGTATCCAAATAAAGATTAGAAAGATTCGTAAAGAATGAAATTCTTCCGAATTTAGATTTTACTGATCTTGGCATATGTGTGGATTGCATTAAGGGAAAGTAAACCAAACATAGCAAGAAATGAGCCATAAGAAGTACTCAGCTCCTTGAAATAATACACACTGATATATGTGGACCTTTTGATGCTCTATCCATTGGTGGAGAAAAGTACTTTATCACCTTTATAGATGATTTTTCACATTATGAATATATCTATTTGCTTAAAGAAAAATCTCATGCTGTAAATGCCCTTGAGGTGTTCATAAAGGAGGTTGAAAGGCAATTAGATGGAAAATTGAAAATTGTATGGTCTGGTAGAGGTGGTGAGTATTATGGAAAATATGATGAATCAAGACAATGTCTAGGTCCATTTCCAAAGTTCCTCGAGAAACATGGCATATGTGCACAGCATACTATGCCAGACACACCTCAACAAAATGGTGTGGTAGAAAGGCATAACAGGACATTAATGGATATGGTTAGGAGTATGATGAGTAATTCCTCATTACCCAAAATATTGTGGATGAATGCATTGAAAATTGTCGTGGTATTTGCTAAATAGATTTCTAGTAAGGCGCTTCTAGAACTCCTTTGAGTTATAGATTGAAGGAAACCTAGTTTGAGGCACTGTATGTATAGGGTTGCCCAATGTACCTAATTTATAATCCACATGAAAAGAAATTAGATTCTCAATGATTAGTAGTTACTTTATTGGTTACCCAGAGAAATCTAAAGGGTATAGGTTTTATTGTCCAAACCATAGTCCCATAATTGTTGAAACTGCTAATGTCAAATTTATTGAAAATGGGAAGTTAGTGGGAATGCTGAAAAACATATTGTGGATATTAATGAAGTAAGGGTTAATGTTCCATTACCCATAAATGGTCCAATATCCACATTTTCATCAAATATTAATCCAAAGGATAGAAGGGCAAAATGAACCTTGGCAATATTTGAATGAAGCAGCACCTCATGAACAAACTAACTTACAATCAACTGACATTAATGAACCACATGGAATAGCTTTGAATAGACCTATAAGAACAAGAAAGTCAGCTATTTCTAATGACTATGTGGTTTATTTGCAAGAGTCAGAATTTGATTATGGCATTTATGAGGATCCTATTTCATTTTCACAAGTCATAAAAAGTGATAAGTCTGATAAATGGATTGATGCCATGAAAGATGAGTTGAACTCAATGACACAAAATAAAGTTTGGGATCTCGATTTGCCGTAGGATCTAAACGAGGCGGATGCAAATGGGCCTCTAAGACCAAACGCGACTCAAATGGCAATATTGAACGATATAAAGCCAGACTTGTTGCCAAGGATTATACTCAAAAGGATGGCATTGATTACAAAGAAACTTTTTCACCTGTCTAAAAAAAGACTCGTTGAGAATAATTATGGCATTAGTGGCTCAATATGATTTAGAGCTACATCAAATGGATGTGAAAACCGCTTTCAATGGAGATCTTGAGAACGGTTTATATGGACCAACCGTAAGGTTTTTCCATAGAAGGAAAGGGTCACATGGTGTGTAAACTTAAGAAGTCAATATATGGACTTAAACAAACTTCCCGACAATGGTATATTAAATTTAATGATACCATAACATCTTTTGGTTTTGAAGAAAACACTGTTGATCGGTGTATTTATCTAAAGATTAGTGGGAGTAAGTTTGTATTTCTAGTCCTATATGCTGATGATATTCTACTTGCTGTTAATGATTTAGGCATGTTGCATAAGACTAAAGAATTTCTCTCTAAGAATTTTAAAATGAAAGATATGGAAGAGGCATTCTTTGTGATAGGAATTTCAATACTCCGAGATAGATCACAAGGACTGGTAGGATTGTCTCAAAAAGAATATATTGAAACAATTCTTGAGAGATTTAATATGAACAAATGTTCTGCAGGAGTTGTCCCAATACAAAAGGGCGACAAATTTAGTCTTATGCAATGTCCAAAAAATGATGTGGAACATAAAGAAATGGAATCTATTCCATATGCTTCTATTGTTGGCAGTTTGATGTATTTGCAAACATGCACAAGATCCAATATAAGTTTCATTTTAATACTAGGCAAATATCAAAGTAATCCTAGTATTGATCATTGGAAAGTCGCAAAGAAAGTATTAAGATACATTCAAGGAACAAAGGATTATATGCTCATGTATAGAAGGTCTAATCTATTAGAAGTGATTGATACTTGATTCAGATTTTTAGGATGCATTACGAGAAAGTCAACGCTTGGCTATTTGTTTCTTCTAGCAAAAGGAGCAATTTCATGGAAAAGTGCCAAACAATCTGTTATTGCTTCATCCACTATGGAAGTAGAATTTGTAGCTTGTTTTGAGGTTACAATCCATGCATTATGGCTGTGGAATTTTATTTTGGGGCTTAGGGTTGTCAACACCATTATTAAGCCGTTGAAAATTTATTGTGATAATTTTGTAGTAGTTTTCTTCTCCAAAAATGATAAGTACTCTAGAGGTGCTAAGCATATGGAGTTGAAATATTTTGCCGTAAATGAGGAAGTTCAGAAACAAAGAGTGTATATTGAACATATTAGGACAGATCTCATGATTGTAGATCCTTTAACGAAAGGCTTGCAACCAAAGGCATTTAAGGAACATGTTCAAAGAATGGGTCTTGGTTGTATTGATGACTGATTATAATGATGTATTAACACTCTTGAGCTCAATAAAATATTTTTGACATATTGGCAAATGTTTTCTTGTTTATTATGATTGTGTACACATAATGTTATTAAACAAGAAATAAATGTGTCTATAAGATATTATTATGGACCTTTATGATATTTCCATATCACTTATTATACCTGACATGATAAATTGCTAGTGTAGTGGTATATTGAAGGAGTATACAATGTTAAAGTGTATAACCGCCATAACTCACATTATGTGATTTATTATGTTAAGGTAAATTATGAAAATAATTAAGAGATTTGTTTTTGCACGCTTAATGTTTACACTATTAAATTAAAGTTGGAGTATCGGGCCAAGTGGGAGAATGTTAGAATGTGGTCCGAATTGTTGGGCTTAATTACAGTTTCTTAATTGGTTCCTACTACCTATTTAATAGTGGAACAAATCTCAACTGTTTATTTGGGTAATTGATAGACATACCAGATTAAAGCTAGAATATATAAATTGGTCATCTCTCTGCCAATTAAGGTTACAGACATAGACATAGAACACAAAACATTCCCTATCAAAATAGTTTGTAATAGAAAGAAGGGTGAAGGGAGAGAAACCAATTTTGACGGCAAGAGGTGGTGTTTCTCAATTTCTTCTCAGTAATTATGTCTTCCGCATTAGGTACACAATCTTTATGATTTAATAGTTTGTGATAAATTATTTATTCAAAAATCCTGCCTTTATGTTTATATCATGAAGTTTAAGATTCAACACAATGGAGCACATTATCCCCTTTGTATTTCTGTTCATTCTTTAATTTCTTTGCATAATTAGTTGTGACAAGACAATGAGAAGGTGCAATAATAGGTATCAAAGGTGGAAAAACTTGGGAATTGGTTTGGACAAGGCATTTTTATTTGCCAATGGAAAACGTTGTATTAGAATGTGTGAAATGATACTAAATGATAGAATAAGGTAGGGTTCGGCACCTTACAAAGACTGCATGACGCTTTTTTCCATCAAATGATAGTAATTTTATTGAATGAAAATGGCATCAGACAATTGTTAGCCAAAGAAGGCTAAATGATATCTTTGGTCTAATTTAATAGCCAAGAAGGAAAATGGAATAATGGTTGAGAGTTACCACTATCTCATTGGTTACAAAGATAAACTAGTTTAGGACTAGCTAACATAAATTTTATTCTAAGGGAAAGAAAGCTATAATATCAAAAAGATTGCCAAAAAGATTGATGTTGTGAGATATAGTGGAAATAGCTAATTTCAACTAAATAACTAAGCTTGGACACTATATCTGAACATCAATTGCAATCTAGGCATACGTGATTTGTAGAAATTACATATGAAAGCATTCTAATTGGATGCATTGGCGAGAAAGTCAACGTTTGGCTATTTGTTTCTTCTAGCAAAAGGAGCAATTTCATGGAAAAGTGCCAAACAATCATATTGCTTCATCCACTATGGAAGTAGAATTTGTAGCTTGTTTTGAGGTTACAATCCATGCATTATGGTACATGGAATTTTATTTTGGGGCTTTAGGGTTGTCAACACCATTATTAAGCCGTTGAAAATTTATTGTGATAATTTTGTAGTAGTTTTCTTCTCAAAAATGATAAGTACTCTAGAGGTGCTAAGCATATGGAGTTGAAATATTTTGCCGTAAATGAGGAAGTTGAAACAAAGAGTGTATATTGAACATATTAGGACATATCTCATAATTGTAGATCCTTTAACGAAAAGCCTTGCAACCAAAGGCATTTAAGGAACATGTTCAAAGAATGGGTCTTGGTTGTATTGATGATGATTATAATGATGTATTAACACTCTTGAGCTCAATAAAATATTTTTTGACATATTGGCAAATGTTTTCTTGTTTATTATGATTGTGTACACATAATGTTATTAAACAAGAAATAAATGTGTCTATAAGATATTATTATGGACCTTTATGATATTTCCATATCACTTATTATACCTGACATGATAAATTGCTAGTGTAGTGGTATATGGAAGGGAGTATACAATGTTAAAGTGTATAACCGCCATAACCCACATTATGTGATTTATTATGTTAAGGTAAATTATGAAAATAATTAAGAGATTTGTTTTTGCACGCTTAATGTTTACACTATTAAATTAAAGTTGGAGTATTGGGGCCAAGTGGAGAATGTTAGAATGTGGCCCGAATTGTTGGGCTTAATTACAGTTTCCTAATTAGTTCTTACTACCTATTTAATAGTGGAACAAATCTCAACCGTTTATTTCGGTACTTGATGAATGCAGTTAAAGTTAGGGATATATAAATTGGTCATCTCTCCGCCATTAGGGTTCTGAGATAGACACGTAACACAAAACATTCTCCATCAAAAGCGATGCAAAAAAGAAGGGTGAAGTGGAGAGAAACCAAATTTTGACAACAAGCAGAGGTGTTTCTCAACCTGTTTTCAAGAATTATGTCTTCCGCATCAAGTACACAATCCTTATGACTTAATAGTTTGTACTAAATTATTTATTAAAAGAACCTGCTTTGATGTTTATATCATGAAGTTTAAGATTTAACACAATGGACACGACTATCCCCTTTGTATTTCATTCATTCTTTAATTTCTTTTAATTGGTTGTGACAAGACAATGAGAAAGGTGCAATAATGGTATCAAGGTGGAAAAACTTAGGGTGTTGAACCAAGGCATTTTTATTTTACTTGATGAAGCGTTATGTAATGGAATATGTGTGAAATGATACTAAATGATAGAATAAGGTAGGGTTGGTGCTCTATTTGCATGTGATTTTCCAGCATTGAAATGATAGTAATTTTATTGAATGAAAAATGAGTGCTGTACAATTTTGTTAGCCAAAGAAGGCTAGAAATATTGTATCTTTAATTACAATTTAATAGCGAAGGAAAATGGAATAATGGATTTGAGAGTTACCACTATCTCTCATTGATTTACAAAGATAAACTAGTTTAGGACTAGCTAACATAAATTTATTCTAAAGGAAGAAAGAAAGCTATAATATCAAAAGATTGCCAAAAGATTGATGTTGCATGAGATGATGATGAAATAGCTAGTTCAACTAAATAACTAAGTTTGGACACTATATCTTGAACATCAATTGCAATCGACATCGTGATTGTAGAAATTACATATATGAGCATTCTAAAACGCAAAGAAAATGGACCAATTAAAACCAAAAAGCTTCATTGTACCATTCTTTAAAATAGGAATCGGGGATCCTATGTCAATCTTCAAATAAATCGGACTTCCAAAAAATGGTCAATCAAGGGCATCGACAAGAATGGGCCCGAAAATAGAGCAAAATGATCGATAAAAGAATCCAAATAGAAAAGGAACAAGAGTGCGACGCTGCTCAGGCTGAGTTCATCAAGAAGTGCATGGTAGCTAACCCTACTTGACCCATGGCTTCGGTTCGAGTGGACATTAGGTTGCCAGTATTTAGGAGCCCAGTCTTGGTGGCGCGGGAGGATTGAACGTAGCTTTGACAAGCCCAGCGTGGTGTGTCTTTCGATGATCCTAGTCACTGTAGGTATGCGGCTAAAGGCTGCGTGCGATGAAAGCAGTACTCGGTGAGTGGTATATGTACTATGTGACTAAATGAATGTGGGGATACCTCTTGTTGATTAAAACAAAAAAGAAAGAATCCTTTTACAGAAGGGAACTTGAGATCTTGAATTTGAATGTCATGTGAATTTGGAACTTCATTTCCTTTTGTATTTTTCTTTAATTGTCTCCTACTTTTTGAAAAGTTGTTTGAACTTTTTGCCAAAAGTCTTCCCACTTTTCTTGACTTTGTGGTGAGTATTACTTTTCTCACTTTGTCGATTCCTCTTTGTTGAATATTGAAGGACCTACTACCATCAAATAGCTAATAAATTTAGTTTTCATTCTTGCAGATGCAAGAAAAGACGTTAGTGGAATAAAATATTTTTTTTAACAATTCAAATGATCCTGGGCTAAGGGCCTACAAAGGATCTCATGATGATCCTTCTGGTGAAATTTCTTTGCTTTCTGATATAGGAAGCCCAATGGGATTTAATATGAATTTACAAAGATTTGATTCCGTACTAGGTCTGATGCAATCAAGGCCGCAAGTGGTTGTTTACTGAGACTTAGCACCATACACAGTCAATATGTTTAAGCTAGTATAAGTGATAGAGGAGCCCTGGTGTCCATGGCTATCTTTAGCACAACCTACATGATATGGATATGTTGCGACATATTACTACAATCTGACACCAGAATCATGGCTACTTTTGCAAATGATAATACTGACTTGTAGTGTACTGAGATCAAATCATTTGAATTTGTGAGCCCACGACAAAATTCCCTTGGTTGAGTTGGTTCCCATAAAGTTCAACTTCTTTTGTGTAAATGATGGAATTATTTGATCTGCATAGACAGATTGAATTTCTGGCATTGATGTTTGTAACTGAAGTGGCACTCCATCTGTTGCAGTATATGCCGAGGCTCCAAGCAGAAAATTTGGAGCATAACAAGAAGTTGTTTGATCGGGTGAATGACATGGCTGCAAGGAAGGGTTGTACCCCATCGCAGCTAGCATTGGCCTGGGTCCACATCAGGGAAATGATGTTTGTCCGATACCTGGTACTACCAAGCTTGAGAATCTCAAGCAGAATATAGGAGCTTTATCTGTAAAACTCTCAGCAGAAGATATAGCTGAGCTTGAATCCATTCCTTCAGCTGGTGCAGTAAAGGGTGACAGATGTGGGCCTGGCATTCCTACTTGGCAAAATTCTGATACTCCACCTTTGTCAACATGGAAGGGTACATGAAGACTCTGCTGCTGTTATGTCGTTCAAGCCCTGTGTGATGCATTTCATTTCTTTGAGGTTTTGCGTTGTTTCAAATAAATTGCAGTCCTTGCAATACTATTATGCACATTTTCTTTCATGAGAGGCATGTAATCTTATTGTACAAGAGCTGAAAAAGTGGAGTTTGTTATTTATTACGATTTGGTTATGTGAGGAAATTGTTTTCTCATTTTTGCAAGGCAGGTGGACCATGAACGGGTGTCGGCATGTTTGAGGCAGTAAAAGTCACTCCCTGCTACTAGAGCACATCTGTAAACGTGGTTATTTGCACATTTGCATCATGCCTGTTTTAAGGAGCGTCATTAAACTAAGCAGTTTAGACGAGTTAAGAAGAATGTTGGTCCAGTTCTTGATAGTAGAGGCATAAATCCTTGGTGCTCTCCTTTTTCTTCACAACATTAAGCATTGGCCAAAGTACGACGTAAAAATCAACCTTAGTTCTCTTCTCCATAAGTATTATTATTAAGAATAACAAAAGAATTTTAAAAATAATATAAGAATTTCATATTAAAAGTAAAATTTTTTTTAGAATAAACTAGTTATAATAATAATTTCACTAAGGCAGCTAGCTTAATAATCAACCTCTATACTTGGTTTGGTAATCATGTTCTTTGACTTTTTTAACAACGTTTTTTTGTAAGAAATTATAATTAAGAGGTCCCTAGCTGTTGAAAAAGAAAATTTCTTTTTTCTCTTTTAATTTAGTATCAATCTATGTAGATAAAATAATGAAACTCCAATTTCAAATCAATTCAACGGAAACTCCAATTTCAAATCAATTCAAAGTATCATGAATTCATGATACACCCAATATATATTTTGGAAAAAAAAAAAAAGCTGATCTGGAAATTTGGTGCGGTATTACGAAAAATGTTCTATTATATGCAGGCCAGCTCCGGTACCTTCCTTCTACCATATGATCTCAATAATGGAGAATCCAAGGGAAGGCAATGAATTAGTAGTCTATATATTTTCACAACCTTAATATCATTGGTGTTCATCATGCCAATTTCTAGAGAAAGATTCAACAATTCTGTATCAATCAATCAATCAACCTTTCTTCTAACTTGTCCTTTCTCCTTGTATCATCTAGATAAGGATAAGACATGCGAATTTGAACTGCAAATACTTGCAAGTGACCAAAAAAAGTTTGGCCACAAGGTCTAACTCTAAGAGCAACACCTCCACCGTCTATATATCTTTTATGCGTGAAGATAAACAAATGTTGCACCCATGATGAAAGATTATGTAGGGCTACTACTGATTCATGAACATTTTGTGAAAAATGAACAAAATACAATAGGGTGAAATCTAGAAAGCTTATGGTCTACGTAACGTTATCTATACAAAGCTTGTAAGCAAAGAGGTAATGGATAGATAGCAATATGAATTTAAATTGTCAGATAATAAATAATGCAAACGAAACACTATATAACAAAAACAGAATTGATAATAGATTGGGACTAGTAGTAGGTCTTCCTCAATAGTCAACACGGAGAAAAAAATTTATCAGATGGGTCCGGCAGAAAGGCTCCCACTCCTTAATCATTATACAAGGCAAA
Source organism: Gynochthodes officinalis (assembly GCA_020080225.1). Taxonomy (NCBI): domain Eukaryota; kingdom Viridiplantae; phylum Streptophyta; class Magnoliopsida; order Gentianales; family Rubiaceae; genus Gynochthodes; species Gynochthodes officinalis. The sequence goes on from CM034619.1 coordinate 19,602,983, forward strand.
GAAAACCCAGTTACCAACGCTGCTCTTCTCATCAACTTCATCAGTCACCCGCCATACTTTCTCCTCCACTCTCTCAACTCTGTGACTGTGTGTGCGTTTCTTAAACTTTGAAAAAATGGCGACGGAAGAAGTGAAAGTTCCCAGGATCAAGTTGGGCTCACAAGGGCTCGAAGTTTCAGCTCAAGGGCTAGGCTGCATGAGCATGTCAGCCTTCTACGGGCCGCCAAAGCCCGAGCCCGACATGATCAAGCTCATCCAATACGCTATCGAGCGAGGAATCACCCACCTCGACACCGCGGAGACGTATGGGCCGCACACCAACGAAATACTCGTCGGAAAGGTAACTTTCAGTTCTGAGCAAGGCTTGCTTAGTTGCTTCTTTGCATGTGTGTTGTACGTCCTTTTTAATCCTTGTACCATGTTCAAGTTGCTATTTTCCCTTTTCGTTTGTTTTTGTTAGTGGGTATTTTCAGGTTAATTTTGTGTTTTTTATAACATTTGCATGTAATTCTGCTAGCTTGATTGTATGTCTCACTTTACCCTTGGTCCAGGTTTTTTTTGCTTGGTGGTTTTATGTTTAGTTGTACGTAGATTATTTAAAATATTGAAGAATTCACTATGTGATACTATAGGGATCGAAGGAATTTTAACAAGCCATTTTAAGTGATTTAGCTAAGGGGATCATTGTTTCATGAATCTTGGAATCCAACTCAAAAGTTAGCTCGTGAAACATCTTAAGAATTCAAAGCCATATATGCCTCACATTAAAATCAACTAATCATGACAAACTACCATACGGTGTTGACATTCTGTGTCTAAGAGAAATTATTGGCTTTGCATTAAATCGGTTTTATTCTAGATTTTCTTGCAAACAGAGCAAATTTGGGATTACTAATTTGTCTCAGACTAACACTACAATTTCAGCATTACCAATCTAGTCCCAACAAACACTCTAATACCAGGAACCGTCTAATCTAGAGTGAACGATGTAATACTTACCTTACCAATCTAGTTTTAGGCAAACTTTGTAATACCAAAGTCATCAACTGCGTGACACAACTTGGAGGGTGCTGATTGTTTTTGTATTATTTGTCATAAATTTTGAGGAAATTCATCTCAAAAGTTAGTTTGTGAAAATGATGAACCAAAAGCTATATAAATCTTACTCGGAAATTTCATACCTTTCATGTGGGGAATCAGCTAAATAATGGCACACTGTTATCCCTATTGAGCCCTGGGTTTAGTGTTTGAGAATTAAGATATGCGTGTGGTATAAGAATACAGTGGTGGAAATGCGTCTAACAAATTGCTTTGAGGCCATTAAAATTACTACTCCTTTTGGCCCAAAAAAGTGACCAATTTAAAAACAATTCACTGTTTCCAAAAAAAAAAAAAGTCTAACTTTTCTGTGAAATTTTTGTATTGCTCTTACCAATAATATCAATATATAACTCAAATTAAAATGTAATACCTTTACTAATAATAGGAATGGATAACCCAAATTGAAAAGTAATGATAAAAAATAAAAAATTTGTACAATTAATGTTATATTAAATATATGTATTATATCATGTAATTTAAAAAAAGTTATATCAAATCCAAAGTGAATTTTTTTATGGACTGAGGGAATATGAATTTGAATTGTAGTATGTAACTCTTCTTTAATAATTTACAATTACTTTTAAAGATTCTTCAATCACAATAGAATAAAAAATTTAGCCAAAGTAGGATGTAGTAAAACTATTGCCTTCTTGTATTTAACATGTTAAATAATGGACAAAGTTGACCTCTCTGTGCAATTAACGTATGTTTTGATATTCATGTGTCAATTCTTTTACTTACAATGTTCAAAATATTTCATTGAATCTTGAAATTCCTATACTTTCATTTTCCAAGTTTTAGCAAAACTTAATGACATGTTGTATAAAGAAAATGGCGATCCTGCAAGAAAAAAAAAACATAATGAAAGTTAGATCGTAAGCAACTGAAAAATAATCCCATGTACTGCGTCATTTCATTGAAAAATATGATTATGTTATCAAAAGGATTGGCACATCGATAAACATAGGAAATTGGAAAAATTGAGATACATTGTGCTAAGTACTGATCAAGAATCTACTTCTGTAAAATATGTTAATTTATATTGATGTTAAGAAATAATATGTATAGGCTTTGAAAGGAGTGCCAAGAGAGAAAGTAGAGGTTGCAACAAAATTTGGGATCGAAATTGTGGACGGGCAACTGGAGATTTGTGGTGATCCAGCCCATGTACGAGTAGCATGTGAGGGCAGCTTGAAGCGGCTTGACATTGGCTGCATTGATCTCTACTACCAACATCGCATTGATACACGTATACCCATTGAAGTCACGGTTTGCTCCACTTTCCTTTTTCCTTTTCTTTTCTTTTCTGAGCTTGAATTTGATGCAATGAATTTTCAGATATTCCTAAACCTTATGAAAATTTCATGATATCTATCTGGTAGACCTTCCAAAGCCCAAGAAGCAGGCAAGGTTAGATTAGGAAGTTGTAGCAGGTTGTAGTATTAGAGGCTGATATGGTACAACTGTATCGAACCACAACAGACAAATATTTAGGCACTTTTCTTGCTAAAATCCAAAACTTTTGCTACATCTGACAATGATTTAATAAAAAAGAAGAAGAACAGTTTATTTCTCCAGCTTTGTGGACTATCTCTTTATTGATAGCAGTTTATTTCTCCAACTGTGTGACTGTATCTTTATTGATAGTTGTCCCCTTCTGAATCTGTATGAATGCGTGGGATGGTTATTGTTTCATGCATGTGCTGGTTTTTAGGTGTCTTTAGGGTCATGGTGATACAATCAAAGATACTTTTTATTTTTTTAAGAGAATTGCAGATTAGTTTACTGATTTCTCACTTCAAGTTGATCAGTAGGAAAGAAGTTTGCCCTATTCGCAGAGTTTGCTTCACAGAGCTCCTGATATTGGCATTTTCTTTTTCTTGAAATTCTCTTTTTCCCAGATTGGAGAACTTAAGAAACTGGTTGAAGAGGGTAAAATAAAGTACATAGGTTTATCTGAGGCCTCAGCTTCAACAATTAGAAGAGCACATGCTGTTCATCCAATAACAGCAGTACAGTTGGAGTGGTCCTTGTGGTCCAGAGATGTGGAGGAAGAAATAATTCCTACTTGCAGGTTTTGCAGTTTATCATGCTTTATTACCTTTGACATTTGCAAGAATTGAGAAGTTCTAACTTCATTGTTGCTATAATCTTTTAGAGAACTTGGCATAGGCATTGTAGCATACAGTCCCCTTGGAAGAGGATTCTTCTCATCGGGTCCAAAACTGCTTGAGCAATTGGAGGAAGGTGACGTCCGAAAGGTCTGTGCTTCTTCTCCTTGATTATAAGTTCCTTATGAGAGAATATATACTCTTTTAGTTACGTATAACAGAAGATGAGTTAATTGGTAACTTGCTACAGAAAGGTTTTAAAGTTTGTGTGCGAATTTGTTTATACAAAATGACGAGGTTGAAGTTCCAAGCCGCTGAAAACTGTAAAATAGAAATTTTATTTCAAAACTTCTCAAGGCTTCTATATGTGAGATTCTCACAAGCTTAATTTTAACAATCTCCATGGTCATTCTTCCCTCAGTTATGATGGCATTAGGAAAACCTTTCCTCAGTATATGTTTTCAAAGATTTTAGCAAGTTCAGAAAAAAGAAGATTTGAGGAAGTTAGTTATGCCTTCTTTCTTTTCTGCAAATTCAGGATGTGACACGTGAATTTTATTGTGTCTGTTCAAAAGGCTTCTTGCATGGTAATTTGATAATTTCTTTTATTTAGTAGTGACGTAAATAATTCCATTTCCATGTGGTGAATACGTATTTTTGGTTCTATTGCAAGATAGGTGCAAAACCAAATGGTATCACTTTTTCTGCTTTAAAACTTTAAATATCTTAAGGAATATCAAGCCAAAATTTTAAGATACTTATTGAAGAAGGCTGAGCACATGAGGATAAAAGATCAAAGCAGTTCTTAAGATTCTACTGTATGACTATTACAAGTTATGTTTGGAAGCTAGAAAAAGTGTTATGTAAGATTGATAGATTATCAAAAATCAAAATACCTGTCAGATTGTTCGAGCAACTTTGGATATAGGAAACTAGCACTCAATAGGATTGAATATGAATTTACAAAAGATTTGGTTTCATACTAAGTTTGATGCAATCAAGACAGCAAGTAGTTGTTTAGTGAGACTTAGAAAGATTGACAGTCAATTTGATGAAGCTAGCATAAGTCATAGAGGAGCCATGGTGTCCGTGGCTATCTTTTAGTACAACCTACAAGATATGGATATGTTGCTAAATGTTACTACAATCTTACACCAGAATCATGGCTACTTTTTCCAAATGATATTACTGACTTGGAGTACTGATATCAAATCATTTGAATTTATGAGCCTGCCCACGACAAAATTCCCATGGTTGCCAAAAAGTTCAACTTCTTTTGTGTAAATGGTGGAATTATTTGATCTGCATAGACAGATTGAATTTCTGGCATTGATATTTGTAACTGAAGTGGCACTCCATCTGTTGCAGTATATGCCGAGGCTCCAAGCAGAAAATTTGGAGCATAACAAGAAGTTGTTTGATCGGGTGAATGACATGGCTGCAAGGAAGGGTTGTACCCCATCGCAGCTAGCATTGGCCTGGGTCCATCATCAGGGAAATGATGTTTGTCCGATACCTGGTACTACCAAGCTTGAGAATCTCAAGCAGAATATAGGAGCTTTATCTGTAAAACTCTCAGCTGAAGACATGGCTGAGCTTGAATCCATTCCTTCAGCTGATGCAGTAAAGGGTGACAGATGTAGGCCTGGCACTCCTACTTGGCAAAATTCTGATACTCCACCTTTGTCAACATGAAAGGGTACATGAAGACTCTGCTACTATTATGTCGTTCAAGCTCTGTGTGATGCATTTCATTTCTTTGAGGTTTTGCGTTGTTTCAAATAAATTGCAGTCCTTGCAATACTATTATGCACATTTTCTTTCAGGAGAGGCATGTAATCTTATTGTACAATAGCTGAAAATTTGGAGTTTGTTATTTACAAGGATTTGGTTATGTGAGGAAATTGTTTTTTCATTTTTGCAAGACAGGTGGACCATGAATGGGTGTAGGTATGTTTGAGGCAGTAAAAGTCACGCCTCCCCACTAGAGCACGTCTAAAACCGTGGTTATTTGCACATTTTCAACATGCCTCTTTTAAGGAGCATCAGTTAAAAGACCACAATAATGTAAAAGTCTGTGTCATTAAACAAAGCAGTTTAGACGAGCCAAGAAGAATGTTGGCCAGTTCTTGATAGTTGAGGCATAAATCCTTGGTTGAGTTGGTTCTTTACTTTTTTTATTTACAACATTAAGCACAACATTAAGCATTGGCCAAAATACGACGTAAAATGTACCTAGTTCTCGTCTTTTTTCTTGACCAAAATGGACACAGTATAACCGGGTGAAAATTAGAAAGCGTATGGTTTGTACATCGTCGATAGATAGCAATATATGTATTTAAATTGCAGGATATGAAATAATGCAAATAAAGCATTATATAACAAAAACAGAATTTATAACTGACTAGCATTGGAAACAATGAAATTATGAAAAGCAAAAACTTTTGTTCGAGAAAGTCATGATGGGCTGGTCCAGTGTCATTCTTTTGTCATCTTTCGATTTTTGTTGACTCTCTCAAGAATTTTCTTGATTGTCAAAGTCAAAGGCATCTTCAGAAATGTTCAATCCAGGCTTTGGATCCACATATATGACTTTGGGAATTAGTCTTATGACCTCATCTTGCATCTTTGAAACTTCATTTTCTGATATCCCAAGCAAAGCCTTCTCTATGCTGCCCTTACCCTTTCTAACATCATTCTCTGGAATGAAACCGAATATGTTGATTGATTCTTTGGGAAATATGATACATATTGGGTATATGCAGCTGCTGTATGGAAGAAGACAGGAATACATGCTCCTAAAATTGAGTAAAAAATTGATCGTCTAGTATATGAGTCCCCGGAAGGCTGCAAACAAAATCTAGAGTTTAGGAATGTCATCATCACGTAGCCTGGATCAAAGCAATTATTATGACTATCATCACAGTTAAAGAATTTTCATTTCTCTCCTGAAGCCAAGCATTGATCAATAATCATGCCCGAGATAGAATCCTGCATTTTTGGACATGGTGCACCTACAAATGGGTACCGATAAGGCTTTTTTTTTTTTTTTTTTATCTCTTGATCTTCTTCTGCCACTGAATTACCGCTTCTTGACAATACCGATGGAAATACGAAGGATATGGAACTGCAATGCGATTACTGCTATCTGGACTTGATTCAATTATCAAAATAGTCATATTTTTGATTTCAGGCAACAACATTAAACTACTCCCCCAATCAGAACTATTTTCTGTTTGTCTCTTAAAATCCCAGATAATCCTTCCCGCGACAGAGAAGTGGTCTTTTATCAACATGTACTTCAGTACTTCCACTCATCTGTTTTACTGATCCAATTAGCGAAATGTAGATCATTTGCATCCCTTGATGATATGTTATCATCCCATAAATATCTACTAACATCAAGGCCTGCATAATATGGCATATAGATTGCCGCACATAGATTGCCGAGGCTAATGATGATTCATTGGTTGAACATTTGTATTGCTTCATCCTGTCATGAAAAATGACCTCTAAGAACTGATTTGTTGCGTACCAACTTTTTTCTTGCCGGGACCACCAGATTTTGTTATTGGACTTAAACCACCATTGATCATATCTTTGCAAACATCAAACCACTTGTTTAGAAAGGAACAATCCGTGATTATATCAACATTGAATACACTAGAAATATTATTGATATAAATGTATTGTCCAAAGCATGGTCAGTTGACTTACATCTGTCACAAAGTGGCTCTTTTAGTATGGGGGGAAAGTCCATACTTCCGCTAGAATTTTGCACAAATTTTTGTGGAATAGATTGAAAGATTTTGATGATTTCGAAAGAAAAGTAAAGTTCGGTCATTTGACTATTCATACGAGGTTGAATAAAAGCCAGCAAGCATAAGAGAACATAATATAATCAAAATCAAGAGAACACACAAGAAACCACCTTTGTTTCTCGACTCCCACCGCTGATTGACCTTCCCATATTCTTGTAGGCCTTCATGCACAATCTTTCTTGCCTTGATCCCTCTTAGAATCTTACAACAAGATGTGCATTGCTTAATCAAATCAAATACAGGAATTTTCATGATTGATAATTATTCATTTACTTGTTTTTGTTGGAACTTGGGAGCTAACCAAATTAGACCTCCACATTCATTTTCATTTAATGGTGAAGATAATTTTCCTTCATGTTCAGGGCTGCAAATTTGGAAAATAGAGCCCTTACTAATCATAGAGTATTCTGTCGCAATAAACTTTTGTAGGTGGATTCGTCTTTAAATTCAAGAAAAAAAAAACACTTGGAAAAGACTAATTTAAATAATATGAACATACACCCTTCATTTATATAGTGTTATTTTGTTTTTTAATTTCTATGATTAGTTATCCAATATTCTACATGATATGACTTCAATTATATGGTTTTACTTTACTTTTATTTTCTATGATCAATTGTACATGATATGAATCAACTTCTAAGTGAGATTTTTTATTTTCTTCTTTCAACTTAAATTGAATTGACGAGCAAGTAAAGATCTTTTTTCTTTTTCTTTTTCCCTTCTTTCAACTTCTTTGAATGAGAAATGAAAAAGAGGAACTAATTCAAGAATTATTATTTGAATATATAAGCATGATATCACCCATGTATAGTTTTTTATTGTATAATTTAAAATAATGTAAGTACTTATATACAACAAATAGAGGTGTTTTAAAATTTTCATAAAATATTAAAACCACACAACATGTAAAGATAATTCAAAAAAATTATGTAAATCATGTAAAAAAAATTTATTACAAATTTGCAAATGGTGCTAGCACCATTTCGTTTATATGGTACTTGGTGTCAATTTCTCACATTATTGAAATCTTTGGTTTTAGCTTTTGTATGGTGTCAGTCCTATTGTTTTGGTGAGAAATGGTGTTATCTCTAAAGTAAATTATCTTGAACTCCTTATAGTAAGCTTAATATATTTATAATTCTCTTATGGTATTAAAATTTACTTTTTACTACCTTTTGGATTTGGATAAAAGTATTTTTGGATATTTTTTATCCAAACTAATGAAATTGTATTTCTTATGTAACTTTCTTAATTCAATTAAATCCATACATGATTGTAGTTTAAAAAAATCTATGACTGAAAATAATTTTATATTTAAAAAGTGGTGTTTGATACTAGATTTCAATGCATAAAATATTATAAAAGCATATTTTTCCTTTGTTTTTCAGTGATGAAAAATAGTAAAAAAAATTCACAGTTATAAGAGTCTTCAATAATAATTTTTTTTCTTTTTTCCTTTTCAAAAGGAAACACTCCTAAGCTTTTTTAGCTACATATATATTGCATTTCAAACTGTATTTTTGAAAAATGTGCTCTAAAATGTGTGTTGAAATATTGAATGAAATGTTACTTGGATTAATAATATGGAACATATTTTGAATTTAAATGTTGAATGGATTTCAAATTTTAAAATTTGAATTGAAATATTGTATAAATTACAAAGATTATAACATATTTTTAGTAAAATAATATAGAGGCACATTTTGAATTGAAATATTTTGTAGGACAGAATAAATGACAAGTATATTTTAAGATTTTATTTTTTGTTGGTAAAACGTAGTTTAAAAACATGAATGTTGGATTTATAACATGTTAGACGTTAAAAAGGGGAGCAAAATAGTGGAATATTGCTTTTTTTTTAAAAAAAAAATATTGTTGATTTAAAAGGGATTCTAAAAAGGAAAACAGTTTCCTGACTCTGCATTCTTCTTCTCCCTTTTCCATTCCCCAACACATTTTCTACTATGAAAATTATCTTGTCGCAAAATTCAACTCAAGCAAGCAAAGATGAGTTTCTACTCCAAACTGCAGTACCTACAGATATAGGTTGGTGCAAAACATACTTCTCTGCAAAAAACCTTCCCAATTTTCTTTTTTTGTATATTACGATTAAGCAAACCCTGAAATGATGGGTATAGATCTTTGTTATTCATCCCAAAAATCTGCTCAGTTTTTCTCAAAGTTTCCTGGGGAAATTGATTTTGAGACGCAAGTCAACTTCTTGATAAGGGCAACTTTATCATCCAACTTCACCATCACCTAATCTTTTTCGTAGAGTTTCTGACGCAGCCTCCCCAATTTGGAGATTGAGGCAATTTTCTCCAAACAAGCAAGAGAGGCTATTGGGGGGTGGGGAGGGGGTAATTGGCTAGGGGTTTTTTATTTGTTGGTTTTTTTATTCGACCTCAAGGGAGCAATTTTTTTTTTCTTCTAAAGTCGACACTACCAATGTTGGCTTCAGTAAAATTGTCACTCTTTTTAAAAAATCAATATTTATTTAATTTATATTAAAATATTCAATATTTTTGAAAAAAAACTCTTGAAAAAGGTATACATGAAGAAAATGAAAATGAACTGGGCTGCTCGAGAATCACAAAAAGTATTCTCCGCAGTGGACTTATCTAGAATTGTGTGAAAGCAACTCAAATTTCATAAAAGATCACTCTCAAATTCTGTGAATGTTAAACATGGCTCATTTCGATTGGTCCAATTTTGCTATGTTTGGATTGTGATTTATTTGAGAATTTTACATTAAAATGTATAAAAATTTTAGTGGAAATTTTTTTGTAGAAAAAGTATTTTAAAGAAAAAATAAAAGGGAATTTTTTTTCAAATTATGTGAGGAGAATTTAGGAGAAATATTTTGAAATTTAAATTTTAAAATAAAAAAGTGTTTGAATGTTTTATTTTTATTTGATAACAGTAAACTTTTTGTTTCACATACCTCACAAATTCAATAATTAATGTATATTAGAATTTTCCCTTTAGAAAATTCTCTTTGCACCTGGTCCTTAGGTCAGTATTGAATATTCCTGGAAATTGAACATTCGTGCCAATTTTATTTTTTTTTAAGAAAAAAAGGACAAAAGGTAATTGCTTAATTACTTCAGCGCTTATATCATCCAAAGTTGGGAATCATCCATTTCCATTCGTGTCTAAGACCAAATGTGGGTCGTTGATTCATTTGTTTGGTACCCATGCGTATGACTTGTTGAGATCATATGAGAGAACTAGCCAGCAATAATCGCGCATAACGCGATTTTTTGAATGCTCACTGCGTTGTGTAAAATATATACAATCTTAAAAAATAATTTTGATATTTTTAGAGGAATAAATTCATAGTATAATTAAGAAAGAAAGGAAATTTTAAAATTGGAACGAAGAATTATATAATAAGAGTTAATTACTATAAAAGTGAAATGGGAAAAATATATTCTAATTTGTTGCAAATTTAAATTGGCACGGATAATTTTTTTCTTTGCCATGATAGTTAAAAAAAATAACAAAGAAGAAATTTTTTATTTGTGTAATGAAAACTAAATAGTCATTTTCTTCCAAGTTATGATCTTGTACAAATTGATGCCAATTTCGACGGAATGAAGAACATCAGACAGTGATATCGTATACTCATTTTCTAGACTTTAATTGAATCTCACATTGTTTTGCCTCTTCCTAGTCAAGGTTTGAATATTTTGGAATATTCTACATGAAAAGAAGAAGAAAATGTTAGAAATTATTTAATGAAAGATGAAAACAAAGTTGTAGAATAAATTTACAAAATATATAAAAGATTGTAATATTTACCAGTCTATAAGTATCTGTTGTTGAAAATTGTTGGAAGAAATAATAGTATGCAGTTAAACGAAATCTTTGAAACGGATGTAGCGACAATGATAGGACATTTGTTGTTTCGAAAACTGAAAGCAACGCATAAAGTTCATTTTTACATTTACGTATTATGTATTGGAAACGAAATATGTATGTCATTAAATGGACAAACCTTGTTTGGCAATGTAGGTAGTGGCATTGTCCATGGCATCATTATTTGACCATTCATATTGTCAAATGTAAGGCTATCAAATCCATTGTTTCCATGAAACCTCAGTAAGACTGAACAACCTTGATTAATTAAATTATCATCAAAGAATTCAATCCATCCAAATGTGAAAACACGGCGATTGATTGTTAATTTCCATTGCACTTGTCCCTGGTGGATTATGATTTGATCTTCATTGGCAAAATTTTAATAGCATAAAGACCTATTAGTACTCTCTAAAAAGCAAATTTTTTTGTTTACTAAAGGAAATTCAATAAGGAATAATATGTGTTAGTAATATAAAAATAATTAGAAAATATTTCTAAATTAAACCTGATTTTCTCTTCTGAGGGATTTGAAGAAAAAACAGCATGACCTTTCAATTATATCTTACGAAGGTGAGAAAAACCATTAGAAAATATGATATAAAATCCAAAAACGAATTTGATGAAGAAATAATTTTTACTTATAAGATTACCTGGTTGATGAAATATCATTGGTGTAGCAAATAACACATTCTGCATCCAATCTTGAATTGATTTTTCTAACCATACGTTAGGGTACCCAATGTATTTAAATATCATTGGATAAGAAAGGAAAAAATTATAGCATATTTGATAATTGATCTGATTGTCTTGCAAGTATGTTAACGTGCCTGAATGTACATGTGTATTAAATTGTGTAACAAAAAAGAATTTTTGACTCTAACCATTGTCTTCGGCCAACCATTTTTTAAATAGATGAAGTGTTGTCATGACCAATAAGAAAAATTGAACGAAATTATTTATTTGAAAAAATAATATTTGATATCATGTAATTAATATTAATTTTAGTAAAACTAGCACAATAGATGATAAATTAGACTACAAATAAATGGGTAACATTTACAAAATGAGAAAGAAAAGGGGAACGACAGATATAACTTGGCATAGGAATTAAAAACACAAACATTTGTTTTACAAGACCAATCGGAACCATTTCTGGAAAATCTGACATACCATACTTTAGATAATTTATTTCTAAAGTAAATTATCTTGAACTCCTTATAGTAAGCTTAATTTATTTATGATTCTCTTATGGTATTAAAATTTACTTTTTACTACCTTTTGAATTTGGATAAAAGTATTTTTGGATATTTTTTATCCAAACTAATGAAATTGTATTTCTTATCTAACTTTATTAATTCATTTAAATCCATACATGATCGTAGTTAAAAAAAAATCTATGACGGAAAATAATTTTATATTAAAAAAGGACACAAGGTAATTGCTTACTTCAGCGCTTATATCATCCAAAGTCGGGAGTCATCCATTTCCATTCTTCTCTAAGACTATATATGGGTCCGTTTGGACAAGGTTATTTTTATATGCAAATGGAAAAAGTTGTATTGGAATGTGTGAAAATATTGATGGGTATTTTTTGATAGAAAAAGTTTTTTGGAGGGAAAAATAAGAGGGAAAATTTTTTAAAATTATGTGAGAGGAATTTGAGTGGGAAAATTTGAATTCTAAATTTTGAAATAAAAATGTGTTTGGATAGTTTGTTTTTGTTTGAAAATTTTCTTATTTGCAAATGAGATTTTCCTTTCCAAATAAGTCTAGCTTTGTAGGAAAATCCCTGTCTTACAATGTCTTGTTTGGAGTGTGATGTATTTGAAAAAAAGTTATATTAGAACGTGTGAAAATTTTGGTAGGTATTTTTTGATAGAAAAAGTATTTTGGAAGGAAAAATAAAAGGAATTTTTTTTAAAAATTATGTGAAAGGAATTTGAGTAGGAAAATTTGAATTTTAAATTTTGAAATAAAAATGTGTTTGGATAGGTTGTTTTTGTTTGAGAATTTACTTATTTGCTAATGAGAAAGATCTGTCCAAACAAACCCAAAAAAAGCAAAAGTCAATAAAGCCCCAATCAAATAAGATATAATAATCAACATGACTAGTAAATTTGAAAGAAATGGTTTTATCATATATATGAATTACGTTTTAAATTATATATATATTTTTTGTATTTTTAAATATAATAGTTTTAATTATTTGAACGATATGTACCTCTAGCATTAACTAAAGAAACAACTTAACAATGCCAATGATTATAACCCTACTTTTTTGGACAAAGCAACCAAAAGAAAAATGGTTTCGTATTGAAATCTAATGAAAAACAAATCTGATCTGTGAGGGGGTTTTGATGCAAACAACATTAATTTGCTTGGTTGGAGTTTGCTTCTTGTAATGGTGATAATGTAGACAATATGCCATTAACTCAACAAGTCACCCCGAAATCCACTTGGCTAATATTAACCCTTATCCACTTCAACTTTTTGACCTGAAAAAGCCAATAGAATCAACTCAACCATCATTCTCAACGGTTTGGAAAATTAATGTAAGCCACACCATTATTGCCCATACAAGAGTTGAAATAATCAAGATGCTCTTCGATCGGCAGCCACAATTCTTTTGAATTTTATTGCCTTTCGAAGGGTAAACACAACCACAGAAATGAGCAATGACTGAGCAAGAATTCGCATAAAATAACCACCCGACTTTTAGACCTTCTCTCGAATGATTTGGACTATGCATTTGATGAGTATTGAACATCAATCTAACATTTGAGACTCATGAGAATAAGCCCATGAAAAGTCCTAAGACCGACAAGTGTGATTAAATTCAAACTCTTAGTAAAATTTGTCTCCATGATTTCAAACTTCAATTATAAATAAAACCAACCTTAATTCTAGTCTCTCATTTCACATTGTGGTGACTGGCCAAGAATTGTTTGAATCAATCAGGAACCTATCTAAAGTAATTCTAACTATTTCTTAAGGATTTTAATCATCAAAGGAATGTCATGGATAACAAGAGACTACTGCTTAGATGTGATTGCCCCAAATGTATCTGGATTAAAACTTAGGCTTCGTTTGGATTGTTCTTATTTGAGAAAAGTTGTATTGGAATGTGTGTAAATTTTGGTAGGTATTTTTTGATAGAAAAAGTATTTTGGAGGGAAAAATAAGGGAGAATTTTTTTTAAAATTATGTGAGGAATTTGAGTGGAAAAATTTAAATTTTAAATTTTGAAATAAAAATATGTTTGGATAGTTTGTTTTTGTTTGAGAATTTTCTTATTTGCAAATACAAACTCCTATCCAAACGAGGTAGTTTCTTAATCTTCAAACAACCATATTGGACCATCCCTCTTAATAGAGTTGGTTTTGGGATGAATATAAGAACTTGACCACAAATGAAAGAGAAAACAGGAACTCAAATTCCTTTTGAAATGGCAGAGATTTTAACCAATTAACCCAAGTATTGAAAAGATTCTAACTGTTCTTATATATTTATATTACTTTTTATAATCTCCTTCATAGATTTACTAGGAAAGTCATTGCGGGATGATGCTTCATGGCTTCAGCAATACGCAAAATTTGAGGCAGCTTGGCGTTTTCCTAGTTGGAACTTGGAAGGAAGTAAAACTTGACTTCAGACCCAAGTAGGGAGGGTGTATCAACTTAGCCACTTCTAGATTAATCTTAGCACCACTGAGATTATGTGATGTAGGTTAATCTAATATTAATATTAAGGTCTTTTCCCAGGGTTATCTTGATCTGCATCAACATCAGCCAAGTTGAAAGAAAAGTGATTGATAAAGCTTGTTGGATCATCTGCCTCCAAGAATGCTGTGATCTCAGACCTTCATGAAGTCAATTTTATGATGTAAAACACAACCAAGCAGCCTCAAAAATCAAATACTTACTGCCTCTAATCATAGAAAGTTTCTTCATCCTTTAGGCCCTATGGTTTAGCTTTGAAAATAACGTTCAAAAATTTATTGCACAATTCAAATCAATGTATTAGAATGTGGCCCGAATTGTTGGGCCTAATTACAGTTTTCTAATTAATTCTTACTACCTATTTAATAGTGGAACAAATCTCAACCGTTTATTTCGGTACTTGATGGACATACCAGATTAAAGTTAGGGATATATAAATTGGTCCTCTCTCTGCCCATTAGGGTTGCAGACAGACACAGAACACAAAACGTGTTCTCCATCAAAACAGTCTGTAACAGAAAGAAGGGTGAAGGGAGAGAAACCAAATTTTGACAACAAGCAGAGGTGTTTCTCAACCTGTTTTCAAGAATTATGTCTTCCGCATCAAGTACACAATCCTTATGACTTAATAGTTTGTGATAAATTATTTATTCAAAGATCCTGCTTTGATATTCATATCATGAAGTTTAAGATTTAACATATGGTATCAAAGCGGGTTATGAATAAATAATTTATCCATTAATATTTTTGGCCATAAATTTACATATTAATTTTTGAAAAAATAAAATTAAATTAATTTGCATGCTATGGCCGTACGAAATAAAGAAAAAAAATGAATGATTGCTTTAATGATTGATGGTCGTACGGATCTGAAGAAAAAAAAATTATGAAGAATTTCATGGCATGTGATGGTTTGCTTTTGTTTTGTTTGTTTTCATGTGATGTGTTCTGTTTGGATTTCAAAACAAAGAATAAAGAAAAAAAAATGAATGATTGCTTTAATGATTGATGGTCGTACGGATCTGAAGAAAAAAAAATTGTGAAGAATTTCATGGCATGTGATGGCTTGCTGTTGTTTTGTTTGTTTTCATGTGATGTCTTCTGCTTGGATTTCAAAACAAAGAATAACTTGTCTAGCAGGAATTGAACACAGGCACTTCAGGTAAAATCTAAACAAACTTACCACTGGACCAAGGTCATCAAACGGCATGGGGTATGTTTATGGTTTATCTAATTAAGTATTACAGTGACAAGAAATAAAATTGAATAGCCATATTTTATTAATGCTAGAATTTATGGCAATTATGTTTTTATTTTATTTTATTTCTTTTATGAAATATTATGAGATATTTTATTTTCTTGTCATATTATGACTTTGGGGATATTAATGTTAAAAATTCCCTTAATTTGTTAGATTTACACATGATATTAATATAAATGATTAGTTTGTTAGTCACCAAAGTGGCCAAACTAATTAATTAAAATTTTTATCATGTGGAAAATTATAGTCATTTGTTCATATTATGTTAATGCCTATTATTGTAATTATATGAATAAATGACGTTTATTAGTTGATAGAATTGTAGAATTTACCCAAAGGTAAATTAATTTTCTATGACTAATAAACATTATGGATGATAATCAATTTGCTTGTAAAATATTTTTATTTATCCAAAGATACTATTTTATTTGATAAGGCTTGTTTGATTATTTAATAAAGTTTGCATGGCATTAAATTTATGATAATATATTGTTGAGTTTACCCAAAGGAAGCCTACAATATATTTTAAATGTTTTATGATTTGAATCCGATAATTTATTGAGCATTTATTATTTGCAGCTATTTCCCTCAATTCGCAAGCTTTTTCTGTTACCATGTTTGATGGTTTAAATTTCTCTGAATGGTGTGAACAAGTCAATTTTCATTTAGGTGTTTTGGATATTGACTTAGCACTATTGGAAGAAAAACCTGCTGCTATTACAGACAAAAGCAGTGAGGTGGAGAGATTAAACTATATAGTATGGGAAAGGTCTAACAGACTATGTCTTAATTTTATGCGAATGACGATTGCTAACAACATTAAGAGTACTATTCCACAAACTGTAAGTGCTAAAGAATTCCTTAAACTTGTGGAAGAACATTTTCATTCTGTTGATAAGTCACTCGCTGGTACTCTAATGGCTGAGCTCACAACCATGAAGTATAATGGGTCGCAAAGCATGCGGCAACATATCCTCGAGATGACAAATATTGTAGCGAAATTAAAGACCCCTGGGTATGGCAGTTGATGACTCCTTCTTAGTGCAATTTGTTATGAACTCGTTACCTCTTGAATATGGACCTTTTCAAATTAATTACAACACTATTAAGGACAAGTGAGATATTAATCAATTGTCCAGCATGTTAATTCAGGAGGAAACGAGACTAAAGAATCTAGGAGTTCATTTTGCAAATCTTGTGGGTCAAGGATCTAGCAAGACTCATAAGCCAAAAGTCAAGAAATTTAAAAAGAAAGTACCTGCTAAAGTGACACAGTTACTATTGATGATGATAAGAAGGAACAAAAGACAGATAAGTGTCACTTCTGTAAGAAAGAATGACATTATCAGAGAGATTGTTCGAAACGTAAAACTTGGTTCGAAAAGAAAGGGATTCCTTACAATCCAAACCACAAACCCAATTGAGAGTTTTTTATTTGTTGGAAACTGTAAGAAGGTCCCAATTGAAGGCATAGGGACTTATCGTTTAGTGTTAGATACTGGTCACAACTTGGATCTAATACAGACTCTCTATGTACCTTCAATTTCTTGAAACTTGATTTCTGTTTCAAAACTTGATAAAAGTGGGTTTATTCTTAAGTTTGGACATGGTCGTTTCAATTTATGTAAAGATAATTCCATTATTGGTTCTAGAATTCTTATGGATGATTTATATAAATTGAAACTTGATGTTAATTTTTCAGAATCTCTGTTTTCTGTTCATCATAATATTGGAATTAAACGTAGCATGATGAATGAAAAATCCGCTTACTTGTGGCATAAGTGTTTGGGTCATGTATCCAAATAAAAATTAGAAAAATTGGTAAAGAATGAAATTCTTCCGAATTTAGATTTTACTGATCTTGGCATATGTGTGGATTGCATTAAGGGACAGCAAACCAAACATAGCAAGAAATGAGCCATAAGAAGTACTCAGCTCCTTGAAATAATACACACTGATATATGTGGACCTTTTGATGCTCTATCCATTGGTGGAGAAAAGTACTTTATCACATTTATAGATGATTTTTCACGTTATGAATATATCTATTTGCTTAAAGAAAAATCTCATGCTGTAAATGCCCTTGAGGTGTTCATAAAGGAGGTTGAAAGGCAATTAGATGGAAAATTGAAAATTGTATGGTCTGGTAGAGGTGGTGAGTATTATGGAAAATATGATGAATCAAGACAATGTCTAGGTCCATTTCCAAAGTTCCTCGAGAAACATGGCATATGTGCACAGTATACTATGCCAGACACACCTCAACAAAATGGTGTGGCAGAAAAGCGTAATAGGACATTAATGGATATGGTTAGGAGTATGATGAGTAATTCCTCATTTCCCAAAATATTGTGGATGAATGCATTGAAAATTGCTTTGTATTTGCTAAATAGGATTCCTAGTAAGGCAGTTCCTAGAACTCCTTTTGAGTTATAGACTGGAAGGAAACCTAGTTTGAGGCACCTGTATGTATGGGGTTGCCCAACAGAAGCACAAATTTATAATCCACATAAAAAGAAATTAGATTCTCGAATGATTAGTAGTTACTTTATTAGTTACCCAGAGAAATCTAAAGGGTATAGGTTTTATTGTCCAAACCATAGTCCTAGAATTGTTGAAACTGCTAATGCCAAATTTATTGAAAATGGGGAAGTTAGTGGGAGTGCTGAAAAACATATTGTGGATATTAATGAAGTAAGGGTTAATGTTCCATTACCCATAAATGGTCCAATATCCACATCTTCATCAAATATTAATCCAATGATAGAAGAGCAAAATGAACCTTGGCAATATTTGAATGAAGCAGCACCTCATGAAGAAACTAACTTACAATCAACTGACATTAATGAACCACATGGAATAGCTTTGAATAGACCTATAAGAACAAAAAAGTCAGCTATTTCTAATGACTATGTGGTTTATTTGCAAGAGTCAGAATTTGATTATGGCATTTATGAGGATCCTATTTCATTTTCACAAGCCATAAAAATTGATAAGTCTGATAAATGGATTGATGCCATGAAAGATCAGTTGAACTCAATGACACAAAGTAAAGTTTGGGATCTCGTTGATTTGCCAGAAGGATTTAAACGAGTCAGATGTAAATGGGTCTTTAAGACCAAACGCGAGTCAAATGGCAATATTGAAAGATATAAAGCCAGACTTGTTGCCAAGAATTATACTCAAAAGGATGGCGTTGATTACAATGAGACTTTTTCACCTGTCTAAAAAAAGACTCGTTGAGAATAATTATGGCATTAGTGGCTCAATATGATTTAGAGCTACATCAAATGGATGTGAAAACTGCTTTTCTGAATGGAGATCTTGAGAAAGAAGTTTATATGGATCAACCAGAAGGTTTTTTCATAGAAGGAAAGGGTCACATGGTGTGTAAACTTAAGAAGTCAATATATGGATTTAAACAAGCTTCCCGACAATGGTATATTAAATTTAATGATACCATAACATCTTTTGGTTTTGAAGAAAACACTGTTGATCGGTGTATTTATCGAAAGATTAGTGGGAGTAAGTTTGTATTTCTAGTCCTATATGTTGATGATATTCTACTTGCTGTTAATGATTTAGGCATGTTGCATAAGACTAAAGAATTTCTCTCTAAGAATTTTAAAATGAAAGATATGGGAGAGGCATCCTTTGTGATAGGAATTTCAATATTCAGAGATAGATCACAATGACTGGTGGGATTGTCTCAAAAAGAATATATCGAAAGAATTCTTGAAAGATTTAATATGAACAAATGTTCTGCAGGAGTTGTCCCAATACAAAAGGGCGACAAATTTAGTCTTATGCAATGTCCAAAAAATGATGTGGAACATAAAGAAATGGAATCTATTCCATATGCTTCTATTGTTGGCAGTTTGATGTATTTGCAAACATACACAAGATCCAATATAAGTTTCGCGGTCGGAATACTAGGCAAATATCAAAGTAATCCTAGTATGGATCATTGGAAAGCTGCAAAGAAAGTATTAAGATACCTTCAAGGAATAAAAGATTATATGCTCATGTATAGAAGGTCAAATCCATTAGAAGTGATTGGATACTCGGATTCAGATTTTGCTGGATGCATTGACAGTAGAAAGTCAACGTTTGGTTATTTGTTTCTTCTAGCAAAAGGAGCAATTTCATGGAAAAGTGCCAAACAATCTGTTATTGCTTCATCCACTATAGAAGCAGAATTTGTAGCTTGTTTTGAGGTTACAATCCATGCATTATGGCTACGGAATTTTATTTTGGGGCTTAGGGTTGTCGACACCATTATTAAGCCGTTGAAAATTTATTGTGATAATTTTGTAGCAATTTTCTTCTCCAAAAATGATAAGTACTCTAGAGGTGCTAAGCATATGGAGTTGAAATATTTTGCCGTAAAGGAGGAAGTTCGGAAACAAAGAGTGTGTATTGAACATATTAGGACGGATCTCATGATTGCAGATCCTTTAACGAAAGGCTTGCAACCAAAGGCATTTAAGGAACATGTTCAAAGAATGGGTCTTGGTTGTATTTATGACTGATTATAATGATGTATTAACACTCTTGAGCTCAATAAAATATTTTTGGCAGATTGGCAAATGTTTTGTTGTTTATTATGATTGTGTACACATAATGTTATTAAACAAGAAATAAATGTGTCTATAAGATATTATTATGGACCTTTATGATATTTCCAAATCACTTATTATACCTGACATGATAAATTGCTAGTGTAGTGGTATATGGAAGGGATTATACAATGTTAAAGTGTATAACCGCCATAACCCACATTATGTGATTTATTATGCTGAGCTAAATTATGAAAATAATTTAGAGATTTGTTTTTGCGCGCTTAATGTTTATACTATTAAATTAAAGTTGGAGTATCGGCCAAGTGGGAGAATGTTAGAATGTGGCCCGAATTGTTGGGCTTAATTACAGTTTCCTAATTAGTTCTTACTATCTATTTAATTGTGGAACAAATCTCAACCGTTTATTTCGGTACTTGATAGACGTACCAGATTAAAGTTAGGGATATATAAATTGGTCCTCTCTCTGCCCATTAGGCTTACAGACAGACACAGAACACAAAACATTCTCCATCAAAACAGTCTATAATAGAAAGAAGGGTGAAGGGAGAGAAACCAATTTTTGACAACAAGAAAAGGTGTTTCTCAACTTGTTTTCAAGAATTATGTTTTCCCCATCAGGTACACAATCCTTATGACTTAATAGTTTGTGATAAATTATTTATTCAAAAATCTTGCCTTTATGTTTATATCATGAAGTTTAAGATTTAACATAATGGAGCACGACTATCTCCTTTGTATTTCTGTTCATTCTTTAATTTCTTTGCATAATTAGTTGTGACAAGACAATGAGAAGGTGCGATAATGGGTATCAAAGGTGGAAAAACTTGGGAATTGGTTTGGACAAGGCATTTTTATTTGCCAATGAAAAAAGTTGTATTAGAATGTGTGAAATGATACTAAATGATAGAATAAGGTAGCGTTCGGGTACCCTACAGCACTTGCATGAGAGTTTTTTTTCCACTGAAATGATAGTAATTTTATTGAATGAAAAATGGTACTGTACAATTGTTAGCCAAAGAAGGCTAAATGATATCCTCGGTCTAATTTAATAGCCAAGAAGGAAAATGAAATAATGGTTGAGAGTTACCACTATCTCATTGGTTACAAAGATAAACTAGTTTAGGACTAGCTAACATAAATTTTATTCTAAGGGAAAGAAAGCTATAATATCAAAAAGATTGCCAAAAAGATTGATGTTGTGAGATATAGTGGAAATAGCTAACTTCAACTAAATAACTAAGTTTGGACAGTATATCTTGAACATCAATTGCAATCTAGGCATACGTGATTTGTAGAAATTACATATGAGCATTCTAAAAAACATAAAGAAAATGGACCAATTAGAAAAACCAAAAGCTTCATTGTGCCATTCTTCAAATAGGAATCAGGATCCTATGTCCATTCTTCAAGTAGAAATCAGACTTCCAAAAAATCAGTCCAATCAAGAACATCCCAACAAGAATGAATCGAAAACAGAGAGCAAAAGCAGTCCAGCCAAAAAGAATCCAAATAGAAAGGAACAAGAATTAACGACGCCTGCTTTCAAACCAGTTCATGCAAGAAATTGCCCCAACCAACCGAGGAATCATATTCAGTCCACAAAGAGAAACCAACCCAGCAGAGAGTGAACCAGAATGTAGAGTTAAATGACTTCAACTAGCAAAGGGAAACCAGAATGTAGAGCTAATAGAGATTAGAGAGAGTGAAAAGAAAGATCCTTGGATTAGAGAGAGTGAAAAAGAACATCCTTGGGTCATAGTTCCATCTACAGATGCCCTTGCAGCCCTTACTTCCGGGGGTGAGCAACCAAACCAGGGGTGAACATCCCAGCAAGAATGAATCGAAAATAGAGAGCAAAAGCAGTCCAGCCAAAAAGAATCCAAACAGAAAGGAACAAGAATTAATGATGCCTGCTTTCAAACCAGTTCATGCAAGAAATTGCCCCAACCAACCGAGGAATCATATCCAGTCCACAAAGAAAAACCAACCAGCAGAGGTGAACCAGAATGTAGAGTTAAATGACCTCAACCAGCAAAGTGGAACCAGAAATGTAGAGCTAATATAGATTAGAGAGAGTGAAAAGAAAGATCCTTGGATTAGAGCTAATACACAAAGCCTCTATTTACACGATATTAAAGGATACTTCTTCTTAGTAAATTATAACCATTTGTAGGATGAAAGCTAATAAATGCTTATAAACAAGCCTATATCTATCACCGTTTGTTTATTCTTTTTTTTTCCCTTTTTGCCTTTTTTCTTTTGTTGTTTTTTGTTTTTTTTTTTTGGTTTTGTTTTTTGTTTTTTGTTTTTTTGTTTTTGTTTTCCTTTTTTTTGTTCTTCTTTTTTCCTCTTTTTTTTTTCTTTTTTCTAGTTTGTAAATTCAAGACAACCTAGTCAATATTTAGGAGACCAAGAGGAAACAGGATACCTTAGGGGAGCAAAGAAAAACATTTACTTAGAATATATATGAACATATATACATAGAATCCTAACTTGGCATATATGGAAGCCATAGGGAAGTAAGAGATACATACTGTATTACACTATATCTCTTCCACTGAACCAGGGAGCAAAACACAATAAATATGAAGAACACTATGCATACATATCAACATAGAGACACTACTCTATATAAACCAAACTTGAGATGTATGGTGAAAGTGAAGGGAAGTCATAAGGGAGGAGTGCTACCATATATTCATTTTTCCTATATATTTGTCTATCCCTATCTATTTTCTTTTTTTTCTGCTTCTCTTTTTTTTCCTTTTCTTCTTCTTCTTTTTCTTTTTTTTTCTTTTTTTGGGTTGTTTTTTTTTATTGAAAGCCGATGGACTGGATCCTCAACATTGGATCTTCCTCTAGAAAAAGGAAAATGATGATGAGCTATTGTGGAAATAACCACCCTATCCAGAGGACCATGTCCACTTTTTGGCCAACAATGAACATCACATTAACACAGCCATTGCTATCAATCTCAGTCATTATCCTTAGAATGTGCTTATACAACAAAAGTGATATAACAGATTTGCCTAGATAAAATAGAGTTGCCCATATCATGCAACATGGCAACCCAGTTTCCTTTTAGGCATTTTAACAAACAAGTTGTTTGCCTCCAACACAAACCTTAAAACTCATATATCCATGTAATATTTGCAGCCAAGATTCTGCATTTCTGTTAAACACTCAATCAAAATCCTTACAACCAGACGTAAAAATCAACCACTTGTCATTCAAAACATTCAGGGTGTGCCTGGAGTGTGGGTTTGATAGTAGAGGAAATAGGTTTGATAGTATTTGGGCTACCTGAAGCAAAGGAATGGAATGCAAACGGTAATTCTCATTACCCGGTTTGAGAAAATCCGCATACCCCCCATAATTGGGGGGAATGAAAGGCAAAAATCCAAATTCAGAAATTCATTTCCTCCCTCGTATTTCTCTTTGCTAGCCAAGGGTTTCCGATCGATTTCCATAACTTTCCTCCTCCATTTCCCAGGTTATTGTTCTTCCATTTTCTCTTCCATTTTAACCATTTTCGTTTTCCAGTTTGTTTCTCCATTAACACCATTTTCGTCTTCCATTTCGTTCCTTCATTGTCGCCATTTTCACCTCCTCAGTCCTTCATTGCAGTCTGGCATTTCAAGGATTTGGCGGGTTATACACCGGGTGAAGGAGGACCCGAGCTTCAACCCGGCAATTTCTTTAGATTCTTGGCGGATTTGAGCTACAAGAAGCAGTGTGGAAGCTCCCTCAACCTCCTAAGAGAGGTATTTCTGGATTTAAACTGCTGTTTATGCTGTTCTTGAGCAAACCCGAAACTGAAAACCGAAGCTGGCTCATTACGGTAAATCTGAATTTTCTGGAATTCTGGGTTGTGCTTATGCTATTTTTAGCTGCGGAATACACTTGAGAAACCTTGGTTAAGCTTTCTAAACTATGGGCTGATGATTATTCAAGATTTAAACTACTGTTTTTGCTTTTCTTGAGCAAACCCGTAGCTTGCTCATTCGGTAAATCTGAATTTTCTAGATTTCTGGGTTGTTCTTTTGCTGTTTTTAGCTGTGGAATACACTTGAGAAACCTTTGTTAAGCTTTCTAAACTATGGGCTGATGATTATTTAGATGAATCGTGATTTTCGATTTTCAGAAATTTGAAAAAAAGAACTCGCCTAGGTCAGCTACCAAATTCAGCCGAAGCCACCAGCAAACAATCGGTATGCCAAACCCACCAAATCCTCCATTTTCGACATTATCATTTTTTTGTTTAGATTTTCGGGTGTCAATCGTTCAGTTTACTGTTCTCACTCATTTTTTTCGCAGGAATCTCGAGTTCCGAACTATTACTGTGTGTGCTTGACTTTGGAGGATTTTTTTATCTGTTTTGGGTAATTTTCTACTCTGGTAATGTACTGGTATTTTTTGGTAATTTTTGTGGTATTTTTTTGGGTATATATATGTTCTGAAATTTTTCTAGTATTTGTTTTCGCTGTTTATGTTCTGCGAGTGGTTGGTATTTGTTTTGGGTATGCAAGAGGTACTGGTTGGTATTTGTTTTAGGTATGCAAGAGGTACTGGTATTTGTTTTGCCGGCTTTTGTGGTTGTTTTTTTAGTTAAATATTTGGGACTTTTTTGCGCGCCGATTTGAAATAGGTTTTCTGAATTGAATCCCTCAAGTTTGCTTGTCAAGGTTCCTTCAATCCAGATTTTGTGGTTCCTTGAATTCCTTACTGACATGCCCTTCTCAAGGTTAATATATTTTGTAGTTTTTGACATTTATGCATAACTTTCTACTGCATTTTGGATGTTGGTTTTGTACTGCTTTTACTATCGTACGTGATCATGCTTAATGTTTAAATGGATCCACATATGTGCAAGCCAGTAGAGTACATGAATGGATCCATGGATCCATGGATCCATGTCCAAATATTTTTCTGATTTTTCTAGTTTTCTTGGACTGAAGCACATTGACACATTTTCTGTTTTATCATGGTTTTTTTTGTGCACCTTAAGTACATTGCAAAGCTTTTGATGATTATTTTTCTAGTTTCATATAGATAGATGTACATTTTTATGTTTTTCTAGATTTTTGTAGATTTTTTCTGTTTTCTTAGACTGAAGCATATTGATACATTTTCTGTCTTTTCATTGTTTCTTTTTGCACATTTGGGACATGGCAATGATTTTCATGGCTCTTTCTCTGGTTTGATATGGATAAATGTGCATTTTTTTTGATTTTTTTCATGTTTTTTTTTGCTTTTTTCAAATTTTTTCTGGTTTTCTTGGACTGAATCACATTGACACGTTTTCTGTTTTTTCATGGTTTCTTCCTGCACCTTAAGTAAATTGCAAAGCTTTTATGGTTATTTTTTTGGTTTCATATAGATAAATGTGCATTTTTCAGTTTTTTCTAGATTTTTCCTGAATTTTTCTATTTTCTTGGACTAAAGCACATTGATACATTTTCTTTTTTTTCCTTCTTTCTTTCTACACCTTTAAGATATTGCAATGATTTTCATGGCTCTTTCTCTGGTTTGATATGGATAGATGTGTATTTTTCTGGTTTTTCCCTGTTTTGTTCCTAATTTTTTCTAGTTTTCTTGGACTGAAGCACATTGACATGTTTTCTGTTTTTTCATGGTTTCTTTCTGCACCTTAAGTACATTTCAAAGCTTTTGATGGTTATTTTTTTTGTTTCATATAGATAGATGCACATTTTGCTATTTTTTCTAGATATTTCCTGATTTTTTCTGTTTTCTTGGACTGAAGCACATTCATACATTTTCTGTTTTTGCTTGTTTCTTGCTGCACCTTTAGGACATTGAAATGATTTCATGGCTCTTTCTCTGGTTAGAGATGGACTGCATTTTTCTGATTTTTTCCTAATTTTTCTGATTTTCTTGCACATGAATCACATTGACACGTTTTCTGTTTTTTCATGGTTTCTTCCTGCACCTCAAGTAAATTGCAAAGCTTTTGATTGTAGCTTTTCCGGTTTCATATAAATAGATGCGCATATTTCTATTTTTTCTAGATTTTTCCTGAATTTTTTTGTATTCTTGGTCTGAAGCACATTGATACATTTTCTATTTTTTTCTTGTTTCTTTCTGCACCTTTAGGACATTGCAATGATTTTCATGGCTCTTTCTCTGGTTTGATATGGATAGATGTGCATTTTTATGGTTTTTTCTGTTTTTTTTTCCTGATTTTTTCCACAATTTTTCTAGTTTTCTTGGATTGAGACGTTTTCTATTTTTTCATGGTTCCTTTCTGTACCTTAAGTAAATTGCAAAGCTTTTGATGGTTAGCTAGCTGGTTTCATATAGATAGACGCGCATTTTTCTGGTTTGTCTAGATATTTCTTGAATTTTTGCAGAATTTTCCTATTTGCTTGGACTGAAGCACATAGATACATTTTCTATTTTTTGCTTGTTTCTTTCTGCACCTTTAGGACATTGAAATGATTTCATGGCTCTTTCTCTGGTTAGAGATGGATAGATGTGCATGTTTCTAGTTTTTCGCATGGACTTTCATAGCTATTTTGCTGGTTTTTACTGGACTAAAGCATGTTCATCCATTTCTCTATTTTTTTTCCTAGTTTTCACTATTTGGAAATAAGCGGTTTCCCATTGGATTGAAGCTCCATTTTCTGTGTTTTTTTTACGATTTTTTGGGACTGAAGC
The DNA here is from genome assembly GCA_020080225.1 of Gynochthodes officinalis. Taxonomy (NCBI): domain Eukaryota; kingdom Viridiplantae; phylum Streptophyta; class Magnoliopsida; order Gentianales; family Rubiaceae; genus Gynochthodes; species Gynochthodes officinalis. The sequence goes on from CM034619.1 coordinate 19,630,124, forward strand.
TTGTGGAATGTAGCATTTCTGTGTTCTTTTTCTGGTTTTTACTGGACTAAAGCAGGTTCATCCATTTCTCTGTTTTTTTTTTCTGGTTTCCACTCTCTGGAAATAAGAGTTTTCCCATTGGACAGAAACTCCATTTTTCTGTGTGTTTTTTCTGATTTTTCTGGACTGAAGCTTCTGGAATGTAGCATTTCTTTGTTCTTTTTTTGGTTTTCACTAGACTAAAGCATGTTCATCCATTTCTGAGTTTCTTTTTTTTTTTTTTCCTGTTTTTCACTCTTTGGACTGAAGCATGTTCATCCACCCTTTGGTTCAATTTGGATGTGTTTAGCCTGCTATGTTTTGGTTGCTTTGATTGTTCTTGCCCTCATATAGTAATTATATTTGTTGTGCGTACATGTAGACCGATATGGCTCGTCCTGCTAGTATTAATGAACGACGTCGCAAATTGAAGCGATTATTGTTGCTTCGGCAAAGAATGCAAAATATGTTAGTTTTGGTATATGCAATGTATTTTGCCGCCTTTTGTTTTAAACTTCGAAGTATGGCTCGTGAAATCAAAACAAAGATAGAAAAAAGATTGGATCGCATGAGATGGATGTATAATTTAACCATGGACTGTGATGCTACATGTATTAATGAACTTCGTATGGATAGAGCAACTTTCACACTGTTGTGTGAAATGGTTACAGATGTTGGAGGTTTAAAACCTACTAGGTATACATCTATAGAAGAGGTTGTAGCAATGTTTGTATATACTTTGGCTCACCACAAAAAGAGTCGGACAATTAGTCTGTTTTTTTCTCTTAGTAAAGAAACTGTGAGTCGGCAATTTCATCAGGTTTTATCGGCAATTTTAAAATTGCATTGTATTTTACTAAAGAAGCCGGAGCCTATTCCTCATGATTGTCAAGACGAAAGATGGAAATATTTTCAGGTATTTTAACTTTATAAGTAAAATATACTATTAATATGGAATACTTGTATAATCATTTTATATTCAATTTGTAACTACTAAAGCTTATGTGTTTTTTTCAACAACTTGAAGGGTTGTCTAGGAGCCTTAGATGGAACATTAATTAAAGTTACACCCCCTAGTGACGATAAGCCTCGATATCGGACAAGAAAAGGGTGTATCTCAACAAACGTGTTAGGTGTTTGTTGTCCCAACATGCAATTCATATATGTATTGCCAGGTTGGGAGGGCTCTGCACATGATGGCCGTGTGCTTCGAGATGCGATCTCAAGGCCTCATGGTCTAAGAGTCCCTCAAGGTAAATTTGCGATACAATATCCAGTTAGTTAAAACTTCTCTTTTCACATAGTATGATAAGCTCTAAACCATAATGTGTTTTTCAATATATGAAGGTTGTTATTATTTGGTAGACTCTAGATATTGTAATGCAAATGGATTTCTTGCTCCATATCGAGGGCAACGATATCGGCTCAAAGAATTTGATGGTCACCGACCAGAGACCGCGGAGGAGTACTTCAATATGAAACATTCAAAAGCAAGGAATGTCATTGAGAGATGCTTTGGATTGTTGAAAGGAAGATGGAAAATACTTGCTTCCCCTTCATTTTTTGCAATTCAAATGCAAGTGCGAATTATAATGGCGTGTTGTCTTCTACACAACTTGATTCGCAAGTTTATGAGTTTTGATCCACAGGAATCAACCATGGAAGACGCACAAGAAAGTGAGGGAGAGGAAAGTGATGAAGATGATGAAGTGGAATACATTTCGCATATTACTCCAACCGATGAGTGGTTGGCCTTTAGAAATAATTTGGCAACTAGTATGTAAAATGCTTGGTTAGCTAGATCTAATTAGGATCATTTGGATTCGTAGTTTAAGAAATGTTTCTAGCATGTCCTATTACAACATTTTGATGTGTTGACTTCTTTAACTATACCAAAAACAGAAAGATATTGTATTTGATTTTATTAATTTGTAAGTGTGTTCTTAAAGTACTTTTATTTGACTTCTTTAAAGTACTTTGGAAATGCACATATACTATGCAAGCTATTTTATATTTTTCAGTATAGCTATTTATGTTTTATATTGTTTGTTTACTAATTATAACATAAGTAAACTTTGTTTTTTGTTAGGAATGGATCCACTTACAGTTATCCGTGGAAGGGGAAAGAACAAGCAATACTGGAAAGATGAAGAGGTCGAAGCCTTGGTTGAAGCTTTAGAAGAAGTAGCCTCCGATCCGTTGTAGAAAGTAGATGGGGGATTCAAGAGTAATTATATGGGTGAACTACACAAGATAATGTTGCGGAAGATCCCTAATTTTGATAAGGAAGTCAATCCGCACATTGACTCAAAGATCAAATGACTAAAGACCAAGTATAATTCAATTTCTGAAATGTGCACGCAAAGTGGCTGTCAATGGGACGATGTTCAGCATAAGATCAACTGTGAGAAGCAATGGTTTGATGAATGGTGCAAAGTATGAGCATCTAACTTCTTATATTATAGGATTCATAAATTGGTCCATTCGTGTCTAATTTTGGCTTCAACTATTTCTTGCATAGTGTATTCTAACACTGTTGGATCAATGCTATATTTTTATCTTCTAAAGTTATTTATGTTGTGTTTGTTCTTAAATTTTTTGTTGTACAGAATCACAAGAATGCTAGTGGACTGTAGAATTTCAGATTCCCTTATTTGCGCAAATTGGACTTTGTGTGGGGTAGGGACAGGGCAACAGGCCTTGGAGCTGAAGATATAGTTCAAGCAAGTGTTGATGCTAACCTCGGAAAAGATTTTCTGGTTTGTTCTTCTTCGGATAGTGAACGAGAATTTGGATTGGATTCTGATGCACAAAGATCTCCAGCGAGTGCATCAAGTGTTCCTACATCAAAAAAGCGTAAAAAACTTTCGCTAAGAAGGGAAAGTTTCTATAAAAAGAAGAGACCAACAAAACTTCAGAGCACTATTGATGCGGGGTTTGGCCAATTTATGGCTGAACTTCAGTCCATTTGCAATACAATGTCTATAGATTATGCCTCAGCCGCCAAAGAGTTAGCCGCAGAGCCTACAACATTCGTGCCAGATGAGAAAATACAAGAGGTAATTAATGAACTTATTAATCTTGACTTGTCTCCATCGGATGTTGGTAGGGCTGTTGAAGCTTTTGGTCGTGATCCGCATAAGATTCGTACTTTGTTTTTGCTGCCAAGTCATTTCAAAAAATCTTATGTGCATGGGATTCTTCATCCGCCTGCTAATCCATGAATCAAGTGTTGGAGTATATTCTTTTGGTATATAGGCTTTTGGTAATTAATATATATTTTGGGATGTCAATGATGTTATGTAACCAGGTTATTTTGTAATAGTTAGCTTTTGCGTAAATATAATATTGTATTTAGGTGTGGATTTGGTGCCTTGTTTTGTTAACTTGGTTATTATGCATCATTGAACTTATTGGGAATGTAACTAGCACTGGATGACGTATGCATTTTATTTTTAACTCATATGTTTGAAGTGATGAGGAAGTTTGATATGGATAGTTGCGCTTGAATTTTTTTTTCTCACAAAAGTATGGATGTGAAACGTAGCTAACATAGGAATGATTATAGCTTATGAGACTAAAGAATGGACAGATTGAAAAATGAGCTATTTTTGCTTTCACAGGCAACTAATTTAATCCCTCGACATGCACCAAAATATGGATCTAATTATTGCGATCGGCTTGCACGCCTATTCTTTTTTCCTATGATGAAGCATTGAAGATGGTAATTAACAACCCACCCCCTAAAACAAAAGAATCTTATTGACCCATGAAATATCAAAAGTGGTTTCATTATTGTTGTTGTATGAATCTTGGACTTTTGTATGGCATTTGATATTTTCTTCAGGAGAAATTCCACTAGGAATAATAGTATACGCCAAGTGTGAACAACAAAATGAAATTCATTATAGTAGCCACTCTCAATTAAACATTTACCTAGGAAAAGACATGAAGTATCTTTACCCTATGAATCAGACTTTTCTAAAAAAGATATAAAAACTAAAGCTCATCCTATTCAAATGAATCAGGAACTATTAGAAGTATGCAAAATAAATAAAGTTTATTGGATAAAAAATTAATTAGACCTTCAAAGTTTATTGGATAAAAAATTAATTAGACCATCAAAGTCTCATTGGTTTCTTCCAGCTTTTTATGTTATGAATCAAGCCGAAAAAGAATGTGGAGTTCACATGTTAGTAATTAATTATAAACCACTCAATAAAGTCTTAAAATGGATAAGATACCCAATTCCTAATAAAAGAGATTTACTTAATAGATTAGTTAATGCTGAAGTCTTTTCAACGTTTGATATGAAATCTGGTTATTGGCAGATTCAAATTGCTGATAAAGATAGGTATAAAATTGCTTTTACAGTATCCTTTGGTAATTACGAATGGAATGTAATGCCTTTTGAATTAAAAAATGCACCTTCATAATTTCAAAATATTATGAACGATATTTTTAATCCTTATTCAACTTTTATGATTGTTTATATTGATGATGTCTTAGTATTGTTAGAAAATGTTGATAAACATTTTAAACATTTAGATATATTTTTCAAAGTGGTGAAGATAAATGGATTAGTCATTTCGGCACCAAAAATGAAATTATTTCAAACTAAAGTTAGATTTCTAGGTTATAATATTCATTTGGGAACTATTATTTCTATAAGTAGAAGTTTAGAATTTGTAGACAATTTCGGATGAAATTAAAGATAAAAATCAATTGCAAAGATTCTTAGAATGTCTCAATTATATTGTAGATTTCTTTCCTAAGTTATGACAAAAGTGTAACCCACTTTATCAAAGGTTACAAAAGAATCCGCCACCATGGATAGAGATCCACACTCAAATAATTAAGGATATAAAGATAAAGGTAAAGTCCCTACCTTGTCTAGTCATCCGACAAAGCCTTTATGATTGTAGAAATCGATGCCTCAGACATAGGCTATGTGGGTATACTCAAACAAAAGTTAGACAATAACAGTCTCGAATAGTTAGTTAGATTCTATAGTAGAGTTTGGTCAGGGGCTAGGAAATATTGTCATGTTAAGGCATATGGTAGTCAATGTCTATAAATAGCCATACCCATGCTTGTTTTAATTTATCTTGAATAGGCTGATCTAAAGATAAAAACCATATCTTTTTGCTTGTTTCCGAATTATAAAAAATTTCTTGTAAATAATCAAAATTTATTTGAAATTCGTTGTCCAAAGTAATTACATTTATTCTCATTTTTGTTCTTGTAGGTTATACAGAAGGTGAAGTGACTACTTCTGGAATTGGAGATTTAAAAATATATTTGGAATTTCCTTAGGAAATAATTGAAGGTGATGCTTTAGAAAAAGATCTTTTGGAATTTTGAAAAGTTGAAGAAAAACTAGCTTCTCCAGGTTTTCAACAAGAATTAAATCTAATTAATACTTTCCCATCATCTTTTCCAATAATATTTTGAATTTCAGTGCATGGAATATTTCTAACTTGTTGAATAGATTTAATTTCAAATTCTTGAGGAATCGAGATTTCATTCCATTTTAAGGTTCTAGAAATATATACCATAGGATTATCAGCTTGAACTTGTAATAAAACGGTTTCTTCTTTATCTTGAATAGCCATTTTAAATTTTGAATCCATTAATCTAAAATAAACTCTATATATTACGGAAATTTTTTTAAGAATCTATGGAATTCATTACTTTGTAAATGAATATCTAATATTAATGAATCTAAAATAAGTGGATTTTAAGTAAGAATCATATTAAATCTTGGATTTAATTGAACACTCATCAATTTGAAATAAATTCTATAATCACATCAAAATTTTTACATAATCTTTCAAATTCATCGCCTTGTAAATGAATATCTAATATCAATGAATCTAATATTAATGGATTAGTTAAATCAAGTAAAAAATTAGGAGCACAATTGAAATATATTGGACCATTACAAACATTAGTCTGAATTATTGCTAATAAAGAAGTTTTATATCTTTTGAGTATTTTATATCTTAATGCTAAATAAATTGGAGCATCTACGCCTAAATGCACCAATGGTTTTACAGCTACTTTAATTAAACCAAACTAAATATATCTATAACCTTTTTCTATATATTTCTATAATTAAACTTAATTTAATGAAGGAATAGTTTGAATTATTCTTGAATTGAAATAGCTTCATCATGAGTTTTAATTAATGGAAAAAGAAGCTTTGAAATCAAATGAACCTATCTTGTAAATTGATTCAATATTTTGTTGAGAAATAGTCCAATTTGAATAATCTATAGACATATGAATTTCTTGACTTTGAACAATATCAGAGTGTCTATTTTGACTGTTTAAAAACATTCTTCTTAACCTAGTAGCCATTGTCATTGAATTTTAATTCTTTATTATTATTTTGATTCCAATTACATGGGGGAACACTAGGAGCAACCAGTCTGGAACACCTAACTCTCACAAGACTTACCAATGGACTTATAAGTCTCACCAAATTTCTTACCAAACTAAAATAAACTTAATCAAATATAATATTCAAAACTAAAATAATCACCAACAATATGCTATCAGATAAGAGGAATACATGTAAACACTAAATAATACAGTGGGTTTAATACCAAAAAGGGGCAAGATCATACAATTAAGAGGGAGAAATAAATATGAATAAAATTATTACTTTTATTATTGAATAAACTTAAAAAATTCAGAGTCTTGAATTCCAAAACCTGAAATATGTATAAATTGAAAATACAAAATTTTTTTATTACAATATTTTGTTAGGAGTGAAGATTGGTAAGGTAATACAAAGAGTGGGTTGAGAATAGGGATAGGAAGGCTATGACAGAAAATGCTTGCAAAATTAGGTGATGCATGAATTTTCAAAGTTGAATCCTTTTATAGACGTGTCCCTCGGGGCCTGGCGCAACGGTAAGTCGTGGAGGGCTCAAAAGATTCCATCAGGGATTGAGTCCCTCTAGGGCCACTTGGGTTCCAGTTCCCGCGATGGACATTGGTTGCCAGTATTTAAGGACGAGTACTGGTGGCACAGGAGAATTAGTCCCGCGCTTTGTCAAAACGTGGTGTGTGCTCGATGATCCCTAGCTAGAGTATGCAGGCCAAAGGCTCGTGCAATGAAAGAGTTCGGTGAGTGGCTATGTACTATGTGGGGACTAAATGAATGTAGGGATACCTCTTGTTGATTAAAAAAAAAAGAAAAAAAAAAAAGAAAGAATCCTTTTACAGAGGGGAACTTGAGATCTTGAATTTGAATGTCATGTGAATTTGGAACTTCATTTCCTTTTGTATTTTTCTTTAATTGTCTCCTACTTTTTGAAAAGTTGTTTGTACTTTTTGCCAAAAGTCTTCCCACTTTTCTTGACTTTGTGGTGAGTATTACTTTTCTCACTTTGTCGATTCCTCTTTGTTGAATATTGAAGGACCTACTACCATCAAATAGCTAATGAATTTAGTTTTCATTCTTGCAGATGCAAGAAAAGACGTTAGTGGAATAAAACATTTTTTTTAACAATTCAAAATGATCCTGGGCTAAGGGCCCTCCAAAGGGATCTCATGATGATCCTTCTGGTGAAATTTCTTTGCTTTCTGGATATAGGAAGCTCAATGGGATTTAATATGAATTTACAAAAGATTTGATTCCGTACTAGGTCTGATGCAATCAAGGCCGCAAGTGGTTGTTTAGTGAGACTTAGCACCATACACAGTCAATATGTTTAAGCTAGTATAAGTGATAGAGGAGCCCTGGTGTCCATGGCTATCTTTTATCACAACCTACATGATATGGATATGTTGCTAAATATTACTACAATCTGACACCAGAATCATGGCTACTTTTTGCAAATGATAATACTGACTTGGAGTACTGAGATCAAATCATTTGAATTTGTGAGCCCACGACAAAATTCCCTTGGTTGAGTTGGTTCCCATAAAGTTCAACTTCTTTTGTGTAAATGATGGAATTATTTGATCTGCATAGACAGAATGAATTTCTGGCATTGATATTTGTAACTGAAGTGGCACTCCATCTGTTGCAGTATATGCCGAGGCTCCAAGCAGAAAATTTGGAGCATAACAAGAAGTTGTTTGATCGGGTGAATGACATGGCTGCAAGGTAGGGTTGTACCCCATCGCAGCTAGCATGGCCTGGGTCCATCATCAGGGAAATGATGTTTGTCCGATACCTGGTACTACCAAACTTGAGAATCTCAAGCAGAATATAGGAGCTTTATCTGTAAAACTCTCAGCAGAAGATATGGCTGAGCTTGAATCCATTCCTTCAGCTGGTGCAGTAAAGGGTGACAGATGTGGGCCTGGCATTCCTACTTGGCAAAATTCTGATACTCCACCTTTGTCAACATGGAAGGGTACATGAAGACTCTGCTGCTGTTATGTCGTTCAAGCCCTGTGTGATGCATTTCATTTCTTTGAGGTTTTGCGTTGTTTCAAATAAATTGCAGTCCTTGCAATACTATTATGCACATTTTCTTTCATGAGAGGCATGTAATCTTATTGTACAAGAGCTGAAAAAGTGGAGTTTGTTATTTATTACGATTTGGTTATGTGAGGAAATTGTTTTCTCATTTTTGCAAGGCAGGTGGACCATGAACGGGTGTCGGCATGTTTGAGGCAGTAAAAGTCACTCCCTGCTACTAGAGCACATCTGTAAACGTGGTTATTTGCACATTTGCATCATGCCTGTTTTAAGGAGCGTCATTAAACTAAGCAGTTTAGACGAGTTAAGAAGAATGTTGGTCCAGTTCTTGATAGTAGAGGCATAAATCCTTGGTGCTCTCCTTTTTCTTCACAACATTAAGCATTGGCCAAAGTACGACGTAAAAATCAACCTTAGTTCTCTTCTCCATAAGTATTATTATTAAGAATAACAAAAGAATTTTAAAAATAATATAAGAATTTCATATTAAAAGTAAAATTTTTTTTAGAATGAACTAGTTTTAATAATAATTTCACTAAGGCAGCTAGCTTAATAATCAACCTCTATACTTGGTTTGGTAATCATGTTCTTTGACTTTTTTAACAACGTTTTTTCGTAAGAAATTATAATTAAGAGAGGTCCCTAGCTGTTAAAAAAGAAAATTTCTTTTTTCTCTTTTAATTTAGTATCAATCTATGTAGATAAAATAATGAAACTCCAATTTCAAATCAATTCAAACTATCATGAATTCATGATACACCCAATATATATTTTGGGAAAAAAAAAAAGCTGATCTGGAAATTTGGTGGGGTATTACGAAAAATGTTCTATTATATGCAGGCCAGCTCCGGTACCTTCCTTCGACCATATGATCGCAATAATGGAGAATCCAAGGGAAGGCAATGAATTAGTAGTGTATATATTTTCACAACCTTAATATCATTGGTGTTCATCATGCCAATTTCTAGAGAAAGATTCAACAATTCTGTATCAATCAATCAATCAACCTTTCTTCTAACTTGTCCTTTCTCCTTGTATCATCTAGATAAGGATAAGACATGCGAATTTGAACTGCAAATACTTGCAAGTGACCAAAAAAAATTTGGCCACAAGGTCTAACTCTAAGGGCAACACCTCCACCGTCTATATATCTTTTATGCGTGAAGATAAACAAATGTTGCACCCATGATGGAAGATTATGTGGGTTTACTACTGATTCATGAACATTTTGTGAAAAATGAACAAAATACAATAGGGTGAAATCTAGAAAGCTTACGGTCTACGTAACGTTATCTATGCAAAGCTTGTAAGCAAAGAGGTAACGGATAGATAGCAATATGAATTTAAATTGTCAGATAATAAATAATGCAAACGAAACACTATATAACAAAAGTCAACACGGAGAAAAAAAATTTATCAGATGGGTCCGGCAGAAAGGCTCCCACTCCTTAATCATTATACAAGGCAAAGAAAACCCAGTTACCAACGCTGCTCTTCTCATCAACTTCATCAGTCACCCGCCATACTTTCTCCTCCACTCTCTCAACTCTGTGACTGTGTGTGCGTTTCTTAAACTTTGAAAAAATGGCGACGGAAGAAGTGAAAGTTCCCAGGATCAAGTTGGGCTCACAAGGGCTCGAAGTTTCAGCTCAAGGGCTAGGCTGCATGAGCATGTCAGCCTTCTACGGGCCGCCAAAGCCCGAGCCCGACATGATCAAGCTCATCCAATACGCTATCGAGCGAGGAATCACCCACCTCGACACCGCGGAGACGTATGGGCCGCACACCAACGAAATACTCGTCGGAAAGGTAACTTTCAGTTCTGAGCAAGGCTTGCTTAGTTGCTTCTTTGCATGTGTGTTGTACGTCCTTTTAATCCTTGTACCATGTTCAAGTTGCTATTTTCCCTTTTCGTTTGTTTTTGTTAGTGGGTATTTTCAGGTTAATTTTGTGTTTTTTATAACATTTGCATGTAATTCTGCTAGCTTGATTGTATGTCTCACTTTACCCTTGGTCCAGGTTTTTTTTGCTTGGTGGTTTTATGTTTAGTTGTACGTAGATTATTTAAAATATTGAAGAATTCACTATGTGATACTATAGGGATCGAAGGAATTTTAACAAGCCATTTTAAGTGATTTAGCTAAGGGGATCATTGTTTCATGAATCTTGGAATCCAACTCAAAAGTTAGCTCGTGAAACATCTTAAGAATTCAAAGCCATATATGCCTCACATTAAAATCAACTAATCATGACAAACTACCATACGGTGTTGACATTCTGTGTCTAAGAGAAATTATTGGCTTTGCATTAAATCGGTTTTATACTAGATTTTCTTGCAAACAGAGCAAATTTGGGATCACTAATTTGTCTCGGACTAACACTACAATTTCAGCATCACCAATCTAGTCCCAACAAACACTCTAATACCAGGAACCGTCTAATCTAGAGCGAACGATGTAATACTTACCTTACCAATCTAGTTTTAGGCAAACTCTGTAATACCAAAGTCATCAACTGCGTGACACAACTTGAAGGGTGTTGATTGTTTTTGTATTATTTGTCATAAATTTTGAGGAAATTCATCTCAAAAGTTAGTTTGTGAAAATGATGAACCAAAAGCTATATAAATCTTACATGGAAATTTCATACCTTTCATGTGTGGAATCAGCTAAATAATGGCACACTGTTATCCCTATTGAGCCCTGGGTTTAGTGTTTGAGAATTAAGATATGCGAGTGGTATAAGAATACAGTGGTGGAAATGGGTTTAACAAATTGCTTTGAGGCCATTAAAATTACTACTCCTTTTGGCCCAAAAAAGTGACCAATTTAAAAACAATTCACTGTTTCAAAAAAAAAAAAAAGTCTAACTTTTCTGTGAAATTTTTGTATTGCTCTTACCAATAATATCAATATATAACTCAAATTAAAATGTAATACCTTTACTAATAATAGGAATGGATAACCCAAATTGAAAAGTAATGATAAAAAATAAAAAAATTGTACAATTAATGTTATATTAAATATATGTATTATATCATGTAATTTAAAAAAAGTTATATCAAATCAAAATGAATTTTTTTATAGACTGAGGGAATATGAATTTGAATTGTAGTATGTAACTCTTCTTTAATAATTTACAATTACTTTTAAAGATTCTTCAATCACAATAGAATAAAAAATTTAGCCAAAGTAGGATGTAGTAAAACTATTGCCTTCTTGTATTTAACATGTTAAATAATGGACAAAGTTGACCTCTCTGTGCAATTAACGTATGTTTTGATATTCGTGTGTCAATTCTTTTACTTACAATGTTCAAAATATTTCATTGAATCTTGAAATTCCTATACTTTCATTTTCCAAGTTTTAGCAAAACTTAATGACATGTTGTATAAAGAAAATGGCGATCCTGCAAGAAAAAAAAAACATAATGAAAGTTAGATCGTAAGCAACTGAAAAATAATCCCATGTACTGCGTCATTTCATTGAAAAATATGATTATGTTATCAAAACGATTGGCACATCCATAAACATAGGAAATTGGAAAAATTGAGATGCATTGTGCTAAGTACTGATCAAGAATCTACTTCTGTAAAATATGTTAATTTATATTGATGTTAAGAAATAATATGTATAGGCTTTGAAAGGAGTGCCAAGAGAGAAAGTAGAGGTTGCAACAAAATTTGGGATCGAAATTGTGGACGGGCAACTGGAGATTTGTGGTGATCCAGCCCATGTACGAGTAGCATGTGAGGGCAGCTTGAAGCGGCTTGACATTGGCTGCATTGATCTCTACTACCAACATCGCATTGATACACGTATACCCATTGAAGTCACGGTTTGCTCCACTTTCCTTTTTCCTTTCCTTTTCTTTTCTGAGCTTGAATTTGATGCAATGAATTTTCAGATATTCCTAAACCTTATGAAAATTTCATGATATCTATCTGGTAGACCTTCCAAAGCCCAAGAAGCAGGCAAGGTTAGATTAGGAAGTTGTAGCAGGTTGTAGTATTAGAGGCTGATATGGTACAACTGTATCGAACCACAACAGACAAATATTTAGGCACTTTACTTGCTAAAATCCAAAACTTTTGCTACATCTGACAATGATTTAATAAAAAAGAAGAACAGTTTATTTCTCCAGCTTTGTGGACTATCTCTTTATTGATAGCAGTTTATTTCTCCAACTGTGTGACTGTATCTTTATTGATAGTTGTCCCCTTCTGAATCTATATGAATGCGTGGGATGGTTATTGTTTCATGCATGTGCTGGTTTTTAGGTGTCTTTAGGGTCATGGTGATACAATCAAAGATACTTTTTATTTTTTTTAAGAGAATTGCAGATTAGTTTACTGATTTCTCACTTCAAGTTGATCAGTAGGAAAGAAGTTTGCCCTATTCGCAGAGTTTGCTTCACAGAGCTCCTGATGTTGGCATTTTCTTGTTCTTGAAATTCTCTTTTTCCCAGATTGGAGAACTTAAGAAACTGGTTGAAGAGGGTAAAATAAAGTACATAGGTTTATCTGAGGCCTCAGCTTCAACAATTAGAAGAGCACATGCTGTTCATCCAATAACAGCAGTACAGTTGGAGTGTTCCTTGTGGTCCAGAGATGTGGAGGAAGAAATAATTCCTACTTGCAGGTTTTGCAGTTTATCATGCTTTATTACCTTTGACATTTGCAAGAATTGAGAAGTTCTAACTTCATTGTTGCTATAATCTTTTAGAGAACTTGGCATAGGCATTGTAGCATACAGTCCCCTTGGAAGAGGATTCTTCTCATCGGGTCCAAAACTGCTTGAGCAATTGGAGGAAGGTGACGTCCGAAAGGTCTGTGCTTCTTCTCCTTGATTATAAGTTCCTTATGAGAGAATATATACTCTTTTAGTTACGTATAACAGAAGATGAGTTAATTGGTAACTTGCTACAGAAAGGTTTTAAAGTTTGTGTGCGAATTTGTTTATACAAAATGACGAGGTTGAAGTTCCATGCCGCTGAAAACTGTAAAATAGAAATTTTATTTCAAAACTTCTCAAGGCTTCTATATGTGAGATTCTCACAAGCTTAATTTTAACAATCTCCATGGTCATTCTTCCCTCAGTTATGATGGCATTAGGAAAACCTTTCCTCAGTATATGTTTTCAAAGATTTTGGCAAGTTCAGAAAAAAGAAGATTTGAGGAAGTTAGTTATGCCTTCTTTCTTTTCTGCAAATTCAGGATGTGACACGTGAATTTTATTGTGTCTGTTCAAAAGGCTTCTTGCATGGTAATTCTGATAATTTCTTTTATTTAGTAGTGACTTAAATAATTCCATTTCCATGTGGTGAATACGGATTTTTGGTTCTATTGCAAGATAGGTGCAAAAACCAAATGGTATCACTTTTTCTGCTTTAAAACTTTAAATATCTTAAGGAATATCAAGCCAAAATTTTAAGATACTTATTGAAGAAGGCTGAGCACATGAGGATAAAAGATCAAAGCAGTTCTTAAGATTCTACTGTATGACTATTACAAGTTATGTTTGGAAGCTAGAAAAAGTGTTATGTAAGATTGATAGATTATCAAAAATCAAAATACCTGTCAGATTGTTCGAGCAACTTTGGATATAGGAAACTAGCACTCAATAGGATTGAATATGAATTTACAAAAGATTTGGTTTCATACTAAGTTTGATGCAATCAAGACAGCAAGTAGTTGTTTAGTGAGACTTAGAAAGATTGACAGTCAATTTGATGAAGCTAGCATAAGTCATAGAGGAGCCATGGTGTCCGTGGCTATCTTTTAGTACAACCTAAAAGCTATGGATATGTTGCTAAATGTTACTACAATCTTACACCAGAATCATGGCTACTTTTTCCAAATGATATTACTGACTTGGAGTACTGATATCAAATCATTTGAATTTGTGAGCCTGCCCACGACAAAATTCCCATGGTTGCCAAAAAGTTCAACTTCTTTTGTGTAAATGGTGGAATTATTTGATCTGCATAGACAGATTGAATTTCTGGCATTGATATTTGTAACTGAAGTGGCACTCCATCTGTTGCAGTATATGCCGAGGCTCCAAGCAGAAAATTTGGAGCATAACAAGAAGTTGTTTGATCGGGTGAATGACATGGCTGCAAGGAAGGGTTGTACCCCATCGCAGCTAGCATTGGCCTGGGTCCATCATCAGGGAAATGATGTTTGTCCGATACCTGGTACTACCAAGCTTGAGAATCTCAAGCAGAATATAGGAGCTTTATCTGTAAAACTCTCAGCTGAAGACATGGCTGAGCTTGAATCCATTCCTTCAGCTGATGCAGTAAAGGGTGACAGATGTAGGCCTGGCACTCCTACTTGGCAAAATTCTGATACTCCACCTTTGTCAACATGAAAGGGTACAAGAAGACTCTGCTACTATTATGTCGTTCAAGCTCTGTGTGATGCATTTCATTTCTTTGAGGTTTTGCGTTGTTTCAAATAAATTGCAGTCCTTGCAATACTATTATGCACATTTTCTTTCAGGAGAGGCATGTAATCTTATTGTACAATAGCTGAAAATTTGGAGTTTGTTATTTACAAGGATTTGGTTATGTGAGGAAATTGTTTTTTCATTTTTGCAAGACAGGTGGACCATGAATGGGTGTAGGTATGTTTGAGGCAGTAAAAGTCACGCCTCCCCACTAGAGCATGGAGTTTTTTCTAATAGTGTGATGGGAAAAAAAAGAGAGAAATTTGTAAGTTTGGGAGAGATGGTGTTCTAATTATATGATGTTCGCATTTGCCAAATGCGCAGATTTTGGCCCGGAACTGTAAATGCGCCCATAACCATTTGAACCCTTTGAACCATGGAGTCACGAGATGGAGAATTTAGGGTTATTGGGGCGCATTTTACAAATGCGCCCGAGTGAAGAAATATATACGAGACCTCCAGCCTCCGCCGTTTGCAATTTCTTCAGCCATCCTTCATCAGCCCATCAGCCTCCCTCTCCAAATCCTTCAGACTTCTGCAAATCCGCCAGCATCCTCACCATTTCCGACTCCATAGCAGTACGTACGGCCCACGAGGTGGAAATTTCGTCCGACTTCATCACCCATTTCCATCGCCACCGCCGGCTCTCACTCTGAAGTTTTGTTTGCAAATTTCGGTCTCCTCCTCACGAAGAAGCCATCATTGTGATTGCATTGCATTGGGGAAATTTTTTCCGCCGAGTGAAGCTACTTCTTCCATTTTGTCCGCCACGAGTGAAGCCATCGTGATTGCATTGCATTGGGAAATTTTTTCCGCCGAGTGAAGCTACTTGGCATCGACGCCACGCCGCCCACCATTGCATTTCGTAAATTTCCCCAATGCAAATTTCGGTCTCTCCTCACGAAGAACCGCCGTGCTCCAAAACAATTTTTCCTTTCTTGAAAGTGTTCTTTCTCTTTGGAAAATTCATCGAATGTTGATTTAAGGCTAACATCAATTTCACTCAAACTAATGTATCATCATAACTTAAGATTTTCAAGTGGAGATGAATATCGACTCCAATTAGCTATACTCAGATAAGATCTCAGCTTTAAATTTTACATTAGTTAATTCTATGCAAATTTAAATCGACAGATTGATTAAGCTTGATAAGCTTGTATTGTGTTGTCTGCTTATAGACTTACCTTCCTGAGCAGTAGGAAAATAAAAAGTTGCTAATGAAAGCAAATTGCATTTAGAAATTCTAACCTTAAACTTTGGACCCTATCAAAATTCAAAGGATCTTTATTACTTCAAGTGAGAGATGTTTTGCAAGTTATCGGTGGAGCTATCGATACGCTTGAGATCATATTCAGAATGGGAAGAGAAGCAATGGGAAGAGAACCTTCATCGGGCCGTTGTATAATGAATTTTCATTAGTCAGTATGAGCAAAGAACCGCCATTGATCTCATATTTGTGTACCGCAGCAAGTGGTCCGAGATTTTGAAATTATGCAAATGGCCCTCTTTTCTTTTCCTCTAATGTAGGAAGTGATCTAATTCATATGAAATGGCACTCCATTCTCTCGTAATGTTTCGCCTTCGTTGTATTGTGCCGATTTATTTATTGAAATAAAGCTTTTGACTTGAAAATTTGAAGGTATGCTAATTGTGATCTCATGCCTCATGTGTATAGGGGTTCAAAATGTAGGGAAAGAAAAGATAAAGGAACTCAATATTTCTTGGAGAAAAGTACGGGCGCATTTCTGAAATGCGCCCTACTATAAGGGCGCATTTCTCGAATGCGCCTGATGTACAGCCTGCTCAGTATTTGTGAAATGCGCATAAATCAAGATTCCACAAATGCGAACATCACATTTTTGGAACTATTTCCTCCCTCAACCTACGAATTTCCTTTGTTTTTTTTCCAATCACACAAAGGGAAAAGCCTCCTAGAGCATGTCTAAAACCGTGGTTATTTGCACATTTTCAACATGCCTCTTTTAAGGAGCATCAGTTAAATTCTGTGTCATTAAACAAAGCAGTTTAGACGAGCCAAGAAGAATGTTGGCCAGTTGTTGATACTTGAGGCATAAATCCTTGGTTGAGTTGGTTCTTTACTTTTTTTTCTTTACAACATTAAGCACAACATTAAGCATTGGCCAAAATACGACGTAAAATGTACCTTAGTTCTCGTCTTTTTTCTTGACCAAAATGGACACAGTATAACCGGGTGAAAATTAGAAAGCGTATGGTTTGTATATCGTCGATAGATAGCAATATATGTATTTAAATTGCAGGATATAAAATAATGCAAATAAAGCATTATATAACAAAAACAGAATTTATAACTGACTAGCATTGGAAACAATGAAATTATGAAAAGCAAAACTTTTGTTCGAGAAAGTCATGATGGGCTGGTCTAGTGTCATTCTTTCGTCATCTTTCGAGTTTTGTTGACTCTCTCAAGAATTTTCTTGATTGTCAAGTCAAAGGCATCTTCGAAATGTTCAATCCAGGCTTTGGATCCACATATATGACTTTGGGAATTAGTCTTATGACCTCATCTTGCATCTTTGAAACTTCATTTTCTGATATCCCAAGCAAAGCCTTCTATGCTGCCCTTACCCTTTCTAACATCATTCTCTGGAATGAAACCGAATATGTTGATTGATTCTTTGGGAAATATGATACATATTGGGTATATGCAACTGTGTATGGAAGAAGACAGAATACATGCTCCTAAAATTGAGTAAAAATTGATCGTCTAGTATATGAGTCCCCGGAAGGCTGCAAACAAAATCTAGAGTTTAGGAATGTCATCATCACATAGCCGGATCAAAGCAATTATTATGACTATCATCACGCTTAAAGAATTTTCATTTCTCTCCTGAAGCCAAGCATTGATCAATAATCATGCCCGAGATAGAATCCTGCATTTTTGGACATGGTGCACCTACAAATGGGTACCGATAAGGCTTTTTTTTTTTTTTTATCTCTTGATCTTCTTCTGCCACTGAATTACCGCTTCTTGACAATACCGATGGAAATACGAAGGATATGGAACTGCAATGCGACATCGCTATCCGACTTGATTCAATTATCAAAATAGTCATATTTTTGGTTTGTGCAACAACATTAAACTACTCCCCAATCGTAACTATTTTCTGCTTGTCTCTTAAAATCCCGGATAATCCTTCCCGCGACAGAGAAGTGGTCTTTTCTCAACACGCACTTCAAGATTTCCACTCATCCGCTTTTCTTGATCCAATTAGCGAAATGTAGATCATTTGCATCCCTTGATGATATGTTATCATCCCATAAATATCTACTAACATCAAGGCCTGCATAATATGGCATATAGATTGCCGCACATAGATTGCCGAGGCTAATGATGATTCATTGGTTGAACATTTGTATTGCTTCATCCTGTCATGAAAATGACCTCTAAGAACTGATTTGTTGCGTACCAACTTTTTTCTTGCCGACCACCAGATTTTGTTATTGGACTTAAACCACCATTGATCATATCTTTGCAAACATCAAACCACTTGTTTAGAAAGGAACAATCTGTGATTATATCAACATTGAATACACTAGAAATATTATTGATATAAATGTATTGTCCAAAGCATGGTCGATTGACTTACATCTGTCACAAAGTGGCTCTTTTAGTATGGGGAAAGTCCATACTCCGCTTAGAATTTTGCACAAATTTTTGTGGAATAGATTGAAAGATTTTGATGATTTGAAAGAAAAGTAAAGTTCGGTCATTTGACTATTCATACGAGGTTGAATAAAAGCCAGCAAGCATAAGAGAACATAATATAATCAAAATCAAGAGAACACACAAGAAACCACCTTTGTTTCTCGACTCCCACCGCTGATTGACCTTCCCATATTCTTGTAGGCCTTCATGCACAATCTTTCTTGCCTTGATCCCTCTTAGAATCTTACAACAAGATGTGCATTGCTTAATCAAATCAAATACAGGAATTTTCATGATTGATAATTATTCATTTACTTGTTTTTGTTGGAACTTGGGAGCTAACCAAATTAGACCTCCACATTCATTTTCATTTAATGGTGAAGATAATTTTCCTTCATGTTCAGGGCTGCAAATTTGGAAAATAGAGCCCTTACTAATCATAGAGTATCACTACAAGAAAAACCCCCCTTTAGTGACGGAATTTCTAGTGACGAAAAAAAATATCGTCACTAAATATAACCTTTAGTGACCAAAACTTTTATTGTCACTATTTTATTGTCTACTCCAAATTTTTAGTGACGAATCACAAAAAGTCGTCACTAAAGAGTGTGGCGGGAAACTTTCCCGCTAAAATAGTCGTAATTAGTGACGAGAATTCAGTGACGACATTAATTATCGTCACTAAAAGAAACATTGTGACGAAATTTTATCGTCACTAAGTTTTAATACCTTTTAGTGACGATATCTTTTTCGTCACTAATGGAAATATGTTTTAGTGATGCAATTGTTTCGTCACTAATTGGCTTTTTTTTTTTCCAAACCAAACTAATTGTATTAAAGTGGAAATCCCCAATTAACACATTACATTAGTGTCCATAAAAATACTAGGTTTAAATAGACGTGCGTTAACACAAAGTACCTAACCCCAGTAAGGATTGGTTAAGGCCTAAACCTGCTACTGATATATGATTTTTAATTAAATTCTTGATTATATGTATATATGTGAAATATCAGTAATTAAAAAATATAAATTTTTTTAGTGCATTATAAATATAATTTTTTGGTGCAAAAGAAAATTTAATTAGTAGGTTATGTGACAATGAAAAAGAAAATAGTTGTAATCTATTAATTCATTTTTTTTATACATAGGGTTGAAGTGTGTAATATTATTACATATGGAGATAGAAAAAATATATTTTAGTGTATAATAAAACATAATATTATAAATTTGATGAAAAAATATATGTGTTAAGCTAATTAATTTGGGATAGAGTATATAAAATGTTTTGGGCTAAATTACTTGGGCCACAACTTATAAAGGATTGGGCTTGTTTTGGGCTAAATTGCTTGGGTCACAACTTATATAAGGATTGAGCTTGTTTTGGGCTAAATTATTTGGCCCACAATTGATATAAGAATTGGCCTTAATTTTTGTTTACTTAAGAATTGGGTTATGTAATTTACTTATTGGGCTGAAGTTAACTTTTGAAAAATATAAATATTAATTTTTAATAATTGTACTAAAACACCCAAATATATATGCATTTGCCAACATTAGTTGACGTACGAATAGAGTATTTGTTTGTAGATACACTATCAACTCGAGAATTTACGCATATATATGAATTTGACTACATTATATGAATTTGCACATATAAGTTTAATCACTTTAAATATATAATTTTGTTAGTAGTAATAAGCACCTCAAGAACCAATTAGTTTACTAGTTTGACGTATAAACTGGGTTTAATAATATTATTAATTATGTTTGTTGTATTCATAGTTTATAACTAATAAGATGTTTTACTAAATTAGCCATTTTTAACAGATGGAGAGAGAGGGAGAAAATGTAAAATATTTTCACTATTTGGTGGTAAATTTGGCTCAAACCACAAGTGCCAAAGCCTCGTCAAGAACAATATTACTCTGTCATTTGACAAAAAAGAAATTGCTCAAAATTGTATTTTAGTGTATAATATTATTAACTATGGAGATATAAAATATTTGCTTTGGTATACAACGAAATTGAAGATTATAACTTTTAATTACAACATATGCATTGGGACATATATAGTTTCAAACTAATTATAGCCATTAATGTAATATAACAACACAAGTAGTGATTAATACATGTACATATATAGTGAGACGTATAATGTATAACAAAAGTAGTAGATACTTATACAGTTATACTCTTTTGTTCCCAAAAAGGCGTTCGGTTTTACTAATGTACAACTTTTTCTTGTTAGTCAACAAAATGCAAGTGCAACTAATTTTCTCATTAAAGGTATTGTATATCCTACACCATTTCATGTAATTTTACCTCATTAAGAGTATTTTGGATATTTTGTTGAATAATCAGTATACACTTTTGAAATAGTGAATATGTTTTGAGACAAACACTTTTTTTTATGGCAAAGGGAGTATCTATATATACATATATAGATAGGACTAAAACCTATAGTATAAGCAGTTAATTCATATATATATAGTAGTTATGTGGTTATGTAATTATAATAAAAGTAATGAGTACAAAGAATAATTACTTTATTGCATATAAATGTTCTGTATGGTTCATACTTGGCATTTTTATAACGACAGATTTAGTATTTAGTATTTGTCACTTGTAAATATGTAGCAAAGTTGATTTAGACAAAAAAAAAAGTACCATTTGAAATTAAGAACTTCATTTATCTATTTTTTATTTATGTCTATTTCCTCATTCTAATTATACTTTTGCCACAAGCTATTACTTCTATTCACCCCCAACAAATATGCAACATAATATTTCCTTGCCCTCTAGTTTAATTGATTGGATTAGAATAATTGTAGTATTTTGAATTTATATCTTTCCTTTTAAATTCTTAGATAAAGGCACTTGGAATATATTTAACTCTTTAATACTAAATGCTAGTGTTTTGAGCATTTAAATTCATTGATTTGTATTACTATTACATATGATATATATTTATATTAATTTTACTCATATATTAGAATTGATTAAATATAATATAAGAATTGAACAAATGAACATATTTATAATTTCGATAATTATATATTAAAATTGTAATAATAATATTAATATATTAAATCAGAAAAGAAAAAAAGAAATTTATTAAAAAATATAAAAATTATTTAAAAATAAGTTAAAATAATTGAAAAAAAATAGAGAAAATAATATGTATAGATTTATTAATTAATCATATTAATATAAAATATTAGACTAATTGACTAAATTTTGTATTAAAATATTAAGAATGCAATCGAAAGAAATAAACATATTTTGAGAAAATAAAAACATTTTAAAAAATATTTTCGCCATTTTCCATTTCCCCGCCTACTCCACCCTTCCCTCCATTTTCCATTTTCCCCTTTCTTCACCCCCGCCGACTGCCCCCTCCATTTTCCATTTCCCCTTTTTTCACCCAAGCCGACTGCCCCCCTCCTTTTTCCATTTTCTCCCTTCTTCTCCCGCCGACACCCTCCTCCATTTTCCATTTCCCTTTCTTCCCCAAGCCGATCGCCCTTCCTTTTCCATTTTCTCCCTTCTTCTCCCGCCGACAGCCCCCCTCCTCCATTTTCCATTTCCCCTTTCTTCCCTGCCGATCGCCTCCCTTTTCCATTTTCTCCTTCTTCTCCCGCCGACGCCTCTCCGTCCATTTTCCATTTTTCCCTTTCTTCCCCCAAGCCGACTACCCCCCTCCCTTTTCAATTTTTTCCTTTCTTCCCCCCGGCGACTGCCTCTCCATCACCGGATTTTGTACTAATAAATACATTCTACAAGTTGGAAGTTGAGGTATGTATCTATATTTGTTGCATTCAATCTTCAATTGTTGGGCTTTTGTTTTTGAAAAATCTTTTATATTCCTATCTCTAAACCGTTTGCTCCAACTTGTCTTGTGTGTTTGGATTTACCAGTGAGCTACCCAGATCTAGGTTTAGTTCCGCCGGTAGACCTTCGGCCTGCCTTTTTTTTGTTCTAACTAGAAGGGGGGCGTTGATGGGTATGACTGGATAGAGGGTTTACACGGTCGGAGTTAGGTTTGGTTCGGCCATCTGATGCCTCTTGTGCCTTTTTTTTGGTGTTTTTCTTATTCTGTTCTGGTTTCTTCGCCAGAGGTGATGGCGGGGCATGGTTGTGCGAAAGTTTATGCGGTCAGATTTGAAATTGATTCGGCCGTGTTTTACCTCTTTTGCGTTTTTCTGTTTTTTCCTTTTTGTTTCTTACTCACCTATAATTGGCAAAGAATGAGGCCTCAGCCATTGATTAGATATAAGTGTAACTTCTGTTGCAAAAAGTGTTATCACTTAATAATTTTTATATATTTGAAAGCATGCGTGTTTCTTTCATGAAGTTATTCAGTCCTCAAAATGTACCCTCAACCTAGAGACATGCATTAGTTTATGGATTCCAGAGTTTTCAAGATACAACAATGCATTTTGAAATACAATGCACCTTGGTGCCGAAAAAACCGAATTCGAATTCGAACTTGGTTCAAATTCACCCTAATTCGAATTTCAAAAAATTGAATTTGAATTTGGTTCAAATTCACCTGAAAGTTTTTTTTCCCCCAAAGTTTTTTGTTTCTTGTTGCATCCTATTACCCTTTCGCTTAAGTTGCCAATGTTGTGGTTTTGTTCTAAGTTTTGCCTAAAGTAGTATGTAAAATTTTTGGACTATTCTCTCATAATGTTATGCCGACTCACTATTTTCACTTTTTTTAGAATTTTTTTGACTGGTCCAAATTAGTTTCTCTGCAATTTGTGCTGCAATTTTTGGCCTGTTTGTTTCATTGGAATGGTGACTGTTTTTTGGGCCTTTTTTCTGCATTTGTTTGGGCCATTCTCGCATAATGTTATGCCGACTGTTTTCGCGACTTTTTTTACAAGTTTGTCCACTGGTCCGGAGTAGTTTCTCTGCAATTTTTGGGCTGTTTTCTCATTGGAATGGTGACTGTTTTTTGGGCTTTTTTTCTGCATTTGTTTGGGCCATTCTCTCATAATGTTATTGGGCTGTTTTTGCGACTTTTTTTACAAGTTTGTCCATTGGTCCGGAGTAGTTTCTCTACAATTTTTGGGCTATTTTTTCATTGGAATGGTGACTATTTTTTGGGCTTTTTTCCTGCATTGGTTTGGGCCATGCTCTCATAATGTCTTTGGTTATGTAGGCCCAAGAAACCATTACAATTGCATTGGTCCGAATTGTTTTTCTATCCAAGATGCATTAGAAAGTGGTTTTGCTAGAGGAGAAGGTTTGCCGTCACCCCTCACATTATATCCTTGGATTGGCGTCGAGGATACCTTTGTTGTTCAAATTTTAGAGGTAAGACTAACTTCTCTTCTCACATTAATGAAAGTTGTTGTAATGTGTAATTGGTTCATTTTTTTTACTAATTACAAATGTTTTAAAGTGTCTAATATAATTTGCTGCCTTTACACCAACATAGCGTATGTTATAAGGTTTTGTTTGTTGGGGTAATGAAAATGGAATGTTTATTTTCCTTGTATTTGGGCCATTTCTTAGGTAAAGAAAGAAAAGACGACCAAGGTTGTATGCAATTGTGTTCTAATTTTCTAATGAATTCATTATAGGAAATGGACAAGTCGTGGTTGAAAATTGCTTACAGAACAAAGGACGTAAGATATAAGTTAGGGGTTGAAGAGTTCTTAACATCCTTATAGTTTTGCTTATTATTTTGGTTTTTTATCATATGTGGACATGATGATTATCTCAAAATGTTGGGGTAAGCTTGTTTGTTGTTTTGGCCATTTGGTTATGTTATAAACAATTTAAATACAATGCGTGTAGATACTTAATTGTATAATGTTTGGTTGTTGATGTACAGATGGTTGGGCCTGGCAAGGGAAGATTGGAAAAGAGGCCTGCACAGTCAAAAACACCAAAGGGGACGTCCACGCCGTCTAAAGGGAACAATGCTCAACGTCTTTCACTTGTTGCATCCTCACGGCGAAGTGCCCGACTTGCGCCAAATTTGCCACCCCCCCAATACTTGCTTCTCCTCGTCGAAGTGCCAGGTTGTCACCGACACAGAAAAATGCGGCAATATGTGAATCTTCTTCAAAAGGTGCCTGCCCTCTACCAAATCGGCCAATGCCCCCCTTTCAGCTTAGAGATGAGAACATTGAGGACACTTGTACGTTGCCGACAAACACCACTGGAGTGAGGCGATCGTTGACGCTTATGTTAGAGTCACATAATGAAAAAGAGATTCAAACTTCGACAGTGGGTGACCATGCCAATGAGGAGGAAGATGTTCACTGCAATTCTCAAGATCAATCTGAGATGCCCACCTCCGATCAGCAAGCTTTGACAGCAAACACACCGTCTGGAAGTACTTCATTAGGTAAGTTTTATACAATAAACTTATGTCCACAAGTTTGATGAACATAGTTTTTCCTTCCTCGTCTTTATGATTGAGAGTGAGTTTGGTGAATGGATAATCGGCTCTTATGGCTTATGGTCTTGTCCAAATCATGTAGTGACATGTAGTACGAGGGGACCCACACGCAATTTGACTGGTAAAAGAAAGGGGCATTCAAATGCAAAACTTGTCATAGAAGTCAATGAGAAAGTTGGAAGGTTCGTGGGATCGGACAGTCAGCAATTGATAACTAAGGGTGGCTGCCTTCTACGGCAATTTGCTAAATTTGATGGCACAACCTGGAAAAATCAGCCACAAGAATTGAAGGAGGAGATCATCGCCAAGTGCACGGTATTATGTGCTTTGTATTGGCTAATTAAATTCATAATAACTAACTTGGCATGGGTACTTAGTTGTATATATGAATTGTAATGCCATTTTTGTTAATGTTTAGGAGAATTCAACTTATAGTGGGGATGAGTTAGTGAAGAAGGCATTCCGTACACAGTTTAGTGCCCAACACCGCAATAGGCAATATAGGCTGCACCTTCACTACAAAAAATTTCCATCCAAGGAAGAGGCAATCAAGCATCCGCCATCGAGTGTGAAGGAGGAGGAATGGGCCCTTCTTTGTGAGAGATTTGCCAGTGACACCTTCCAGGTCAAGTACTCATTAATTCTTATTATGCTTTTTAGCTCAATCTTTTGTAATAATTAGAAAAGGTTTTGATTCATTTTACACATGGTGTAATATCCAGGGACTTAGCCAACGCAACAAGGTGAATCGGGCTGCCAATGACACCCCACCAGCTATTGGGACAGTCTCCATAGCTAGAATTGTGGATGATCTGGTTAGTACAGCCTTAGTATGTTGTTGTATTTTTCACTATGGTTATGTGGGATATACTTAAAGCATGCACTATCATTATGGCCACTTAACAGACGAAGAAAGAAGGAAAAGCCCCAACAACAATTGATTTATATGAAATTGCTCATTTCTCCCGAAAGAAGGGAAAGATGGTTTCTGACAAGGCACAAAGAATATTGGTAAATGACTTTCATGCAATGTATGCAATTTTTGTTTGTAAACGTTTAGACTAATTGGCGAATAATTTTGTGTTTATTAATGTAGGATGAATTGCGCCAGGAGGAGTCTACCTCCTCAAGCTCACCAATAGATATATGCCAGAGGAAGCTACAGCACATCCCTGGCGAGGAGAAGAGTCGGGCTGCTTCAAAGAAACCAGCAATTGTCTTGGAAAGACTCCAAACGGAAGTAGAAGTTGAGAGGAAAAGAGCGAATGATGCTGTGGAGCGAAATGAAGTAATTACTGCTAAGGTTGATGCCCAAGAAGTTGAATTGAATGCGATGAAAGAAAAAGTGCACTTTTTAATGGAGGAATTGACTCGTCTAGCTAGTCAACAATCTTCAAAAGATGTAAGTTCACATTTCACTTATGAGTATCTTATGATGATGATATTGGTTAGATAAAGAACATGGTAACTTAACTGATTGTTTCATGTATATTCATAGATACCACATTAATATTATATATGCATGATACATTTCCAATGTCTCTATGAGATATAAACAGTATGTAATATATTGGTGCTTAAATGTATAGGTTGGTTCAGGAATTTTTTTCGTTTAGCCATTAGTTGTATTGTATTACGTCATGCAATGCATTAGGTGCTCAGTTTTGTTTTCTTCGAATGCTAGCATTATAGTACTACTATTATCGATAATTGGTGGAATTGTCGTATGTATTGAGATATAATTTTGGGATATTGCTGCTTCTAAAAGATGATATCACGAAAACATGATGTTTGCTTAAGGATTGTTGCAAGTAGACTCATAGTTTTTATATATTTATCATCAAAGCAGAGAATATTTCTTATGGTTTCTACGAGATACGAACATTAGGTAACATATTGGTGCCTATATGTGTAGGTAAGCTTGTGATTTAGTTTTGTGATTGGTTTGAGAATATTTCTTATATTGGTTAAGGAATATTTCTTATAGTTTGTGAACATTAGGTAACATAGTAGTTTCTTATGTATAACTCGAAATACATTTGTTGGTCAGTTTTGTTTTCTTCGATTGTAGCAATTGCAGTATGACTTTTATTTTTAACTGGTGGAATTGTATAATGTCATTCCATATATAATTATGGAATGTTTTTGACCAACATAGATATAATTGTTTTATAAAAATGAGCTTGGTTATCATGAAAATATGTTGTTCCCTTAAGGATTGTTGCATTTACGCTTTTTGTTTCATGTCATTATCATCAATGCAGGGGATATTTCTACATTCGTATGAGATATGAACATTATGCAACATATTGGTGCCTTGTTAACAGGGTTTGTTTATGAAGATTATCTTTCATTGGTCGTAATGTATTATGTCATGTGAAACATTTCATAATCACTTCATTTATGTTTGATTGGTGGAGAATGTATTTACGCTTTTTGTTTCATGTCATTATCATCAATGCAGGGGATATTTCTACATTCGTATGAGATATGAACATTATGCAACATATTGGTGCCTTGTTAACAGGGTTGTTTATAAAGATTATCTTTCATTGGTCGTAATATATTTTGTCATGTGAAACATTTCATAGGCACTTCATTTATGTTTGATTGGTGGAGAATGTAGTATTGTTGTGATAATTCGTTGGTGGAATTGTATTATGTATTGAGATATAATTTTGGGATATTGTTGCTGCTGAAAGATATAATTATTTTATAAACACGAGCTCAGTTGTCAAGAAAACATGTTGTTTCCTAAAGGATTGTTGCAAATAGACTCATAGGTTTCATATATTTATCAGAAATGCAGGGATGTTGCTGCTTCTAATTATGGGATATAATTATGGGATGTTGCTGTTTCTAAGCCTTTAATTGTTATCGCGACATGATATTGTTCCTTTAATACGTTCTCAAATGTGCACTCATACATTTCATTTCTTTTTTGTCAATGCATGGCACATTTCTACATTTGTCTGAGAAATAAACATTATGTAACATAATGATGCCTAGTTAAAAGGATTGGTTAAGAGTATGATTTTCGCTTTGTAGTCTTCTATTATATCATGTGATAGGTTGCATGGTCATTTTTGTTATATGTGATTGGTGGAAAATATAATATGATTATTATTATTCATTACGATGAATTGTACGATGTCATGAGAGGTATAGTTATGGGGTGTTGTTTCCGTAGCTAGTCATATTTGCAATTGGATTGAATTTATAACATTTACTGCTTTTTCCTTTTCTTATCACAGTGACGCATCCATCACCAGGTTGTGCCAAGCATTCACAGATTGTAGACATACTTTGGAATCAAATGGGCAGTTGGTTGCTGTTGTAAAGGTCTTACAATAGCCTTTTGCTTATTTACTTTTAGAATGCTATGAGAATTATGTGTACATAACTATTTTGTGGGGTGGTAGATGTTTGGATAATGTTTTATTCTCATGGTTCAACTACGATTAACTTTTATTTTCTTGTATACTAGGAAAGTAAAATGTTGTCTTTTGCAATGCGCAAGTTTATCTTTCGTATGTTTCTTCATATGGGCTTTGAATGTTGAATGATTAGTAAGATTGTTTTCATTATACTTTTGATATCGATGATGTTTGTATTAAAAGGATAAATGATGTCACAATCAATATATTGATATTATTAGTGATAAAATATTGAAATATACAATGTTATAGCTTTGGTAAAAATTGTCACTAATAACACTATTTAGTGACAAGTTTTTTTCGTCACTAATTTCATTTGCGAACGTTTTTTAGTGACGAGATTTTTCCGTCACTAATGCAAAAGGACGTCAAAATTTTCCGTCACAAAATTGCATTCAACAACAAACTTTCTGTGACAAACTTAAAGTCATCACTAACCATTTAGTGACGAAAAAATATATCGTCACTGGTTCGTCACAGAAAGAGTTGACCAAGGTTCTTTTTAGTGACGACTTTTTTTCCGTCACTAAACCGTCACAACTGCCCAACTGACCGAAATAGTTTCAGTGACGAAAATTTTTCGTCACTAAATTTCGTCACTAAACGTGCTAAATTAGTGACGATTCTTCACTTTTAGTGACGACTTTTCCCCCCCCTTTTGTGACGACTTTTTTCCGTCACTAAATTTTGTCACATCTTCAAGTCGTCACTAACGCACTCATTTAGTGACGACTATTTTTTTACGGTCACTAAAACCCTTTTGTGACGGAGCATTAGCGACGACCTAGTGACGAACCGTTTTTTGGTCACTAATTGGTTTTTGTGACGAAAAAACGACCTTTAGTGACGATATTCCAGTCGTCACTAAAGGGGGGTTTTTCTTGTAGTGTATTCTGTCGCAATAAACTTTTGTAGGTGGATTCGTCTTTAAATTCAAGCAAAAAAAACACTTGAAAAAGACTAATTTAAATAATATGAACATACACCCTTCATTTATATAGTGTTATTTTGTTTTTTAATTTCTATGATTAGTTATTCAATATTCTACATGATATGACTTCAATTATATGGTTTTACTTTACTTCTATTTTCTATGATCAATTGTACATGATATGAATCAACTTCTAAGTGAGATTTTTTATTTTCTTCTTTCAACTTAAATTGAATTGACGAGCAAGTAAAGATCTTTTTTCTTTTTCTTTTTCCCTTCTTTCAACTTCTTTGAATGAGAAATGAAAAAGAGGAACTAATTCAAGAATTATTATTTGAATATATAAGCATGATATCACCCATGTATAGTTTTTTATTGTATAATTTAAAATAATGTAAGTACTTATATACAACAAATAGAGGTGTTTTAAAATTTTCATAAAATATTAAAACCACACAACATGTAAAGATAATTCAAAAAAATTATGTAAATCATGTAAAAAAATTTATTACAAATTTGCAAATGGTGCTAGCACCATTTCGTTTATATGGTACTTGGTGTCAATTTCTCACATTATTGAAATCTTTGGTTTTAGCTTTGTATGGTGTCAGTCCTATTGTTTTGGTGAGAAATGGTGTTATCTCTAAAGTAAATTATCTTGAACTCCTTATAGTAAGCTTAATATATTTATAATTCTCTTATGGTATTAAAATTTACTTTTTACTACCTTTTGGATTTGGATAAAAGTATTTTTGGATATTTTTTATCCAAACTAATGAAATTGTATTTCTTATGTAACTTTCTTAATTCAATTAAATCCATACATGATTGTAGTTTAAAAAAATCTATGACTGAAAATAATTTTAAATTTAAAAGTGGTGTTTGATACTAGATTTCAATGCATAAAATATTATAAAAGCATATTTTTCCTTTGTTTTTCAGTGATGAAAAATAGTAAAAAAAATTCACAGTTATAAGAGTCTTCAATAATAATTTTTTTTCTTTTTTCCTTTTCAAAAGGAAACACTCCTAAGCTTTTTTAGCTACATATATATTGCATTTCAAACTGTATTTTTGAAAAATGTGCTCTAAAATGTGTGTTGAAATATTGAATGAAATGTTACTTGGATTAATAATATGGAACATATTTTGAATTTAAATGTTGAATGGATTTCAAATTTTAAAATTTGAATTGAAATATTGTATAAATTACAAAGATTATAACATATTTTTAGTAAAATAATATAGAGGCACATTTTGAATTGAAATATTTTGTAGGACAGAATAAATGACAAGTATATTTTAAGATTTTATTTTTTGTTGGTAAAACGTAGTTTAAAAACATGAATGTTGGATTTATAACATGTTAGACGTTGAAAAGGGGAGCAAAATAGTGGAATATTGCTTTTTTTTTTTAAAAAAAATATTGTTGATTTAAAAGGGATTCTAAAAAGGAAAACAGTTTCCTGACTCTGCATTCTTCTTCTCCCTTTTCCATTCCCCAACACATTTTCTACTATGAAAATTATCTTGTCGCAAAATTCAACTCAAGCAAGCAAAGATGAGTTTCTACTCCAAACTGCAGTACCTACAGATATAGGTTGGTGCAAAACATACTTCTCTGCAAAAAACCTTCCCAATTTTCTTTTTTTGTATATTACGATTAAGCAAACCCTGAAATGATGGGTATAGATCTTTGTTATTCATCCCAAAAATCTGCTCAGTTTTTCTCAAAGTTTCCTGGGGAAATTGATTTTGAGACGCAAGTCAACTTCTTGATAAGGGCAACTTTATCATCCAACTTAACCATCACCTAATCTTTTTCGTAGAGTTTCTGACGCAGCCTCCCCAATTTGGAGATTGAGGCAATTTTCTCCAAACAAGCAAGAGAGGCTATTGGGGGGTGGGGAGTGGGTAATTGGCTGGGGGTTTTTTATTTGTTGGTTTTTTTATTCGACCTCAAGGGAGCACTTTTTTTTTTTCCTCTAAAGTCGACACTACCAATGTTGACTTCAGTAAAATTGTCACTCTTTTAAAAAAAATTAACATTTATTTAATTTATATTAAAATATTCAATATTTTTGAAAAAAAGCTCTTGAAAAAGGTATACGTGAAGAAAATGAAAATGAACTGGGCTGCTCGAGAATCACAAAAAGAATTCTCTGCAGTGGACTTATCTAGAATTGTGTGAAAGCAACTCAAATTTCATAAAAGATCACTCTCAAATTCTGTGAATGTTAAACATGGCTCATTTCGATTGGTCCGATTTTGCTATGTTTGGATTGTGATTTATTTGAAAATTTTACATTAAAATGTATAAAAATTTTAGTGGAAATTTTTTTGTAGAAAAAGTATTTTAAAAAAAAAATAAAAGGGAATTTTTTTTCAAATTATGTGAGGAGAATTTAGGAGAAATATTTTGAAATTTAAATTTTAAAATAAAAAAGTGTTTGAATGTTTTATTTTTATTTGATAAAAGTAAACTTTTTGTTTCACATATCTCACAAATTCAATAATTAATGTATACTAGAATTTTCCCTTTAGAAAATTCTCTTTGCACCTGGCCCTTAGGTCAGTATTGAATATTCCTGGAAATTGAACATTCGTGCCAATTTTTTTTTTTTTTAAGAAAAAAAGGACAAAAGGTAATTGCTTAATTACTTCAGCGCTTATATCATCCAAAGTTGGGAATCATCCATTTCCATTCGTGTCTAAGACCAAATGTGAGTCGTTGATTCATTTGTTTGGTACCCATGCGTATGACTTGTTGAGATCATATAAGAGAACTAGCCAGCAATAATCGCGCATAACGCGATTTTTTGAATGCTCACTGCGTTGTGTAAAATATATACAATTTTAAAAAATAATTTTGATATTTTTAGAGGAATAAATTCATAGTATAATTAAGAAAGAAAGGAAATTTTAAAATTGGAATGA
Organism: Gynochthodes officinalis; assembly: GCA_020080225.1. Lineage (NCBI taxonomy): Eukaryota > Viridiplantae > Streptophyta > Magnoliopsida > Gentianales > Rubiaceae > Gynochthodes > Gynochthodes officinalis. Next base: position 19,662,449 of record CM034619.1, read on the forward strand.
AGAATTATATAGTAAGAGTTAATTACTATAAAAGTGAAATAGGAAAAATATATTCTAATTTGTTGCAAATTTAAATTGGCACGGATAATTTTTTTTCTTTGCCATGATAGTTAAAAAAAAAATAACAAAGAAGAAATTTTTTATTTGTGTAATGAAAACTAAATAGTCATTTTCTTCTAAGTTATGATCTTGTACAAATTGATGCCAATTTAATGAGTGAAGAACGCCAAACAGTTGATATCGTATACTCGTTTTCTAGACATTAATTGAATCTCACATTGTTTTGCCTCTTCCTAGTCAAGGTTTGAATATTTTGGAATATTCTACATGAAAAGAAGAAGAAAATGTTAGAAATTATTTAATGAAAGATGAAAACAAAGTTGTAGAATAAATTTACAAAATATATAAAAGATTGTAATATTTACCAGTCTATAAGTATCTGTTGTTGAAAATTGTTGGAAGAAATAATAGTATGCAGTTAAACGAAATCTTTGAAACGGATGTAGCGACGATGATAGGACATTTGTTGTTTCGAAAACTGAAAGCAACGCATAAAGTTCATTTTTACATTTACGTGTTATGTATTGGAAACGAAATATGTATGTCATTAAATGGTCAAACCTTGTTTGGCAATGTAGGTAGTGGCATTGTCCATGGCATCATTATTTGACCGTTCATATTGTCAAATGTAAGGCTATCAAATCCATTGTTTCCATGAAACCTCAGTAAGACTGAACAACCTTGATTAATTAAATTATCATCAAAGAATTCAATCCATCCAAATGTGAAAACACGGCCATTGATTGTTAATTTCCATTGCATTTGTCCCTGGTGGATTATGATTTGATCTTCATTGGCAAAATTTTAATAGCATAAAGACCTATTAGTACTCTCTAAAAAGCAAATTCTTTTGTTTACTAAAGGAAATTCAATAAGGAATAATATGTGTTAGTAATATAAAAATAATTAGAAAATACTTCTAAATTAAACCTGATTTTCTCTTCGGAGGGATTTGAAGAAAAAACAGCATGACCTTTCAATTATATCTTACAAAGGTGAGAAAAACCATTAGAAAATATGATATAAAATCCAAAAACGAATTTGATGAAGAAATAATTTGTACTTATAAGATTACCTGGTTGATGAAATATCATTGGAGTAGCAAATAACACATTCTGCATCCAATCTTGAATTGATTTTTCTAACCATACGTTAGGGTACCCAACGTATTTAAATATCATTGGATAAGAAAGGAAAAAATTATAGCATATTTGATAATTGATCTAATTGTCTTGCAAGTATGTTAGCGTGCCTGAATGTACATGTGTATTAAATTTTGTAACAAAAAAGAATTTTTGACTCTAACCATTGTCTTCGGCCAACCATTTTTTAAATAGATGAAGTGTTGTCATGACCAATAAGAAAAATTGAACGAAATTATTTATTTGAAAAAATAATATTTGATATCATGTAATTAATATTAATTTTAGTAAAACTAGCACAATAGATGATAAATTAGACTACAAATAAATGGGTAACATTTACAAAATGAGAAAGAAAAGGGGAACGACAGATATAACTTGGCATAGGAATTAAAAACACAAACATTTGTTTTACAAGACCAATAGGAACCATTTCTGGAAAATCTGACATACCATACTTTATATAATTTATTTCTAAAGTAAATTATCTTGAACTCCTTATAGTAAGCTTAATTTATTTATGATTCTCTTATGGTATTAAAATTTACTTTTTACTACCTTTTGAATGTGGATAAAAGTATTTTTGGATATTTTTTATCCAAACTAATGAAATTGTATTTCTTATCTAACTTTATTAATTCATTTAAATCCATACATGATCGTAGTTAAAAAAAAATCTATGACGGAAAATAATTTTTTATTAAAAAAGGACACAAGGTAATTGCTTACTTCAGCGCTTATATCATCCAAAGTCGGGAGTCATCCATTTCCATTCTTCTCTAAGACTATATATGGGTCCGTTTGGACAAGGGCATTTTTATATGCAAATGGAAAAAGTTATATTGGAATATGTGAAAATTTTGGTGGGTATTTTTTGATAGAAAAAGTTTTTTGGAGGGAAAAATAAGAGGGAAATTTTTTTAAAATTATGTGAGAAGAATTTGAGTGGGAAAATTTGAATTCTAAATCTTGAAATAAAAATGTGTTTCGATAGTTTGTTTTGTTTGAAAATTTTCTTATTTGCAAATGAGATTTTCCTTTCCAAACAGACCCTAAGTCTAAGCAGACCTGGGCTTTGTAGGAAAATCCCTGTCTTACAATGTCTTGTTTGAAGTGTGATGTATTTGAAAAATGTTATATTAGAATGTGTGAAAATTTTGGTGGGTATTTTTTGATAGAAAAAGTATTTTGGAAGGAAAAATAAAAGGAAATTTTTTTTAAAATTATGTGAAAGGAATTTAAGTGGGAAAATTTGAATTTTAAATTTTGAAATAAAAATATGTTTGGATAGGTTGTTTTTTTTTTTGAAAATTTACTTATTTGCAAAATGAGAAAGGTCCATTCAAACAAACCTAAAAGGCGTAAGTCAATAAAGCCCCAATCAAATAAGATATAATAATCAACATGACTAGTTAATTTGAAAGAAATGGTTTTATGATATATATGAATTACGTTTTAAATTATATATATATTTTTTGTATTTTTAAATATAATAGTTTCAATTATTTGAACGATATGTACATCTAGCATTAACTAAAAGAAACAACTTAACAATGCCAATGATTATAACCCTACTTTTTGGACAAAGCAACCCAAAGAAAATGGTTTCGTATTGAAATCTAATGAAAAACAAATCTGATCTGTGGGGGTTTTGATGCAAACAACACTAATTTGCTTGGTTGAGTTTGCTTCTTGTAATGGTGATAATGTAGACAATATGCCATTAACTCAACAAGTCACCCTGAAATCCACTTGGCTAATATTAACCCTTATCCACTTCAACTTTTGACCTGAAAAAGCCAATAGAATCAACTCAACCATCATTCGGAAAATTAATGTAAGCCACACCATTAATGCCCATACAAGAGTTGAAATAATCAAGATGCTCTTCGGCAGCCACAATTCTTTTGAATTTTTTTGCCTTTCGAAGGGTAAACACAACCACAGAAATGAGCAATGACTGAGCAAGAATTCGCATAAAATAACCACCTGACTTTTAGACCTTCTCTCGAAAGATTTGGACTATGCATTTGATGAGTAACATTTGAGACTCATGAGAATAAGCCCATGAAAAGTCCTATGACCGACAAGTGTGATTAAATTCAAACTCTTAGTAAAATTTGTCTCCATGATTTCAAACTTCAATTATAAATAAACCAACCTTAATTCTAGTCTCTCATTTCACATTGTGGTGACTGGCCAAGAATTGTTTGAATCAATCAGGAACCTATCTAAGTAATTCTAACTATTTCTTAAGGATTTTAATCATCAAAGGAATTGTCATGGATAACAAGAGACTACTGCTTAGATGTGATTGCCCCAAATGTATCTGGATTAAAACTTAGGCTTCGTTTGGATTGTACTTATTTGAGAAAAGTTGCATTGGAATGTGTGCAAATTTTGGTAAGTATTTTTTGATAGAAAAAGTATTTTGGAGGGAAAAATAATGGGGAAATTTTTTTAAAATTATGTAAGTAATTTGAGTGGAAAATTTTGAATTTTAAATTTTGAAATAAAAATGTGTTTGGATAGTTTGTTTTTGTTTGAGAATTTTCTTATTTGCAAATACAAACTCCTATCCAAACAAGGTAGTTTCTTAATCTTCAAACAACCATATTGGACCATCCCTCTTAATAGAGTTGGTTTTGGGATGAATATAAGAACTTGACCACAAATGAAAGAGAAAACAGGAACTCAAATTCCTTTTGAAATGGCAGAGATTTTAACCAATTAACCCAAGTATTGAAAAGATTCTAATTGTTCTTATATATTTATATTACTTTTTATAATCTCCTTCAGAGATTTACTAGGAAAGTCATTGCGTGATAATGCTTCATGGCTTCAGCAATACGCAAAATTTGAGGCAGCTTGGCGTTTTCCTAGTTGGAACTTGGAAGGAAGTAAAACTTGACTTCAGACCCAAGTAGGGAGGGTGTATCAACTTAGCCACTTCTAGATTAATCTTAGCACCACTGAGATTATGTGACGTAGGTTAATCTAATATTAATATTAAGGTCTTTTCCCAGGGTTATCTTGATCTGCATCAACATCAGCCAAGTTGAAAGAAAAGTGATTGATAAAGCTTGTTGGATCATCTGCCTCCAAGAATGCTGTGATCTCAGACCTTCATGAAGTCAATTTTATGATGTAAAACACAACCAAGCAGCCTCAAAAATCAAATACTTACTGCCTCTAATCATAGAAAGTTTCTTCATCCTTTAGGCCCTATGGTTTAGCTTTGAAAATAACCTTCAAAAATTTATTGCACAATTCAAATCAATGTATTAGAATGTGGGCCGAATTGTTGGGCCTAATTACAGTTTCCTAATTAGTTCTTACTACCTATTTAATAGTGGAACAAATCTCAACCGTTTATTTCGATACTTGATGGACGTACCAGATTAAAGTTAGGGATATATAAATTGGTCCTCTCTCTGCCCATTAGCCGTTTATTTCGATACTTGATGGACGTACCAGATTAAAGTTAGGGATATATTAAAGAGACCTAATGCTAACAATCCTTATTGGAAAGAAAAGTTTATTAGAGGTCTTCCAAGATTATTCTCTCATAAAATAACCACAAAATTACAAAAAAGAAGTAGGCAGTGATTTTATTGATTTTAATCAAATCAATTATGGCCAAATATTTGCTTTTATTAAAAAGGAAGGCTTAGAGTTATGTATGGAACATAAACTTCACAATAAATATGGTCGTTAGAAAGAAGAAGTAGGAAATTTATATGAGGCTTTTGGTATTAAAGGTATTAAAGTACCTTTGAGCCATTGCAAGATGCCAAAGGGAAAGAAAGAGAAAAAATTTCAGTAAGTATTTTATTCATTTAGTTTTTCTATTTTTAGGGTTCTGCACTATTTATGGTATCAAAGCCCCTTTACAACCTTTAAAATTCCCCTGGGCCATTCCGAACTCGAGGTCGAACCTTTTAAGGTGGAGAGAGATGATGTTACTAATACATTTAAACTTGAAGATATGAAAAAGGTTTATCAACAAAACAATTATTCAAATCAGATTTTGCATACAATTGGTAATCAAATAGAACACTTTTCTGTTAACTTAGATTCCACTCCAGTTTCACAAGAAAAGATTTCTTTTCCAAAAGAAGTTAGTACTCCTCATTTTAATCCATGAAATCTTCCTGTTGAAGCAGAAGAACAAATGATTCAAAGCATGAGTCAAAATGTTTTACTTGAAAAAATTACAAAAAAATTATATGAATTTAGTATTTCTAATACACCTAGCACTTTGAGAATTAATGCTATTGAACAAACAGGAAATACTAAAACTCAAAATGAAGAATCAGAAGATGATGTTTCCAGAATTTGCACATCATAATTCAAAAGAAGATTTTTATATTAATAAAATTAAAAATAAATTTCATAAAAATAAAAATGATAAAGGACTTAATTGGAATCTTCGTGGTACTCAAAATTACTATTCTAGACCGACCTCTCCAGACATTCAATATGAAGAAAGAGGTCAGTATCTTGCAACTCAATATGGTGGCACTTCTGTTTATAAATAGAACATTGATGGAATGTCTGAATATGAAACATTTAAATGTATTTCAATGCATGGGTATGGTTAAAACAACTTATCATGCAAAAGGAATGGATAAGCAAAAAGCATGCTCTATTATTGTCTCTAGATTTTCAAGACAATTAAAGAATTGGTGGGATAACTATCTTAATCAAGCGTGTGGAGATCATATCCTCTTTCATAAGATCGAAAGATTTGTTACTCTTGCAGAACCACCGCTGGATGTAATTAATCCCGCAAAGACTCCTCCATCTCCTTAACCAATTGTTAAGCAAGTATCAGATGCTGTAGATTTCCTAATTGTTACTCTGTCTAATAATTTTACAGAAAATCCTAAAGAAATTCTAACAAGGTCAAAAATTCAATTGACTAATTTAAGATGTCCTACTCTATCTGATTTTAGATGGTATAAAGATGTTTTCTTTACTCAAGTATTAAAGAGACCTGATGCTAACTCTCCTTATTGGAAAGAAAAGTTTATTGGAGGTCTTCCAAGATTATTTTGTCATAGAATAACCACAAAATTACAAAAAAAGAAGTAGGCAATGATTTTATTAATTTTAATCAAATCAATTATCACCAAATATTTGCTTTTATTAAAAACGAAGGTTTAGAGTTATGCATGGAACTTAAACTTCAAAATAAATATGCTCGAAAGAAGAATTAGGAAATTTCTGAGGCTTTTGGTATTAAAGGTATTAAAGCACCTTCAAGCCATCGCAAGATGCTAAAAGGAAAGAAAGAGAAAAATTTCAGAAAAATCAGATAAAACTTATTCAAAGAAAAAGAAGTTCAAGAAACATAAATCTAACAAAAAAAAATACTTGTTTTAAATGTGGTAAAATAGGTCACAAAGCTGATCAATATAAAATGAAGAAAAGAATTAGAGAGATTTTTCAAGATAATGATATGCGTGATAAAATAATTAATTTATTAATTGAAAATACAGATGTTGATGAAGTTAATAATCATGATTATGATTCAAGTTCTGAATCTGACTCTAATTGTCATTGTATTAATGTTATTTCAAGAGAGAATAAAGAAACATTGTTTGATATGATTGATAAAATTCAAGATGTTGATAGTAAAAACAATATTTAACAAAGTTAAAAGAATTAATTTTAGAAGAAGAAAACCTAAAGAATTTCATGCTCCATTTACTATTAATAAATTATTGGATAAATATCCTCAACAAAGTATGTTCAATATACGTAAACCAAATGAAATAAAAGAAGAAATTCAATTTTTAAAAGTACAAATTAAAAATATGCAACAAGATATTCTTGAATTAAAAACTAAAGATTTGGAATTAGAAACTAAGCTAACTTTGCAACAAGAAGCTTCTACTTCCAAAGGTAAAGAAGGCCTAGAAGATGTTACTTATTTAGATTCAATTCTTTCAACTAAAGATAGTAATGGCATATCAGATGCTTTACATATTCATACAATTAATAGTATTTCTTTGCAAATATGGTACTGTTATATTACAATAAAAAATCATGATATCAAATTAACATTGCATGCTATGATTGATAGTGGTGTAGATGCTAATTGTATTAAAACTGGTTTAATCCCTACTAAATACTATCAAAAACCTAATGAACATTTTCTTGCAACTAATGGTAGTAGATTAAATGTTCCATATAAAGTAATTTTAGATATTTGCAATAATGATTATTGTCACAAAAATTTATGCTATGTTGTTCATGATATGGCACAAGATCTCATTCTTGGGTTACCATTTCTAAATCAAATAACTCCTATGAAAATTGGTATTGATGGTATTCATATAAAAATTTTGGGAAAAAAATTTCTTTTTTATTTATCTCTCCTAGACAACAAAAAGAGTTAAATCTTTTACAATAGAGTTCTATTTTTAAACAAAAAAATCAACATTTTTAGGATAAACAGTAGATAGTTCATTTAAAAGATGAATATTCTTATTCCAGAATAGAAGAATGTCTCAAAGACTCTATTATTCAATCCATAATTAAAGATTTAGAAACTTTATTTCAAAGTGAAATTTGCTCAGAACTTCCTAATCCTTTTTGGGAAAGAAAGCGTCATCAGGTAACTTTACCTTATGAAGAAGGATTCTCTTAAACAGAAATTAAAACTAAGGCTAGAACTATTCAAACGAATCATGAATTACTTGAAACTTGCAAAAAGAAATTCAAATTTTATTGATAAAAACTTATTCGCCCTTCCAAATCTCCTTGGTCGTGTCCTGCTTTCTATGTTATGAATCAAGCGTAAAATGAACATGGCTTTCCTGTGTTAGTCATTAATTATAAACCTTTAAATAAGGTGTTGAAATGGATACGTTATCCTATTCCTAATAAACAAGTTCTATTAAATAACATACCTTTTTCTTGAATAATTCTTCTAAACTATGTATTTTCTTCTGAATAGTATTATTTTTTTAATCTTTCTTCTATTTTAGCATATGAATGTTCTTCTTTTAGAAATTCAATTTCATTTTTTATATGATTAATATTATTAATTTTTTTAAATATATAACATTGTTGTATTAAACTTAATTCTTTCTGTCTTTTTAGAGGTATAAATTTAAATGAAATCTTTTTTCCCATTATCTTGATATGAATTCCTTCATGATCTAATTTCATTGGAGTAATTTGATTTAAAAATGGTAGTCCTAGAATCAAATCTTGAGTTATATTATCTACTACATAACACATACTCTTGATACAGTAATCATCATTACAAACATTTAATATTACATTGTGTTTTACATGCAACTTACTTCCATTTGCTGCTAATAATGTTCATTAGTTTTTTGACAATACTTTGTAGGAATTAAACCAATTTTAATACAGTTTGCATCTGCACCACTATCAATCATAGCATGCAAAGTAATTATATAATCATGAATTCCTATTGTAATAAACCAATACCATTTTTGAAATGCTACTCTATTTATCATTTGAATATACATATCATTAGTAACTTCTGCTATATTATTTTGAATAGATTCTAATTATGGAATCTCTTCTATAATTTCTTTTCCTTTTGAGGTTCCTTCATTTCCATTTTTTAATAAACTTATCTTTGTATCTAAATCTAAATCTTTTGTTTTTAATTCTACAACACCCTTTTGTAATTTTTTAACTTGTTCTTTTAATGTATTAATTTGTTCCCTTACATCATCTATTTTTCTTATACCAAACAAATTCGATTGAGGAAAATTATCCAATAATTTTGAAATACTAAATGGTTCTTCAAATTCTTTAGGAGATTCTTCTTCCAATATTAAATCTCTTAATTTCTTTAAACATTCTTTTCTGCATTCTTAATCATCTATTTTTTCAATCATTTCAAATAATATTTCTTTATTATCTCTTGAAATTACATTAATACACTTACACGTTTCTTCTTCTGAACTTGAATAATCACTAATAATATTATCTTCATCTACATCAGATTCTTCTACTAATAAATTAATCATTTTTTCCCTTAAACTTTCTTCATCTTGAAATATTTCATTAATTTTCTTTTTCATTTTGTATTGATTAGCCTTCTGACCAAATTTTCTGCGTTTCCAACAAGTTATTGAATTTTTCTTATATCTTTTCTTTTCATAACTATCTTGACTTGAGTATTTTTCTTACCTTTTGAATATCTTTGACTACTTCTAACTGTTTTCTTTCATTGAACTGAAGGAGCTCTAAGTCCTTGAATGCCAAACGCATCACTTGAGTATTTTTGTTACCTTTTGAATATCTTTGACTACTTCTTACTGTTTTCTTTCATTGAGCTGAAGGAGTTCTAAGTCCTTGAATACCAAACGCATCACAAAAATTTCCTACTTCATGTTTTTCTCTTCCATATTTATTTGAATTTTTAATTCTATACACAATTCTAACCCTTCCTTTTTTATGAATGCAATTAATTGTCCATATGTTATATCATCATAATTTATGAAATCACTTCCTACTTGTTTTTTCATCTTTGTAATAATTCTTTCTGAAAATAATTTTGGCAATCTAGTAATAAGTTTTTCTTTCCAAAATGGTGAATTAGCATTTGGTCTTTTTAAAACTTGAGTAAGATAAACATCTTTATACCATCTTAAATCTAATAAAGTTGGACATCTTAAATTACTTAAAGTAATTCTTGAACTTGCTAATACTTCTTTAGGATTTCCTATGAAATGAATAGATGTACAAACAATTAAAAAATCTACTGCATCAGAAACCTCTTCTGGTACTACTATGACAGTATTATTGAATTCATTTTTAATTGTTTTTTCTTTTGTAATTGTATGATCTAAAACTTGACTTCTATTTGACACTTTAGTTGACCTGAAAATCCTGAAACTATTGCTGAAGCAGCATGTTTTTTAGTATTGTCTTCTTCATAAAAAATTTCTTGTCATCATCATTACCTTTATCCCAAACTAGTTAGGGTAGGCAGTCGATGAACCCAAAGACATAAATCCATAAAATAAAGAAAATAGAATAAAATAAATAGATAAATAAATAAATAAAAATGCTAAAACTATAAAGGGTAATCAAAACCATTAGAGTTTTGCTCTTCCACCACACTAATAGTTTTCCTCCACTATATTCTACTACAAACTAGCTGCCAATCTATTTCCCACTCCACTAGATCTTGTTTTACTACTTTTTCCCACGTAAATTTCGGCTGATCTCTCCCTTTCTTCCCGTCATGCTCTTTATAACAAACTTCTGTCTTACCGGAGCATCTATAGATCACCAAAGAATATGCCCAAACCATCTCAATCTATGTTCTTTCATCTTTTCTACCACCGGTGCTACTCTAATTCTTCGTCGAATATCCTTGTTCCCTATCTTATCCATCCTTGTTTTATCACACATCCACCGTAACATCCTCATTTCTGCTACTCCTATCTTATGCTCATGTTGTCTCTTTGCTAGCCAACATTTGGCTCCATATAGCATCGCTGGTCTTATAGCTATTTTATAAAATTTTCCTTTTAACCTAATTGGGATTTTAAGTACGACAAACCCTGTGACATGAATATATTATCGCACCAATTCTTTAGTTGACTTGAAAATCTTGAAACTATTGCTGAAGCAACATATTTTTTAGTATTGTTTTCTTCATAAAAAATTTCTAGTAAATATTCAAAATCTATTTGAAATTCTTTATCCATAGTAATAACATTAATTCCCATTTGTGACTTTGTAGTTGATTCTTATGGAGAAATAATAATTTCAAGAATAGGAGATTTAAAAATCTATTTTGAAGGACTTTCTAAAATTTGTGAGGTTGAAGTTTCAGATAATGATTTTCGTGAAAATTGAAATTTTTTTGAAGAGCTAGTTTCTCCCTTTTCTCTAAATGATTTAAATCTTATTAATATTTTCCCACCATCTTTTTTAACAATATTTTATATTTTAGTTCTTGAAGTATTTCCAACGGGTTGAGTATTTCTAATTTCAAATTCTTGAGCAATAGTAATTTCATTCCATTTTAATGTCCTTGGAATATACACATTAGGTTTATCTGCTTCTACTTGTAATATAACAGTTTCACCTTTAGCTATGGGAGTCAATTGAAATTTTGAATTTATTTATGAGTTCATCAATCTAAAATATATTCTATATATCATTGCAAAATTTTTACAAAATATTTCAAGATGATCATTTTGCAAATGAATATCTAATATTAATGGATCAATTAAATCTACTGAAAAACTGGAGCACAGTTAAAATATATTGGACCATTACATATATTTGTTTGAATTACTAAAAGTAATGAGGATTTACAACTTTTTAATCTTTTGTCTCTTAATGCTAAATATACTGGAGCATCAACTCCTCTATGAACTAAAGGTTTAACAACTACGTGAATCATTCCAAAATGAATATATCTATATCATTTTTCTATATATTTTTTTATGGCTAATGTATTTAACATAGGAATAGTTTGAAATTCTTCCTGAAGAGATAGTCTCGTCATGAGTTTTGATTGGAAAAGCAGTTTTAAAATCTATTGTTCCTACTTTGTATATAGATTCAATTGAATGTTCTGGAATTGTTGAATCTGAATTATTAATGGGCATGTGTAATCCTTTTAGTGAAATTTCTTCGCTTTTTGATTTCTCTTTTTGCTTTTTGAATTAGAGGAGAGTTGTTCGCCTTCCATCTTACTCACTTTCAGATATTCCAACCATTCTGCCTAAGTGAAATCTACCACTTCTTTTTTTGTTTCTCCATCTTTTTGGAAGATCCACAAATTTCATATTTTTCAGAGCATCCATAAGATATCTACTGTCAGTTCTACTCTATCTTGCCAATGAGTGTTCTGTTTCCCATTGTGTATATTGAGCCACCATTGTTTAAAGTTTAATTCGGCTTATTCCTAGAAAAAAGCATGAGGTTAAGCTACCCTCTGAAGAAGGATTCATAGAGAAGGATATTAAAACTAAAGCAAGACCTATTCAAATGAATCAAGAATTATTGGAAACATGTAAACAAGAGATTCAAGCTTTATTAGATAAGAAATTGATTAAACCCTCAAAGTCTCCATGGTCTCGTCCAGCATTTTATGTTATGAACCACGCCGAGAAAGAAAGAGGAGTCTTGAGGTTAGTTATGTTGGATTATGCCCTAAAGACCAATCATTTGATGATTGTTTGGGCATATATTGTATCATTATGCTTATAATTTATGGTAATTTATTGTTATTATATTCAATTCTATATTTGCGTAACATGAATGAATATAATAATGTCCCAAGAATTTACTAATTCTAAAATTATCCCTAGTCAAGTATTATCATCAAATGGGACAATGATAATCTATTAAAACTAGTATGTGTAGTGACCGATGATATGCGTCATGATATGAGATATCAAGTCAACACATGGGTACATGTTAGAGAACTATGTACTGGATCGACCCATCATGAGAAATGCTACATGGATTGTTGTATAAGTGTCATAAGCATTTCTCATAGTGATGATGATGTATGTGATCCTTAGACTTGAGGTCATCAGAGATCCCAACATGAGGAGTTGCATGTTTTGATGCTGCCAAACGTTACTCGTAACGGGTGAATTATAAAAGTAGCAATTGGATATGCAATGAATCATGTAGTGGGATGTTGAGAGATCAAGATAGGATTTGCCTCTTCTAAAAACGGGAGTGATATCTATGGGCCCCTTGATTGAATGAGACCATAAAATACATGGCCGTAATCAAATGAGTCGATATGTGATATTAGGCTCATTTGATTGTATGAGTCTACTTGGGAATCAAGAAATACAAAGATTGAATTATGCGAGCGTGACATGTTCCATGGCTCATGTTCAATCAAGGTATCTAGGGCAAAAGAATTGAATTACATGGTAACATTTATCACAGAATAATGTTATGTTGAATTACTGACATTCTCATAACTTGGGTAGCTTTGATGTGTTACTAAACACCTCTCATTGCTTATGGTATAAAATAGATTTTATGTCATAGCTAACATTATGATAACCTATTAGGTAACACACTTAGGACGTATCCAAAAGGAGTGTAAAATTCATATGATGAATTTTGATTAATCTCAAGAATCCTAATGTGAATAGGACTCTACAGGGTTTTCCGGTTTAAGATGGTATTCAGATTTAAGACTGAATGTTCTTGGATTTTAGTGTTAATAAATCCGAAATAGTTTTGGATTTATTAATTGAAAAATCCAAAATCAAGAAGTCCAATTTTGAATGGGATTCTTGTACTTGGCAGCCAATAGATTTATTGAATCTATAAATCCCAAATGGATTAGAATTTGGTAGCCTAAGTAAAACTCTTTAGAAGAGTTTTACCCTAGTACTACAACCTACATCTCTATATATATTGGGATTTTGGCCTACCACCTACACATGAAAAACATAATAAATCCGTAGCTTCTTCTTGTTGAGAGTAAAGAAATTATTTAGCCATTCTTTTGAAGAAAAACAGCCGTCCTCTTGGAAGAATTTTCAAAATGAGTATCATAAAGAAAGAAGGAGATTCAAATATTTCTAGAATTCAATCTGTTCAAGAGTTGGCTAAGCCAAATAGATTTCAAGCTTTAGTTGATTTCTCTCTTGTTACCTACATTCAAGCTTTAGATACTCCATTTCTAACAACTCAAAACACAAAGGCCAATTCCTCAATCTCAAAATACTCAAGTTTCTTCAAGTGTAATAGTCTCTTATTTCACCAAAGCGACTGTAGAACATATTCCATTAACTCATTTTATTCAATTTCCATATTTTCAAACTTTTTCCAGATATCTTGAAAAACCCTTCAACCAAATATTAATTGGATTCCTTTCACTTAGAAAAAGATGTCAAGTTTTACCTATTGATTTTGATTGATTCAGATCGTGATAAATCGCATACACTTCGCATCAAAATGATGCAAATAGAAGTGCTTATTCAAAAGTTATCATTAAAAATATTTTCTTTTGATGAATGGAGTAGTCATTCATTGATTAAACCATTCTCGCTGACACTCAATATACAAAAAATACATACCAGGACTATATATCTAGTAGCTTAGTATAGGGCTTTCTTCCTTAGTACATTCAATCACTCATGGATATTTATTTTTCTTAAAAATTTCACTTGTCAAGTACAATCAGTACCGAGTTGGTTTTATGATTGGTGGGTGTACTTTGTTGTACCAAGACATTTATACTCTCAAGCAAAATGGCTTACAAGTTATTCCTGAGAAAAACTAACAACAGAATTCAAGACTACATGCAACAAATTCAATTTCACATTATGTTCAGAGTTCTCTGGATTTACTGTTGGAACTACAAGATTCATCAATTTCATCCAAAGCCTTTGCCATTGTCTTTGATAAGGGAATTCAAGATTAAGTAGTGGAACCAATTTTATCTCACTCAAGAGATGATGGCCACTCATTTTTCAAGGTCACAAAGTAATCCTCAATCAAGTTAGACGATTCATTCAAAGACAACTCAAAAGAAATGTAATAGACTGACTACGTACACTGCAAAAGCAAAAGAACAAAAGCAAAAAATTCGAAAGGAAGATAAGAACAAAGAGATAGTGACAGAGGATCAGATATCATCTGTCGCCCAATTATTGCAAAAAGACAAAGAACTTGCAGATGCTTACTCTGAGTATCAAGAGTTCTTACAATTCTAGAAATTCAAAGATCAAGCCAAATCAATGGATTGCATTCTTCTTGGGCTAATGCAAGATCATCAGGAGTCATACCTAGATGAGTTGCTCTGGTTGGATTAATATCTTCATTGAGCTTAAAGGGCAATTGAATGTAGAAATCAGAATTCTTCCATAATGGAGAAGAATGGTGGAAGTCGGCATGAGAATCAGCATAGCATTTCCTAAAATCTTCTGCAAGGTCTTTGAATTCTAGAGGGGCATGAGAGATAGAAAATAAAACTTCTCAAGCGGGGATTAATAGAGCCCACTAAGTCTAGCTGGGCCTGTCAAGCTTTTTATGTCAACAAAAGGTCTGAGCAAGTTAGTGGAAAGAAAAGGCTTGTTATTGATTACAAACCTCTTAATAGATTTCTTCAAGATGACAAATTTCCTTTGTCAAGGACTCAAATATTATTCTCCCAAATCGCTGAGGCCCAGTAGTTTTCTAAGTTTGATCTAAAAGCTGATACCATGCTTACCTTGGGAGCCTTACAATATCAGAGTGAATAGATAAACTTAAATATGCCTAGAAGTCCCTCCTGGACGAGACGGTAGCCATTAAGATTTACTGCTCAAACTAACGGCAAGGACCGTAGCAAACTGATTAACCAAGCAACATGTTTTCGATGTATAGAATCCTCATATGAGGCAAGTACAAAGCATACTTTATGCTTCAATGGGATACATATCTTAAACAAATTTATTGGGCCTCTTCAGAAACTTTTGAAAAGAGAAACTATTTAGAAAGCCATGGAATAAAGAAACCGAGTTCTTATTCTTCTTCAAGTCTAATTTACATGATAGAATGAACCTTCTTTATAGAGGTTCTAAGGAAACAAGCTACAATGAGAAGCATTGGTGGGACTAGATTCCCATTTTTTGAAAGTAAATATTAGAAATATATTCTCTAGAATATATTCCTTAATACAAATATACAAAGTAAAAACAAAACTTAATATGTGGCTTGGCTTGACTCGCTTGGCTTGTGGCTTGCCAAAGTTTAAGGAAAACTATGGAAATCATAATATTCCTTAGAGAAAGGAATATACCATGAGAGTCCATACCCTTCCCAATTTATCTTTGGAGGGCCTTCCCAAGGGTTTTAAGCATCTTGTATGTATTCATCAAATGGTGGTTCTTCAAAAGGTGGTTTAGTATTAAGGTCCTGTAGAATGGCATACACTCCTACATCAGAATTCCATTTTGCCATAGTAAATCCCATGGCTCATTTTGTTTTCCTTTGTTAGGCTTGGATGTTAATTCCCCAGGGGGTGATATGGTCTAAGTTCCTGTGTCCTTTTTGGGGGCACCCATAAAAGTGAAAGAAATCTCTTTATTAAAAATCTCTTCAGTCATATTATTAATGGTCAAAAGATGTGAACGAAGAGCCTGCTTATCTGTGTCGAATTCCAGGAATCCTGTAGGATAAGATCTTCACATGTAGCAGGTAGATTTAGAAGCAAAGACATTGGGAGTTATTTGAACATAAGGCTTGTGGAGGATGAATATAGTATAAACTTTATCATCCTTCTTGTTATAGGTTTCCCCCAGGATTGTTTCAAGACAAAAATCCATCCATCTTTCAATAGGATAACACCATTCGGGGAATGTCCAAAGAAAAGTGGAGCGTTATCTTTGTTGGTAAGAAACTGCAGAAGCTGATCTATGGGGAATTTGACAGTAAAATAGTGTAGAACACCAAGACACGTAAATACGCAGTAATTCTTCCTAAATAGATCGAGTGGCAGTGACAGGACTGTGTTCCCAAAAGGAAAATCAGGAGCAAAGTTTATCTGGTCATAGAAAAAGTTGCTCAAAATTAGAAGCTGAGATAGAAAAGCAAACAGGTGATTACGTGCCCAGGTTTGTACTTCAGAAAGGATGGATAAAGGAGGTTTGGGAATAAGAAGGTCACGAGGGTTGAGAGCATTGATACCTTCTTCACTAATTGGTGTAGGAGGAGAATGAGAAAGAGTTTCAGAGTTCAGAGGAGTAGTGGGTGAAGCCATGAGGATCAAGGGGATAGGTTGATAAGAAGAGATCAAGTGAACTGATGAAGATTTTGGACGAGTGAGCAAGTCTGGAATGAGGTTGCTTGCGCCTTTTATATGCACAACATTGAACTGATATTTGGAGAACCAGTCCTTTAATCTCAAAGTCGTGGTTCAGAATCATTTTATTATAAAACTCATTATCTTTGGAAAAGAAGAGTTATCCATCTTTACCGTAAAGTGATGTCCTATCAAATGAAACTCGAACTTTTTAATTCCATTCTTAATGGCTAAGATCTTTTTGATGACTACGTGATAATGTTTCTCAGAATCTTTGAACTGTCCACTAGCATGCACACAGTAGTGTTGCTTTTTATCAACATCTTCAATTAAAACAGCTGCCCAAAATTCGGTGCTTGCATCTGTTTGAAGAATCCAAAGGCCGATGCTGGGTATTTGTAATAGTGAGGGGATTGACAGATTTTCTTTAATTTTGGTCGCATTCGCTTGTTCTTTTCTTCAAGGAGGATTCTTCTTTAGTAGCTTTGATAGTCGCTAGTGTATTTTGAGGATTGAGGAGAAAATCTTTAATGTAATTGACAATTCCTAGAATTGCTGATTTTTGATAGAAAGATTCTCATCCGAACTTTAAGAGCTCTTGTGTAATATGGGTCAGTGTTGATCGCCCCAGAAAACTTCAAACCTAAGAATTCAATTTCAGGTAGGAATATAAAGCTTTTCTTTTCGGAGAACATGACATCATATTTCTGAACTAAGCCCAGAAACTCTTTGAACAATTGGCGATGGGCTTGTTGATCTTTAGAGAATAGCAAGACATCATCAATGTAGATGACAGCACTGTATAAAATAGGATCAAAATTTTTTATCATGGTTCTTTGAAAAATAGAAGGAGCAACCTTGAGCCCAAAAGGCATGACAGTCCATTGGTATTGGGCTATAGGAATACAGAACGCAGTCTTATATCTGTCTTCTGGATCAATACCCAATTGTCAAAATCTAGCTTTCTTAATAGATTTCTTAATAGCTATCTTAATAGATTTCTTAATGGATTTTGGCAATTAGGTATTGATCCAAAAGACAGATATAAGACCGCATTCTGTATTCTTACGGCCCAATACCAATGGACTATCATTCCTTTTGGGCTCAAGGTTGCTCCTATTTTTCAAAGAATCATGATAAAAAATTTTGATCCTATTTTATACAATGCTGTCATCTACATTGATGATGTCTTGCTATTCTTGAAAGATCAACAAGCCTATCGCCAATTGCTTAAGGAGTTTCTGGGCTTAGTTCAGAAATATGGTGTCATGCTCTCCGAAAAGAAAGGCTTCATATTTCTACCTAAAATTGAATTCTTAGGTACGAAGTGTTCTCGAGGACAGTATCAACCTAGACCCCATATTACACAAGAGCTCTTAAAGTTCCCATATGAGAATCTTTCTGTCAAAAAAATCCAACAATTCCTAGGAATTGTCAATTACATTAAAGATTTTCTCCCTCAATCCTCAAAATACACTAGCCAGCTATCAAAGCTACTAAAGAGGAATCCTCCCCCTTGGAGAAAACGACAAACAGATGCGGCCAAAAAATTAAAGGAAATCTGTCAATCCCCACCACCAATACAGATACCTAGCAATGGCCTGCGAATTCTTCAAACAGATGTAAGTGATGAATTTTGGGCAGCTGTCTTAATTGAAGAGGTTAATAAAAAGCAACACTACTGTGGGCATACCAGTGGACAATTCAAAGATTATGAAAAGAGTTATCATATAGTCATCAAAGAGATCTTAGCCGTTAAGAATGGAATAAAAAAATTTGAGTTTCATTTGATAGGATAGCACTTTACGGTAAAGATGGACAACTCTTCTTTCCCAAGGATAATGGAGTTTCAGAATAAAATGATTCCTGAACCACAGCTTTTGAGATTAAAGGATTGGTTTTCTAAATACTAGCTCAATGTTGTGCATATAAAAGGAACAAGCAACCTCATTCCAGACTTGCTCACTTGTCCAAAATCTTCATAAGTTCACTTGATCTCTACTTACCGATCTATCCCTTTGATCCTCATGGCTTCAACAACTACTCCTCTCAACATTGAGGATTCTCCTAATTCCCCTCCTATACCTACCAGTGAAGAAGACATCAATGCTCTCAACCCTCGTGACCTTCCCATTACCAAATTTCTTCTTTATCCAAATTTCTCTCAAATACAAACCTGGGCATGTAATCACCTGTTTGCTTTTCTATCTCAGCTTCTAATTTTGAGCAACTTTTCCTATGACCAAATAAACTTTGCTCCTAATTTTCCTTTTGGGAACCTAGCTACTGTCTTGCCACACAGTCTATTTCCTGAAGAATTACTCTGGTATTTCTGGTGTCTCGGTGTTCTACACTATTTTGCTGCCAGATTCCCCATGGATCATCTTCTGCAGTTTCTTACCAGCAAAGACAACCGCTCCACTTTTATTTGGACATTCCTCGAATGGTATTATCCTATTGAAAGATGGATGGATTTTTGTCTTGAAACAATCTTGGAAGAAACCTATAACAAAATGATGATAGAGTTTATACTATATTCATCCTCCACAAACCTTATGTTCAAATAACTCCCAATGTCTTTGCTCCTAAATCTACCTGCTACATGTGGAGATCTTATCCTACCTGATTCCCGAATCCGCATGCATAAGGTGCCCTTCGTTCACATCTTCTGACCATTAATAATAGAGATAATATCAAACACCCCCGTCAAGGTTTTATTAAATATCAAATCGAACATTGTGGTTAACCCCCCTGTAATGAAAAAAAATATCAACACCCCCTTGATCGCTAGTCAATGTAAATAAATTGAAAAAAGACTAAAAAGCCCTTTGATATAAAAGACAAAAAGTATATAGTTTAAAATTCTAAAATAAAATTTTAAAAATACAAAAAAGGCAAAATTTAAAGACAAAAATTTAATAAAATTATTTACACTATAAAATAAATTTTTTTAAACTAAAAAAAATATTTAAAGATGAAAATTTAATAAAATTTAAAGACAAAAATGACAAAAACATTGATGTAGTTTAATTTTTAAAAAATTTTTAAAAGACAAAATTTAAAGCTAAAAATTTAATAAAATTTTGTTAAAAATTTTAATGTAGAAAAAATTATTATATAGATACTTTATTTTTTAACTTCAAATTTTTTTGTATAGATACTTTTTTTTATATGGAATTTTTATTTGTCATTTTTATCTTTAAATTTTATTAAATTTTCATCTTTAAATTTTTTTTTAGTTTAAAAAAATTTATTATATAATGTAAATAATTTTATTAAATTTTTGTCTTTAACTTTTGCCTTTTTTTATTTTTAAAATTTTATTTTAGAATTTTAAACTATATACTTTTTTTGTCTTTTATATTGGAGGGCTTTTTTGTCTTTTTTCAATTTATTTCCTTTGACTAGTAGTCAAGGGGGGTGTTTGATATATATTTTTTTATTACAGGGGGTTATTGATATTTCTCAAACCATAGGGTCCGATTTGATATTTAATAAAATCTCGAGGGGGTGTTTGATATTATCTCTTAATAATATGACTGAAGGGATTTTCAATAAAGGGATTTCTTCCACTTTTATGGGTGCCCCCAAAAAGGACACAGGAACTCAGACCAGATCACCCCCTGGGAATCAACATCCAAGCCTGACAAAGGAAAACAAAATAAGCCATGGGATTTTACCATGGCAAAATGGAATTCTGACGTAGGAATGTATGCCATTCTACAGGACCTTAATACTAAACTACCTTTTGAAGAACCACCATTTGATGAAACCTTGGGAAGACCCTCCAGAGATAAATTGGGAAGGCTATGGACCCTCATGGTATATTCCTTTCTCTAAGGAATATTATGATTTCCATAGTTTTCCTTAAACTACGGCAAGCCACAAGCCAAGCCACATATTAAGTTTTTGTTTTTACCTGTTTGTATGTTTGTATTAAGGAATGTATTCTAGAGAATATATTTTTATTATTTACTTTCCAAAAAGTGGGAATCTAGTCCCACCAATGCTTCTCGCTTTAGCTTGTTTCCTTAAAACCTCTATAAAAGGAGGTTCATTCTATCATGTAAATTAGACTTGAAGAAGAATAAGAACTCAGTTTCTTTATTCCATGGCTTTCTAAATAGTTTCTCTTTTCGAAAGTTTCTGAAGAGTCCCAATAAATTTGTTTAAGATATGTATCCCATTGAAACATAAAGTGTGCTCTATACTTGCCTTATAAGAGGATTCTGTACATCAGAAACATGTTGCTTGATTAATCAGTTTGCTACGGTCCTTGCTGTTAGTTTGAATAGGTAAATCTTAATGGTTGCCGTCTCATCCTAGAGGGACTTCTAGGCATATTTAAGTTTATCTATTCACTCTAATATTGTAAGGCTCCCAAGGCATCGGAAGGATTATTATCAGATCCATTCAGAGGTCCCTTAACTCAAGACCCATTTGATTTTTGGACTAACAATTTTTTGTTTTGCAGATAAGGTACTCATGATTCCAAAAGAAATTGATTACATAATTATTCAAGTTGGCAGGAAAAAGAAACTTGTTCGAGCCCCAAGAATTTGCAACAAAGAAAATTGTTTTCAACTTATTCAAGATAGAGAATTGGAAAAAAAACAAGAATTTTAGGAAGTTATTCTTTCTAGAAAGCAAGAAATCTAATGAAGTTGACGATCAATTCTAGAAAGAATGTCTCAAACTATTGATTCATAATCAAGCAGAGCAATGAAAGTGGGAAGAATACAAAGCAAATAATCAACTTTATTCCAAGTTAGCCACCCAACCATATTCACACGCCAAGTGACGATAGAGTATTAACAAAGCCTAACACAATTGAAGAAGTTCAAGAATTAAAGAAACAACAACTCAAAGAAAGTATATCTCAAAATGAAGACGTTCACATTCAAAAGTGGAAGAATGATTAAAGTTATTCAAGCACGTGAAGTGACAAGAAAAAGACTGCTTTCCACTACCAAAAGAAGAGTATCTCAGGCACAAAACTACAAACAACTTTTTAAAAGAAAATTCCTTTATCAAGTGGTGGACAGCGCACAAAATTCAAATTAAATTCAAATGCAATGAAGATTCTCCAATCATTCAACTAGTTCTATAAATTGTAGCTATCCATGTATTTAGTATCAATGCTTTAAGAGCTCATTCTAGAATCCTAAGCATTTTCTTCTTGTATCCAATTTGGTCTCAATTTTCCATTCCAAATATCTCCTTTGTATTTCAAGAATTTATTTCGAAAGAAACAAAAATTTTATTTCAAAAATTTTTGTTTCATTTATTTAATTTTTGGTCTTTCAGGAGTTCCTTAAAGACATGAAATTGAATAAATGAAACACAAATTTTTGAAATAAAATTTTTATTTCTTTCGAAATAAATTCTTGAAATACAAAGGTGATCTTTGGAATGGAAGATTGAAAGGCTAAATTGGATACAAGAAAGGAATGTTTAGGATTCTAGAATAAGCTCTTAAAACAGCTGATACTTGAATACATGGATGGGCTTCTAATTTATAGAACTAGTTGAATGATTGGAGGAATCTTCATTTGCATTTGAATTTGAATTTACATTTGAATTTTGTCTGCCACTTTGTCCACCACTTGAGAAAGGAATCTTCTTTCTAAAAAGTTATTTGTAATTTTGTGCCAAGGGACTGACTCTTCTTTTGGTAGTGGAAAATAGAATCTTTCTGATTGTCCCTACTTTATGTGTTTGAATAACTTTAATCATTTTTCCGTTTCCCGCCTTTTGAATGTAGACCATCTTCATTTTGAGATATACTTGTCTTTGAGTTGTTGTTTCTTGAATTCTTGAACTTCTTCAATTGTGTTAGGAACTTTGGTTAATACTTTGTTGTCACTTGGCATGTGTGAATATGGTTGGGTTGAGCTGAAACCTTCTTGGAATAAAAGTTGATTATTTGCTTTGTATTCTTCCCACTTTCGTTGCTCTGCTTGATTATGAATCAGTAGTTTGAGACATTCTTTGTAGAATTGATCGTCAACTTCTTTAGATTTCTTGCTTTATGGAAAGAATAACTTCTTGAAATTCTTACTTTTCCCAATTCTGCCTTGAATAAGTTGAAAACAATTTTCTTTGCTACAAATTCTGGGGCTCAACAAGTTTTTTTTTCCCACCAACTTGAATAATTATGTAATCAATTTTTCTAGAATCATGAGTACGATATCTCGCAAACAAAAATCATAGTCTAAAAATCAAATGGGTCTTGAGTTAAGGGACCTCTGAATGGATCTGATGATGATCCTTTCAATGATGCCTTGCTATTTACACTCATTGATTTGACTTGATCTTTGAATTTCTTGAATTGTAAGAACTCTTGATACTCAAAGTAAGCATGAGCAAGTTCTTTGTCTTTTTTGCAATAATTGGGCGACAGATGGTATCTGATCCTTTATCACTTTCTCTTTGTTCTTATCTTCCTTTCGAATTTTTTGCTTTTGTTCTTTTGCTTTTGCAAGTGTCTATGGTCCAAGTCCATCCTGCTTCTTTTGAGTTGTCTTTGAAGAAATCGTCTAACTTGATTGAGGAATACTTTGTGACCCTAAAAAATGAGTGGCCAATTAAAGAATTTTCAGGACAATTGGTGGGATAATTGTCTTGATCAAGCGTGTTGAGATCGTATCCTCTTTCATAAGACCGAAAGATTAGTTACTCCTGCAGAACCACCTGTTGGACAGGTAATTAATCCTGTAGCACCTCCTCCACCTCCTCAACCAATTGTTGAGCAAGTATCGGATACTGTAGATTTCCTAATTGTTACTCTATCTAATAATTTTATAGGAAATCCTAAAGAAATTCTAACAAGTTCAAAAATTCAATTGACTAATTTAAGATGTCCTACTCTATCTGATCTTAGATGGTATAAAGATGTTTACCTTACTCAAGTATTAAAGAGACCTGATGCTAACTCTCCTTATTGGAAAGAAAAGTTTATCAGAGGTCTTCCAAGATTATTCTGTCATAGAATAACCAGAAAATTACAAAAAGAAGTAGGCAGTGATTTAATTTATTTTTTTTTATTTAAAACGATAGTTGTATTGATATTTCCAAAAGAACCAACATATACAATATTACCCAATGGTAATGATCGACCAAGCACTCTTTACGAGTCTTAGACACAGAGTAAGCTAAAACTAGCAGCATACTCAAACATATAACATCTAAGATACTTTCTATGTAGTAGGTAGTGTAACCGTTAAAGACACAAAATGATTACTCTAACAACTATATATTGACCATTCAGAAAAAAACATTCTTACAAGGAATTGACTGTTTTGCACTCCTTAGCCTCTTTAAATTCCCTCCACTCAGGTTTTTCCAATTCCACATCCACTGTTTCCTCTCTCCACTCATTTTGGAAAACCCACAGGTTTCTAGATTTCCAAATCCACAAGAGAAATACCACCAATTGCAACTTATCCTGCGAGTCACTCCCCTTAATCCCCATGCACATTTGGGACCACCAATCTCAAATGATTGTTCTTGTGAAACAAAACCTTCCCACTGCATTACTAAGGCAATTTTCCACACTTTATTTGCTCGCCACAATAAAGTAATACATGTGCCATAGTTTCATAATGTTCCCCACACATTTTGCACACGGGATCCGTATCCATGCCTCTCTTAATAAGTTGGTCCTTGGTGGGTAATATGCCATTCCAACATCTCCACATAAAGTGCTTAATTTTCCCTTTAATTTCCAGACTCCATGTCTTCCTCCAAATGCGTCTCATCACTCCCCTTGAATTGCTACTCTCTGCTTCATTTGGCTTCATTCGCTTGTCCCTTAGTAACTCTTGGTAGGTTGATTTGACCGTGTTGCTTCCATCCTGAGTTGGTTTTCAGATAAGCTTATCTCTGCCTCCTTGTTGATCTGTAGGGATGGAACAAATTATTTCAACTTCAAAAGCACTAAACACTTCCCTAACCAGCTTCCTATTCCAATCCGATCCCTCTTGATTTGTAAGTTGGCTCACCACATAACCTGATTCAAGTGAGATGGATCTTGTACCATTTCCCTACCCTTGATGCCTAGAATCTAAGGATGATCCGAGATTCTTATAGATTTGCCGTCACCGACTTGAAATTTTGCCACATGGAGTAGGACATACTGTGTCATTAGCTAGTCGTTCACAACTGTGATGAATTACCTTTTTAGGAGCTTTCAATAACCCCTATTTTGAGAAGTACTTAGCCTTCATCACCTTGCTCATTAATAGGTTGGGTTATGAACTAATCTCCACAATTGCTTCGCTAACAAGGCATCGTTAAAAACCGGATATTCTTAAAACCGAGCCCTCCCTTCTCCTTGGGAATAGCTAAATCGCTCCATGCTTTCTAATGAATTTTTGACTTACCTCCACCTTATCTCCCCACCAAAACCAAATGTGTTTCAACCAAGTCTTGGCAAATGTTGATAGGAGTTTGAAGCAACTCATGACATATGTTGGAAGAGCAATTATCACAGCCTTTAATTAGAACCTCTTTGCCCACCCACCTAAGAAATCGGTTCTTCCACCCTTGAACTGCTTTTGCACGACTCCACAACATAGTGAAACACTTCCCTTTTAGACCTTCCTATGTGCATAGGGAGGCCTAAATATTTAACATTGTTCTTTTCCTTGACCCTATGAAGTACTTGACAAATTGCATCTTTATGCTCTTTTGACATGTTGCAGCTGAAAAAAATTGAGAACTTTTCCATGTTGACCAATTGCCCCAACATTTTGCAATCCTCATCTAAAAGGACCTTAATCATATGACCTTGTTCTACATCTACTTCACAAAATAACATAGAGTCATCCGCAAATAGCAAGTGAGTAATCAATGGTCCATTCCTACACACTCTCAAACCCCTATACGTCCCTTGCACACTCTCCTGTTTAATCATATTCGAAAGAGCGTCCGAAATAATTAAAAACAAATAAGGTGAAATAGGGTCTCCCTATCTAATACCCCATGTAGGTTCTATGAATCCACATTGTTCCCCATTGAGATTAAATGAATAGGTAGAAGAAATGATACACTGCCTAATCTATTCTATATAGGAAAAGCCCATTTTTCTCAAAACTGAGCACAAGAACTCCCATTTTACTCTATCATAAGCCTTAGCCATATCAAGTTTAATTGTCATATACCCTTTATGCCCTTTTGTTTTTGAGTATAGAGTGTGGATACATTCATGAGCCACAACTACATTATCTAGTTTTGTCTTCCTGGAATAAAGGCAGCTTGGTTTTGGCTAGTACAAGATGAAAGACACGGTTTTAATCTATCAGCCAGCACTTTAGCAATTAATTTATACACAATATTGCATAGACTAATAGGCCTATATTCTTCAATGGAATTCAGGTTCATAACTTTCGGGATAAGTGTGATCAGAGTGTGGTTCATTTGCTTGAGCATTTTCTTAAAGGAAAAGAAATCTTTGATAGCATTGCAAATATCCACATTAACTATATCCCAATAAGTCTGAAAGAAAAGAGGAGACATACCATTCGGGCCAAGGGCTTTATTGGGACGCATTTGGAATAGAGCATGCTTGATTTCCTCATCCTCTACTGGCCTTGTCAGTCTTTGATTCATGGTTTGGGTAATAGATAATGGGATACCTTGAAGACCCTCTTGTGAAATGGGTGGATTTGACGTGGTGATTTTATTGATTTTAATCAAATCAATTATGGCCAAATATTTACTTTTATTAAAAAGGAAGGTTTAGAGTTATGCATGGAACTTAAACTTCAAAATAAATTTGGTCGTCAGAAAGAAGAATTAGGAAATTTTTGTGAGGCTTTTGGTATTAAAGGTATTAAAGCACCTTCGAGCCATCGCAAGATGCTAAAAGAAAAGAAAGAGAAAAAATTTCAGAAAAAATCAGGATAAAACTTATTCAAAGAAAAAGAAGTTCAAGAAACATAAATCTAACAAAACAATTACTTGTTTTAAATGTGGTAAAATAGTTCACAAAATTGATCAACGTAAAATGAAGAAAAGAATTAGTGAGATTTTTCAAGATACTGATATGCGTGATAAAATGATTGATTTATTAATTGAAAATGCAGATGTTGATGAAGATAATAATGATGATTATGATTCAAGTTCTGAATTTGACTCTAATTGTCATTGTATTAATGTTATTTCAAGAGAGAATAAAGAAACATTGTTTGATATGATTGATAAAAATTCAAGATGTTGATAGTAAAAAACAATATTTAACAAAGTTAAAAGAATTAGTTTTAGAAGAAGAAAAACCTAAAGAATTTCATGCTCCATTTACTATTAATAAATTATTGGATAAATATCCTCAACAAAGTATGTTCAATATACGTAAACCAGATGAAATGAAAGAAGAAATTCAATTTTTAAAAGTTCAAATTAAAAATATGCAACAAGATATATGCTTGAATTAAAAACTAAAGATTTGGAATTAGAAACTAAGCTAACTTTGCAACAAGAAGCTTCTACTTCCAAAGGTAAAGAAGGCCTGGAAGATGTTACTTATTTAGATTCAATTGCTCAACTAAAGATAGTAATGGCATATCATATGCTTTACATATTCATACAATTAATAGTATTTCTTTGCAAATATGGTACTGTTTTATTACAATAAAAAATCATGATATCAAATTAACATTGCATTCTATGATTGATAGTGGTGCAGATGCTAATCAGATAAAATCGTTTAATCCCTACTACCATCACAAAAACTAATTAATGTTTTCTTGCAGCTAATGGTAGTAGATTAAATGTTCAATATAAAGTAATTTTAGATATTTGCAATAATGATTATTTTCACAAAAATTTATGCTATGTTGTTCATGATATGGCACAAGATCTCATTCTTGGGTTACCATTTCTAAATCAAATAACTCCTATGAAACTTGGTATTGACGGTATTCATATAAAAATTTTGGGAAAAAAAATTTCTTTTTTGTTTATCTCTCATAGACAACAAAAAGAGTTAAATCTTTTACAACAGAATTCTATTTTTAAACAAATAAATCAAAATTTTCAGGATAAACATCAGATAGTTCATTTAAAAGATGAATATTCTTATTCTAGAATAGAAGAACATCTCAAAGACTCTGTTATTCAATCCATAAGTAAAGATTTAGAAATTTATTTCAAAGTGAAATTTACTCAAATCTTCCTAATGCTTTTTGGGAAAGAAAGCGTCATCGTGTAACTTTACTGCATTTAAAAGGATTCTCTGAAATAGAAATTAAAACTAAGACTAGACCTATTCAAATGAATCATAAATTACTTGTAACTTGCAAAAAAAGAAATTCAAATTTTATTGGATAAAAAACTTATCTGTCTTTCCAAATCTCCTTGGTCGTGTCTTGTTTTCTATGTTATGAATCAAGCAGAGAATGAAAATGGCGTTCCCACATTAGTCATTAATTATAAACCTTTAAATAAGGTGTTGAAATGGATACATTATCCTATTCCTAGTAAATGAGACCTATTAAATAAAATGGTTTATGCCAGACTATTTTCCAAATTTGATCTTAACTCTGGATACTGGCAAATTCAGATTGCTAAACCTGACGGATTTAAAACTGCATTTATAGCTCTATTTGGACATTATGAATGGAATGTTATGCCGTTTGGATTAAAAAATGCTCCTTCAGAATTTCAAAATATTATGAATGACATTTTTAATCCTTATTCAAATTGCATGATTGTTTATATCAATGATGTTTTAGTTTATTCTGACAACATTGATAAACATTTCAAACATCTTGATCTATTTTTCAAAGTGGTGAAGAGATATGGGTTAGTAGTCTCAGCACCTAAAATGAAATTATTTCAAACTAAAGTGAGGTTTTTAGGACATAATATTCATTTAGGGACTATTATTCTTATCAATAGAAGTTTAGAGTTTGTTGATAAATTTCCTGATGAAATTAAGGATAAAACTCAATTACAGCGATTCCTTCGGTGTCTTAATTATGTGTCTAACTTTTTTCCAAAGTTGCGACAGATATGTAATCCTTTATATCAAAGATTACAAAAGAATCCACCTCCTTGAACAGATCAACATACTCAAGTGGTTAGAATACTTAAAGAAAAAGGTAAAGTCTCTTCCGTGTCTAGTCATCCCGCATAGAAACCGATGCATCTGACTTAGGATATGGAGGACTACTCAAACAAAAGATAGAACAGTCTAGTCCTGAACAATTGGTAAAATTTCATAGTTGAGTCTGGTTAGAGGCTAGAAAGAATTATTCAACTATTAAAAAAGAGATTTTATCTATTGTTTTATGTGTATCTAAATTTCAAGATGGTTTATATTACAAGAAATTCCTTTTGAAAATTGATTGCAAATCAGCAAAAGATGTTTCGACTAAAGATGTTTAAAATATAGTTTCAAAATAGATATTTACTGGATGGCAGGCTATCCTATCTGTATTCAACTTTGACATTAAATACATTAAAGGTGAGGAGAACTGTTCGCCATATTTTTTAACAAGAGAATTTATTACAGGTATTTCAAAATGTGTTATCACAAGAAAGATGATCACAAGCTTTCTCACATTCAATCTATTCAAGATTTGGCGAAACCTAACAAATTTCAAGCTCTTGCGGATTTTCCGCCTTTGACTTATATTCAAACCTTAGACACTCCTTTTCTAAAGACTCAAAATCAAAAGCCAATTCCTCAAACTCAAGCCTCTTCAAGTAAGACAACTTCTTATTTTACTAAGAATGTTGTTGAACCCGTTTTACTTACCAGATTTATTCAACCTTTAGATTTTCAAGCTTTTTCTCAATATCTGGATACAACTCTTTATCATGACATTTATTGGGTTCCTTTTGATACCGAAAAGGACATCAAATTCTATTTACTGATATTAATTGATTTGGATTAGTAGAAGTACGACACACATTAGATGATAATGATGTTAACCATATTGCTTATTCAAAAGCTATTATCAAAAAGATTTGCTCATTAAATGAATGGGGAAGTCATTCAATTTTGAAGTCCTTCTCTGTAGATAATCAACCTTCTGGTTATTCATATCAAGACTATCTAGTTGCCTGGTATAAGGCATTTCTATTTCGTCTTTTTAACCATTCCTGGCTTTTTGTTTTTCATAAAAATTTCAATAGTCAAACTCCTTCAATTCCAATTTGGTTTTATGACTGGTGGGTATATTTCGGTCCTACCGAAGATATCTACACCCCAAATGCCAAGATGGCATGAAAACTATTCCAAAGAAAAATAGAAAATTGTATTCAAGATTATTTGCAGCAATCTCAATTTCATATCATCTTTAGGGTTCCTTGGATCTTTTGCTGGAGTTACAAACTCCATCAATATCATTCCAAACCACTTCCATTAACCTTGGTTCATGAGTTCAAGATCAAGTGGTGGGTTAATTACTCTATTAATCAAGATGAAATGGCTCAACACTTTCATGGGCTCAAAGTATTCCACAGACTAGTCCTACTTCGACAGGACAAAAGATTCCTTCTCCATCAATTCCAAGAAACTGCACCCACCACTCAAAAAAGAAAAAGAAAAAGAAAAGACAAAAGAAACAAAAGCTGAAAAGCAAAAAGAAAAGATTACTAAAAGTCTTATTCCTTCTGTTTATGAATTATTGCAAAAGGACAAAGAATTGGCAGACACCTATGCCGAATATCAACAATTCATTCAATTCAAAAAAAATTCAAAGATCAAGCCAAGCCCATGAGTATAAAAATCAAAGCTTCCTCAAAAGGGTTTTCATCAGATCCATTTGGAGGTCCTTTGGTGCAAGATCCTAACAAATTTTAAACTAACAGTTTCTGTTTTATAGGTCTTATGTTTCAAGAGTTTGAAGATATCTATTCTTATATCATTTCAAAGAAGAAGCCTCTTTCACCGCCCAGAGACTTCTTTTCTAGTCCTTCAAATGCTACCCAATTGATTCAAAATCGTGAAATATCTACTCTCAAGAATTCAAAAATCAAAAAAGGATTATTTCCTACTCCTCCAAGAATTCAACAAATTATTGACAAAGATTATCAAGAAATTTTGAACTGGAAGATTAAACAGAAAAAGCTTATTGATGCAATCATTAATTCTGCACTTTCTACTCAAGAACAACAAGTAGTACTTCAACAATTCTGGGTACTGCAAGATCCTCAAGACTTTCCACTACTAGTGGATCCCTCACTTTAGAGGAATCTAGTTCATGAGAAAATCCATTGGTGCTGAATTCATTCGACCCAGAAGATCAATGGCTTTCTCTTTAAAGAAGACCACTTTCATTCAAAAAGCCAGAAGCAAGATAATAATTAAATTCATTCAACCACGTGAAGTAGGGTCCGCAAGAAAAATCATGTTCTCCACTCACAAAAGGAAGGTGGGACCCTAAGCACAACAATTCAAGATGCTTTTCAAAAAGCAAAGGCTCTTCTCAAAAGAAAATTCAAGTGACTGGCAAACCAGTGATTGACAAGACATAAAGTAGTCGGCAGAGATCCTAATTAAATTCAAATGTAGATGAAATTCAAATGAAAATTCAAGATTGTATCTATAAATTAGAAGTTCATTCCAAGAGTGAGCCATCGCTTATTTGAACTCTCATGTGTTGAGAAATCCTAAGCTTTCCTCTTCAAGGCCTACCTTTGTATTCCTTCTTTAGATTACATATCTTTTGTATTTTTATCTTTCAGGTGATTAATATTTCAAAAATTTGGATTTCAATCAATGGACTTTGTCAAAGTTTATTTTCAAGATTTGTTTCAGTGAGTATTTTATTCATTTAATTTTTCTATTTTTATAGTCCTGCACTATTTTTGGCAGGACCATAAAAATAGAAAAACAAAATGAATAAAATACTCACTGAAACAAATCTTGAAAATAAACTTTGACAAAGTCCACTGATTGAAATCCAAATTCTTAAAATATTAATCACTTGAAAGATGGAAACACAAAAGATATGGAATCTAAAGAAGGAATACAAAGAGAGGCCTTGAAGAGGAAAGCTTAAGATTTCTCAACATATGAGAGTTCGAATAAGTGATGGCTTACTCCTGGAATGAACTTCTAATTTATAGACACAATCTTGAATTGTCATTTGAATTTCATCTACATTTGAATTTCATTAGAATCTCTGCCGACTACTTTATGTCTTGTTGATCACTGGTTTGCTAGCCACTTGAATATTCTTTTGAGGAGAGCCTTTTCTTTTTGAAAAGCATCTTGAATTGTCGTACTGAGGGTCCCACCTTCCTTTGGGGAGTGGAAAACATGATTCTTTTGGCAGACCCTACTTCACATGCTTGAATGAATTTAATTATTATCCCGCTTCTGACTTTTTGAATCACAGTGGTCTTCTTTAAGGAGAAGGCCATTGATCTTCTAGGTCGAATGAATTCGGCGCCAATGGATTTTCTGGCGAACTAGATTCCTCTAAAGTGAGGGATCCCTCTAGTAGTGGAAAATCTTGAGGATCTTGCAGTACCCAAAATTGTTGAAGTGCTACTTGTTGTTATTGAGTAGAAAGTTCCGAATTAATGATTGCATCAATAAGCTTTTCTTGTTTAATCTTCCATTTCAAAATTTTTTGATAATCTTCATCAATAATCTGTTGAATTCTTGGAGGGGTAGGAAATAATCCTTTTTTGATTTTTGAATTCTTGAGAGTAGATATTTCAAGCTTTTGAATCAATCTAGCATTTGAAAGCACTGTAAAAGAAGTCTCTGGTAAAATAGGCTTCTTCTTTGAAATGATGTAGGAATATATATATTCAAATTCTTGAGACATGAGTCCTTCAAAATAGAAACTGTTAGTTTAAAATTCATTAGGATCTTGTGCCAAAGGACCTCCAAATGAATCTGATGAAGACCCTTCTGAGGAAGCTTTGCTATTTATACTCATGGACTTGGCTTGCTCTTTGAATTTTTTTGAATTCCATGAATTGTTGATATTCAAAGATAAAGGCTCACAATTCTTTGTCCTTTTGCAATAATTCATAAATGGAAAGAATATGACTTTCAGTAATCTTTTCTTTTTGCTTTCAGCTTTTGTCTTTTCTTTTTCTTGTTTGATAGGAGTGGCTGGTACCATCTGCTTTACTGGAATTGATGGAGAAGGAATCTTTTGTCCTGTCAGAGTAGAATCCGTGGAATACTTTGAGACCCATGAAAGTGTTGAATCACTTCATCTTGATTAATAGAGTAATTAACCCACCACTCGATCTTGAACTCAGAAACCAAGGTTAATGGAAATGGTTTGGAATGATATTGATAGAATTTGTAACTCCAACAAAAGATCTACGGAACCCTAAAGATGATATGAAATTGAGATTGTTGTAAATAATCTTGAATGTGGTTTTCTGTTTTTCTTTGGAATAGTTTTCCATTCCATCTTGGCATCTGGGGTGTAAATATCTTCGATTGGATCGAAATATACCCACCAGTCATAAAACCAAATTGGAATTGAAGAAGTTTGACTATTGAAATTTTTATGAAAAACAAAAAGCTATGAATGGTTAAAAGGACAAAATACAAATGCCTTATACCAAGCAACTAGATAGTCCTGATATGAATAACCAAAAGGTTGATTATCTGTGGAAAAGGACTTCAAAATTGAATGACTTCCCCATTCATTGAATGAGCAAATCTTTTTTATAATAACTTTTGAATAAGCAATAGGGTTAACATCATTATCATCTAATGTGTGTCGTACTTCTACTGATCCGTAGATGGAATTGGATGGAATCAATTAATATCAGTAGATGGAATTTGATGTCATTTTCGGTATCAAAAGGAACCCAATGAATGTCATGATAAAAAGTTGTATCCAGATATTGAGGAAAAGCTTGAAAATCTAAAGGTTGAGTAAATTTGGTAAGTAAAACGGGTTCAACAACATTCTTAGTAAAATAAGAAGTTGTCTTACTTGAAGAGGCTTGAGTTTGAGGATTTGGCTTTTGATTTTGAGTCTTGAGAAAAGGAGTTTCTAAGGCTTGAATATAAGTCAAAGGCGGAAAATCCGCAAGAGCTTGAAATTTGTTGGGTTTCGCCAAATCTTGAATGGATTGAATGCGAGAAAGCTTATGATCATCTTTCTTGTGATAACACATTTTGAAATACTTGTAAGAAATTCTCTTGTTAAAAAATTAGGCAACAAATTTTCTTCACCTTTAATGTATTCAATGTCAAAGTCAAATATAGAAAGTATATCCTACCATCTAGCATCTTTAGTCAAAACATCTTTGGCTGATTTACAATCAATTTTCAAAAGGATTTTCTTGTAATATAAATCATCTTGAAATTTAGATAAACATAAAACAATAGATAAAATCTCTTTTTTAACAGTTGAATAATTCTTTCTAACCCCTAACCAGACTCCACTATGAAATTTTACCAATTGTTCAGGACTAGACTGTTCTATCTTTTGTTTGATTATTCCTTCATATACTAAGTCAGATGCATCGGTTTCTACTATCATGAAAGCCTTAGGATGTGGGATGACTAGACACAGAAGAGACTTTACCTTTTCTTTAAGTATTCTAACCACTTGAGTATGTTGATCTATTCAAGGAGGTGGATTCTTTTGTAATCTCTGATATAAAGGATTACATATTTGTCGCAACTTTGGAAAAAAGTCAAACACATAATTAAGACACCCAAGGGATCCCTATAATTGAGTTTTATCATTAATTTCATCAAGAAATTTATCAACAAACTCTAAACTTCTATTGATAGGAATAATAGTCCCTAAATGAATATTATGTCCTAAAAACCTCACTTGAGTTTGAAATAATTTCATTTTAGGTGCTGAGACTACTAACCCATTTCTCTTCACCACTTTGAAAAATATATCGAGATGTTTGAATTGTTTATCAATGTTGTCAGAATAAACAAAAACATCATCAATATAAACAATCATGCAATTTGAATAAGGATTAAAAATGTCATTCATAATATTTTGAAATTCTGAAGGAGCATTTTTTAATCCAAACGGCATAACATTCCATTCATAATGTCCAAATAGAGCTGTAAATGCGCTTTATATATGTCAAGTTCAGCAATTTGAATATGCCAGTATCCAGATTTAAGATCAAATTTGGAAAATACTCTAGCATATACCATTTTATGCTAGAGTCTTCTTTAATAAATTGAATGAGTGATTGAAGTTTATCCTTATTGTTGTCTTTTGAAGTTTCCTTTTTCTTTGCAGATGTGCTGGGTCCTGTTGTCTTTCCTTTTGATTGAGATTGATTTAACTGATGAATACTCTTTTGAATTCTGACTGTTTCTTGAAAATGCTTCATAATGAATTCTTGTGAGCATAATTCTATTGAATATCTAATCCACCTTTTGATTTTGAATTCTCTTACAATGGCATTGGCAAAGGCTTTGCATAATATTGAGTAATCTTGTAACTCTAGCAAAATAACCATGGAACTCTAAATTGTGTGTGGAATCTTATTGGTTTAATAAATTTTGGGTCATCAACTTCATTCTGGGAATACTTTAATACAATTTGAGCTTGAGGAGGAAGGATTTCTTCTCAACATTAGTAGAAAATCCACCAATCATAAAACCAAATTGGAATCTTTCTAATATCTTGAATAAAATTCTTGTGGAAAGTGAAGAACCATGAATGATTGAATGGTCTAAAAAGGAATGCTCTATACCAAGCTTCCCTGTAGTATTGGTAATTATATTCTTTAGGATTAAATCTAATTGAAAAGTCTTTTTTTGAATAGATCAATGCCCATTCAGAAGGAGAACATATTCTTTTAATGACTACTTTTGAATAGGCTATTTTTTCAAAGTTCTTTTCACATGTATGATGAATCTCAATAGAATAAGAGTCTATCAAAATCAACTGATAAACTCTAAGGATTTTGAAATATCATTGGTAATCCAGTTAGTATCATGATTAAAAGTTCTTGACACAAACTAGTTGAGAGTGTTGAAATCGGGAGTTTGATCATATCTAGTTAAAATGAGGTGTTCTACCTCAGGCTTTGTAAAATAGGAAGTAGATGGAGAAGAAACTATTTGAGTAGGCTTTTTAGACTGGTTTAATTGGGTTTTCATGAATGGAGTTTCTACAACTTGAATATAAGACAAAGGGGGAAAATCTTGTAAAACTTGAAATTTATTTGAACTTGAAAACTTCATCTCAAAATCTTTTGTTGTTTGAATTTTTTGTATTTGAATGCGATTCCTTCTTGACGATACTCATTTTGATCTACCTATCAAGAATTCTTGGGTCAAAAAATCTAGTAAAGAATTCTTCAATCCTTTGATGCATTCAATATTAAAATCAAATACAGAGAGAATAGCCTGCTATCTTACAAAAATTTGTTTTGAATTAATGTTTTGAACATCCTTTTGTAAAACCTCGTTAGTAGATTTGCAATCAATTCTAAGTAAAAAAGTTTTATTGTATAAATCGTCTTGAAACTTTAAAATACATGAAACAATAGATAAAATTTATTTTTTAATAGTTGAATAATTCTTTTGGGCCCCATGCCAGACTCCACTATGAAGCCTGACTAACTTTTCATGAACATTTGGTCTTCACTTTTGTTTGAGTATACAACCACATCCAATATTTGATGCATCAGTTTCAACTATCATGAATGCATGTGGATGTGGAATGCATAGGTAAGGAAGTGACTCAACTTGTCTTTTAATATCTTTTACTATTTTCGTGTGAACTTCTGCCCACGCAAGAGGATTCTTTTGTAATTTTTGAAATAAAGGAGTACATTTTTGTCTTAATTTAGGAAAAAAATTCATAAATATAATTCAAGCATCCTAAGAATCTTTGCAATTGATTTTTATCTTTAATCTTGTCTAGAGATTTATCTGTAAATTCCAAAATTCTATTAACAGGAGTAATAGTACCTAAGTGAATATTATGTCCTAAAAACCTTACTAAACCTTACTTTTGTTTGAAATAATTCACTTTAGTAGCCAAAACTACTAAACCATTTCTTTTAATAACATTGAAAAATATACTTAAATGTTTAAATGTTGATCTAAAGATTCAGAAAACACTAAAACATCATCTATGTATACAATCATACAGGTTGAATAAGGATTAAATATATCGTTCATGATATTTTGAAATTCAGACAAAGCAATCTTTAATCCAAAAGGTATTACATTCCATTCATAATATCCAAAAGGAATTGTGAATACTTTCTTATATCTATCTTTTCAACTATTTGAATCGCAATAACTTGATTTCATATCAAATTTTGAGAAAATTTTTTCTTTATATAATCTATTGAGTAAATCTCTTTTATTAGGAATTGGATATCTAATCCACTTTAATACCTTATTTAAAGGTTTATAATTAATTACTAACCTAGGAACTTTTCATTCTTTCTCTACCTGATTCATGACATAAAAAGTTGGATAGCTCCAAGGTGACTTTAAAGATCTAATTAACCTTTTTTCTAACAAAGTTTGAATCTCATTTTTACAAATTTCTAATAATTCTTGATTCATTTGAAAATATCTAGCTTTTGTATTAATATTCTTTTCACTAAAACCTTTTTCGTAGGGT
Source organism: Gynochthodes officinalis (assembly GCA_020080225.1). NCBI lineage: Eukaryota > Viridiplantae > Streptophyta > Magnoliopsida > Gentianales > Rubiaceae > Gynochthodes > Gynochthodes officinalis. Next base: position 19,699,996 of record CM034619.1, read on the forward strand.
AATTTTACCTCATGTTTTTTCCTATTCCAAAAAGCAATAGGTAAATCTAAACATATTTCTTTTTGAATAATTCTTCTAATTCTAAAATTCTTTTTTGAATCCTACTTTCTCTTAGTTGTTCTTCTATCTTAGCATATGAATATTCTTCTTTAAGAAAACTAATTTGTTTTCTTATATGACTAATAGTGTTTATTTGTCTAAATATTGAAGATTTTTTAATTAATTCTATTTCTTTATGTTTCTTAGGAGAAATGAATTTAAATGATATCTTTTTACCCATAATTTTTTTGTGAATACCTACATGATCATTTTCATAGGTTGAATCTGATTTGAAAAGGTAATCCTAATATCACATCTTGTGCAATATTATCCACCATATAAAACATATTTTTAATACAGTAATCATCATTACATATATTTGCAATTAATTTATGTTTTACCATCAATCTAGTTGAATGGCGTCAATTAGTTTTCTGACAATATTTAGTCGGAATTATACCATTTTTAATACAATTAAAATCTACACCACTATCTAACATAACATGCACAATAATCTTGAAATCATTAATTCCTATTGTAACAAAACAATACCATTTTTGCCATTATGTTCTATTAATCATTTAAATAAACATTTGGTCAGTAATTTCAGTATTACTTACTTGAATAGAAGTTAACTCTTGAACGTTTCCTGAAGGCTCAGGTTCTACTTTGTCTTTTATATCCACTCTTGAAGTCGAAGGAATATCATTTTTCATTAAAGTCAATTTTGTTTCTATTACTAAATCTTTTGTTTTTAATTTTAATATATCATTTTGTAATTTTTAATATGATTTGGTCAGTAATTTCAGTATTACTTACTTGAATAGAAGTTAACTCTTGAACGTTTCCTGAAGGCTCAGGTTCTACTTTGTCTTTTATATCCACTCTTGAAGTCGAAGGAATATCATTTTTTATTAAAGTCAATTTTGTTTCTATTACTAAATCTTTTGTTTTTAATTCTAATATATCATTTTGTAATTTTTAATATGATTTTTTAAATATTTTATTTCTTCTTGAATATCTTTAGTTTTCCTATTTTAAAAGTACTTTTACCTAGATATTTATCTAATAATTTTGAAATACTAAAGGGTTCTATTATTTCCATTGAATTAGGTTTTTCTTCTTCTAATATTAATTCTTCTAATTTATTTAGATATTCTATTCTAGCATTTGAATCATTAATTTTTTATGTCTTTTCAAACAATATTGCTTTTTTATCTTTTGTAATTATGTTAATACATTTACATTTTTCTATAGATTCTATGCTAGAATCAGAATCTATACCATCTTCAATTAATTTATCATTCGTATCACTATCTTGGATTAATAAGGGTACCATTTTTTCTTTTAATTCATCTTTTTGGAATATTTCATTAATCTTTTTCTTCATCTTATATTGATTTGCTATATGGCCAACTCTACCACATTTCCAACAATTAACTCAATTACTATTTCTTTTCTTAGATTTTTTTTACAATATTGCTTACTACCTGTATACTTAATCCTCTTAGGATTTTTCTTATATTTTTTAAATTTTTTATTTTGAACAAAAGTAGCTTTAATACCTTTAATACCAAAAACTTCACAAAAATTTCTTATTTCTTTCTTTTCTTTACCGTATTTACTTAGAATTTTCAATTCTGAGCATAAAGCTACTCCTTCTTTGTTAATGAAAGCAAATAATTGACCAAAAATAATTGAATCAAATTGAATATATTTCATACCCATTTCTTTTTGTAAATTAGTCATTATTCTTTGAGAAAATAAACTAGATAATCCTGTAATAAATTTTTCTTTCCGTAAAGGTGCATTACAGTCTGGACGTCTTAATACTTGAGTAAAAAATGGGTTAATTCCATGAATATTGGTTTTTTAAAAAAAAATTACCCGACTTTAAAGTCAATTTCCGAAAAACCGACTTTAAAGTCGGGTTTCTGAAACCCGACTTCAGTACAATTTTCCCCCACGCTTTTCTTTCTTCCTTCTCTTTTCTTCCTTTTTCCTCTCTTTTCTCTCCATTTCCGCCGCAGCAGACGAACTTCATCTTCCTTCTTCCTCTTCTTTTCTCTCCTTCATTTTTTCTCCTTTATTTTGCTAGATCTACCCACCTACATCTACCCCCGCCCCAAATCCACCCACCTTGCACCTTCCCCCTCCCCCCTTGGCAAGTGTTTGACAGCCTCCCAGCCCCTAGAAAAATTGCAGCCTCCCTCTCCTTCCTTTGGAGGCTTGAACTGCCAAAACAAAAAAAAATACAACACTCAAGCTTTTGGCCTATTTTTTGTTAGAAGGTGAATTATCATTAATTTTTTACAATTTCTATGTTAAATTTGATATTAAATTAGTGTATATTAAATTTTTATGTTGTTTTATATGTTAAATTTTGATGTTAAATTTGTATGTGGGTTTATATGTTAAATTTTGTGTTACATTTGTATGTTATTTTATATGTTATATGTTAAAATTTATTTTGTATGTTAAATTTGTATGGTAAATTTAATGTTTAATTTTATGTTAAATTTGGATGTTAAATATGTATGTTAAATTTAATGTTAAATTTAATGTTAAATTTGGATGTTAAATATGTATGTTAAATTTGTATATTAAATTTAATGTTTAATTGTATGTTAAATTTGTATGTTAAATTTAATGTTAAATTTGGATGTTAAAATTGTATATTAAATTTACGGTTTAATTTTATGTTAAAATTGTATATTAAATTTAATGTTAAATTTGGATGTTAAATATGGAAGTTAAATTTGGATGTTAAATTTGTATATTAAATTTAATGTTTAATTGGATGTTAAATTTGGATGTTAAATTTGTATGTTAAATTTGTATGGTAAATTTAATGTTAAATTTGGATGTTAAAATTGGATGTTAAATTTGTATGTTAAATTTGTATATTAAATTTAATGTTTAATTGTATGGTAAATTTGTATGGTAAATTTAATGTTTAATTGTATGTTAAATTTGGATGTTAAATTTGTATATTAAATTTAATGTTTAATTGTATGTTAAATTTGGATGTTAAATTTATATGTTAAATTTGTATGGTAAATTTAATGTTAAATTTGGATGTTAAATTTAATGTTAAATTTGTATGTTAAATTTAATGTTAAATTTAATGTTCAATTTGGATGTTAAATATGTATGTTAAATTTGTATATTAAATTTAATGTTTAATTATATGTTAAATTTGTATGTTAAATTTGTATGGTAAATTTAATGTTTAATTGTATGTTAAATTTGTATGTTAAATTTGTATGTTAAATTTGTATATTAAATTGACGGTTTAATTTTATGTTAAAATTGTATATTAAATTTAATGTTAAATTTGGATGTTGAATATGGATGTTAAATTTGGATGTTAAATTTGTATGTTATATTTGTATTTTAAATTTAATGTTAAATTTGGATGTTTAATTTTATGTTAAATTTGGATGTTTAATTTGTATGTTTAATTTGTATGTTAAATTTGGATGTTAAATTATGTTAAATTTAATGTTTAATTTGTATGTTTACTTTTATGTTAAACTTGTACGTTCAATTTTATGCCTTATAATATGTTAATTAGTTATCCTATATTGATAAAAACTTTATTTGTAGTGAAAAGGAAATTAAGTTGAGCGAAGAACATTCTCGAGGATTGAAGCAACCGACAAAGGTAAACCATTTATATATTATGATTGTGATTTGGCGTTAATTTTGTTTCAAAAGCTGTTAATTATTGGATGAAGAATTTGAATTGATGTTGGAAATTTCGTTGTGAATAAAGTATGGTGATTTTTTATTTGGAATGATTGGGATTGATGTTTAATTTCATTCATTGAATTGCCGATTATCGGAATAGTAAGTCATGAATAGTTGTTCGTTACTCTTCAATGTTAACGAACTATAATGCTGGAAATATAATGCTTTATGTTGCTGAGACAATGTTTGCTTATGAATAAAGGATTGTGCTTGGATTTTACGCTATAATGCGTTATGTTGTTGCGAGCTATTGTTTGGTTATGAATGGATGTCAAAATGTTAGTTTGTACTCTTGTTGGGTTGTGAGTTAGATCATTTTGGATTGTTTTGGATTGATTTGAAATTTTATTTGATTCAATGAGTTTCCTCTTATTGGAATAATAAAGGTTTATGTTAGGTCATGAATAGTTGTTTGTGCTTGTATTTGATGAATATAAAGGTTCATGTTGTTGGGAAAATGTTAGGTTATGAATGGATGTGAAATGTTAGTTGGTTATTTTTGTGAGGTGATGACTTGGATTGTTTTGGATTGTTTTGCCTTGATTTGGATTCAAGTGCCATTTTAGCCAATGATTTTGCTATTGTTGGAATGCTAAGTTGTGAATAGGGGTGTTGTTGATATAGATTAGAGGATTGTGGTTGGATTTGTTGAACATAAGGCTTTGTGTTGTTGGGAGAATGTTTGGTTTTGATTGGATGTCAAAATTTTAGTTGATTGATTTTTTTTCCGTCAGAGAAATTCCATAAATTTACTTCAATAACTTTGAACCCTATATTAATGTAAGTTTTATGTTATTATTGATGGCACACACCATATAGACATGGGCAAGGATCGAGTGAGACTTGTGTTATATTGGGATGGAGAGATAGTTAGTGGCCCGAACGGCTCCGAATACAGTAATTTGCCAAAACGGTTTATTGCTGTTGATCAAAATATTAGCATGTCCGAACTTTTGAGAAAATTGTATCGGGCTACTGGATGGGATGAAAGCCAAGTTAGGATGAAATTAATGTGCCGTTATCCTCTTAGCAGTGCTGGTAATTCAATAACATACATACCAGTGCCAGTTGATGATGATGATACGGTGAGGGAGATGTTGTGCATTCCGACCACATGTCCGAGTCTTAATGCGGTTGAATTGTACATAAGTTACGAATGCGGCCCAGCACGCATTTGTTCTGAGGACAATATGTCAGTGGTTCCCCAACCAAATGTTGAGTCATTCACACAACTTCTACAAAGTAGAGAGGGCAAAGGGCTTCTTAATGATCAGTGGTTTACTTATGGTGCTTTCATATCGAATGATGCGCCTTTTCCACAACCTTATGTTGCCCCCGGGGATCCTAGTCGTGGCCCCTTTGGCGAGGGTGTAAGTAGGGCCAATTTAGAAGAAGGTCCAAGTCATGCTATATTTAATGTTGGACCATTTGAGGGCAATTACAATGAAGGCCCAAGTTGTGGCCAATTTATTGAGGGGCCAAGTCAGGGTAATTATAATGAGGGGCCAAGTCGTCCAGCTTTCGTCGGAGACTTGCCTAAGCCCGAGCCAATTGCCCTTGCAGCCGATACGTTCACACTAGGGACCACATGCGAAGATTTAAGCATTCCCTATGATCCCCTACATGTATGGATAGATGATGAGGAGGAGGAGGAGGAGGAGGAGGAGGAGGAGGAGGAGGAGGAGGAAGATAGTGAAGAGGAGGAGGAGGAGGGCGAGGGTGGTGGCGATCAGGAGGGAGAGACGGCGCATCCACCGATTGATACCGTTGCCGATGATATTCCCTTCTACACGGACATCGGTGATCCAAACATTTCTATGATCCACAAGGCCGACGACTATCGCCGACCCGTGTGGGTTGATGATCGAACCTCAGAACTAGAGGTTGGAATGGTTTTCCGAACCAAAGAAGGAGTTCAACATGCAGTTAAATGTTGGTCCATTCGTGCGCACAGGTACTTCAAAGTGTATGAAAGCACTCCTACTAGCTGGTTTGTCCGATGCCTTTATTATGCGGACAAGAATTGTTTATGGAAGGTTCGAGCCACGTTGAGAAAAAAACATACATTTTGGGAGATCACAAAGATGCATTTGAAACATACATGCATCCCCGAGATACAGCCAGAGGACCACCCAAATTTAGATTATGAGATGGTTGGCCGAATGGCTCGGAACAATATTAAAGAAAATGCTTCATACAAGGTCCTCGACATAGTTGAAGATGTGCGTTCATTCGGAGTTAACATTTCATACAAGAAGGCATGGTTGGGGAGAAGGAAAGCCATTGAACTGGTATATGGTAATTGGGAGACGTCGTATACCATTTTACCGAAATTCTTACTTGCCCTTCAAGCTTCTAATCCTGGCACCGTTGTTGAATGGCGGCACACGGATAATAGTATTGGGGATTACAACATATTTGGTTCGATGTTTTGGGCTTTTAGGCCTTGTATTGATGGTTTTCAACATCGCCGCCGTCCGTAATTAGTATCGATGGTACTTTTCAATACGGAAATACAAGGAAAAGATCCTTATTGCGAGGTGCCGATGGCCATATTCTTCCTTTGACTTTTGCTATTGTTGACGAGGAAAGTTTAGCAAATTGGTCATGGTTTTTGTATCAATTATCTCGTCACGTGATTCGTGGCCGCGAGGGTATTTGTTTGATTTCAGATCGAGCCCGTGGAATTTTGCGGGCCGTTGAGAACAACCCGGCTTTACAACCACCAATGGTTCACCACAGGTTTTGCCTCCGGCATGTCAAAGCAAACTTTAGTCAGCGATTCAAGAATACTGTTTTGACGGAATTGATGCATCGCGCTGCTACTGCACACCAACAGCGCAAATTTGCTCAGATAATGGAATCCATGCGGTCATTGGATGAAACCACCCATAAATGGTTGATGGATATTCCTTTGGAGAAATGGGCGCTATGCTATGATGGTGGTTTCCGGTATGGCATAATGACAACGAATAGTTCCGAATCATTCAATGGAGTCTTGAAAGGTGCCCGGAAATTGCCAATCACAGCTTGCGTGCGTGCGACTTTTTACCGATTGGTTAAATACTTTGACTCGCACCGCACCGAAGTCCACAAACATGTTGCTGAGCAGAATCCGTGGCCGACAAACGTGCAAGAAAAGTTCCTCCGCAGTGAGCACAAGTCCAAATATCATCAGGTGACGGCCTTTGTGAGAGAAGAAGGTTTATACCAAGTTACGACGGGGGTTCATGGTGACAAAGAAGGGAACGTGCATACGGTACACGTTAACAACCGATCATGCACGTGTGGGAAGTTTGCAATTTACAAGATTCCATGCTTCCACGCACAAAAGGTTTGTGCTCAAATGCGACGGCCAGCTTTTTCACTCGTCGATGGGGTATATAAAGTGGACAAAATGGTGCAAACCTATTCAAACTTTTTCTATCCCATGCCCCACGAGGACTATTGGCCACCAGCACTTTTTCACCTTGTCGCCAATACGGCTAGACTCAATGATCGTCCGGGCCGTCCAAGATCCACCCGTATAAGGAATGAAATGGATCGAGCAAAAAATCAGAGGTGCAAGGCATGTGGAGTACACGGGCATAATAGGAAGGCATGCCCTAACATGGAGAGGCTTAGAAATAGGGCAGCTATGAACCCATGAGCCGTTGATATGTAACAAAAACCATTTTGTGCTATTAGTGAATGAATTATTAATATTGTATTGATTCCGTGTTTAATTTTATCATTTGGATTGATTTGTGTCTTATGTTGTCTCGGTCCGTTTGTAAAAAAGAGTCCATGGACTCATGAACGTGTTTCTGCATTTAAATTACGCAATATCCAATATGTGTTCTAACTGCCTGGTATTAATTCTTTGGGGTGTTTGAATTGACGTGGCAAGACGTTGTGTGTTAATCGTCAATGGATTTGGCAAATAATATTGTAAAATTATGAATCTTATGTTCAGGATATGGAGTTTGCGGGCACATCATCTCAGTTTGCCGATGTATCTCCTGGCCCACAACGGCGGGATGTTCTAACACTTCAAGTTAGTCATCGATCGGAGCTCGTTTGGGACGATCCAGAAATAGAGCCGTTGAAAGTGTACAGGGCAGATGTGGACGTGTAGAAACATGGGCAACTGGATATTAGGGTGGTTGACTTCTTTTACGAAGTGGGCTTTTATGGTGTATACATGACAAGATGTATACAAGTTGACTGGGCTTTGATCACGGCATTGGTGGAGAGATGGCGGCAGGAGACGCACACATTTCACCTTCCAGTTGGTGAAGCCACCGTGACGTTACAAGATGTCGCGGCCCTATGGGGTTTACGGGTCGACGGAGAACCGGTGATTGGCCAAGATCCGATTCATACGCTTGAGGAGTGGCAGACTATGTGTTGCGAGCTATTGGGTTACATTCCAGCCCCAAACCATTTCGATGGAGATCGGTTGAAATTAAAGAGCATCGCATTGCACATCCGGGCACGGTCTCTACTAGATGAGACCCCATATGAGCAGATGGTACAACATGCTAAATGCCGGATAATGCAAATGATAGGGTCGATCATGGGGGATAAGTCAGGTACGAAGGTCAAATTGATGTACCTACCTCATCGAGAGATACTGACGCAGCAGGTATAGTTGGGGTAGCGCGCTAGCATCATTATAGGGCGTTATGTCGGGCTATGGGAGATACGGCCGCATATGTGACCCATGGGATTATTGCAGTGTGGGCACGAGCGATTATCTCGAATAAGACCCCAACACCGAAATGTCAGAGACCCTCATCGATATGGCTACGAGGGCATGCCTTTCGGACCAAGAGCGTGCGTGTACGTGTTTACCGGTCACATTTTGATTTATTATATTTGATCTAAACTTAATTGTGTCTAATCCTCTCTATGCTCGTATATTGATTCATTGCAGTTGGAACACGGGTCTGAGTTTTGCAAATGTAGGATGCCACGTGTTGCGTATGTATCGGGATCGGCTGGACTATATGGCCGAGGATGACGTAAGTAGATTAATAAATACTGTTTGCAATAATTAGGGGCTCGTTACACTTAAGTTTAGTTCACAAAATGATGATTGTTAACCTTCTCTTTTGAACAGTTCATCTGGCAACCGTATCAAAATGGTGACGGCCTGTATGAGTTGCCAGAATACTGCTTATTCGGTATGGCCATTTGGTGTGCAGCCGTGCCTCTTCTCAACTTTGATGTAGTTGAGCTACATTTACCAGGCCGGGTTATGCGGCAGTTTGGCTATATTCAAACTATCCCTCCCACAGTGGACACGGATGTGAGGTTGCATCGAATGGATCGTCGAGGCAAGAGCGGAACGAACTGGATGTCACGCCATGCAGCTTACGTTCACCAATGGAACAGCCGAACGGACCGGATTGTGACATGTGCCTACGGTGATCGATGCACTATTTCTCAGAATATATGATATGGTATCGACAAATTACTCGGGTGCTTATCGGTAATCCCGCGCATCGGCCGGACCAGGGTTTGCGCCCAACCGGATCGATTGTCTCGTATTGGGTATGTATATAACTTTTAAAGTATTCATATTATTCATTGTAATAAAAATGTTATGGCTAAGCACCTTTTTATATGCAGGGTTCATGTTGGGAGCAAGTGAATGATTTGGCACGGGATTTCACCAATGTCGAGGTAGATACTAGATCTCAAATGGGAAATGTATATGGCGTGTCCAACCGCTATGACAATGGTGGGGAGGATCGCCACGCAGATGCCACGCGTCTAGTTTTCAAGGTGAATTTCAACAATCGCAATCACGGATGCCCGTGCTAGTTTTCAAGGTGAATTTCAACCATCGCATTCACGCCCATATACGTGCGCTGCGTGCGTGACGTCGCCGCTTCTCTTCTCGGGCGCCCATCTACTTCCCACCGTCGCAATGTTGACGAGAATGATCGATTTTGGCGCTAGTATGTTTCTTCACCATCCCGATGAGCCATATGAAGAGACACCGAGACGGACCATTTATCACAAAGCCGCTTAGTACATCATCTGAAATGTCTCGTTACAATTTGGTATATGAGCGACGTCGAAGGCGTTCTCGTCCACAATCACGTATGGATGAAGCAATTCCTTTTGACCTGAACGCACTGGAGACGGACGACAACCCACAGCCCCCACCCCCAGGAGGCGTGTACGTAGGAATATTAGGCATTTCCTTGTGGAACTTGATTACTTTTGTTTCCTTTTTTGTCACTTGCTGAAACCTAAAGATTTTTCCCATAATTTTATTAATTAAGTGAAATCTCTTCACTCATTCCAAATGTTATTATATTTTTGGGAAAAAACTCGTAATAGTACACAATAAATTATTGCAAAATTACCTTTTTTTTACATTATTTTAAAAAATTATTAATATATGGTAAAATAACTAATTTACTTGTACTTTTAATAAAAAACTTTTAAACAATAATTTTAAATTGAAAGGGATATGTACAATATCGATTATGAAGATTTTAGCTCTACAAGATTCTTTTTGAATTTGTTAAAATAAAATATGGTTCAAAAACTAATTAATTAGTTTTAATCAAAATAAATTTTAATTAAAAAAACTTGAGGGGGAGAGGCGACAGGGTTAGGGTTTTGGGTTAGGGTTTTTATGTTTAAGAATTAGGGTTTAGGGTTGAAAGTCGAGAGTTGAGGGTTGAGAGTGCAGTTTTTAGGGTTTAGAGTTTTTAGGGTTTTGATGTTGGAGGGTTTACGCCAATGACCGTTTTTCATAATTTGTGCATGATCGATATCTGGATTTGACTTCAAAGTGGTTATCTGCAATAGCAATTTTTAAAGTTGTTATCCTTAATATCGATTTTAAAGTCGATATCTCAATCATGGATTTCTTTAAAAATAAAATAATTTTTCAATAAAATGTTAAATTTAATTTATATTTTTTGGGAAAAAACTCGTAATAGTACACAATAAATTATTGCAAAATTAACTTTTTTTTACATTATTTAAAAAAAATTATTAATATATGGTAAAACAACTAATTAACTTGTAGTTTTAATAAAAAACTTTTAAACAATAATTTTAAATTGAAGTGGATATGTAGAATATCGATTGTGAAGATTTTAGCTCTACAAGATTCTTTTTGAATTTGTTAAAATAAAATATGGTTCAAAAACTAATTAATTAGTTTTAATCAAAATAAATTTTAATTAAAATACTTGCACTGAAGTCGGTTTATGAAAAACCGACTTTAAAGTCGGTTTTTGATAAACCGATTTCAGCAGAAATGGAAAAAAAAATAAATCAATATTAATTTAATTTTTTTTAAAAAAATCAATATTCATGGAATTAACTCGTAAAAAATATATCTTTATACCATATAAAATTAGACAAAGTCGAACATTTTAAATTTGTTAAAAACACTTTTGAAGATTGTAATTCTTCGCTTGGATTTCCTACAAAGTACATAGCTATTGTAACTATTAGGAAATCACAAGCATCTGATTCATTTACTATTTGTCCTTGTTCTTTTTCTACTTGAATAGTGTGGTAAAAAATTATCCTTTTATCTTGAAGTGTTAAAGTATTATCCCACCAATGTTTTAATTGACCAGTAAAGCTAATGGCAAGTAAACAAGCAGCATCTTTTTCTTTTACTTTATTTACTTTATATGTCATTCTAGCCATATTCATTTCTTGTAATGTATTTAATATTTCATATTCATATTTACAGTAATCATCATTACATATATTTGTAATTAATTTATGTTTTACCGTTAATTAATTTCAATTAATGGAATTCTTGTCACCCCTTAATGATTTGACAACAATTATCTTAATCAATAATTGTTCTATCTTGATATATAATTCTCCTACTTTTACTAATACAATGAATACTCTCAAATCTATAATAATTAGCAAAAGCACATCAAATTCATTGGAATCCTTAGTTGCAAGGCAACACACATATTCTCGTTATATGCCAATCAAGTTCAATTTACATATGGACTAGTATTGAATGCCAACTCTAATTACTTCACCTAATACCTCATGGCTAGTCTAATCAAAAGTAATTTGAAAATAAGTAAATTAAATAATAATTAATAAGAAGAATTTATTAAACAAATCAAACCAACTACATATTTGAAAGGTTACATCCAAATCCTAAAACAAGTGGACTACATATAAAACCCAAAACAATATTAGGGTTAATTATTGACAAGTAAGAGAAGAATCACAAAGAAGTTTAAGAGACGGAATGTTGGAAATCAAAAGTAGTAGAATTAAATGGTCAGGCAATCCTTTTCAGACCATTTAATCATTCATAGTTCTTCACTTTCCACGAGAATTTTATTCAAGATATTAGATAGATTTCAATTTGGTTTTATGATTGGTGCATCCTTCCTCCTCAAGCTCAAATGGGATTAAAGTATTTCAAGAATAAAGTTGGTGACCCAGAATTTATTAAACCAATAAGATTCCACATGGAATTTAGAGTTCCATGGATATTTTGTTAGAGTTACAATATTACTCAATATTATGCAAAGCCTTTGCCAATGTCATTGGTAAGGGAATTCAAAATCTAATGGTAGATCGGATATTCAATAGAATTATGCTCACAAGAATTCATTATGAAGCATTTTTAAGAAACAACCAAAATTCAAAAGAGTATTCAATAGTTAAATCAATCTCAATCAAAAAGGCAGACAACAGGACCTAACACATCTACAAAGAAAAAAGAAATTTCAAAAGATGACAATAAGGACAAACTTCAATCACTCATTCAATTTATTAAAGAAGACTCTGAGACTGTAGAGGAATATTTCAAGTTCCTCCAATTCAAAAAACAAAAAAAAAGAAATCAGAAAGCAAAGAAATTTCATCAGAAGGATCATCATCAGATTCCTTTGGAGGGCCCTTATCCCAGGATCCTTTTGAATTGTAAAAAAAAAAATGTTTTATTCCACTACCGTCTTTTCTTGCAGCTGCAAGGATGAATACTAAATTCATTAGCTGTTGGATGGCAGTAGGTCCTTCAATAATTCAACAAAGAAAATTGGCAAAGTGAGAAAAGTAATACTCACCACAAAGTCAAGAAAAGTAGGAAGACTTTCAGCAAGAAAGTATAAACAACTTTTCAAAAAGCAGGAGACAAAATTAAAAACAAATGCAGATTCAAATACAAAAGGAAATGAAGATTCAAATTCACATTACATTCAATTTCAAAATCTCAAGTTCCCCTCTATAAAAGGATTCAACTCTGAAGATTCAAGCATCACTTAATTTTGCAAGCATTTACTATCATAGCCTTCCTATCCCTATTCTCAACCCACTCTTTGTATTACCAATCCTCACTCCTAACAAAATACTGTAATAAAAATATTTTCAATTCTTAAGATTTATTGATGAAATCCTAAGGACCGAGACCGAGACAACTATAACTCCACATGAAGCCAAACATGAAGCTAGAACTTTATCAACAAGGCGTCCACATTTTGATCCTTTACAAGGTATTGGAGGGCCTATGACTAGATCAAGAACTAAAAGAATGCAAGCTGCTTTAACCACACTTATAACCGAATTAAATGAAGCTCAAGCAACTAAGGTAGCAAGGACTTCCGATTTTAAGTCACCACTTGTCATTCTATTTAGTGTTGAAAATGATAGATCAAGTATTGCCTTAACTTGATCATGAGCGACATTAGAAGCTTCCAAATTCAGAGCAATGAGGTTTAAAGAAGTTTCCCAATCCAATTCGAGAATGGAAGAGCACAAGGCTTGGCCAAAAACAACACAAGTTTGGCCAACTCAATTCAATTTAGTTTTGGATTAGTTTTAGGCAACTTTATTTGTTATTTCCTTTTTTTAGATTAGGAGTTTTTATTTTAAGTAATTGTTTCTTTAGTCAGTTTCCTAAGAAGATAATCCTTTTAGAAGATGGCTTTCTTAATTCTTACAAATTGTAATCTATAAATACAGGCATTCAGCCACAATAAAATTCAGACTTTGATCAATTACAAACTTGAGAGCTTTTAGCTTTTCTTTGAGTTCTAGTTTAGAACTTGCTTTGAATCTTTGAGGATAACCACTTAGGTTCATGTTTAAGTTATTTTGTTGAGTTTTTTTCCCTCAACAATCTGAGTGTGCCGGTTGGTTCCAAGGATAGTCAAAGTTCACATCTTGGGTTTTTGATAATTCCATTGGGTGTCAAGTGGACAAAAATAAGGTTCTAAGGATAATCAAAGTTTACATCTTGGGTCTTTGATAATTCCGATGTGTGTCTTGCTAAAGAAAGACTAGTTCAACCTAGAGGATGATACTAGGACCAACACTCGGGTATAGGTTCAAATTCTTATTCTTTGATTTAAGATTCGTATAATTTATTCAATAATAAAAGTAAATATTTTATTCATATTTATTTCTCCCTCCTAATTATATGATCCAGCCCCTTTTTAGTATCAGAGCTACTGCCTTATTTAGTGTTTACATATATTTTTCTGAATTGATAGCATATTGTTGGTGATTATTTTAGTTCTGAATATTATATTTGATTAAGTTTATTTTGAAATCATTAAGCACTTCTTCGATCAGGTTTTTTCAGTCATTCTCCCAACTTGTTAATTTTTTTCCAAAGACAAAAAAGATGGAAAATTCTCTTCTGATACTTGTTGAGAGCGTAAATAGTCCAGATTTTTAGCTGGCCCAATAAAATATTTTTTTCGTTAAATTAGTGCAGCCACTCCTATAAATATTGGTACCGAAAATGATACATACCTGATTTCCTTTTCCACTGAAATCGATCCGCAGTTGTCATATTTATCCGGACGATAAGATTTGTGCAACCACAATGAAAGGTACATGACGTAGCTTGTGGAAATCTTCCCCTTTTTCACCGTCTATTTTCCTAATTCTGTCATAAAATTTTCGGGGCATGAATCTTATCTCCAATTCTTTGAACTTCATCACAATTTGCAATCCATCTGGAATCATCAACAAAAATAATTTTAAGACAAGAAAGATTAGGCATGGCTCCATTTTCGACCCTCCATTCCCTCAAGTCAGTCAACCACTCCAGTAAAAGAAATCTAAGTTGAGGAAATCTAGTGTTAGAATAAATTATCTCTCTTTCAACAAAGGCAAATTCCCTCAATCAGAGACTTTGTAAACTCGGTAACTCTTCTAATGTTCTTATCAAGTTTATTTCAATCCCAGATTCAGTAAGTTCCAATTCAACCAAGTTTTATAAAATGTGGATTTTGTACGCTGGCAACACTTTTAAAGGACCTACGGGAGACAAGTGACACAAATTGCTACCAAATAACTTCTCTACAAGAGCCAACCACATTTCTGACCTGAAAAACTTACCACGCATAGAAAGCTTCACCCTTGCCTGCTTTAAGTTATTTGAATCCGAGATAAAATTAATAATTTCTTCATACTTATTGTTTTCCAACATTAGAGCTGTTTTTAGCACCTGGACATTACTTAACTTGCAAAAATCTTTAATTTCGTAAGTAGTAGAATACAAGTTTTCTAATATCTCTAACTTAGTCAATAAGAGAAGATACAAAAGCATTAATACCGTCAATCATGCAACTATGATCTCTCGAGTTTAAAAAATCATAAATTAAACACAACCCAGGAAGTTTATATTGTGGCCATTTTTTTTCATTAGTGATTAGATTTCTCTCTTTTGTGTTAATTGTCCTAAGATAAACAACTCGCCTTATCTAGATTCTTGGTTACTTATTTTTCTCTCAAATTAAATATTCAACTGCATTAAGAGTGGAATGCACATAGAAAAAGTATACAACAATGGCAAAATAAATGCTAATGACAGAATTCAAATCTAACATTGAACTGAAAAGTCATACCATGATCATAACTGTGTCGTCCCCTTAAGGCTTTCTTCTGGAGTAACTCCCAACTTTCATCGACACTTAGAAGTCGAGGTTCATGGTGAAAACCATCTGGCCCAATGTGGATCGCCACATTTTTATTCCGAGTAGTGAGTAGTATTTTGCTTCTTGATCTCTCTGTTATCGGGAAGGCAGATCTAATACATTCCCAGGTATATGTCGACCAAAGGTCATCAAGAACTATCAAACATTTTTTTTTTCAGTTGAATCTCATAAAGATGTCGGACCTGCACATCCTCTGTACATTGTTTCAAAAAAATTTCTCTATTCTCCGGATCTATATTTACCAATATTCCCTGTAAAACAACTTTTGTTTGCCACTGTTGTGATATGCAAACCCAGGCAAAAGCATCAAAATGTTGCTTCACATTTGGGTTGTTGTATACTTTTCTAGCAATTGCGATCTTCCCTAAACCCCTCATACCATAAATAGAGACAACACTGTGGGGACTTACCCCATCTTTATTGGTCAATTGCTGCACTAGCAACTTGACATCACTCCCCAATCCAACAAAATCATCCTCCTCAACATGAGAATAAGTCTGTCTTATCAACTGTTGTTGCCTTGAACTTGGACCTTCCCTTTCCATTATTTCTCTGATCCCATATTCAAGAAAACTTCTGCTAAGATCAGATATTTTGCAATGAAGATTTTGGATCTCTGATCCTACTCTGTGACGCATGTAGCATTCAGTCAGGATACAAGAGTTTCTCTTCAACAAATTAGCAGTGCCTTTTCCCCTCCTATATTCAATATTGAGGGCAAAGGCTTCTAATCCATTTTCAGCATCATAGGCAACAATTTTGCTTTGAGAGATCCACTCCCGAATGACTGCATCCTCTTCTTGTTTTAAATCAGCATCTCTTAACAATGACAGCATTAGCCTCAGCATTGATTGAAGCTGCTCAGCTTGCTCACTCACACCTACTAGAAATTGGGCTTCTTCTTTCAACAATTTGGTGATATTTTCTAAAAGAAAAGATACAACAGGCTCTGCTAAATCCGCCATTACTTGGAACTATAAAATGGTATAGTTTCTCAAGGGGTGAAAAAATGAGCCAATTCAAATATTTATTTGTATTATACACAGGTAGACGCAACTGTAACACTCAATAATCATTCTTTAAAGTTTAAAGTTGAAACTTGCATTTTTTTTTCTTTTTGATTAATTTACCTCACTTTATTCCAACTCAATTATTAACTTTATTCGTTCAACTCAGCTGCCCTTTATACTTAGCGTGCCGATAACATATCTGGATAAGGAACAAAAGGTGGAAAGGAGTTGCCGACAAAAACTTTCTCCTCCACTACTACTCCCAGGCTTTTGTGGGTCAGGATGATGTGGTCCAGCCAATGATACAGCTAAAGAGGATGAAGTGGATTCAACTGAGAAGGTTTTTTTTGCTTGTGAGAGTAAAATAATGTTTTCATTACAAGATACATTCTCTTATTATTTTCAATTAATAGTCAAAAAGTTTTCCCAACCCATTCATAGTTTATTAACTCTTGAATTCAACATAAGGTATTTGCAAAAAAAAAAATAATTCATTAATGGGATATAACTAGTACTCTCCATTCCCAAAAAGAAAATGTATAATTCTTAATTTTTATTTTTACTTTTTAATATTAGAATTATTATTATTATTATTATTAAGGATAATATAAATATTTTATTTTTTTAAATAAATTTTTTTATACAAAAAAAGGTTTTGAAAAATAACCTTTTTTTCCTGAGAAATAAGGAGTAATAGTCATATCCAAATTCGCATGCAGAAAGTTGTTTGTTTAAATATCATAGGTTAAGGTGCCGATTGGTATAAATTGTGGGTTTAGGAATGGAATGGATTTGTGGAATGGAAAGGTTTGGAATAGAATGAAATGATAATAATTATGTTGTTTGGTATTATTTTGTATTGGAATGGAATAGATTTTATATTAAAATTAAAATTTAATATTAATATTAATAAATTTTATATTAAAATTATAATAAAAAAATTACCATTTTACATTATATGATATTTAACAAATTATATTTTGTTCAAAAAATAGTCAAAGTCGTTTAAATATTTTACATAATTTAGTAAAAAAATTTTTAAAAATAAAAAAGGCAAAATAGGAGTTAGAAATTTAAAATGTGGCATCACCAACTTTTTTTAAATTACTCTCTCTTATTCTTTCTTATGGACCTGTATTTTACTAAGAAAGACAAATGTCACTTAATACTTACTCTGATAAAAAAAAAAAAAAAAAAACCTTAGCGTTAAACATTTTCTTTATCTCAAAAAAAAAAAATCACTTTTGGTATAAAATTTTGACATTACTCTTGTTAATAATAATAATGTGTAATCCAAATCAAAAAATAAAAATAAAAATAAATAAATAATTATAAATTTAATTACGCATTAAATGTGGTGTACCTTATAATTTAAAAAAAAAAAGTTGTATCAAATCAACAGTGAACTTTTTTTGGGATGGAGGGAGTAATTTATTTTAATTTAAGTATAAATTTTATTAGTAATTAAATATAATATATTTAATATAATTAAATGTATAATTTTATATTTTTTTTACTATTTAATTGTGTGTATATATAATTATTATTAACAAAAATACTTTAAAATTTTAATTTAAAAGCAAACTTTTTTTTTTTTGAAATTAGGAAATATTTTGAAAGTAAATTTTTTTCTTTTTTTTTTTGGGATAAGAAAGAAGCCAGCTGTGACCCGATTTTTTTCTGTACGACGTTCTAGTTCTCAACAATTTGGTACTTAAAGTAGAGGATTTCTTACAATAGAGGTAACAATAAGCCGTCATGAAGTTTTAAATAACTTAGCGTAACATTAGGTCATTGAGGAACTCATGCACGGATCTTCATAACTCTTCCTTATTAATACTTCATATGTAAGTAGCTTAGCTACAGCAAGATAGTGTAATAATTTCATCCGCTTGTAGTTCCACAATCCCCTGGATCATTTGGGTAGTATGCAAAAGAGTTTGCAAAAAAGGATCTTAAAACTTTGTTTTTTTTTTGGGTATTTTCCATCAAATAGTCTCAAATATTCATATATACACTTTTGACGCTCAGTTGGATATGAAAATAGACGGGCTTGTACTCCTCATTTATTGATTGGTTTGAGCTATGAGAATTTGCCTAGAGAAACATAATGCCAAGAATCAAACAATAGGTTCATATGGAGGTTTGCAAAGTTGCATCTTCCTTTTTTACCAATCCATGTAGAAATAAATTTCTAGAGGTGCATTTGCAACCGCTTGATTACACATATGATTTAATTGTTATTAATTATCACACAAACAAACATATATTTCTTTCAAATAAATAGCAGAGTATACATATCTACTCACCCCATTTCAAATAAATATCAGAGTATGCATATTTCCTCTTTTCTTTAAAGCGTCGTTTACGTGGTATAGTTTTTTCTAAAAAAAAATATTCATTTTGAAGATGACTGAAATACTTTTACTTTCTTGAAAATCCCTACAAAGTACAGAAATTCAAGAACCATAATTAGAATTCCTAAACTTCAATAGAGCATTGAGAAACTAGAGCCAGACAGAACCCAATAAGAAAGCTTGCATTTTTTTTTCCTCAAATCTACGGCACATATTTAATCTTGACTTACTTATTGATGAATAAAAAATATATTAGTATAAATTATGAAAATAATGTCAACTTATTAGAATATGTAATATTGAGTAAATATAAAAAAAAATATATTGTTGACTTTTGGGACGTGTGCCTCAAATTTAGGCAGGAAAACAGCCAGCACCTCTCTCTATTTATATGACCTCCATGATCACTACGGGATCATCCATTATTTTTCATATTTTTTAGAGAGAATACTATTTTAATATATTGTAATCCTCATCCTCATTTTAGTGGTTTTTTGTATTCTTTAACTTTTATAGTGGAATCTTTGCTCTCCGTCATTCGTGGACATAGCCCACACTGGGTGAACCACGTAAATCTGGTGTTACCGTTTGTCGATATATTTTGTTATTATCTTGTTGAATTTTATCTTTGGCGCTTTTGCACTGCCATTGATCATAACAAGTGGTATCAGAGCCTCTTCATATTCAACTGGTAATTTATTTAAGATGTCTATAACCAAGTTTGACATTGAGAAATTCAATGGCAAGATTAGTTTCACCATCTGGCAACTTCAGATGAAAGCCATTCTCACCCAAAATGGTTTTAAAAAGGCCCTTGATGGGAAGTCAAAGAAACTGGCTTCCATGATAGACAAGCAGTGGGAGGAGTTGGATGAGAAGGTGTTCTCTCATATCCAACTCTATTTATCTAAGGAGGTTCTCCATGAAGTGGCTAAAGAGACAATTGCCGCAGGATTGTGGCTAAAACTGGAGTCTTTGTGTATGACAAAGAATCTCACCAACAAGCTCCGTCTCAAGAACGTTTATACACATTCCGTATGGCTAAAGGTACTACTATTCAAGAGCACATTAATGATTTTAATTCTATTATTATGGATTTAGAATCTATTGACATTAAAATTGATGATGAAGACAAGGTAGTACTTATGGTTGTCTCTCTACGCGCTCTTATAAGCAATTTAAAGAGATCATGTTGTATGGTGGACATGAAACCTTAGCCCACAAAGATGTTAAATCTAACTTGTTGTCAAAAGAAATTTGATTAAATCTCTAATGACGATAAAGGTAGAGGTTTGCTTATTAGGGGTAGATCACAAGAAAAGGGTAATATCAATATAAACAAGTCTAGGTCTAAATCTAGGAAATGTAAAACCAATAAGACATGTCGCTATTGCAAGAAAGTTGGGCATCTTATCAATGATTGTGGGTCCTTGAAAAAGAAACAAGAAAAAGAAGCAAATTCAAAACCTCTCCATCCAAGCTAGTCTAGTTGATGATTCTGAAGGTGATTTTTCATTGACTAGTTTTGTTGATAAGAGAAATAAAACTGAGTGGATACTTGATTCTGGCTGTACTTATCATATGTGTCCTATTAAGGACTAGTTTGCCACTTTTGAACCAGTAACTGGTGATACTGTCTTGATGGGGAATGATGCTCACTGCAAGGTTTTTGGAATAGGTACTATTCATATTAAGACCCACGATGGATGTATCAGGACTTTGAGTGATGTTTGTTATGTCCCTCATGAAACATAACCTGGTATCCTTGGGCACCCTTGAGTCTTATGGGTGCAGGAACACAGCTAAAAGTGGAGTTTTTAAAGTTTTTAAAGGTGCTCTTGCTTTTATGAAAGCTAATCGTGTTGGTAATTTATATGTCTTACGAGGTTCTACTGTGACATGTTCTGTAGCTGTTGCATTAGCTTCATCATCATCTACCTTGAATGTCACTAAGTTATGGCACATGTGTATGGACCATCTTTCCCAAAAAGGCATGAATGTTTGGAGAAAAAAGGATTATTTGGAAAGGACTGCACTGGTAAGCTGAACTTCTATGAACATTGTATTTTTGGTAAACAAAAAAGGGTAAGTTTCTCTTCTACTATTCATTGTACCAAAGGTATTCTTGACTATGTTCATTCTGATTTATGAGGTCCTAGTAAAGTTGCTTCCAATGGTGGAAGTAGATACATGCTTACTTATATTGATGATTTTTCTCATAAGTGCAGGTTTATTTTTTGAAGCATAAAAATGATGTGTTCCCTAAGTTTAAACTTTGGAAGGTTCTCATTGAGAATCAGACAGGAAGGAAAATCAAGAAGCTTAGGACTGATAATGGATTAGAGTTCTGTGATGGTGATTTCAATAAGTGTTGCACAGATCATGGTATAGCTAGGCACCACACTGTTAAGAGGAATCCTAGCAAAACGGCATTGCAAAACGGATTAATAGGACACTACTTGACAGGGTACGGTGTATGCTCTCTAATATTGGACTTTGGGAACAACGTCATTTGTGGGCCGAATCAGCTTCTACGGCACGTTGTTTGGTCAACCGTTCTCCACATTCTTCCATTGAGTTCAAAATTCCAAAAGAGGTTTGGTCAGGTAAATTTATTGACTACTCTAATCTTAGAGTTTTTGGTTGTACTACTTACGCACATTCTAATGAAAAAAAAAACTAGAGCCTAGAGCAAAAAAAGTGCATATTTGTTGGTTACCCTATTGGGGTAAAAGGATATAACCTGCATAATCCTGCAACCCGTAAAGTGTTCATTAGTAGGGATGTTATTTTTAATGAGAATAATCTATTTTCTGGAATAGATTTTGTTAGAGAATATGATATTGATAATGCCAGTGAGAAGGTGGAGTTGGAGGTGGAGCTCACACCTTCTAATAACGTTATCCCTAGCACCCTATCTACCAGTACTACTGATCTCAATATCTCTGATTCAACTAGAATTCAATGAGATCATGCTATTGCCCTGGATAGACCTAAGAGACAGACAAAGAGGCCAGACAAATTTGTTGATTATGATTATGATTTGTTTGCATATGCTTTGAGTATTGCTAAAGACGTTGATCAAAGCATAGACCTTTCGGCTATTCTGAAACCATCTCTTCACCTGATTCTTCGTAGTGGCTATTGGCTATGAATAAAGAGATAGAAAGTCTATACAAAAATGGTACTTGGGATTTGACTGAACTACCTGAGGGCAAGAGGCCTCTGAGCTGTAAATGGATTTACAAGCAAAAAAATGACATCCCCGGAGTTGAACAAGCAAGGAACAAAGCACGACTTGTGATTCGTGGTTTTAATCAAAGGGAAGGTATAGACTTCAATGAAATCTTTTCTCCTGTTGTACGTTATGCTTCTATTTACATAATCCTTGCTTTAGTTTTTCTCCTTGATATCGAATTGGAGCAACTTGATGTAAGACAGCTTTTCTCCATAGTGATCTTAAGGAGGAAATTTATATGAAGCAACCTAAGGGATTCATGGTTCCTAGCAAGGAACATCTTGTGTGTCATCTCAACAAATCTTTATATGGTCTGAAGCAGGCTCCCAGACAATGGTATATCAGATTTGATACCTTTATGATCGGGTTTGGGTATTCTAGAAGTCAATACGATGATTGCATATATTTCAGACAATCCTCTAGTGGTTCCTTTGTTTATCTATTGTTATATGTGGATGATATGCTCATTGCTTCTTGTGACAAGTCATTGATTGATGAACTGAAAATTCAGCTTAGCAATGATTTCGATATGAAGGACCTTGGAGCAGCCAAAAAGATTCTTGGCATGGAGATTCATAGAGACCGACAAGTAAACAAGTTAGCCATATCTCAACAAAAAATACATTGAGAAGGTACTTGACAGGTTTAATATGTCCTCTTGTAAACCTGTCTTCACTCCTTTAGCTGCACACTTCAGATTGTCAGTAGATCAATGTCCTAAGACAGACGATAAGAAGGAACGTATGTCACATGTTCCTTATTCTAGTGCTATAGGAAGCCTTATGTATGCTATGGTTTGCATTAGACCCGATCTGGCTCATGCAGTTAGCGTGGTGAGCCGTTACATGCACAATCCAAGAAATGAACATTGGAAATGCTATGAAATGGATTCTTTGTTACTTGAAGGATTCATCTGAGGTGTCTTTGGCGTTAGAAGTAAGGCAAATGCACCTGGTGTAATTGGCTATGTAGACTCTGACTATGGTGGCAATTTGAATCGCCGTAAATCTCTGTCGGGTTATATCTTCACTCTTTGCAATAGTGCTATTACTTAGAGGGCTGCCTTCCAATCTATTGTTGCTTTATCCACAACTGAGGCCAAGTACATTGCAGCAACAGAAGGTGTTAAGGAGGCTATTTGGATTCGTGGTTTGGTTCTTGAGCTTGGCTTATCACAAAAGGTTCTTGTTGTTTTTTTGTGATAGTCAAAGTACAATTCATTTGATGAAGAACAATCGCTTTCCTGACAAGACCAAACACATTGATATACAGCATCACTGGATTCGATATATTGTTTGCCATAGGGGAGGTTTGTAGTGAAAAAGATTCACACAACTGAGAATCTAGCAGATATGCTCACTAGACACTTCCTATTTCCAAGTTCAAGCATTGCTTGGATTTGGTTGGACTTCTAAGTCCTTGATTGCCCTTCGGGGCTTCTTTGACAATAGAGTGTATTTTTTAAATTTGAGCCAAGGTGGAGATTGTTGACTTTTGGGACGTATGTCTCAAATTTAGGCAGGAAAACAACGAGCACCTCTCCTTATTTATATGACCTCCATGATCACTATGGGATCATCCATTATTTTCCATATTCTTCAGAGAGAATACTATTTCAATATATTGTAATCCTCATCTTCATTTTAGTGGTTTTTTGTATTCTCTAAGTTTATAGTGGAATCTTTGCTCTTCGTTGTTCGTGGACGTAGCCCACACTGAGTGAACCACGTAAATCTGGTGTTGCCTTTTGTCAATATATTTTTTTATTGTCTTGTTAAATTTTTTTTTTTGGCACTTCCGCACTGCCTTTGATCATAACAAATATTAATTAATGACGATACAATGCATTTTTTGGTCACTTTGGACTATAAACAACAAAAAAAAAATAGAGGAAATTGTAGTGTTTTTCAGTTAATAATGATACAATGCGTTTTGATAACAATTCACATACTTTCGGTTGTCTAATACAACAATTTTCATAATGTTGTAATTTTTTTTTTGATGTGCCAAATGTCTTTTTATTAATTTTCAGAAATAATTATTTTTATTAATTTATTTTCAAAAATAATTATTTAGATTTATGGTGATTTAATCTGAAAAAATAATAGGTTTTAAAATTAATTTATTTAATAAGTTTTCAAGTAATTGGGTTTAATAAATACTAGTAACCTACAATAGCAGATAACCATTTATTAAGTTTTTTGTTATGGTGTGACAATATCTATCAAAATATATTACAGGTCACTTTCCCATTGGTTAAACTATGACAGAACTATCTCGTCAAAAATAGAGACAGGACAATAAAACTTTTTAATTATTTATGTGAAAGTGATTATTTTCTTTTTTTTGAAATAATGATCTTATACTCAAAAATCACCATTTAGTAAAATTTTCGCAAATAAAAAAATATTTTGATTGAAAAAATTATTATATAATTTATTATAATTTAAATTTATTTTTAAAAAAAATATGGTTTAGAAAGTTTAAAAAAATAGTTATATTAGGGAAACATTTGAAACATACACACAGAAATATTTTTTTAAAAAAAAATTAAAATTTTGGGTAGGGGTAAATGTGCAGCAATAATATATACTTCTATTGATAAATTGTAATGAGTAATAAAAAACTGTTAAATAAATTTAATCGTATATAGAAATATAATATTAATATGAATATCAAATAGTTAAAATTTTTAAAACTAGTGCATTGAATTTAGCCATTTGGATAGAAATTGTTATATTTTATTCGTGTTCATTATCTACAATGATATTAGTTATATATAATTTGCTTTAATATAATTTTTTTCTAATAAAATATTTATTATTTCAATTACTAATATTATTTTAAGATTTTTTCTACTTTTAAATTAATTTAACAAAAGATTTATATAGTTTAAAAAATAATTTAAAATAAATACAAGTTATATATTTTTTTTTTAAAAATGCAATGAATTTTCTGTAAAAATTTTAAAATTAATATCTATTTAAATATGAAAAACATCTAGACATTTTCCACACCTCGTGGGTTTCCGAAACTTGTTGGCCAATGGCATTATCAATTTTTCTTTTCTTTTTAATCTTTTGCACGTGCGGCGGACGAACATGCACGCACAAAACATATTTGTTTCTATGATATTCAATTATTTTATTTTATTTTGGTGGTTGAACCATAAAACATAGTAGCAATATTTTCGACTCTTTCTTAAGGGTCTGTTTGGTACATTGGAATTGGAGACTTAAAATTGGAATTGAAGGTCCAAATCCAATTCTACCGTTTGTTTTTATTAAATGTTAGAAAATTAGAAATTCTTTCGGCTCTTTCTTAAGTTCTTTTTTTTTCTTTTATATGACAAAAATTTTGTTTAAGAGCTTCTAAAAAAATAAATTATTAAAATATCATTTTTTTAAAAAAAAAAAGAGTTATAATTAAAGGGTCAAAATAATTATATTCTTTTGTTAAATTTTTAAAAAGACTACCTTGTTTTAATAGAAACACTTTAACAGCCTATTTGATAAAAATGAATGTTTAAATTTGAATACTGAATATAAATATTGAAATAATTAAGTTGATGAAATCTGAATATTTAAAATTTAATTTTAAATATATGAATCATAATATTAAACTAATTAATACTGTTTGATAAATATTTGATTTGAATGCTAATTTACAAAAATTATACCATTTTGTCATTCTATTGATTTATTTGTATCTACAAATATTATTTTTTAAATTAAACATCAAATATTATTCATGAAAATGTGTAAAAGATGCAATGTATCAAAATTAATATTTAAGGCAGCAAACAAAATAAAAAATAAATTAATTGAAGTTTATCTAAACTTTTTATAAAAAATTAGAAACACCTTTCAAAATATGTGAAATGAAAAAAAAAAGAATAAAAGGAAAGCGAGTCATATAAAAAAGTTATTTCTGATTAAAGGAAAAATAAGTTATTTTGTTAAATAATTTAATAAAAGAGAGTATATTTGAAAATTTTGTCAAAAAGTTTTTCTAATAACATTAAGAATCAACATTAAACTAACTTTTAATACTTAAATTTTTCTATAGAGATTAAGTAATGTTTAAATAATTCAGTGAAGTAAAAAAAATTTATTAACCAATTTAAATTTTAAAATTTTTTAATCTATTAATTTTAAACAATAATTGATATTATCATAAGGTTCTTGGTTTGTTTGGAGTGTGATGTATTTGGAAAAAGTTGTATTGTATTGGAATATGTGAAATTTTGGTAAGTATTTTTTTGATAAACAAAGTAGTTTGGAGGGAAAAATAAGCCAAATTTTTTTTAAAAATTATGTGAGAGGAAGTTGAGTGGGAAAATTTCAATTTTAAATTTTGAAATAAAAATGTGTTTGAATAAATTTTTTTTTTTGATAATTTACTTATTTGCAAATGAGAAATTAGTGTCCAAATAGACCCTAAGCTCCTATTATATATATTTCTTGATTTGTACACCTTTCAAGGGGATGGAATAGTCCCCTTAATACGAGGAAGCATTTTGCGCTCTCATTCTCAGGCAGTCTAGCATTTTCTGCTCTTACTCTCAATCAGTTATGGATATCATGAAAATCAATTATTAATATAGAAATATTAGCATTGATTCTTTTATGATAATTTTATCACTTGTAGGTTCAATCAATTAATATACAAACAGATATTTATTTTTATATTCTGGGGAATTAATAATTCATGCTTCTTTATTCCTTTGATCTTATCATTGATTTTTTTTTCACTTCTGCTTTATTTATTATTTTTTGGATTTTATTTCAGGAAAGAATTTCATTATACGGGTTGATGGGGTTCCACGTGCGTGCATATGCAGGTTCTGTGCAAGAAAAAGAAAAATTAACATGGTGAAACTTCTTTTAATTTTTCATAATTTGCTTCCACCAAAAGGAAAAAAATAAAATATATAGAATTTGAATGAAGTTATTCTTTTAAATGTGGTTTTAATAAATAACTAAACAAAAACTAAAACAAGCAAAGAAAAAATATTTCTTAAGTCAGTTTATAGAATTTAATAATAATGTTATAGGATGCATCCCTCAAAGACGAAATACATATAATTTTTTGGAGACATTAGAATTTGTATATGGCTCAAAACATTGAATAATATGAATTGTAGCTCTAACAAATGGGCATTCCTCATAATAAGTTTTAATGTGAGAAGGACTCCAAATTTGAGAATCCTAGATATCCACTTCGTAAACCCTTGCAAAACCTTCTCTACTTAATTTAATAGTTTTTCTCTTAAAAGAATAAAAGAATTGTACTTTTGATTTTACAATTGTCTTAAAAGAATAGATTTATGAGTGGTAATAGAAAATTTGTTCGGACCGAATCAAAATTTATTCAATTCGAATCGAATCGGATCAGTTAATTTGAACAGTTCTAACCGTATGTGTATATACATATCTAACAAAATTTACTATTGTCATCTTATCCAGGCTAGCTGGCGTGGAGAAATGATGATTTGGAGATAAACCGAACCTTACCTCTCTGCTTGATGTTTAAGCTGGAGAAAGTTTACTTCACTTTCGCCATGGGAGTTACATTGGGTTGCAATTTATGAAATAGTCATCAACAATTGCATCAATGTTTTGGTCACTTTCATGGATCTCCGTTTTCCAAACATGGGAATTGAACATATAAAATATATAAATTTTAATTTTAATGAAATAATATCGTTTTATACATAATTACATATTAATTAGGATAAAAAAAATCTTAACGACAAGTTTGAAATCCAAAATGAAATAAAAATTATGAAAAGAAATACGATCACCTCCAATGTGTGCATCTCCGGGCATTGTGCGTGCAAGGGAAAAAAGTGGAAAATAAATAATGTCATTGGTTATTGTGAATATTAAAAGACATTGTCCACCTTATTTCAGGGTGATGAAGAAACAGAATTATTAAATAGGAATAATCTCAATGAATCATTATTAATATGTTAAAATAATTCAAATTTTTTATTATTTCTGAAAATTAAATTAATCTTATCTCTGACTCTTAAAAAACACACAGGTTTTCTCTCTCTCTCTCTTTTTAACGTAATCTAATCAATCAACTCTCACACTATAGTATCAATTGAGGACCTTGAATTATTTTTAGCCTATCATATTTCATTAATAAATACCCCATCCATCCCAAAAAAAAAAAGAATTTAATTTTGATTTAGTATAATTTTTTTCAACTTACAAAGTACAACATATTTAATGTACAATTAAATGTATAATTTTATATTTTTATCTTTATTTTTTAATTTAAGTTATACTAAAAGTAAATAAAAATCTCACACTAAAAGTTGATTTTTTTTAAAAAAAAAAAAGCAAACAAAATTTTTGAAATTGAATTTTTTTAAGAAAAAAAATAATATTAAACTTTAATATAAAATATATAAATTTTAGTTTTAATTAAACTACGTTGTTTTATACACATTAATAAAGATAGAGAATCTTGGCTACAAGTTTGGTATCAAAAAGAAATCAAAATCAAGAAATATGACCACCGTTTGTGTTTGCATATCGTGCACCGTATGTGCAAGGAAAAAATAAAAAGAAAACAAATAATATCATGCATATCATACCACGTTTGTGTTTGCATATCATGCCCCATTGGTCATTATGCATATTACAAATGAATATTAATCGACATTGTCCATCTCATTCAAAAGTGCTAAAGAAACGGAATCAATCAACTCTCATTCCAGAGAAAGGTAAGAAAAAAAAAATGGGGAAAAAAAAAACAGAAGAAGGAAGAAGAAAGAAAACCAAGAAAAAGGAAAAGAAGAGAAAAAAAGAGAGAAAAATGGAAGCATGGAAAACATATGAAGGAAAAAAAATACAAAAAAATACAAAAAAAAAAAAACAAAAAAAAAGAGGAAAAAAAAACGGAAAAAAAGGAAAAAACACAGAAAAAGATAAAGAAAGAGGAATCATCCAATTCCTCATCTGTGCTCATATACCACATGGTTTTATGGATTGTTTCTATCCATTTGGTTACTTGCTCCTTTCTATGTTGGTGGCTGGTCCGATGATTCAACATTGTGGGTTACTCACTACTGGTTTTTCGAAGTCTTCTATGTCTCATTTCTGATCTGAAGTATTGATAAGTGCAGTTACATCTGCTTGGCTTGCATGAGCTATTTTACGATTCAGTCCGATGCAAAGCTTTTTCACAATTTCTTGTTTGAAGCAAGCTATTTCTGGTTTGAAAATCTCTATAGCTAGTTTTGCATCATTGTTGGTATAAATGCTGGTACATTCTTTACAGCATGCTCCTCTCAGCTGGCTCTTTCTTGCACGGAATCCCATTGGTTTGTTAGCTGATTTAGATTCTCTATTGAAGAGTTGCCTTTTTGTTCGGCCTGATTATTGTTGGCCTGTCTGAATTCCTGTATAAGATGGGAAATAGTAGCTGAATCTCTTTTTTTGAAGAGGGTAGTATCAAGGTTATTAAAAACGCATTTTTACGTAAAATCGGTGAAGGATCCACAAAATCGAATCGTAAAATCGGATCGTAAAATCGTAAGAGTTTACAAATTATAAAAAATAATATAATAAATATATTATATATAATATGTTAAATTTATAAATTATAAACTTGTTCAAACTTATAAAAAATACAAAAATTTCAAAAAAAGAATAATATCAATCACACTTAAAAATTAATAATAATCATAATTATAAATAGCATCATGCCCCTACTCCTCTTTGGCTAGTTCCTCAACCATCTCTGGTCCTTATCCGGTCTTTTCTTCTTCACCTGCACTTCACACTATAGACTTTTTTTTTTGACATAAATGTAAACTACTATTATCATGAACATAGCCTTATTGGATGCCGTTGGCAAAAACCAACGGACCGTGTGCTAAACAGAGGAATAACAGACAATTGGTGGAACGAAAAGCCTCAACTCCTTGCTAGACAGTTAAGCTTTTAAATTGTAAATATAGAACATGCCTCTGAGCTTTGCCAACAACAAGAAACATGAATACTCAAAAAACTACAATTTGTTAACACTAAATCAATTGACTAAGGAATACGATCAACTAAGAAACAACATGTTGCAAATGAAATAAAATCAACATACCCTAAGCGATAATTAGAAAGTCCTCTGACCATCTAGAGGCTTTGAAAGAAGTTCTTCCAAGTAGATGCATACAATCACATGCCAATTCCAATTTCCTCGGCCACTCTGTGTCCTATGATTGCTCTCAAGACTCCTCAATGATGCAGAATAAAAGATTCTGCATCACGAATATTATGTGAACCAAAATTTGTTAGAGGGGTAATGAGGAACAGCTCCATCAGGATTAATGGGTAGGGATTGTGCCATCGGCCTAGAAGCTGATATGCCAAGTCGTGTTGCAATTATTTGAGCTCGCTCATGGAAAAGCCTCTGCTTTGACCTCTCCAATTGTTCCCGAACTCTCATTACCACATTCTCCATGTCATTAAAGAAAGCCAATTTTGTTTCCAACTTATGTAACTGCTTCTCAATAAAGAATGCCAAGTCCTATAGACTTACACACACAAAGAAATATTCCAGAGCACACTTATGGCATAAAACAATGCACAAGAAAGTCAACCCACAAAACTTAGCACACATACAGGCCATCAAAAATCAAACACCATACTGACCTTTGTAGCCTATGTTCCCACTTGTTCTATAACCAATATTATACCTTGTGATAGGTGATGAAATAGTAAAACATTAACATTATCGCTATGCCGTGAATTCCATTACGAATGCAACTTCTAATATGCCAAGAAGCGAAGAAAATGCAGCAAGGAAAAAAAAGCTGAAAATGCCAAAACTTGGAACAAAAATGTAGAAACAGAAAATTTAGAACAAAAATGCGAACAGAAAATCTAAAATGCCAAGAAAGCGAAGCGAAATAGAAAATACAAGAAAAAAAACTAAAAATGCCAAGAAACAAAACTTAGAACAAAAATGCGAAGCGAAACAGAAAATGCAAAAAAAAAAAAAAAATGCCAAGAAGCGAAACAAAAATGCAACAAGAAAAAAACTAAAAATGCCAAGAAAGAAAACTTAGAACAAAAATACAGAAATGAGAAAACTTAGAACGAAAAATGCAGAACAGAAAACTTAGAACCAAAAATGCAAAAAGCGAAATAGAAAATGCGACAAGAAACAAAAAAGCAGAAAATGCCAAGAAAGCAGAAAACTTTTCAACAATCGAAATGGAAGAATCCAGAAAGCAAAGCTAGCAAAATCGGATAGTGAAATGGAAGAATTAAACAACCGCAAAAAGACAAAAAATTCAACTCGCAAACAAGCAATAGCAACAAAAATGTAAAAATTTCCCCAATTGAGTCGGGGAATATCCTAAAACCCTAAGCTCGGTAGCACATTAATTCTGCACCAAAATCTAGCGAGAAATAATAGAATCACAGCTAATACATGTATCTAAACTACAAATTCAACGCAAAATTACACCCCAAAAAAATGAAAAATTTTATCCAAAGAAAAGAGATTGAAAGAGCTTATAGTTATTCGGTAGCTCCGGTTTGTCTCACCCTCAGACACCTCTCTTTCTCTCTCCCTATATCTCTCTCGTTGTTTCAAGGATTTGGACTTGAACTCCGGAACTCAGCGCCAAAACCACGGAGGTGGAGTGTGTGACAAAACGACGAAGGAGGAACAAAACGCGAGAAGAAAAGGTGAAAATTGGGTTTTGGCGTTTTGTAATCGAAACGCAGCTTTTTTGTCGTTTTGGCAAAGTCGCTGACACGCATTTGATTTTACCATTTTTACGAGTAAAGACGCGATTTTATTCCGATTTTACCAATTTTCGATTTTAAACACGAGTTAAATCGGACCCTTGATTTTTACTCGTAAAATCGTAAAATCGTACGAGTAAAAACGCGTTTTTAATAACATTGGGTAGTATATTGTATTGCCCATAAGTGGCACCTTTCCTTTTTATGTTGACTTGAATACTCTTTTGTAATAGTTAGATAGACAAGATTGCGATTGATGCTTAAAGATATAGTGTCCAAGTTTAGTCATTTAGTTGAAGTTAGCTAGATACACGATATCTTACCACATCAAGCTTTTCGGCAATCCTTTTGACATTATGATTTTATGTCCATTGTATAGGTTAGAATCATTATTAGCCCATACTAGGCTCATCTTCCCTTGTATCTAATGGAGAGTGGTAATCCCAACCACATTCCATTTTCCTCCTTGGCTATGAAATTAGACCAAGGAGATCATTTAGCTTTTCAGCTAATCTTTTGTACAGTACCATTATTCAATCAATGAAAATTCTATCGTTTCGGAAAAAAAAAAAAATCAACTCTCATTCCATTGTTTCAATTCAGGACCTTGAATTTGAATTATTTTTGTCCTACCATATTTCTTTTTTTCCTCAAAAGAAGTTTGAATGGAACTTTGCATCCATGTAATCCTCAAAAGTAGATTGGATCTGGAGCTTAGATATCCGAATGGATACAATGTATCAATGTTGTCCACAAGAATATTGTCACAAATAATTCAATCAGTGTAAAATAGGCTTAGATGAAAAAAGAAAAAAAATTAGATTTTTTTTTCACTATGCCCAATGCTTAAATCGCATGCGTATTTCACATAATTCAATATCTCTTATACCACATACAAATTCTATTGTCTCCATAAAATAACATGTATTGATTTCTGGAGGATGCAAATTTTAATATTTGTCGTAAATTTTCTAAAAACCATCTGAAGTAAGCTTCTTGTTTGTTTGTTTGTTATTGTTATTGTAATGGTTTAGTTAATGATTTGAGCTGTATTTAAACAGGTAACTCCATTCCAATGCTTGAGAGTGTTTTTTTTTTTTTTTTAAATTCCCCCTCGATGGCCAGGATCAACTGTCACATTTTTTTCGATCTATTGGTTTCGTAAAAGCAAAGTGAGTCAAAAAAAATTGAAAAATAAAATTATCTAATTTAATTCGTTTTCAATAGTCATGATATAATTTTTTTAGGGTGATTCTTTTGTCAATGGATGGTCATATTACACTTGTAGTCTTGACAAATAAAAACCAATTATAAAGTATTTTCATCGAAAATTTAAGTATTATATGTATCATTAGTATAATTATTTGTAAGAACTACATGTAATAATGGACAATTAAAAAATGTTTTGCAGTGTCCAACGACGTTTCTTTTCTTTTTCTTTTATTTTTTCCTGCATGGTGCCCAAATATGCACGAACATTGAACGCATATAAAAGCATGCAACTAGTTATTAATTTGTAATTTGTCTTGATAAGGCCCAAGACAAAGCTTGTAAAGTCAAACTTTTGAGATCAAAATCTTTACTAGGACATGCTTGAACATGAGGAAAAAATAATGGTGCACCTTCAACAAGCTTTGTCCATCCATTTTGGTCCCTCATAACTTTATGCTTTAAAAGTTCGCCATTTTCACTTTAACAATTGTATTTGTAATCTTGATTTTTGTGACCACCATGCCATGTTATAATTTTTCTTGTATTGAAACCAAGACTTGTTGTTTGAACCATTTAATATAAAGTCCTTACAATATGAACTATGAAGCATTGGAGATTTACATTGCAAGATTCTTTATCTTGTTATTTATTATATATGCATGATTAGTAAATTTTAGTTGTATTTGAAATTTCAATTTCCATGTAATTCATTAATATCCAAACAAATAATTTGGAATTATAAATGAATTCTATGTTGATTCAAGTAATTTGCCAAACAGAAGAATTGAATTGGAATTGTAATTATGTAGAATTGAATTCAATTCTACATAATTACAATTCCAATTCAATTCTAATTCTAAAACACCAAATGGAGAATAATATTGTTTACTACTTTTATCTTTAATTCTTTTAGGACTTATTCTATATTTTATTAATTTCGTATTTTGCACAGAAGGGGCTTTAATTCCCTTAATTCCAAATGCTTCACAAAAGTTTCCTAATTCTCTTTTTTCTTTTCCATATTTACTTTGAATTTTTAATTCTTGACATAAAGCTAATCACTCCTTTTCAACAAAGGCAAATAATTGTCCAAAAGTCATTGAATCAAACTGTATATGATCTGTTCCCATTACCTTTTGTAAATTTGTAATAATTCTTTGAGAAACTAGACTAGGGAAACTAGTAATAAATTTTTCTTTCCAAAAAGGAGATCTACAATCTATTCTTCTTAATACTTGAGTTAAAAATACATCTTTGTACCATCTAATATCAAATAGAGTAGGAATTCTCAAATTAGTTAAAGTTATTTTTGATCTTGATAATTCTTCAGTTGGATTTCCTCTAAAATGCATTGCAATAGTGACCATTAACTGATCAGTAGCATCTAATTCTTTTTTAATTAGTCCCTTTTCATTTTCAATTTCAATTGTATGATCTAAAATTTCTAATTTTTCTTGTAATGTTAATATATTATCCCACCAAGTTTTTAATTGACTTTTAAATCCTATAGCTATTAAACATGATTGATCCCTTTCTTTAACGCCTTTAGTTTTATATGCAAATTTAGACATTCTCATTTCTCGCAATGTATTTAATATTTAATATTCTAA
Source organism: Gynochthodes officinalis (assembly GCA_020080225.1). Classification (NCBI taxonomy): domain Eukaryota; kingdom Viridiplantae; phylum Streptophyta; class Magnoliopsida; order Gentianales; family Rubiaceae; genus Gynochthodes; species Gynochthodes officinalis. Next base: position 19,734,933 of record CM034619.1, read on the forward strand.
TTTCCCATCTATGTTCCATTCATAAATGGCTTCTCCACTATAATAACTATCAGTAAATTTTGATCTTTCTTCATATTGAATATCCGAAGGTTAGCCTAGGATAATATGTCCTAGTTTCTGCCATTTTCCAATTTTTATTAGTATAGTTTCTTTTTCTTCTTATTTTATTAATTTGTAATTCTGGTTCTTCCTGGAATTCTTGTTCTACTAAATTATTTCTTTCTATCTCAGAGTCTTTACTTGAATATTCAGAATTTTCATCTAATTCTAAATTGTCATTTTGATTTCCTTGTTCTAAACAATTAATTTTAGGTTTTGAACTACTTGGTTTATCACTTCCTAAATTATGAGCAATTCAACTTAATAAAACATTTGAATTATTTAATAAATTATTTGCGACTTCATCCTCATCTTTTCTAGATAAACTTCTAGGTTTAAAATGGGGACTAGAGACATTTTGAGGAAATCTTATTTTTTTCTTTAGGTATCGAGTCTATTGTAGTGGATAAATGTTGTCCTTGATTTGCTATTGTATGTAATATCTTATTTGAATAATTATTTTGTTGATATATTTTTTTAATATCTTCTAACACTACTATTGAATTACCTTTTTCTCTCCCTTATTTAAAAGGAGATGCTATCAATTCTTCACCATTAGTATGAATTTTAATAGCTCATAATGGTGGATGAATAGATGTAACTATCTGATTATCTGATAAATGCCATTTTTTTATATAAACTAGTTTGAACATTAATAGATTTTATTTTAAAAACTTCATTAATTCCTTCGTACTGTGAAAACTAGTATTCTAACCATGAAAGTAAATGAATATTACATATTTTCTCTTTCACATATAAAATCGATTCTTCTTTCAATTTTTCTTGAATAATTTTATCTAATGATAAAAACCATTATTTTTTATTATTATCTTCATTTTCAAATAATTCATTCATATATTCCATATTTATTTGAAAATCATTTTTAATTAATGAAATCACATTAATTTCCATTTGAGATCTTGTTGGTGACCTAAAAGGCAAACTTATTTTTTCTGGAATAGGTGGTTTAAAATGATAGTTTGAAGTACTTTATGAAATTAATGAAGGAGATGGTTCTCAAAAAGATTTTCTTGCATAATTTCTACTTTCTCTAGATGAATTAAATCTTAATAAAATAGTTCTATTAGTCTCTTCTACAATCTGTGGATTTCTCGTCTTGTTAGATTTCTTGGAGGCTGAGGGGTTTTGAATTTGAAATTCTTGAGGAATAGTTATCTCATTCCACTTTAATCTTTTAGGAATAAAAATAGTAGGTTGATCAACTTTAACATGTAATAAAACTGTTTCTTCTTTTGAAGTAGGAATCATGTTAAATCTTGGATTTAATTGAGAACTTATTAATCTAAAATAAACTCTATATATTTCGGCAAAGTTTTTACATAATCTTTCAAATTCATCGCCTTGTAAATGAATATCTAAAATTAATGAATCTAATATTAATGAATTAGTAAAATCTACTGAGAAATTAGAAGCACAGTTGAAATATATTAGACAATTACAAATATTAATTTGAATCATAGCTAATAAAGAAGTTTAATATCTTTTTAATCTTTTGTCTCTTAATGCTAAATATATTAGAGCATCTACGCCTAGATGCACTAGTGGTTTAACCGCAACTTGAATCATTCCAAAATGAATATATCTCTAACCTTTTGCTATATATTTTCTTAATGAAACTTGATTTAATAAAGGAATAGTTTGAAATTCTTATTGGATTGAAATAGTTTCTTCATGAGTTTTAATTGAAAATATAGCTTTGAAAGCTAACGAACCTATCTTATAAATAGATTCTATATCTTGTTCTGGAATTGACCAATTTGAATAATTTAGAGGTATATGAATTTCCTGACTCTGAACTATATTAGAGTATCTACTTTGAATATTCATAAACATCTTTCTAAATCTTGTAGCTATGTTAATTTATGCATATTATAATCGTCTATATTTGATACAAGTTTTCAGATTGGGGAACACGAGGAGTAGCTAGTCGGGAACACCTATCTCACAAGGCTTACCAACGGTCTTACGGCCTCACCAAACCGTTTACCAAATCTATCTTTAACTTAATCAAATATAAAACCTTAAAATAATGCAATTTTAAACAAGTATGCTTGACTTAAATCAATGGAGATGAACAATTAAAATAGACAGATGGCTCTAATACCATATTGGGGCAGGACCTTATAAAATAAATAAAAATAAAATAATAAAGCATATAACATGAATAGAAAGCTTACTTGATTAAGCTTTAAAACTTGAAATTGATAATCCAAACTTCTGAAATACAAAAGAAATCCTTGAAATGACTCGAAAATACAAAAGAAGATTTGAAAAGATCTTAAGGAATATATGAGTATAAGGGTAGGTTATAGAATTAAGTTGTAAAATTGGCAATAAAATTTCCGATGCTTGAATCTTCAGAATGGTCTTCGTTTATAGATAAACTTGAATCTTCATTTTCATTTTCATTTTCATTTGAATTTACATTCCATCTTGAATTCCAATTTGCATTTGAATTTGCATTCCATTCTATCTCCTGTTTTTTGAATAGAATCTTTTACTTTTTGAAATAGTAGTTGGTGGTTCTAGATACCTTTTTTTGCTTTTGTTGAAAGTTCAATTCTTCAGACCACTTCAATTTCTCTTTCTTCCATTATTTGAATTAGCAGGTGATAACTGCATAATGCGCGGTTTTTTGAATGCCCAATGTATTGTATAGAATATACACAATTTTGATAATACAATTATGATATTTTTTAAAAAAATAAATTCATAGTGTAATTAAAAAACAAAGAAATATTTAAAACTTGAAAAAATAATTTGTGTTAAAAATCAAGAAATACATGAAGACAATGTTAGAAGACAATGCAACTGATCCATCTTGTTGAAGAGCTTCAACATCAACATCTTGCTGCAGCTTCAAACATGCATATTTATATTTATAGGAAAGATCTGTGATGTAACTAGTTGAACAAAGTCACAAGGCTTCCACCTGTACCTTTTATATTTATAGGAAAGATCTGTGATGTAAACACTTCTTTTAGTCTAATTATGGTCTTTGGTATGGATAATAATTCATGGACCGTATTTCATGAAAGACATTGATAACATTACCTCTGACATGATTACCCAAGGTGTAGCACCCAAGCCAACCGCAAATGATGATGGGTTTATCTAATCATTGAGGAAGAAACAGAACAAAATGTGCTCTTTGTTAGTTTTGGTCAGTAAATATAAACGTTTGGACTTAGAAATCTTCATTTACATGTAAAGAAAGAAAGGATATCAGTTTGGTTGAGCTAAGTGACCATGGCTATAGACTCAAAATCAGATGCAATACACAAAATAATTTGTAGTCTAATAATGGAAGGACAAAAAGAGTTTGGGAAGTAATCACGAACAAAAATAAATTGCTAAACAGCTTTAAATCCTCTATGGAATCAAGATGACAAGTCAAAACTGGAATCAAGCAATGTTACCAGTATTCTTGTCAGTATCAATAGGGGAGAGATCTCCTTCAACATATTATGAGCCTAGTGGTACCAAGTGAGAATGTTAAATACTAACCACTACAAGCAACAGGAGACAGGAAATGTTACAAAAACAATACATTAATTCAATTGTTATTACCTTAAAGAGAAACCTACTCTTGCTAGAAAGCATCCAAAGCATGATATTGCAGCCGTAACCTACACAAATTCCAATGTTCGATTAAATCTAATATACATGTATACGACTAAAGAGCACAGACATTTGAGATTTTGACCATCATAATTGGACGTCGACCAGCTTTGTCCATTAGTAGTACACTCAGCATTGAAAAAGGAAGCTGAAAAAGATAAATGATGTTTGAGATGTCTCAATTAGGAAAAAAATTTTCAAGAAAATAACTTCTCTTGCAAGAGGAAGAAACCTGGATAACACCCATTAATGTAATTGCAACGCCAGCAGAGCAACCTTGTCAGTCACAAGTAATTTGCTCAGGTTATTCATCTGAAAGAAGTAATATTATATAGAGAGAGATTTTTTGCATAATTTTTTAGCAAGGGAGTGGTGGGATGTGAGAAGCAAGGAAATGGAGAGGAATAGGAGGTTCAAAATTGAACCCTCATTCAAAGATAAAGAACAAATGACCCTTAACCATTGGGCTATTTTCAATTCTCTATACTTTTCATTAGAAAATGAAAAAGTTAGTTCATTAACCACAATTCTTACCTGCTGCTTCAAAAATTGAACTGGCATAAGATGAACTTCCATCTGAACCTCCAAATTGTACCAGAACCATCAATCCCACACCAACCTTGTAAATACAAGCATCATCAGTCAGAACTTCAGAAAAAATCTAGACACTTCAAATCCCAAACTTGAAAAATATCCAACACATACTAGAAATGGATGAGCATATCTTCGGTCAAACAAGTTCCAAAATCTTGATGGTGGTTCTTGTTGGATTGTTCCTGCATATTCCTGTAAGACAATAGCAGGTATCATTGGCAGTTCCTATGTCAGAAATCACAATCAATCACCAATGTGAAAAGCTCTCAATGGCAGAGCAACATAGGTGAAGTTAAGAAAGTTACTAAGATTTCAGCTGCTTCTGATGAGATATCAGCATTCTTTCCCCTCAAACACCATAGAGCTGTTTCTAAACCTTTTTCATTACCAATCTTTGCTTGTGTATAGCTCACTCATTAGTCTAGCATATGGTATTAGAATGGAAAGGACAAATAACACATGTTATGAAGTATTCCGTATTCCATTATTGTAGGAAGAGTTTATGGTTTGATGTTAGGATTAATTCTAACTTATCCCTCCATCCACACACCCCCACACCCCCCCCTCCCCCCGGGCCTAAAAAAAGGAAAAATAAAAGGCATGACTGAATATAATCCACACAAAGTCAAACTGGAACTCACCAACCATCTAGGAGATTCTGGTATGAAGAATATTCCTACAACCTGGACAAAACTAGGTAACACTCCTGAAAGTGTATCAAAATGAAATCCATTATGTCTACAACATTGAAAGCATAGTAGAGTTTGTGCAACTCAACCAATTCTCTTACCAATTAGAGCCAACATATGCCAGGTCATGAAGTTGCCAAAGAAAACATCAAGGAAAAGCCAACAATAACCATGAACTGTAGACAATTATTGCACATCAACAAATGAACATTCTTAAATCTGCTAACTGAAAAACAACAATGAATTTTCTACACCGTAGCAATGGATATAAGTCCACCACGGATGTCTTTAGGAGTAATCTCTCCTATATACATTGGCGCCTGGTGGTCAAGATTGATACATTGATACAATGCCATACACAATGAAGATAAATAATAGAAAGGGCATGCAATAACTGTATCAATTACCACATAACAATGAAGTCCACATCCAATACCCATCAACAATCTTCCGATGTCAAGCCACCAAGCATTCTTCCAAAAAGGACAAAGAAGTTAGACATTCAGCAATAGTCAATATGACATTCACCCAAAAGAAACCAAAATATCCACAGCTACAAGAAAAATCGAAATAAGAACATTCTAAAAGGTACAGATATTCAATCAACCCTTAAACAACTTAATTTAGTGAGCCTGTTAGAGTTATATGCCATTCTTCATTAATGGTTTTATTAATTAATTTTTTGTCTATTAAAATCAGAAAAAGTCACGAGGTTACAACACATGAACATTGATAACTGGGAAAGAAATGTGCTGAGCTCATATAATAGCACTCCTTCCAACCTCTGGATATGATTACCATTGACAAAATTGTGTGCTATACATACTGCAACCATGGAAAGCAACATGGTCTCTTTCACTGATCGCTTCTCTTTCTATATGAAAATGTCAAAGAAGAAACCAATATTTTGATGTGACAAAACTATTCATTAGCACCAGAGACATGGCACCTCTATTGAAGAACTTAAACATCTTTGGTGTAGTATTCCTTTGACTATTTACTAACTAATATTTTTCAAATTCATATTCTAGAAGCAAAAATAAGTCATCATATAAAAATACACAAGTACTATGGGAACAAGTGTCTAAATTATAGATGTTGATCTCACTGCTATCAAGTTTCAAGGCTTAAACCCACTGTTATTATCATCGACATCCCTTACTAGGTATTAAGTAAATTTAGGCACAGATAAGCAGCTCTCTTACAAATTAAAATAAATTCTATTAATGCATCTCTTTTCTAAGAGTTCATATTAAATATGCCATATGTCAGTCCAAGACATTCAACAAATACAGTAATAAAGCAACAGATTGGCTTCAACGGCTATGGCAAAAAATAATGAAATTAAACAGAAGATCCAGATAAAATGAAAGTTAAGTACCTTTCCAAAAATTATTAGAATCAAACCCAAAATGAAAAATGTCTCCAAAATCCACATTGTCCGCATTAAAGATGAAAGTGTAAATGAAAAAAGAGCTTTATGAACTTTAGAGGGACAAAATTTCAACAAGTAAACGTACATCTACATAATAAATGAGAAAATTACAACGTCTTTTGTCTTGAAACCATCTGCTGGAATGATGATCAAAGATGTTGGTTCCTCTCCTACTGCTGTTTCTAACAGGAGGTCTTTAAGTGATGATGATTTGGACGCTGAACAAGCTAACAATTTGCACGCCGTCAAGCTGTTTGCTAAATTGCCAAAGAAAGCTCCTGAACTTGCTTCTTCTAGTATTTCGGTAACTTTGGGAGAAGAAGATTCATTCACTGAGCAAAATCAGCCCTCCAATGGTCCAATGAAGCCTGCAGCTGTCCCAATTAAAACATGGTCCAGTCTATTTAAGACCAACCGTGCTCCTACTGAAGGTTTCAAATTGAATGATAATGCAAATGCAGCAATAAAGTGCCAACTTGAGGAAGAAGATCTTGTTCCTGATTTTGAAGAATGGGAGCAAACTCTTATTGGATATGTTGTAGGGAAATTCCCAGGCTTGCAAGCAATCCACCAATATGTTAATACTTGGCCTTCTCAATGCAAATTTTCTCTACATGAAAGTGGTTGGTTGACTTTTAGGTTCAAAGATGAGCAAAATCTGAACAATGTCTTGGTCAATGGCTCATATTACATATTTGAATGGCCCCTTCTCTTGAAGGTCATGCCTCCATTCTTTCGATTTGAAAATGAAGAAATTCGCCAAGTGCCAGTTTGGGTGAGGCTGAGGGGTTTACCATTCAAACTTTGGAGGTCTTCTAGCATTGAAAAAATTCTTTCTCCTATCGGCAGGCCCTTGAGGACTGATGGATTAACAACTTCCAAGGACCAGTCATCCTACGCCCGTGCTCTGGTGAAAATTGATGTTTCTAATGATTTGATCAAAGAGGTTCCGGTCTACTTACCTAATGGAGATTACTATGCAAGAAATTTACTATGAATATATTCCTAAGTATTATCATAAATGCCAAGCAATTGGCCACAAGGATGCGCATTGCAGCTATAATCTGGGCTCGGCCACACCACTTGCTGCTCCTAAGCCCACGGTTACCCCTAAGCCCCATTGGCGGCCAATCTCAGTTCCATTACACGATACTAGTGGCTTAAATAAAGAAAAGGTATCTGACTCTTCCAGAGACATTGTTGAGAACAAGCTGGATAAAGGTAAGGAAATTACCTCTTCCAGGTATATAGTTGAGAGCAATCTACATAAAGGCAAGGAAATTGCTTCCACTGAAGAGTAGCACAAGACTATTCCTAAAGACACTCAAGAGGAAACACTGGCTCTTCAAGGCAACCATGACTCCACAGAGACACATGACTCTCAATGTGTTCATCCTGACTCATCTCTAACCAAAGCTTCCAAGGAGAAACCTATGGAGCCTAAAGGCAAAGGTTTCTGACCAGTTAGCTGTCCTCCTTCCTCTCGAACATCTTTGAACAAAGACAAGGAATTTGCCTCTTCCAGGGACATGAACAAGCTGGATAAAGGTAAGGAAATTGCCTCTTCTAGGGACATAGTTGAGAGCAATTTGGATAAAGGCAAGGAAATTGCCTCTACTGAAGAGCAGCACAAGACTATTCCCCCTAAGTCAACCAGGAAGTCCAGAAGGCGTGCCGCCAAGAATGGGGATCTGTATTCATCCACCATTCCAACATGATTCTCGCCTCATAGAACATTAGGGGACTAAACAACCCCCAAAAACATTGTAAGTTGTTAGAAATGCTTCGTAATCATAATGTTTTTGTTGCGGCTATTTTAGAAACTAAGCTTCATTCAAATTCACTTGAAAATCTTACAAAAAAGAAATTCATCTACTAGTCTTTTACTCATAATTTTGATCATCACCACGGAGGTAGAATTGCCATATTGTGCTGGAAAATAGGGTTGACTTGTAGGTTCTTTCCCTGAGCGATCAAGTTATTCACTGCTCCATAACATGCAAAATTTCCTCCACGAAGTTCATTGTCTCTTTTGTTTATGGCCTTCACTCTATTGCTACTCGTCGGCCTCTTTGGGAAAATCTTCTCAGCTTTGGAGAAACGACAAGTATGCCTTGGATAGTGATGGGCGATTTCAATAGTATCCTACGTCCAGATGGCAAGCTACATGGTTCAGATGTAATTGATTATGAGGTTAGAGATTTCAATAACTGTTGTGACACTCTCAATCTTGACTGCCTACCAACTATTGGGCCGAACTACACATGAACAAATAAAAAGTTTGGACGAGAATAGATAGAGCAATTGGAAATTATCTCTGGTTTGAATCCTTTCAGTATTCTTCAGTCTATTGTTCGGATTTCAGTTCTACCTCTGATCATGCTTATCTTATTGTCTCCACCTCTACTACTAATCCCAATGGCTTAGGATCTTTCAAGTTCAACAATGCTATTGCAGCTCTACCATAGTTTCTACCTCTAATTGAGAAGAGCTGGATTTCTAACGTTCAAGGATACCACTCTTTCCGACTTTGCAAGTTGTTAAAAGGGCTCAAAGTTCCTTTCCGGGCACTCTCAAAGGCTCACTTTCACAATATTGCAGGTCGCATTGAGGAAGTTGAAACTGAATACCAATCTATTCTTATGGCTTTACAACATTGCCCGGAGGACCCTACTCTTCAAGAAGCTGCCTCTACTCTTAGAAACTGGGCAATTGATCTTAGAGGAATGGAGCAATCTCACCTCTACCAACTAGCCAAGTGCAAGTTCATTCTGAATGCAGATAGATGTTCTAGTTTCTTCCGTGGTGTCATCAGCAAGAACAGATGTCGGCGATTCATTCCATCTATCATCAAGGAAAATGGTAATCTAACCTCTTCCATTGATGAAATTGGTAGTTTGTTTGTAGATCACTTCTTCAGGTTGCTTGGCTCTCCCTCCTTGGTTGAACTAGCTTCTGTGGAAGTGTGTAGAGCTGGCAAGTTGGTGGACCCCAATCACTTTGGTAAGTTGCTAGCTGATGTCACGCCTGCTGATATATGGAATGTTGTCTCTTCAATGGGCAATGATAAATCACTAGGGCCTGCTGGGTATAATGCTCTGTTCTTCAAAAAAGCCTGGAGTGTTGTTGGTCCGAAAGTTATACTAGCTGTGCAGGAGTTCTTCTCTACTGGTCAACTTCTCCGGCAATTGAACTATGCAAATATTACTCTAATCCCTAAGTCGCCCGATGCATCTAAGGTTGGTGATTTCAGGCATATCTCTTGCTGTAATGTCCTATACAAGATAATCTCTAAAATTCTAGCAAGTCGCTCTAGTCCTAAAGGATATTGTTGGGGAGCATCAGGTAGCCTTCCTTCGTAATAGGCTAATAAAGGAAAATATATTTTTTTGTGCAAGAGCTCCTCCGTAAATATGCTCGAAAGAGAGTATCCCTCCGGTGCATGCTTAAAATTGATCTTCATAAGACATTTGATTATATTGATTGGGGTTTCCTGCAATAGTTACTAAACTCAGTGGGATTCCCACCTAAATTTGTCGAATGGATCATGGAATGTGTCTCCACCACCTCATTCAGTGTTCTTGTCAATGGTAACATGTATGGGCATTTTAAAGATGGGAAAGGACTCAGGCAATGTGACCTTCTCTCTCCTTATCTATTTGTACTCTGCCTTGAATATTTTTCCCGAATGCTTAAATCTGCTGACTTGAGAAGGGATTTTCACTACCATCCTACTTGTAATGATCTCAAAATCACTCACCTTGGTTTTGCTGATGACCTAATGCTCTTTTCGAGGGGGGATGTTTCTTCAGTCAAATTTCTAACGGATCTCCTTAATTAGTTTTGCTCAGTTTCTAGGCTATTTATCAACCACCACAAATCGGCTATCTATCTTGCAGGGGTGGATGATAATGTAAAGGAAGCACTATTTCGAGAAACTGGAGTACTTTGTTGGGATCATTCCCTTTTCACTACCTTGGAGTACTTTTACTTTCCTCCAGGCTTAATGTCTGCCATTAAGCTCCTTTATTTGACCAACTCAGAAGCCTCATTATTGGTTGGAATCTAAAATCTCTCTCTTATGCAGGTAGATTGGAACTCATCCGAGCTGTGGTTGAGGGTGTGGTTGCCTTCTGGATGTCAATTTTTTCGCTCGCACAAATTGTTATTGATCACATTGAAGCACTCAGTAGGCATTTCCTTTAGGGCAAAAAAGAAATAGGGAGGTTTAAACCGCTCTTTGCTTGGGATCTGCATTCCCAAGAACGAAGGTGGTCTTGGGCTTCGCAAGCTGAAAACTTGGAACCAGGCCCTTCTTTGTCGTGATATCTGGAACTTCCACTCAGAGAAGAATTCTCTATGGATCAAATGGATTAACAATGTCTACTTGAGAAATTCCTCAATATGGGAGGTCCAAGCAACAAAACAGGACTCAGCATTTATGAAAAAACTTCTCAACATCAGAGACACTATACTATCCAGAACAGGAGGAGTAAATCAGGCGATTGCCCTTATGACCTCTTGGGTACTTGAAGGGCGACTAAAAGCAAAACTAGCCTATTCTTACCTAGAGACCCACCTTCCCAAAACACTTTGGAGCTCTGTGATATGAAAGTCTGATATCTTCCCGTGATGGTCCTTCATTTCTTGTCTTGCCATCCGAGGCAAACTACTCACACTAGACAGAGCTCTATTCCTTAATCGCGACTTTACCTGCCGTCTTTGCAGCCTCTCTACGGAATCTAGCAACCACCTCTTCTTCTTATGTCCTTTCTCTTCGAGGATTTAGACTGAAATCAGGCTATGGATGCACATCCCAAGGAACTTCACATCTCTACGAAGTGTTACTCACTGGCTGTCACGTGGGAAAAGGCAATCGGGAACTATTAGCAAATCTAGATGTATCTCCTTAGCTGCTTCTATCTACTATATTTGGGAAGCTCGAAACGTGAGACTCTTTGAGGACACTCTGGTTTGCTGCTCTACGATTGTGAACAAAATCAAATTCCAAGTGATGCGGGCTACTCATTTGGCAAAGCTCTACTAATTGGTAGTATTGCAGATCAAGATTTTATTTTGCATTGGGACAGTTTGATTAGGATCTCATTTTGTGAAGGTTGCCTTTCACATTGGCAAGCCTCCCATTCTATGATTTGTTTCAACTGGGTCAGCCTTTAGGCTTAGCCTCAGTTTGTAATCCTTTTGGGAGTTATTAATTCATTTACATTTCTTCCAAAAAAAGAAAAAAAGAAAATTACAACTCTTCGTCCAACTAAATCTGATACTCTGCCATGGAAATATATTTGTAATTAAAGAACACAAGTATTAACAAATCATTAAAAAAATTTCTATAAAGGAAAAGGACTAATGCAAAAGTAGTCTATTTCTGCAGAAGTGGACAAAACGCTGGAAAGGTAATTTAGGCAAAAAAAACAGCACAAGGGAGGAGCAAGATAAAATAGTACAAAAGACAACTAAGAAACAAGCACGAAACAACTATAAGAGGAAGTTTCTTTTTTTTTTTGAAAAAAAAAAGACATTAGCAGATGCATCAAGCAACTACAATAGGAAACTTGAAGTATATATCACGACATGGCGTAATAACTAACAACATTACAATAAAGTAAATAGGAAACTAATAGAAAAAACACTGTTTTTCCATCCATGCTAACATTGTCCATTCATTTAGGCCTGTTAGAAGACTCAAGACGAGTGAGAGTATAAAAACAAAAAGAATCAAAAGATTCAAAACCAGTAACAAAGTATTTTTTTATATATAAAACCTTTTAGACACAGGAGAGCGCTATATTTTTATTCAAGGTGCTTTATCATCATATACAAATCTACATGAAGAAACAATGTTTTTTCCAAATGACATTCTATTTCTAAAAGTTCATATAAACCAAATAATAGCATGAGAACAACCAGGCAGAAATAAAACGAATACATTGGTAAAAGCTGGCAGCATCTGGAATACCACAATCTCAAACCAAAGACCAGTAACATTCGGCCTACTAAGTAGATTTCGTCACACACGCACATTAACAATCTATATTACAATAGATAAACATATATATTTCTCAGAACAAACAACAAAGAACAAATATTAACAAATGATTCAAGGACATTCCAAGAAAAAAAAGGCAATGGTTGTTGGAAGACTCAAAACCAACTAGCAAAAAGGAAAAACAAGTTGGAAGATTCAAAACCAAAAACAGTTAAGCCATTAATTAAACACCAAAGATTTTCCAAATAAAACAAGAGGGATGCTACATGAGGCTACAAAAAAGGAAGAACTATCTTAAAATTCATTTAATGCAGTAAACAACAAATAGCATTAATACCAGTAAGCAAAAAAATGCAGATAACAAAGAGAAGAAAAGGATTAGGAAAAAATGAGAAACAAAACCATACCTAAAGACAATGAAAAATTCGAAGCTAAATCCTAAACCCACAGTTAGAGAATAGAGAGGAGGATGCGAGACGAAATTTTTTTTTTTTTACTTCAAGTCGATATCCACGATATGACTACACTATTTTAGGAACGGCTCCCAAATTATTAATATTTATTTAATTTTAAAAAAAACAATATTTACAAATTTTACTCGTATTATTACAGATGATTTTAATTTATATTTTTTGGAAATGCATAAGAGAATTTTAAATTAAAAATAATATAATTATATATTTTTATTTCGTAAGAAGACATATAAAATTATCTTATGGCAATTTAGATTAGATTATCTCGTACTATGTTCTCATGTTTTTTCTTCTATAATAACATTTGGAATGAGTGAGGAGATTTCACTTAATTAATCAAATTATAGAAAAAAGTTATAAGTTTCAACAAGTTACGAAAAAAAAAGTTAATCAAGTCCCATAGGGAAGCTGTCTAATATTCCTACGTGGATGTCGTCTAAGGGGTTGGGGTTGGGGCTGTGGATTGTCTTGCGTCTCCGATGAGTCTAGATAAAAAAGAATTAATTGATCTATACGTGATTGTGGACGAAGACGCCTTGGATGCTCATAGACCAAATTATACTGAGGCATTTGAGATGAGTACTAGCGTGGCCTTACGATAAATGTTCCATCTCAAGTGTTTCTTCATATGGCTCACCGAACTGATGAAGAAACATACCAGTACTAAATATCCGATCATCATCATCAACATTGCGACGGCGGGAAGTAGGATGCAGACGGACGAGCAGATGTAGATGGACAACCACGCGATTGTTGAAATTCACCTTGGTTTTCAAAACTTGAACGTGTCATCTGCATGCGGCGACTCTCCCCAACCATCGTCAATGCACGGGAAGAAATGTCATGTACGTTTGATAATCGAGCTCTCGGATCTATCTTTAAATTGGTAAAAGCATCATGACTCAAATCATACACTTGCTCCTAACATTCACCCTGCATATAAAAAATTGCTCATCCGTTAAATTTTCAATACTATGCTAAATATTAAAAATTTTAAAGTCATATACATACTCAATAATCGGCAACCGATGCAGTTGGGCGGATACTTTGGGCAGGACTATGCGCGGGATTACCTATCAGAATCCGAGTAATCCGACAATACCAAACCATGTACTCTGAGAAATACTACATAGGACCAGTTGAAGGCAAGCCATTCACAATTCTCTCCATTTGGCTATTTCACGCGGCAACGTAAGGTGCATGCCGTGTTATCCAATTCACTCACTTCCTGCTCCGACGATTCAGTTGATGCAACTTCATATCTGTGTCAACAGTAGGAGGAATTGTCTGAATATAGCCAAACTGCCGCATAACTCGCTATGGTAAATGTAGTCAACTACATCAAAGTTGAGCAGAGCCACAGATACACACCAAATAGCACTGTCAAATAAGATATATTCAAGCAAATCGTATAAACCTTCTATTTGATACGGTTGCCAGATAAATTGTGAAATAAAGAAAGTTAACAATCATTAGTGTTTGAACTAAACTTAGTTATAACGAGCCAAAAATTTCAAAATATTAATGATGTATTACTTACATCATCATCCACCATATAGTCCAAATGATCCCGATACATACGCAACATATAGCAACCGACATCTGCAAAACTCAAAACCGTGTTCCATTTGAAATTATTATAATACGATAATATATATTATAATACGATAATATAGAAGATTAGACACAATTTCAGATAAACCAAATGTGCCATTGAAAAGAAAAGTGGAAAACACGTACACGCATGCTCTTGGTCCGATAGACATGCCGGGGTAGCCCAAGAAATGTGCTTTTTGACATTACGATGTTGCAGCCTAATTCTTGGTAGTCTCTCCTATGCCCACACCTGCAATAAGCTCAGGGGTCCACATATGCCAGTCGTATCTCCCATTGTCGCCTTACATAATGCCTTATATAACGATGCTAGAACGGCGCTATCTCAACTATATCTCGATGCCCTTGCTACATCCATTAGTATAAGTAGGTACATCAATTTGACTTTTGTACCTGACTTATCTCCCATAATAGACCTTATAATTTGCATAATTCGGCATCTGGCATGCTGTAACATCTCATCATGTGGGCAGCTTTCCACAAGCCCACATCTGCTCTATACACTTTTAACGACTCTATTTCTGGTTCATCTCAAATGAGCTCGATCGATGACTGGACTAAAGCGTGAAAACATCTCGTTACCGTGGACCAGGACATATGATTCATAACCTGAATGAAGTGCCCTCTAACTCCATAACCTGAACATATGATTCACAATTTTGCTATATTATTTTAAAATCTAATGACGATTGTACAATGAACATGTGAAACTATTGCTGTGGATCCCTTTTGCATTTTAACAAAAATCACTAAATTAACACACAATGTGTTGCCACGTAATATCAAATACCCCAAAAACTAAATAATATTAGTGAAGATACATTGACGATTGCATAATGAACAGGCGAAAATAAACATTGGGTCCCTTTTGCATATTTAAAAAAACCCACTAAATAAACACACAACATTTAACCACGTGATATCAAACACCATATCAACTAAATAGTATCAATGAAGATACAAATATCACAAATAAAATATATTACACAATAGCATTCAATACTACGATCCATAAACATCTTTATGTATGGCCTTCACGGGTTCATGAATGCCCTATCTCTAAGCCTCTCCGTGTTAGGGCATGATTTCCAATTATGTTCAACGACTCCATATGCCTTGTACATTTGCCGTTGTGCTCGATCCATTTCATTCCTTATACGGGTAGATCTTGGACGACCCGGACGGTCATTGAGCCTCGCATTATTGGCGACCAGATGAAAAAGTGTAAGTGGCCAATAGTCCTCGTGGGGCATGGGGTAGAAATTGTTTGAATAAGTTTGAATCATTTTTGGCACATTATACACATTATCTACGAGTGCCAAAGCGATCCGTCCCATTTGAACACAAACCTTTTGTGCGTGGGAGTAAGAAATCTTGTAAATTTTAAACTTTCCACAAGTGCATGATCGGTTGTTAAGGTGTACCGTATGCACGTTCCCTCCTTTGTCACTATGAACCCCTGTCGTGACTTGGTATAAGCCTTTTTCCTGCAAAAAGGCCGTCACCTGGTGATATTTAGACTTGTGCTCATTCCGAAGGAATTTTTCAGCACGTTTGGTGGGCACGGATTCTGATCAGCAACTTGTTTGTGAGCTTTGATGCGCCGTGAATCAAAATATTTAACCAAGCGATAAAAAGTCGCACGCACACAAGCTGTTATTGGCAATTTCCTAGCACCTTTCAACATCCCGTTGAACGATTCAGAACTATTTGTTGTCATTATGCTATATTGGAAACCACCATCATAGCACAATGCCCATTTCTCGAGAGGAATATCCATCAACCATTTATGGGTGTCTTCATCCAATGCTCAAATAGATTCCATTATTTGAGCAAATTTGCGCTGTTGATGTGAAATAGCAGCGCCATGCATTAATTCTGTCAAAGTATTATTTTTTAATCTCCCACTAAAGTTAGCTTTGACATGCCACATACAATACCGGTGGTGAACCACCAGGGTTGTTCTCAACGGCTTGCAAAATTCCTCTCGCTTGATCAGAAATCAAACAAATTCTCTCTCGGCCACGAATCATATGGCGAGATAAGTGATACAAAAATCAGAACCAATTTGCTAAACTTTCCTCGTCAACAATT
This sequence comes from Gynochthodes officinalis, assembly GCA_020080225.1. Classification (NCBI taxonomy): domain Eukaryota; kingdom Viridiplantae; phylum Streptophyta; class Magnoliopsida; order Gentianales; family Rubiaceae; genus Gynochthodes; species Gynochthodes officinalis. The sequence goes on from CM034619.1 coordinate 19,751,580, forward strand.
GCAAAAGCTAAGGGAAGAATATGTCCAACTGCACCAGCACTAACTGTAATAAGGATCTTTTCCTTGTATTTCCCGTATTGAAAAGTTCCATCGATACTAATTACGGGACGACAATGTTGAAAACCATCAATACAAGGCTTAAATGCCCAGAATATGGAACCAAAGATGTTGTAATCCCCAATACTATCTTCGGTGTGACGATATTCAACAATAGTGCCAGGATTACAAGATTGAAGAGCAAGTAAGAACTTCGGTAATATGGTGTACGACGACTCCCAATTACCATATACCATTTCAATGGCTTTCATTCTCCCTAACTATGCCTTTTTGTATAATATGTTCACCCCAAAAGAGCGCACATCTTCAACTATGTCGAGGACCTTATATGAAGCATTTTCCTTAATATTGTTCCGAACCATCCAGCCAACCATCCCATAATCTAAATTCGGGTGGTCCTTTGGTTGTATCACGGGGAAGCATGTGTGTTTCAGATGTATTTTTGGATCTCTCAAAATGTATGTTTCTTTCTCAACTTTGCTCGAACCTTCCATAAATAATTCTTGTCCGCATAATAAAGACATCGGACAAACCAGCTAGTAGGAGTACTTTCATACACTTTGAAGTACCTGTGCACACGAATGGACTAACATTTAACTGCATGTTGCACCTCTTCTTTGGTCCGGAAAACTATTCCAACCTCTAATTCCAAAGTTCGATCATCAACCCAAACGGGTCGTCTATAGTCATCGAACTTGTCGATCATAGAAAGCTTTGGATCACCAATGTCCGAATAGAAGGGAATATCAGCAACAACGTTATCCATAATTGCATCAATCGGTGGATTCAAAGTCTCTCATTCCTGTTGGCCACCACCCTCGCCCTCCTCCTCTTCACTATCTTCCAATGATTGACCATCAATGTCTATCCAGACATGTATGGGATCATCGTGAATGCTTACATCTTGGCTTGTGCTCCCTAGTGTCAACCTATTTACTGCTTGGCCAATTGGCTCGGGATTAGGAAGCTCTTTGTCAAGAGCTGCACGACTTGGCCCTTCATTAAAATTACCACCACTTGCACCCTCATTAAATTGGCCACAACTTGAGCCTTATTATAATTGCCCCCAATTGGTCCATCATTAAAAGTAGCATGACTTGGCCCTTCATTAAAATTGCCCCGACTTGGTCCCTCGTTAAAAGGGCCACGACTTGGATCTTCGGGGACAAAATAAGATTGTTGCAAAGAAACATTATTCGATATGAAAGCACCATAAGAAAATCATTGATCATTAAGAAGCCCTTCTTCCTCTCTACTCTGTAGAAGTTGTGTGAATGACCCAACATTTGTTTGAGGAACGAATGACATATTGTCCTGGGAACGAATGACATATTGTCCTGAGAACGAAAGGCATCTGAAACGGATTCGTAACTTATGTACAATTCAACCGCATTAGGAGACGGACATGTGGTTGGAATGCACAACATCTCCCTCACCGTATTATCATCATCCACTGGAACAGGTATGTATGTTATTGAATTACCAGAGATGCTAATAGGATAACAGCACATTAACTTCATCCTAACTTGACTTCCATCCATTCTAGTCACCCGATGTAATTTTCTCAAAAGTTCTGACAAGCTAATATTTTGATCAACAATAATGAACCGTTTTGGCCCATTACTGTATTCGGAACCGTTCGAACCACTAACTATTTCTCCATCCCAGTATAACACAAGCCTCACTCGATCCTTCCTCATTTCTATATTATATATGACATCAATAATAACATAAACCTAACATTAATATCGAACTCAAAGTTATTGAAGTAATGGGCATAGTAAAATTTATGGGATCAGTCTTTCAACTAACAAAAAATCACCAACTAACATTTTCCCATATTTTTATAACCAAATATTTTCCCAACAACCTTCACAATTATATTCATCAAACCCAACTTCAATCCTTTAATCGTCTTCATCAACACCACTATTCACAACTTATTATTCCAATAATAGCAAACTCATTGAATAAAATTCCAAATCAATCCAAATCACGATCACACAAAAGTAAACAACTAACAATTTTCCTTTTTTTTACGTCCAAACATTTCCCAACCACATTCACAATTATATTCAACAAATCTAATCTAAATTCTTTAATCATCATCATCAACACCACTATTCACAGCTTATTATTCCAGTAATAGCAAACTCATTTAATAAAATTCCAAATCAATCCAAAACAATCCAAATCACCACCTTACAAAAGTAAACAACTAACATTTTCCCATATATTTATAACTTAACATTTTCATAACAACATAAAGCATTATATTCATCAAATCCAACCACAATTCTTCAACTTATATCATCAACACCACTATTCAACGCTTATTATTCCAATAATTGCCAATTTAGTGAATAAAATTAGTAATCAATCCCAATCAATCCAAATAAAAAAATCACCATACTTTACTCACAACGAAATTTCCAACATCAATTCAAATCATTCTATGAACAATTACCAAATTTTCAAATTAAATTAATGTAAATTCACAAATCATATTATATAAATTATTTACCTTCGTCGGTTTTTTCACTCCTCAAAAATATAAATTTTCTTCGCTCAACGTATTTCCCTTTTCGCTACAAAATAAAATTTTTATCAATATAGGATAACTAATTAACAAATTTTAACAAATAAAATTTAACATACAAATGTTATCAATCTAAAAATTAACAAATTTAAAAATTCCATAAAATAAAAATTAATTCACCTTTTAAAACAAAAAAAAAATCTACACTCCTATTTGGCAATTTGGGGGCAACAAGAGGGATTATGGGGGGCAGGTTATTAGAAAAAAAAATTACTATTTTTTTTTTGGCTATAGGGGATGGAAATGGGGCAGGAAGGTGAGGGGAGGTGTGGTAGCTTCTTTTTTTTTTGGATGGGGGTAGCACCGCCGCGGGGGAGGGGGGGGAGGGGAGAGGTGCAGGAAGGAAGGATTTGGGGTGGGGGAGGGAGGAGGAGGTGGGAATGAGGTTGGATTTATGAAAAGGAGAACAAATTTGGGAAAGAAAAATGGAGTTTTGGCTGCAGGAAGTGGAGAGTTATTTCCCTCATTATTGATTCAAAAAAAAAAAAATTAAATAAATATTGATTTTTTTTTTTCATTTTCTGTGGAAGTCGGTTTTCCAGAACCCGACTTTAAAGTCGGTTTTTGGAAAACCGACTTTAAAGTCGGTTTTTCAGAAACCGACTTTAAAGTATTTTTTTTTAAAATTAATTTTGATTTTAAAAACTAATTAATTAATTTTTTAATCATATTTTATTTGGAAACCGACTTCCACTATAACTTTTTTTTTTAAGCATTAATTTGTTATGTATTATTACGAGTTTTTTCCAAAAAATTGTATAAAAGATATAAATTAAATAAATACTAATTCTTGAAAATTTCTTTTATTTTTAAAGAAATCGATATCTGAAATATCGACAAATCGATATTCGGGATTTGAACTTTAAAATCGCTAATCCAGATAACCACTTTGAAATCGAAATCCCAGATATCGACTTCAGATAATTTATGAAAAAGAAAATTTACCTCTAAACCTCTATATATACACACACACATACACATACACTCTATCCATTTATATATATATATATATATGTGGATAATTTCTTTATTCTTTAAAAGAATATTTAAGATATGAATACTATATATGATTATAATTACTGGATATGATTATTTTTAAATATTAGTGGAGAAGTTCATTTAATTAGTTATTGCATTAATGGAGAACTTTGAACCCTTAACCCTAAACTTTAAACTCTAAACCCTAATCTAATCTAAATTGCCATAAGAAGTTGATTTCCTAAATATGCCATTTTTAATGGTCTAAGGTGGGATGTAACAGTGTTAGGAGGAAGGGGGTTGGGCAGCGCATGGCATGTACGAAAACCCTAAATCCCTACATCCCAAATATTATTACAGAACAAAATTGTAAAAAACATGTACGAAAATTTTATGTCTTCTACGACTTGATTGCAAGTATTTTTAATTAAAATTTATTTTGATTAAAACTAATTAATTAGTTTTTTAACCATATTTTATTTTAACAAATTCAAAAAAATTATTCTAGAGCTAAAATCTTCATAATCGATATTCAGCATATCCACTTCAATTTAGATTTATTGTTTAAAAGTTTTTTATTAAAACTACTAGTTAATTAGTTGTTTTACCATATATTAATAATTTTTTTAAATAATGTAACTTTGAATAATAATTTTGCAATAATTTATTGTGTACTATTACGAGTTTTTTCCCAAAATATTAATTAAATTTAACATTTTATTGAAAAATTATTTTATTTTTAAAGAAATCCATTATTGAGATATCGATTTCAAAATCGATATTAAGGATAACAACTTTAAAAATTGCTAGATATCGACTGCAAACAAATTATGAAAAAATAAAAAGTTAGCCCTAAACCCTCCAAACTCAAAACCCTAAAAACTCTAAACCCTAAAATAAAATTGAACATACAAATTGAACATACAAATTGAACATACAAATTTGACATCCAAATTTAAAATAAAATTAAACATTAAATTTTACATACAAATTAAGTCCCTAATTTAACATAAAATTAAACATTAAATTTAACTTACAAATTCAACATCCAAATTTAACATAAAATTAAACATTACATTTCACATCCAAATTTAACATAAAATTAAACATTAACTTTAATATACAAATTCAACATTCAAATTTAACATCCAAATTTAACATAAAATTAAACATTAACTTTAATATACAAATTCAACATTCAAATTTAACATCCAAATTTAACATAAAATTAAACATTAACTTTAATATACAAATTCAACATTCAAATTTAACATCCAAATTTAACATAAAATTAAACATTAAATTAACCATACAAATTTACCATACAAATTCAATATCCAAATTTAACATAAAAAAAAACATTAAATTAACCATACAAATTCAACATACAAATTTAACATCCAAATATAACATTCATATTTAACATCCAAATTTAATGTTAAATTTATTGCTAAATTTAACATACAAATTTAACATACAATTTTAACATCCAAATTTGACATCCAAATTTAAAATAAAATTAAACATTAAATATAACATACAAATTAACTCCCAAATTTAACATAAAATTAAACATTAAATTTAACTTACAAATTCAACATCCAAATTTAACATAAAAATAAACATTACATTTCACATCCAAATTTAACATAAAATTAAACATTAACTTTAATATACAAATTCAATATTCAAATTTAACATCCAAATTTAACATAAAATTAAACATTAAATTAACCATACAAATTTACCATACAAATTCAATATCCAAATTTAACATAAAAAAAAACATTAAATTAACCATACAAATTCAACATACAAATTTAACATCCAAATATAACATACATATTTAACATCCAAATTTAATGTTAAATTTATTGCTAAATTTAACATACAATTTTAACATCCAAATTTAAAATAAAATTAAACATTAAATTTAACATACAAATTAACTCCCAAATTTAACATTAAATTAAACATAAAATTTAACTTACAAATTCAACATCCAAATTTAACATAAAAATAAACATTACATTTCACATCCAAATTTAACATAAAATTAAACATTAACTTTAATATACAAATTCAACATTCAAATTTAACATCCAAATTTAACATAAAAAAATACATTAAATTAACCATACAAATTCAACATACAAATTTAACATCCAAATATAACATACTTATTTAACATCCAAATTTAATGTTAAATTTATTGCTAAATTTAACATACAATTTTAACATCCAAATTTGACATCCAAATTTAAAATAAAATTAAACATTAAATTTAACATACAAATTAACTCCCAAATTTAACATACAATTAAACATTAAATTTAACTTACAAATTCAACATCCAAATTTAACATAAAATTAAACATTAACTTTAATATACAAATTTAACATACAAATTTAACATATAAAACAACATAAAAATTTAACATATACTAATTTAATACCAAATTTAACATTGAAATTGTTAAAAATAACGTAATTCACCTTCTAACTAAAAATTTGCCAAATGGTTGATTGTTGTATTTTTTTTTTCTCCGGTTCAAGAACTCCAATGCCGGCTGCAATTTTTGGAGAGAGGGGAGGCGGCGGCACACAAAGGGGTGCCAAGGGGGAGGGGAAGGTGCTAGGAGTGTGGATTTGGGGTGGGGGTAGCTCTAGGTTGGTAGATCTAGGAAAATCAAGGAGAAAAAATGAAGAAGGAAGGAAGGAAGCTGGGTTTCAGGTCTGCGGCGGAAGGAGAAGAAATAAACGAAGAAGGAGAAAAGAGGGAAGGGGGGAAGAAAAGAGGGGAAGAAAAGAAAGCGTGTGGGGTTTCTGAAGTGGGTTTTGAAACTCGATTTAAATCGATTTTTCAAAGACTTTAAAGTCGTTTTCGAAATCCCGACTTTAAAGTCAGTTTTCGAAAAACCGACTTTAAAGTCGGGTTTCGAAAACCCGATTTCAATAGAAAATGAAAAAAAAAAAAACCAATATTAATTTAATTTTTTTTTTAAAAACCAATATTTACGGAAATAACTCAGGAAGTGGAGATGTAGAATGAAGAAATGGAGAAGAAGGAAGAAGAAAAGAAGGAAGAAAAGAGGAAGAAATGCAGTTTTGTTAAATTTTAACTGAAATCGATATATGAAATATCAACTTCAAAGTCGAATTTTTGAAACCTGAAAATATTGACTTCAAAGTCGTGTTTTCGAAACTCGACTTTTATACAAATGGAAGAAAAAAAAATATATTTATTTATTTATTTTTAAACAATATTAATGGAAAAAACTCTATGAAATGAGGTTTTCTATTTCTCACCCTTTTCATATGTCCACAAATGAATTGCCATAAATACTAAGGACAAACCTTTAACAAAACTCCAAAATTACAGCCAATTTTCACACACTTCACGTTATCAGTCAGTAGCTTTCTCGACTCTTCCCATAACAACACCCCATTCCGACGTTCAGAGCTCTTTTAAGGGAATCTGTGCTGTCCCTTTTCCACTTCTTCACTCAAACCAGTCCAGTGATCCCAAACCAACTAGCACTAATTCTTTGAAGAGAAAGGGAAAAAGCCCAAAAAATTCCACAATAATCTCATGGATAGTTTATCTGAAAAAGGGTCATTCCCTTTATCACTCTATTAACTGTTTTTGTATCAACTCTAAAGTTTTAAATGGATTGTTTGCGTGTTTTACACTGTAATTCTGAGTCTTTTTTAGTTTGTTCGAGTTCTAGCACAAGGCAATTCAGAGTTCTTCAGCAGCTAAGGGAACAGCAGAGGCAGAAAAGGGTGCAATTTTTGGAGTTTCTGAGGCCCGTTTCCGTGATTTCTGTGGTTGATAGGAACTTGTTCTCTATTAATAAAGGGTTTTCTAAAATTCAATGTGGAGTTTCTTCAGCTGAAACATCCAGGTGCATTTTCGGCCAAGCCTTCGGTTTGATTCATTTTCTTGAATTTTCGTTTCCTGTTTGGAACTGGGAATTAAGATAGAAAGGAAAATGAAGTTGCAACAAGTTAATGTTCAAGATGATGAACTGCTAAGTGCTAGCAAATTAGGATCAATTGTCAAAGGTTAATGGAAGTTACCCTTCAACAATCTTGGTTTTGTAAGGAAAATTGGAAAACTTTATGTTTTAGCCTACATGCAGATGGGGGGATTGTGAAGTATCCAAAAGGGCTCTGTATCGTCAGATAATTAATTGAAGATTCAAAAATTTCTTTTTATATTACGGAATTTATTGGGATTTGACTGTATTCTGTTGTCGTAAGTGGAATTATAACTTAGATTTTTCTAGCCTCCTTTTCCAGAGTTAATTGTATGCTGATAAAGGCATCTTTGTTATTTTTCGCTTTCATATATTTATACTCTGATGATCTCAAGCTTTTTCTTTTGTTCTGAACGTAATGCTGTGTAGCCAGTTATAAAGATGACTAGTGAAAAATATCTATTAAAAATTTGGTGTGCAGACTTCTTTTTTCAGAAAAATCTCATGTTCTTTTCTATTGACATTTTCCATCTTATTATGGTAGTAACAGAATCTCCAAGATTTTTTTAAATTTTTTTTATCTTTTTTCATTTTTCCCACTTCCTTTTTGTTTTTTTTTTTGGAATTGTAATTTAGTCACTTCTGCTGTGTCCCTCTTAGTAATATATCGACGAATAAGTCACATGCATTAGAAATGATGAGCAGTTTTTATGGCAAAGAAGTAGAAGTTACAGGATGATCAAAACATTTATCTGTCATTCATTAAGTTGGAGTTTTGACAAATGGATACATATTTGACTTGTATGGAGTTTGGGAATTGAAGACAAGCAAAGCTTGAATTCAGGAGTAGAAGTTGGTATTTCAAGTTATTGTTTGTAAATGACATGCATGGATTTGACATGAGCAATTTTAAAGTGGCAATGCAAATGCAATTACTCAAATTTGCAGTGTTGAGGCATATGGTATTGAGATTGAGTGTTGTTGATGTTCAGAATAGATAAACTTGCAATTAAGTTTTTTGTGTAAGTTCAAAAGCATGGCTTTTTAGTAGTCAATTTCCTTTAATTACTAAACATGGTTGAGCTAACGGAGCAAGTAATTCTGTGCTAAGCTCCAAAATATTGCATAAAGTATTTGGAAAAAAAAAAATGGAAAACTTTCTGTAGTTTGATATCTGTACATCCAAAGGCGGAGGCACACTAAACCTCCTATACAAAAGCTGAAAGAAGGAAATGTTGAAAGAATAGATTCATATATACAAGGTTTCTTTAATTCTGTTCCATGATGCTATAATGAAAGTAAAATCCTGAGAAAATATGTTGCAGTTTTCTGATATCTTGAGAATTTTGGTAAGCTGCTTTTTGCCTCTAATAGAGTGTTGAAAGGATCCTAAGCCAAGTAAACATTTCCAATATTGATAATAAATTCAAGGGACAGGTGAATCATTTAGAAATTTGAAGCAAAACAAAATGTGTATAGCAGAGTATATGAATCATTCATGGTTTTCTTATTTTCTTTGCTTGGTCAATCCAAAAATTCAACATCTTTGTTCTTTCATTTGTTCTCTATTTCTTTTTTCAGCAATTGAGGCCTAAATGCAAATTCCTTTTTGAGATATGTGTTCTGAGACATTTCTTTTTTGTGACCTTTGGCAATGCCAAATTTTTTGGCTCAAGTTTTCTTAAATACATTGGAAACGTGAATCTTAAGAATGCTATTTGAAACAGGAAAAAAGAGGAGAAAGAGAAGAAAAGAAAGCATTCTAGACGAGGCCATGAAAAGGTGCTGTTAAAAGTTTGGCTTGATCACCAAGTTGAATTTGGGGAGCACATTGCAGTTTTAGGGTCAGCAAAAGAACTAGGGTCATGGAAGAAAGAAATTCTGATGGATTGGACAGAGAATGGATGGCTTTGTGAATTGGAGCTAAAGGGGGGTGAGTCGGTTGAGTATAAATTTGTGATCGTGAGCAAGGACAAGAATCTGGTGTGGGAAAGTGGTGAAAACCGGATATTGATGCCACCTGAAAAAGGAAATTTTGAGATGGTTTGTCACTGGGATATGACGGGTGAGCGTGTGGAGTTACTACCATTGGATTTGGAAGAGGAGGGAGAGGTAGAAGATTTAAATGATAATGGTTCTACCTTTGCCGCCGATGTGGTTGAAACAGATGCAGTGGCAAGTCCTTTTGTTGAGCAATGGCAAGGGAGGGCTGTATCTTTTGTACGTTCGAAGGAGCAGCTTGACATGGACAAGGTTAGGAAGTGGGACACATCAGGTCTGGAAGGGGTTGCCTTAAAGTTAGTAGAAGGTGACAAGAATGCTAGGAACTGGTGGCGGAAGGTAAGTCATTGACTTCTTGTTTTTCTGGTAAAATGTGAAGTTTTGATCTTGTTGCATGGGTGTCTCTATGGATAGTCTATTTTTAGCTCGAAAAATATGATGTTTTGATTCTTTTAAAAAAAGCTATATGATATCCTTTTTATTTTCAAAATTTTAAGGATGCAAACATCTTGAAGCTATTTTGAATGGGGTTTCTGTTTATTAGTTTTTTAAAGTTGGTTTAAAGTTCTTGATAACAAGAACATCTCCAATTTATAGAGCATAGGGAAATTCTCAAAAGGAAAAGCAAAATGTGCCTCTTTTGACATCTAAAACTGGCTATAACATAATTATTGTGTAATGGCTGATACACCTTGTACAAAAAATGGAAGATGAACTTAAAATTTTTAACAACATTTTCACACCTGGAGGGCTTCTCTGCAAGATTTCATGTGACTTCTGGAGGAATTTTTAATTTATGTTGTGGAGGGCAAGACTGAGTTTGTGAGTTTGTATAGAGTACTAAGAGTAGAATTAGGAAAAATAGCAGTTGCTTTTATTGGCAGTTTTTTCTTATTTTTCTCGTTTCCTAGGTGGATAATGATGTAATGATCTCCACTTAATCAAAGAAATGCATAAAACTATGCTTGCATGTGCATTCAGCATCGAAGATTAAATCACCTGAACTGATGATTACAAGAAGTATTGCTGATCTTAAGAAAAAGATCAGTAAGGAATCGTGATTTTACATTTGATGGCTAGAAACAGAATGCTTAAGAGTTTTTAATGTCAATAGGGATATAGTTTGCTTGTTTCTACTACGTATTCTGAACTATGGAAGTAAGCAATAAAACAAAAATCTGTCAGTGGCCCAAGCAGCTAGGGTTAGATGTTTGCCTTAATTAAAATCTTCTCTTGCACTATATGATAATAGGAGCACTTGTAATGTGGGTGTGGCAATTTCTAATGAAGCTAATATGTCAATGTGTTTGGACTTATATTTCTGAATAGTTATAGTGGAGCTGTTATGGACTTGCCCTCTTATTAGAGGCCAATTGTTGTCATTTTTTTTTAACAGAGATTTTAACTATCAATAGCAGGAAGAGCAGTACATAGAACACAAAAATGTACCCTATTTTGAACTCCCATATGAGACTCAATCTAATGTCTTGTGAAATGATGACTTTTGCTTTCAATTTCAAATTGTCCCCTTGTGTATTCCAAACACACACACACACACACACACACACACACACACATATATATGTACATGTATGTATGTGTATTCTTTTCATTTTTATTAAGTGTTTCTTTGGGGTTGACGCCATTACTCATTTTTCATTAATCCTGTAGCTTGAAGTCATCCGTGATTTAGTAATTGGAAGTGTGGGGAGTCAGGATCGCATGGAGGTTCTTGCATATTCAGCAATCTATCTGAAGGTATTCTGGCCGTGATTACTTTGTATGAATGTCCTGATCCTGTTGGTTTATTGGCTTTTCTCTAATCTCATTGACTGTATACAGTGGATAAACACAGGACAAATTCCTTGCTTTGAAGATGGGGGTCATCATCGGCCCAATAGACATGCTGAGATTTCCAGTTTAATATTTCGTGAGTTGGAAAGGATTTCATATGGGAAAGATGTTTCTTCTCAGGTATTCATTGATATTTATATGCTTGAGCTTCTTTAAATTTGCAAAAATAATTTATATGTTGCAGGATATAGAGAAGTATTTGACCTAGCATTAGTGCTTCCTTTTTCCTATCTACTTCCTCGTTAATATCCTATATTTTTGTGCATTTTGGTGAATCCTGAGTATTACTTTATGGTTTTGTATATTGTTTTGTGAGATAGTTCATATAGTTAGTTATGCATGCATTTCATCTAAATCTCACTTGGAACAGTTTCACTGCATGTTTTACTTCATATTTTTAAGATTGTACAATTTACAAAAATTTTATTGTGATCAGAGGTTCTCCTTTTTGTTTGGTAAGATTATCCTCACTTGGAAGACAGTGATTGAAGGTAAATGCAGTTGTTTATAACAGACAGATATGAAAGAGAATATGTAAAAATGACAATAATTGGTTCAGTATAATTTCTTAATCAGTGCCTAGGATCCCTGTGATTCTGGTAAGCCTAGAAAAGTAATCATTTAGTCGCTGTGATATGTAGGTGACAAAGAAAGGAGCAGTAAGCCAGTAAGCTATGCATTATCATCCTGTTCAAATAATGCAGGTGTCAGATTTGACTGTAATATTGATGATACTTCTAATCTCTTTCCAAAAATAAGGCACAGGGTTCTCATGCTTATCCATCTCGCCATGAATTTGCATATGAAAGACTCAGTTGTGTGCGTGAAAATTATATTTTATTTTAATTATGGTATTTGTACAGTGCTGTAAGATCTTGCTAAAGAAAATTTAAAGTGATGAAATTGAAAATGATAGCTTTAGAGCTTGGAGCAAAGATTGTAACATTGGAGGGACATACCTACTTAAAATGTCATTAATAACTGAAATATTGTTATGAGAAAACTTTAAATGCTCTAGTGAACAATTTAGTTTTATACTGCTCATTTTAATTTTTTACCATGGGATATGGATATCGAGGAATAAATACTTTTTCCCATGTCATTTTTTAGGTGATATCTACCCCCTGATGCGTCTTCTGTGTAGGATTTGCTTACTGTTTCTTGTTTCGTTTGGCGTAATTTTCTAAAATTCAATCTTATGCAGAAAATTCTTGTCATCCGCAAAATTCATACATGCTTGCCTTCATTTAAGTCAGAATTTACTGCATCTGTTCCACTAACACGAATCCGGGATATTGCCCACAGGAATGATATTCCTCATGATCTCAAGGTGATAGCTCAACTCTTCAACTGTGCTTGTTATGATGTATATATTGTTCTCTCTAGTGGTTTTGCTTTAATCCCGTTACTACAATTCAGCAACAAATCAAGCATACAATACAAAACAAACTTCATCGAAATGCTGGCCCTGAAGATCTGGTTGCCACAAAAATAATGCTTGAGAAGATCACCAAGAATCCTGGGGAGTATAGTGAAGCATTCGTGGAACAATTCAAGATATTTTATCTTGAGCTCAAAGATTTCTTCAATGCTGGAAGGTCTGCTTAATGCCAATTCACGCATGCCATTTTCTATCATAATCACTTTCTAACTTTATGATATTTTATTGTTTCTTTTCTCTTCATCTGTTTCGTGAGGTTTGTCAAATGAAGATGTGAAACTGCAGGACAAATCTGGTATCTAACTAAGCAAGAAAGAGTCATGTCATGGTACCAAAAATTTTGCATCAGAGTCTTGCAAATGTAGAAAGTAAAGAAGTTATATGTTAAAATGTTATCATAAGGATCCTGCTGATAAAATTATTTACAGTGTAGGGAGGGTGGGATCACAGAAGTGGTAATGGGAGGGAGATTAAGTTCCCCGGATCCTTAGATCTTGAGTTTGAGACATGAAGGATGAGTTGAAAACTGGAAAAAAAGGGGTAAAATATAAAATAAAATAAAATAAAAAATAATAACTTAGAGTGTTGGCTTTGCCCGAATTTATTGAGAATGTTGGCAGGACATACGATAATGGGGTGTCTCAAGGATATATAGCTTTTTCTCAGGAGCACTTCGATTAAAGGGGGAAGAAACAAACATTTGCTTACTTAGTAATGAGGATGTCCTTGTCTGTAATATATTGTTGTTGTTGGTGTTGTGTTTTTTTCTTTTTTTCTTTCTTGGTGTTTTTTCCATCTTTTATGGCTATCTGGTCATTCATATCTAGTGTTTAGGTTCTATAAGAAAGGTGACATTACCCTGGTATGTAGGATCAATACCTAGAGAAAGAAATCTATAAGAAAGGTGATTTACCCTGGTATGTAGGATCAATACCTAGAGAAAGAAAGTAACACAGAAGGAGAAAGAAATACAACTTAGAAGCTAAAATAAACATCATAGAGAACAGAAATCACCTTAAATGTTTGTCAAATACAAACATTTGCATCCTTAGTAATGAGGATTTCCGTCTATAATATATTGTTGGTGTTGGTGTTGTTTTTTTCTTTTTTTTTTTCTTTGTGTTCTTTTTCCATCTTTTATGGCTATCTGGTCATTCATATCTAATGTTTAGGTTCTATAAGAAAGGTGATATTGCCCTGGTATGTAGGATCAATATCTAGAGAAAGAAAGGAACACAGAAGGAAAAAGAAATACAACTTAGAAGCTAAACTAAACATCATAGAAAACAGAAATCACCTTAAACGTTTGTCAAATTGTTGAAAGATCTGTAATTTTGATTCATTAAAGACATATTAATTGTAACTTGCCTATATTAACTGTTTGAACTTATTTTTGGTAGACAAGATGTTTTATTTAGCAGCTTTCTTATGGTAAACTAAAAGTTAATGCATATCTGTGTGCTGATAATGTTTCAGTCTTGAAGAACTGCTGGAATCAATCAGGGAATCACTTGATGAGAAAAGTATATCAACTCTTTCAAAATTTTTGGAGTCAAAGAAGGTACTACTTTTTGCACTTAACTAGAATTTAAAATAGGGTGACAATGTTTCCATGTATAATTTAGTAATCATATAGCATGAATGCCTTCTGATGTTAATCAAAGGATATATTTACTGTGACTAGTCTGTCAATTGATGCATGTAAGCTTTTCAGTGGTCAGCTGTTTCTTTAATGACTGATCTTGAGTTTATTCTTGAGAATCCTTTTTTCCATACAAGAGGAACACAGTTTGAACATGTAGATAGATAGGGACTTGATGTGGAATAGAAAGTTCTATTTCCTTTTCTCTATGTTTGTCATCTTATTCAGGGGGAAGAGGTTGGGTCAAGAGAGAGAGAGAGTTTACTTTGCTCCCTATCCCTCTTTAGTATCATTATTGTATGCAAAAATCATGTGATAATGAGCGACTAATTTTTACTTTTGAGGTCAAGATTTTGAGGGAGATCAGTGGGTGAATATGTGTTAGGAAAAGATTTTTTAATAGTTTGTAAAGGAGTTTCAGGGTTCAAAATCCTAGTAGACATTCTATTAATCAAGTAGCAACTTGTTAAAACAGCATCTCCCCATTGATATCTGGGGACATTCATATGAAACATAAGAGCCCTAGCTATTTCAAGCAAATGCCTGTTTTGGCATTTAGCAATCCCATTTTGTTGGGGTGTATCCCTACAAGTTGCTTGATGTAAAATACCTTTTTCTAGTGAAAAAATCTCCTAGACATTCATTTAAAAATTCTGTTCCATTGTCTCTTTGAAGAATACTTATTTTGGTTTGAAACTGGTGTTGGACCATAGAGTAAAAATCTTTAAATAGTTTTGGTACTTCATTAGAAAAATCCAGCATAGTTGAGTATGATCATCAGTGAATGTCACAAACCATGTTTTTCCAGTTAAAGTGGTAATCCTAGACGGACCCCAAACATCACTATAAATCAGATTGAAAGGCTTGGAAGCACAATATGGTTTACTTTTATAAGGATTATGATGGCTTTTTGCTAAAAAATAGGTTTTTCAAACTAGAGTATCAGAATCCAAGATCTGGGAAACATAGTTCAAATAGGAAAAACTAGGATGTCCTAGTCTATTATGCCATAGTGTTATTTGACCATGAATAGGGTTTGAACGAACACTACCAATAAAACCATGAGCTTGTTTGTTCTCAGCTTGGTTGTCTTCAAAATAGCAAAGATCTCCAATCATTCTAGCATTGCCAATCATCATCACCGTGTTCAAATCTTGAAATATACGATGATAGACATAAAAAATAACATAACAATTAGAATCCTTGGTTAACTGTCTCACAGATAGAAGATTGCAAGAGAGTTTTGGGACATGTAAGATAGATTTCCGAATAATTTTATTAACAAACCAATTGAACCGCTGCCAACAATGGGAGATAAACTTCCATATGCAAGAGGCACTTTTTTTATTTCCAAAGAGGTTCATAAGAGATAAACAATGGGAAAAATTAGTCATATGGTGAGAGGCACTTGAATCTAAGATCCATGACACAGATAATGAAGGGAAATAGGCACACAAAGTTTTACTTGTTTGAACCAAGGATGCTACAGGAGTTCCAGGAGACGGTGGAGTGGTTTTCAACAGTTGTAGTAGTTGTTCAATTTGTTCTTTACTAAAAGAAGGGACTTAAGTGGTGTGTGCTGTGATGGGAGCACTCAGATCATTTGATTTGTCATTTTTCCGTTCAACCAGTTTCCAATCAACAGGCTTTCCGTGCAATTTCCAGCAGGTTTCACTAAGTGTGCCGTGATTATTACAAACACCACACTAGAATCTTGGATCTTGGCGACGCTTAGCTTGAGGGGGCAATAGGCAGCAGTAGTAGTCCCTATTAAGGATGAGTTTTCCTCCTGTCCAGTAGTGATTTTTTTTGTCAAGAACAACCTTTCTCTTGCTTTCTTCATGATCCACTTCAAAAAAAGACTTCATCAAGGGAGGAGAGAGGTTGACAACCTATAATCCTGCCTAGTACTTCATCAAACTCAAAATTAAACCGAGCCAAAATTTTGAAAATCCATGAGTTTTCCTCCTTAAAGTAGTTGCAGTTGTCTGTGTTCTTCCACTCATAGGCATCATTGAATATGTCAGGATCCTGCCACAAACTCTTGAGAATATTGAAATATTTGGTGATAGTATTCTCACCTTTGCGGACTTCTCCTAGCTTAAGTTGTAACTGATATATTTGGGACTGACTACCAAGATCTAATACATCAGAGTTAGGTTATCCCAAAGGCTTTGGGAGTAGGGTAACACATGTAGTTTGAGCTTATCTTCTACTCCATAGAATTCACAAATCATGCCATTATCAGAGTTTTCAGCATCTCACCAAGATCGAATACATCAGAGTTAGGTTGTCCCAAAGGCTTTGGGAGTAGAGTAACACATGTAGTTTGAGCTTATCTTCTCCTCCATAGAATTCACAAATCATGCCATTATCAGAGTTTTCAGCATCTCAAACAGCATAGGTAGGATCAGTTCTGTTTGGTTCAGCAATATCACTGGTTAAATAACCAAATTTTCCTCTCCCTATGATATACATTCTAACGGACTGACCACCTGAGAAAATTATTTGAACATAGTGGTTTGATTCATTTGGCAACTTAGAGGGGTTGGTATTGATAGTAGCAACGGAGGCTGAATGGGCGGAAGTTGGAATCACAAATGACAGGAGTAAAGCTAGTTGAAGAACATTAAAACAGGAGGAGAAATAGGGCCAATTATGTTGGCTCTAATACCATGCTAATTAGGTGAAGAAAAGATTTCTCTACTTTTTTTTCTATTTTCAAAGAGAGAAATACACAATCTTTTATAGACACACTACCAACCTAAAACAGGAAATAAATTTACAGATATATACAAGAAACAGACGCCATAGTTATATCTATTCCTAAAAATATGGCTGTATATGCTTAGAATCTGGTAACAGATTTCTTGATTAAATCAGTGATCCTCTACATGTATACTTTACCATTTGCACTTGTAACCTGTTAATGCAGGTGCATACAGTTCAATATCTTCTATGGTGTCCACTATGTTCTGGGTTGACATCCATTTGAAATTCCACTTGGAGATTGCTACTAATCTAATTTTGTTATGGAGCTTTTGAATGTAAAGTGATTAGTTGAACAGGTGGATCCTTACCAGAAAAGGAAAGAATCAGTTGGTGGTACATTACTATTTTGAGATGAAGATGTGATATCTTTTTCCTCGTAAAATTATTGTGATATATATGTTTTATAGGATCGCAAGGAATAAGAGTGTTTAGTAGAAGTAACCTTCACGTGGAATAGAAGTATATCATTATTTGAAAGTCTTCAAGTTACAGAAATATTCTCCGGATTCTCTGCTGTGGTTTACATGGGAGGAAAGTACTTATCAAACAATCTTAGAAATTTCCCAAAAATTGTTTTTTAAGTAATGATGTGGACTGGAAATTATATTTGTGAGATAGGAAGTAGTCTGATCTATTCTGCCTACATTTAGCATTTTTACTGACACATACTATATTCAGTGCTTTAATAACAGAACTTGGATGGAAATAGTTATCTTTTTTGGTGCTTTACCTCTCTTGATCTTTGCTTCCAGGGTTTGGACAAGTTAAATGAATCAAGTAAGATTTCAGACTTGGAAGAAATGGGACAGTTGGTCCAGACTATTCAATCTCTGAATGGTATACGTGATACTATTATTAAGGGTCTTGAAAGTGGTCTTCGAAATGACGCTCCTGATGCTGCAATAGCAATGCGCCAAAAGGTAAGCTTGCTTTGCATTTCATTACTTAGCCATTACAAAAGATTGAACAGAATTTAATCTCATATGTCGTGCAACTGATGTTGTTTTGTTAGTGGCGACTTTGTGAAATTGGGCTCGAAGACTATGCATTTGTTCTTTTAAGCAGGTAAACTTATCTTGTTGCTTGCTCTAGACAATTTTTTCCTATCAACTTAATTTGTACATAATACCAAGCATGAGTTTTGAATATTGTTTCTAAGAATTTAAAAACGACTTGGTACTTGCAAGTTTTTCAGTCAATAATATTAAAGATGATACATCGCAGATAATAATTGCAATTTTATAACTGCAAGCTTGGGAATGTTGCTTTTTACTGCCTCCCCTGAACTGATTAGACCAAATACATGTCAGTAATTAATTTTTCTGTAAGCTGAGGTTCTAGTTTATTAAAACTTTGAAATGATTTTGTTTTATTATGTTAGAGTTCCTATCAAGATACAAAGACAAAGTACATCTTGCTCCAGCCAATTTGTGTTGCTGTATTACCATTATATTTTTTAATCTTTACATAAATGTTGTCATGTTGGCAAATGTAAAGTTACTGCTTTCTATTTATTATTCTGTCAGTCTTGTATTAAATGCTCGCCTTTCAAACTTGATACAAACTAAGTTATTATATTCTGTGTTCATGCCATTTGTCATTGAGGCCAACTCCCTTTAATTTTTCCTTTTTTCCTTAGAGCCTGAATAAAGACTTTTCAGAATAAGGAACAATATTTGTTTAGATGGTTTGTTCCTTAGGACTCCAGCATGAAGCCCTACTGGCTCTTAAAATGTGTAGCATGTAGCCGACATACTGGATATCTCACCTAAGATCCTCTTAGTAGTGAAGAAAAAATAAAAAGTAAAACTGGACAATTACCAACCACATACTGAAAACTTTAACTATTTTAAGGAAAGATGGTGACAAATTGACTATATTGAGCCATTTTTGGAGAAATGTATTGTCTTAGAGCTTATATATCAACTGTGTATAGATAAAAGATACATCGTTTGTTTTTTCCTCCTTAATTAATTAACTAGTTTTCCTACCCGTGCAATTGCGCAGCTCATTTTATTATTAAAAAAATTGTTATAATTTCAAGAATGAGGAGGTATTTGATTTTTTTTTTCATTAATTATAAAGAAATTCATTAAAAGAAAGAAATAGTCTATATTATAATAGAAAAAACTGGCAAATGTGTTTTACAAAAAATTGATATTAAAATAACAACATTGTTTAAATCTATTAACATATCAACGATAAACAATGAAATATAATAGGAATTTGTATGTCAATAATGAGCAAATAGTCAAAGGAGAAAATGATTTAGCATAGCTTGCTTTTACATAATTCAGATTATCACTTATGTCATCACATAACTATTAGTTGTTATCCTCACATAGAGCTTCGCTACGTTACCATCTCACCTTGCACACAATTTTTAAAATTTAAGTAGATGAAATTGGGTACACCACATTATAACCTAAGTTCAATAACAAAATCTATCAACAACAGCAGCAATAACAACTAAGCCTTTATCCCAATATATGAGGTCGGCTATATGGATCATATCTCACCATTGCGTTATATTAAAATTACATACTTTCTATTAAAACACATGCATTGATCACAAAATCTATCAATAGTATATAATTCAACATATTATGAAGCAAGATAAATGACAATATAAATGGCAAGAAAATAGTGTATGAATTGAAATGCAAAATAAGAGCTAGTGTTTTAGAGTTTAGAAGAAGAAGAATGAAGGATTAATATTGAAGAATGGGAAATAGTTTTGGTGATTTTATATTGTAAATACAATAGGGACTATAAGAGGATAAGAAAAATTACAAATAGTAAAAATATTAGATAAGATATTAAAAATTTCACTGAGAATTTCATAAAATATACTTGTTTATATGCTAAAATTAAAATAATATAATTAATTAGATAAGCTTGATAAAAGGATAAGAAAATAGCTTGATGGTAAGATTACAGTTTAAATAAAATAAGAAAATTTAAAGAATATGAAAACAAATGGAGAATACAATACAAATAACTTATATAAATTAAGAAATTTAAATATTCTAATAAAAACTATAGATGTGTCAATTTTTAAAACTGTGAAACAGTAAATATGATTCTACGTATTGCTTTCTGGTCTATTAGTAGAAGCAAAAATTTATTAGTTTGGTTTAAAACTTCGTGGATTGTAAACCACCCTTATATTTGAAAGTTTTGGGCTTGTGAATAAATTCTCGCTGCGTAAAAATCATCAATTGGCACTTTTTATACTGGGTGACATTTTGATACATTGTCCATTTATTGATAAAATGATGCTTGATTAAAATAACTTGTAGGTTTATCAATGCATTTGAAAACTTGGGAGGGGCTCATCTACTTGCAGGGAATGTGGATGTTAGTGTTTGGAATGATCCACTTGGAGTGCTTATTGTTGGCATTCGTCAGCTGGGTCTTTCTGGTTGGAAGATGGACGAATGTCGAGCAATTGGAAATGAACTTTTTGCATGGAAAGCAAAAGGTGTTCTAGAAAAAGAAGGTACTGTCTTTTTTTTTATTTTTTGAATCTTTTCTGTTTTGACTCTCTTCCTGAGCTACTTTATACTGATCTTATACAGGCAGTGAAAATGGTAAGACTATCTGGGGATTGAGGCTTAAAGCAACTATTGATAGATGTAGAAGATTGACCGAGGAATATTCTGAGGCTCTCCTTCAGATATTTCCTGATAAAGTTCAGGTATAAATCTTCTTTCTGTCTGGTCACAATTTTTCACATTCATATGCAACGTTCTTGAGTCAATGAATTACATATAAAGTTTTGATGCCTGTGGTCATATCTTTGTGCTCTAGTTCTCAATGAACTGAAGAATATTCTTGGGCTCTATTTCAGATATTTTTTCAGAGGGTTTGGGAATAACTTGTATTCTTTGTCTGTTAAAATTTTGCGCATTCACATGCAGGCTTTGTATTCAATTGATCTCAAGAAACTGTGAATGAAATTGTGATGCCCATGGTTGTATCTGTGTGCCTATTTCTCTAGTTATTTAAGCAATTACAGAGTCTCTCCATATTCAATGTGTTGCTTCTTTTTTCCTCTCTGAAGAAAGAATTCAAAAACTTAATCAAAGCATTGTATGATTCTTGTTAATCCATCCTTGCATCAAATTAAGTTTGTGATAGATTTCAGAATATTTTGGTCCTGTTCTTGCAGAAATTAGGAAAAGCTTTGGGTATCCCTGAAAACAGTGTTAAGACATACACTGAAGCTGAGATTCGTGCAGGGTATGGTAAATTTTGTTGTTAATTTTGAATGAACTGGTAATACCTGCTCCAAAGCACCTTACTTTGATTATTTATGGACTAGTGCAGTAAAATTTCCATCTAACATATATTTTGTGAATGCCATCTGCAGTGTAGTTTTTCAGGTGTCAAAGCTCTGTACTCTTCTTTCAAAGGGTATTAGAAATGTTCTTGGTTCCCAGGGTTGGGATGTTCTTGTTCCAGGAAATGCTTCTGGAATGCTGATACAGGTAGTTTTCCTCGTACGAGTTAGATTTTTCCATTAGATAGATATCATGTCAAAGTTATTGTACTTTTAACTTGACCTACTTCCAAATGTAGTAGTCACAGCAAATTATTATTTGAAAGATATAGGGGCACTACCGTTTATCATTCATAGCAGTTTTTCTTTCCTCACATTTGGACATGCATACTGCGAAAATAATGCTGACTACTGGCACATGCGCACAATCATACCCATCTACATATTTTCCAATGTGACCTATACTAGCAGAACTAAGCCACTATTCTTTATTCTGTTAATATCTGAACTGCACAATAGTGGAGAATCATTTCCTGGAATCAAAGTTTCATGGTGACATGAATAAAACCAATTCTAATTAATTTTCTTTCTGTTAATATCTGGAACTGCACAATAGGGGAGAATCATTTTCTGGAATCAAAGTTTCATGGTGAAGTGAATAAAATCAATTCTAATTTTCTCCCAGGTGGATAAGATGGTCCCTGGAACACTGCCATCATCTGCAGAAGGGCCTGTTATTCTCGTGGTCAACAAAGCAGACGGAGACGAAGAGGTTGGGAAGTTTCCAAAACATCTTTCTATTATTCATTTAAATGTCGTTGGCCCTTCAAAAAGCATCAGATACCTTAAATATTGAAGCATTTAGTTAAAATTTGCTTCTCTTCTAGGTGACAGCTGCCGGGAGTAACATAGCTGGAATTGTACTTTTGCAAGAGCTGCCTCATTTATCCCATCTTGGTGTGAGGGCTCGGCAAGTAAGTCAAAGCTTCATTCTCAGTACCTGTTTAAGTATGTTTCTAAATTGAAATGTGTATTGTTTAATTAATGAATATGTTTCTAAATTGAAATGCGTATTGTTTAATTAATGAATAACTTCGATGACAATTCAGGAGAAGGTTGTATTTGTGACATGTGAGGATGATGAGAAAATTGCTGATATAAAAGACTTGAATGGAAGATATGCGAGGTTAGCAATTGTTTATTATATTGCGTTATGCTGTTTGCAAAGCTAATACTGTTGATATACTTGTTTCTTTGCCCATCATCCTTTGCGCCTATCTCTTCATTTTTTTTTCCTTTTTTTTTTTGGCTGCATACTGATTATCCTCACTACTCAATATGTCCTAAGTTCTTCATTTTCCAATCTCTCCTAGACTGGAGGCATCCCAAGAAGGTGTCAAGTTGTTTCCATCATCGGAACATAAACCTGGTGAATCTTCTGCCCTTATTTCATCCTTGGTTAGAAGCTCATCAGAGAGCAGTCCATCATGGATTAACATTGAAACCAGTGAGGTATAAAATCCTTATTTGCTGGTTTAGCATCAAATATATGCAGGGGCGGGGACAGGACCCAATGATTTGTGTTTTTTTATTTTTTGTTGGGGGGGTGGGAAGGAGTGTGGGGGGGGGGGGGGGGGGGCGGGGGGGCCAAAATTTATTTTTTCCTTGGTGGATCAACATCAACATCACCTTTATCCCAAACTAGTTGGGGTCAGTGATTGATGAACCAAAAAAGAAGAAGAAATAGGTATAAAAAGAAATAGATATATAAATGGAGGAGATATTAGGTAAAAATAAAATTAATAATAATAAATATTTGAAACTATAAAATTTTAAAAATATATGGTGAAGATGTGAAATTTGTTGGAAGCCAGTGTTGTTGTGGTTGTTGGTTTTTTTTTTTAAATTTTTAATTGGAAATGATTTCAACTATACAATGGCGAGTAAAACTTTTCTTTTTTAACCTTTAAGGGGCAAATTAAGAGAAGAAAATAATTATTTTATATTTTATTTTCTTTTTGGGGAGGGGTGTGGTGGGTTTTGCAAAAGAGAGGAGGGATTTTTAAAATTTGGGGGGGTGCAATTTTAAGAAAAACATACAGAAGGTGTATGAACAGCATTTGAAAACGCGTTTTTGCATTTTTTGAGGTAGTGGTTGTGAGATAAGAGATGTATTAGAAACTGAAAAAGTGTATTGGAAAATGCAAAAATATGTTTGAAAGGCTGTCCATACACAAATTTCTAAGGATTTATTTTTTAAAATTTTTAAAAATTGATGCCCACCCTCACTGCAATATAGCTTTGACACTACATGCATGATATATCATAAACTGTTTTTGGTTTGTTTCTCTTCCCTTTTGGTTGCATTAAATTTTAATGCGTTGAAGTGTTAAGAAAATGATGATATTTTAGGTTCTATCCAAAGGAGGTGTTTTGCTGCTTACTGAAGTGGGTTTACAAACTTCTGGTGCAAAAGCTGCAGCTTGTTCACTCCTAGCTTCCTTGGCAGCAGCTTCTGAGAAAGGTACAAATGATTTTGTGGAAAAAGAAAAGCCTTTATATATCCTTAATTTTGTCCTCGTCTTTTTGCATTTTCCTTTTGTCTAGTGGGTGAGAAATTTTGGTGAATTTAGTGAAGACCTTAGTGTATTGGGACTATCTTATTCTTGCGATATGAATTGCAAATGTTGTCTTGAAAGGGTTGTGGCTACATCTTTGGAATATCTCTCTTCTTTCCGTTTCCCAATGTTTATATTTCCAGTAAAAAGTGAGAAAAAAATGTCAAGTCTAGCATATAATTTTTGTTTCACTTGGTTTGTCATCATTTCTCTGTATTCTTCCTTCAGTTTAATTTGCTTAAGATAAAAAGCTGACATCAATATCATTTGCTTTGCTTAATAATTTGGTTTAATTTTTTGGTCCCTTTATTCTTTGGTACTTGTTAACGTCCTCTTGTTCTCATCATCTTTTTGTTTCTTGTTACGTTGCCCCTCCTTCCATATCTTCTCTACTTATCACTCTGGATTTTCTTATTTCATGGAGAATTGGCAAGTCACTTGAGAAAAACATGCTCTAAATAATTAAGAAAAAATTCATTTTTGTTGAATGTCTCTTTTATAACATGTTTGCTCCGACTTCAATGTTCAAAATTCTTATCTTGTGCTTATTATGGGAACTTATTGTAGTGCAGTGACTTGAGAACACAATAATCGCTGGATGAAAAGTGATGTAGGTGATTTACAGGCTTCAAATTTTGGGGGCATATTTAGCTACTACGTTCACAAAAGTAACAATCGTAAATGGGCCTGAACAATTAGGCAATATTCAAGTGCCTAAAAGGGCTAGCGATATCCTAATCATTATGTTGGAGTATCCACATGTGATATGAGAGAAAAGATAGTTGTATACCATAGTCAGTAGTTAGATATGAATAAGGGGACATAGAATATGGGGAGCTAAAATGATGGTTAAATAGCCCAACATAGGTAGGGTAAGTGATAATTGCGCATGTTGTGAGAAGTTGTTAGGATCTCATACAGTCCTTTATACCTTTGTCCTGTAAATACGAGAGGATACTATCGGTGTGGGCATTAGAGCATTAAGAGGAATTTTCCCTAGTACAAGAGGAACGGGAAGGATGCAGGAGAGAATATATTTTGACAGTATTGATCACGTTTTGATTTAAAGCTTGGCCCCACCATAATTGAAAAAAGAAATAATATTTCAGAAAGAAATCTAATTCTGCTTCTCTCTTAGTTTTGTATTATTTTTTCTTCTTACCTTTTGTATCTTTGAAAAAGTAATAACAGTGAGAGGTCTTAAGCTTTTTATCATCCTGGCATCGGACTATTTTTTTGCAGGACCTCTCCTACCCCTCCTAGAAACATATAGAAGTTTTCTCCTCGTATAGCTCAAGAAAAAGAATTTGATTCGAGGTTTTGTCTGTGTATGGAATTCGAATAAATGACAAAAAGATCCCTAAAATTATCATATCAATTAGACTATGATTTAAATCTTTTTTTCTTCATTCTTGAAAATGAAAAAAGAGATCATTCATGAGTCAAATTAAATAACTCTTAAATTGCTCAAAAAAACAATAGTTAAGCAATTTCTTTCGTGTCGGAGGTGAAGATACTTGCAGCTGGCAAAAAACTGCCTGGAAGTGTGAGCTCTTACTAAAGGTGGTCATTTTAGAAGTTGTATGCAATGTCTGTACTGATTGATGTAAAGGCAGCTTGGCATAAATGGAGACTACATTAGGCGTCAGACAGTTGCTTGTATCTGCAATACTAAATGAAAACTTTCACGAAACTACAGAGATAGGAATCACTAAAAGAATTTATTGTGTTGTTAAGGGAGTGGGTATTATTGTAAGTCTCAGTCATATTTTAGGACAATAAATACAAGTAGGCCACAGACATGGACGGATTGTGTTATCCTCCTGACCACTTAGTTATGGAAAAGAAAAATAAACTAGGCAAGCTGTTGGTTGTGTCATTATGGAATTTAAATTTCTTAGGTTAATGAAAAGAAAAATGTTACAGATCTGTTAGGCTTCTTTGTTGTATAGGAAGTGGTTAATTCATCAACTAAAGACTAAAAACAAAAAAAAGAGAGAGAGAAGTAACAGGTGAAGGCTTGAAAGAACTTCTAAGCAAGTAGCTTTTGGTGTTTGCTGGCGTTTATCAAGCAAACATTTCAACATAATTGATTAGCTAGTACTTCATAGCCATTGAGGCATTTTAGCTTTTTATCTTTAGTTCTCGTGCTTTTTGTAGTTGATACCAGTGTTTGAACACCTCATAGAATTGATTCATGCAACAGTTTATTGTGCACTATGGTGTAATTATGAGATGATTCCATAGTTGGGCTTCATGTAGTGAAATCTGCGTATGTATGATTAATTTTGTTTCTTATGTTAATTCACTGATACTTTTGAATTTGCTTCTCATCTTAAATCACTGATACTCTGAACTAACATATTACTGTCTTGACCAATTCAACGAATGTATTTTGATACCCTTGAAAGTAATGCAGATATGATTATTGACTTAGATTGAGTATGGAGCATACGACAGCATTTAATGGGGAAGTACATAATTTTTTCCTGTCTAATTATCTTGCTGTTGAATCTTTTGATTACAGTTTTTAGCGACCATGGAGTACCAGCTTCTTTTAAGGTTCCTGCTGGAGCAGTTATTCCTTTTGGTGTAATGGAACTGGCTTTAGATCGAAGCAAATCAATTGAAGCTTTCAGGTCACTAGTGGAGCAACTGGAGGTGACCGGAATTGATGCTGAACTTGATAAGCTCTGTAAGGAACTACAGGAGTTGATCTCTTCCCTGCAACCACCAGAAAACATAATTGAAAGCTTACTGAAAGTGTTTCCAGCCAATGCAAGACTATACGTGCGCTCCAGTGCCAATGTTGAGGACTTGGCTGGGATGTCTGCTGCTGGACTTTATGAATCAGTTCCAAATGTCAGCCTTTCAAATCCTGAACTGTTTGGGCATGCTGTTTGCCAAGTTTGGGCCTCATTATACACCCGCAGAGCTGTTTTGAGCCGTAGAGCTGTTGGTGTCCCTCAGAAGCAAGCAGCAATGGCTGTTCTGGTACAGGAAATGCTGTCACCAGATTTGTCCTTTGTGCTCCACACACTAAACCCTGCAGATCTTGACCAGACTTCTGTTGCAGCAGAGATCGCTCCTGGGCTTGGAGAAACTTTAGCATCTGGTACACGGGGCACTCCATGGCGTTTATCTTCTGGAAAGTTTGATCCACAAGTGCGAACATTAGCATTTGCCAACTTTAGTGAGGAATTGGTGGTTCGTAATACTGGGCCAGCTAATGGAGATGTTATACATTTGACTGTAGATTACAGCCAAAAACCATTGACAATTGACGCAGTTTTCAGGCAGCAGCTTGGACAGAGACTTGGAGCTGTTGGTTTTTTCCTGGAGCGCAAATTTGGATGTCCTCAAGATGTTGAAGGATGTTTGGTGGGCAAAGACATATACATTGTGCAGACACGTCCTCAACCCCAGTAAGGTCTAGATCTTTTACCATATTAAGTTCTGATCTAACCGAACTCGGTGAAATATTCGCCATGTTATTACTCTACTGCGGTAATGGAGCCTCTCAGGTTAACTTATTATAAAGTCCCTTGACTGAACATGAAAGGTGCTGATTGCAGGAGTAAATATAGATGATGATACGTATAGTGATCAGTTTGTTGTGTCAAATATTACTGTAGACCCTGGTCAAATGGTCCTCAATCCTGAATAATAACAGAGCCCTTGGCACTGTAACCTGATGGTCAGTTCTTTGCTCTGTACCACAAGAGGTCAGGACTGCATACACTTAGTGCCTTTTACTCCACAAGGACTAATCAAGGGGAAAACTTATACCTGAATAATGTAGGGTATTTCTATTTTTCCTTTGTAGATTGGCATTGTGATGTACAACTCTAATTAAGGAGGATAAGTATTGGTAGGTCACCTGTTGCTGCAAATTACCAGGTCATAATTTGTCAATTAGTCCTGCGTTGTTTGTGAAAGGCAGAAAAAGAATATGTTCGTTTCCAGGGGGCAACCAAGACAGAACTAACGCTAATTTTTTATTTTTTTTTAAATTTTAGTTATTTGGATATCCACTTTTCTTAACTTTAATAGACATGTAAAACTTTCTAAAATCCTATTTTTGTACTTTTTGTATTTAATTTGTTGTTCTGAAGATGATGAATGTGTTTTGTCAAGCAACATTTGGTTAGTTTTATCATTTATAGCCATGCATCGCCTCCAAGAATGAATATCTTGACTTACTTTTCTGAACTGAGATTTCCTTTGCATGATGCTTTCTCCTCCTGGTGTCTCCAAAACTGATGCACCTTTATCAGCCCCTCCCGACTGATGGCTCACTTTGTTACTAGAATTTGAAAAATTCGACTCCGATTCCAACTCTGACGAAATGGACCCTACCGATAGTTCAGGCTCTGATTCCACTCAAGATGATAGGCCCATGTCAAGGGAAGAAGCATTGCAAAGGGAGCAAATAAAAAAGTTCAAAAGACTCATCAGCCCAACTGATGTAAACAGTCCAAGATCAAGACAAAAAATGAGAAAGGCCCAAGTTTTTATAATTCACTTGGACGAGACAGGTCCATCCTCAATGCCTTCCCCACAGCCCTCACATCATAAAATGCTTATGATGGCCTATTCAGATTTCTCACACCTTGATGAAGTCCAGCGAATAAGAAGCCCAGACTTGTTTCTCAATTTTTTCTGGATCTATTGCCCATCCAAGGGAGACTTACTTTTGGACTATTTTGCCAATCTTTACCTTCGGTCTGCATCCTAAGTACGTGTCAAGTTTCAGGCCTTGACATTCAGCTTCAGAAGATCAGCAAAATAACTTGAAGTTCAAGCTACGATAATGCCCAGAAAACAGAAGTGTAGAGAAAAGAATTGTAGGAAGGAAGAAGAGAGAATCAGAGACGAAGAAGAAACAGAAAAGAGAAGTAGGGAAATAAGGGAGCAGTTTCATTAATTTCAGCCTATTATTCTTTAAGCTTCAGCTTTACATTTATACTTCAGCTTCAACCTTTTAGCTAGCTAATTAACCACTAACTGTAGCTTATTCTAGTAACTAACTATCTACTTGGATGCCTGACAAATGCCCCTCGAAAAAATCAGTCTTGTCCTCAAGACTAAAATTGAAAACATTGATAGAGCTGATTTTTGCTACTAGTTGTTGTGTGCCTCACTTAATCCCGCCACTGTTACAGGCAAAGGTTTGTTTACATTTTTGTTGGTTATTCCTACAGAAACTTCAAGGTACTCATTCACAGCAACAAGGACTTCAAGTCTGAAAATTGACTGCAG
This sequence comes from Gynochthodes officinalis, assembly GCA_020080225.1. Classification (NCBI taxonomy): domain Eukaryota; kingdom Viridiplantae; phylum Streptophyta; class Magnoliopsida; order Gentianales; family Rubiaceae; genus Gynochthodes; species Gynochthodes officinalis. The sequence goes on from CM034619.1 coordinate 19,781,072, forward strand.
CATCAAAAAACCCAATACATACATCTTAGCATTGTGTGGCCAACTCCAATTTAGTTTATCTTCACTAGAAAAGTAATTATCAAAAAATTTTATTATAGAAATAATGCATCTAGGAGATTCATCCATTGCGCAAACAGCAGCAGCAAGGGCTTGAGGATGCTCATTCTCATGATTGTGAAGCTTTTGGCATGCAGCAATAAGAGAAGCAACAACTCCAGGTCTCCCTAGCTAAAGAAGATCCATAAATCTTGCACCCATGTCTGCCCAAATCAACTCCATTTGATCTCGAGTTCTGGCATGTGAAATTAAAGCCTCCATCAGATGATTGAATGCAGTTTTCTCTATTAAACTTAGAAGAGTTTTCACTGTTGTGACTGGTAATAGTTTCCCCTCGCTGGTATTTTCACTGTGCATCCAAGAAGAACAGGAATAATATGCAGTAACTGTTGTTCTTCACCCACTAACAATTTTAGAGCTATCTGCAGAAACAAGCTGCTATATTGATTGCATTGAATTGTGGCCATATCTTTCCTAGAGGAATTTAACATCTTGGACACAAGGAAGTGAAGTACTTCTAGAAATCTCTGCTGAATAGTTTGCGAGTCATTACCACTCCTTTGATAAACTCATATGTTTAACTTTTCAGCCAGCACAATAGATGACTTAGTGGAATGAAACACGGGAGAGTCTAAGGGCAATCCTCTACAAAGACGAAGAAGGCTTCGAATCACATGAGATCCATGACAGCTTGCCAATTGGGTTTGGTTTGAGGCCCCTTTGAATATTTGGGTTTGACTTTCAACAAAAAAGTGGAGGATGAAACAGTGTTCTTCCACCTTCAACTTCAAGCCATCAATTTCCATGCTTGTAAAATGCACTTCTTGAATATTCCCTAAAGAAGACTCAATCATCATACTAGAAATTCTCTCTCGTTTGTGAGAATCACAATCAAAATTCTAAACAAGACTTTTGTCAAACACCCTTTCTTCATTTTCCTCAACTTTGGAAGGGCTACAAAGAATACTGCTTTCTATACCCACACATTCATATCCAGAATCTTGTTCATTGACTGGAGTAATTTCTTTTGTAATCATTTCCTGAATATCAGAATCTTGCTGGTTGACTGGAGTAATTTCTTTTGTAATCATTTCCTGAATATCAAGATTTTGCTGGTTGGCTGGAATAGATTCTTCTACTATCATTTCTTGAATAGAATTTGATCTTTCGGGGCAAGAAATTGGGAAGCCAATGTGAGAATTTCGCAATGGACTTTTCTCCATGCTTTCAGAATTATCTACCTGTGATTGTGCCCCTTTAGATAGCCAAGTTATCGAGGTGTCAAGCTAGGCATTTAGACTTCTAAACTTGCTGTCCAGTCTCTTGTTATCTTCAACCATAGCCCACCGAAACTCCTCCATTCTTTTTGATGCCCTTTCGATCTTTTCTTACCATGTTAAATTCATGAATTTCTCCATTTGGATCTCAACTTTGTGTTTCCATATAATGTCTTCCTGTCGTGTGATTAGATTTACTCTTTCCATTTTTGCAAGGAGAGACTAACGTTTGTGAAGTTATTACTGGTGAAAAGAACAGGTATGAAGGTGAACAGAAAGCATAAGAGAGAAAAGAATCTTTGGAAGAAAGGGAAAATTCAAGGACGAAGGTTGACAGAAATCAGGTGAGGAAGAAAAGAATTGTTGGAAGAAAGGGAAAATACTGAAGAATAGAGAAAGACTTAGAAATGAACAAGAAAGTTAAAGAATTTTTAGAGAAGGAAAGATCTACTTTGATACCATTTGTCAGGTTTCAGGCCCTGACACTCAACTTCAGAAGATCAGCAGAATAGCTTGAAGCTCAAGCTACGATAATGCCTAGAAAACAGAAGTGTAGAGAAAAGAATTGTGGGAAGAAAGAAGAGAGAATCAGAGACAAAGAAGAAACAAAAAAGAGAAGGAGGGAAATAAGGGAGAAGTTTCATTAATTCTAGCCTATCATTCTTTAAGCTTCACTTTACATTTATACTTCACTTCAACCTTTTAGCTAACTAATTAACCACTAATTGTAGCTTATTCTAGTAACTAACTATTTACTTGGATGCCTGACGGTATGCTAGACTTTTGCCAAAACAAATTATGAGTATTATTTCAACCATTTCAACCGTGGAAGAATCTTATGCACTACATTCCAGCTCATCCCAATTTACTATGACCATTAACATACGATTCGATTCTCACTCGTCTTGAGGAAAACTTCAACTCCTTGGAAAATGAAAATTTAAACTTGGCACAATGGGACTCTGATTTGACTTTTCAAAAGGAAGTCCAACCGAAAGCTCTAAATTGGAGCATGCAGAAATTCAACTTCTTGAGCCTTCCACATTAAGATAATAATAATAAAAAAACCAAACAAAGAAGCTTATTTAGAAAATGAGAGTGGAAGACATGAAAGACATGTATTCAATGGTCACAAATCTTGTGTTGGAGACCCTGAGGAGATAGCCAACAAAGCCCAAGAGGAATCATTCTAGCTACCTTGTTTACTGAAATTTTGAACTTTATCACGTCTTTAATTAAAATAGCCATGGTTTTCGAGTGGTTATACCCAATCGACCACTCCAACCGCTATTAGGCTTCTATGTTGGAATTGTAAAGGTATGGGTCACCTCTAACAATTCATGTTTTAAATAAAATGACCCATTCCCATAATCCAAATTTGCTCTTCCTAATGGAAACAAAAAGCTGTTGCTCCAAGATGATTAAATAGCTATTGGGCTCTAAGTTCTCAAAATGGGAGTTAGTGGACCCTCAAGGTGTAAAAAGTAGTTTATGTTTAGCCTGAGGAGATACTATTAATTTGTCAGTGCTAAAAAAGTCATCTAATTACCTTTACACACTAATAAAGGAAACAAATGGCCTTGAATGGAGTTCGATTTTAATCTATGGTCATCTTGACTTTTGTAAACGACATCTCATTTGGAGCCAACTTGGAGCCATTATCCACGAAGGAATTTGTCCCATTGTTGTGGCGGGAGACTTTGATTAAATGATAAATCAAAAAGTTAATCTACAAAATAGTCCCTTACATATATGAAAATGAACTTTTTAATCAATAAAAAAAAACGAATCAATTAGTCTCTCACATATATGGAAAAAAACTTTTTAGTCCTTCACAGAAAAAACGAACCAATAAGTCCCTCACATATATATTTTTTAATCCTTCACATATATGGAAAAGAACTTTTTAGTCCCTCACAAAAAAAAAAAGAACCAATCTATCCCTTACATATATGAAAAAGAACTTTTTAGTTCTTCACAAAAAAAAAAAGAACCAATTAGTCCCTCACTTTCATACATTTAATCTATTTTGGTCTTTCCGTCAACTTTTGTCAAATTTTTCATCAAATTTGCCAACACGTGCCCTAAGCGTGTTATTTTGTTGAAGGTTTTTTTTTGAATCACAGAAAATCATTATTTCTTACAATGTTGATTATCTCAAGGGTGGTTGCCCCTTGATGAGCTCCAAAGATCCCATCATGATAACAACAAAGACAAGAACAAGGAAGATCAAGTTGTGAATAATGCTTCTCAAAATGAGACTCCTTCTCCACCTCATGCACTTGATGGCATGGCTGGTCCTATGACTCGTTTAAGGAAGAAAAGGATGGAAGAATCTTTGTCTAAATTGATCATTCAAGTCCATGACAAAGAAAGGACCAATGCTACCAAAGTTCAGCCCACTTGTTACAACATTTTGCAAGTCTTGGACCTAGATTCAAAAGGGGCTAATTAAGTGAGTTGTTGCTGATTCTTAGCCACTTTATTTGGTCCAAAATAATGCAATTTTCGTTCAGCCCAAGTCCCAAAAGTCAGTCAACAAATCTGCCCAAAATCAGCCCACAATTCAAGTCCAAATTCAACCCACCAAGTGATGAATTTTCAAGACAATTCAAGAAGCTTCTAAGGATCAAAAGCATGGTGAAATGCACGAAATTATGGAGTATTTTGAAGGTCTCATCTGATTTCCTTGGTCAAAATTCAACTAGCAAGTGAAGGAGTGAAGACTAGTCAAAGAATTAAAGTTGGAAGTTTGAAGGTCATTTTGGGGCTGAATTTTTGGACGAATTTCCAGCCATTTTTTGAAGACTTTTCAAGTTGTTTCTGCATTTTTAATGTTCAGATTAAGTATTTTAAGTCCAAGAATCTTTTTGGGTCATAGAGCTTTTCTTGGTCAAAGAGAAGATTTAATGCTAGTCTTGACCAAAAAGTTCAGATTTACTACTTTAATCCTTTTGTAATTTTCAACCTTGGTCCCTCTTGAAACACTATAAATAGGGGCCTTGGTTAAGCATTTTCAATTAGATTTTGAGTAATAAACTTTTAAGGATTTTTCCTTTCTTTACTAGTTTCTTAGTGAGCTAGTTTGAGTCTTGCAAAATTGCTTGCAAAACTTACAAGGCTTATCAACTAAAACTCTTCCTTTTAGTTGTGGCGCCTCTACTCAGCTTTTTCTTTTCCTTTCATAATCCAAAGGTGTTAGGTTCATCCTAGTGTTGTTGGATTTGAAGATTCGAGGGGTTGGGAATAGTGAATTCAATTTAGCCTTATTATGATTCAAAGGTGATAGGTTTCATCCTATTGTTGTTGGGTCTAGTTTGGTTTGGTTGTTTTTGCTTGGAAGATTTCAAGACTTCTTTCTGCAAGTATGATTCAAAGGTGATAGGTTCATCCTATTGTTGTTGGGTTCATTTGAGATTGATGTTTTGCATTAGATCATTCAGGGACGATTCTACAAGTAAATTGAGTCCTCCCCGGATTCACATCACCCCTTCTCTCTGCGTTTTGTCCGCTGATGATCTCAAAAGACCGCCATTTTTTTCGTTGATGTTTGAGAACCTTCTAGTAAATTGCAAAAATATTTCCTTTGTTTTCTGGATGGATTTCCCTGAAAAAGGTCCATTAGATCCACACCCTGTTGATATATATCTCTCTATCTCTCTCTGGGTCTAGATGAGGCTGTGATGAATTTTGTAACAATCGCATAAAAAAGGACTTTTCATATTTTCAAAAAAGGCTTTAGCAAATAACCCGCTTAAGAAACGTGTTTTGAGTTTTAACAGAAAGTTTGATAGAAGTTGATGAAATGACCAAAATAAATTAAATGCATGAAAGTGTCAGTTGGTTTGATTTTTTTAAATTTTTTTTATGGACTAAAAAGTTCTTTTTCATATACGTGAGGGACTGATTGGTTTTTTTTTTTTTTGAGGGACCAGAAAGTTCTTTTCTATATATGTGAGGGATAAAAAAATATATATGTGAGGAACTAATTGGTTCGGTTTTTTTGTGAGGGACTAAAAAGTTCTTTTCCATATATGTAAGGGACTTATTGGTTCGTTTTTTTTTTTTTTTATGAGGGACTAAAAAGTTTTTTCCCATATATGTGAGGGACTATTTTGTAGATTATCTCTAAATCAAAAAGACAAACTTGGCAGAAAACCTTTTAGGCTCTGTTTGTTTCCATAGAATTAGGGCCTGGGAATTAGAATTAGAGACCCTAATTCTAATTCTAATTCTAGTATTTGTTTTAATAAAATGTTCAAGAATTAAAAATTTATTCTAATTCTACTTCCTTCTCATTCTATAAATTGAATTCTTATAACAAAAACGGGTAGCATTGCCCAAATTCACAGACCCTCGCCTCCGCATCAATTTTCATCGACTCCAAGCTCCACCCAATTCCCAGTTCCTCCTTGCCTCCATCGCCACGTTTGCTTGACGACAACATGCTCAAGCAGGAACTCTCAATTCTCTGAAATACTAAGAGAGCCAGGCAGCCAGCAACTCCAAGCCTTGATCAATTCATTCGGTTGCTGACCTTGTAAACCCATTTCCCTTTTTTTTTTTTCCAACAAATATCCCCACATTCACTATTCCCCACATGTTACATAATTCCTCACCAAACTCCTTCGTCGCACACGAGCCAGAACACATACCACGAGTTGACTAGGTATGGAACTAATCCTCCTGGACCACTAGCACTTTGTCCCAAGTACTAGCAACAAGGTATTAGGAAACTTGGTGACATGCTCTTCATGGGACTTGATCCCTCATGGAGAGGAATTGTGTCCTCCGCATTTGCCAATGATCCAAGCCCCCGGGGTGAACCCATTTCCCTTTGGTATGAAACTGAAAGTGAACACCAGACAAAGATCGAAAAAGCAGTTTCGATTTCGCTGGAACATGACCGCTCATGTCCCGGGTAAGTTCTGCTACTGGAAACAATCAAATTTGGCTGATGGTAAATGTCAAAGGATGGAAAAGACTGCTTCCTCTTCTAGAACTACCATTATATAGGAAAGGTTGATTCTGATTGGTCAATGTATTCTTGTTACAGTCATTGGTGGGAAGGCTTCTGCAGCTGGTGGGATTGCAGTGAGACATGTGCGGTGGTCACAATCCGGGAAATGCATCCGAGTGAAGAAGGGTAAAGGCTTGATTTCCTGTAGTTTCTTTAATTGCTTATGTTATGCGGTTGTTTTGATTGGTTTGGGAAATTATGTTTGATGGTTAGTAAATTAAGAATTTAATATAGCGCAAAAAAGAAAAGTATGATCCCAGAAATGTTTAGCAGGAAATTGGTGTTTGAAAGGAAAGGTATTTGAAAAAATGTAGATATATGCATAAACATCTGTAGGGAGAGAAGAGTAAGGAAAGATGTTTGAAAAAATGGAAGCGGCAATGGGGTTGATGAGAAGAATGCTGCCGAAGCATACGGAGGCGCTTTCGGTCCTGCTAAGCCTTTTGCCTCACCATTCCTCTGATCTCTTTTCCCAAGTTGATTAGCCTCTTCAGGTTATTTTGCTTCCATTTTGCTTCTTCATTTATGCAATGAGGAAATTGGTTTAATTGATGCATTTGATATGTATTCTGAATCTGATTGCTGTTAATTATGCTTTTTATTAGCTAAAATAGGTTTTGTTTGGGCAATTAGGTTGAAATGACTCTTCCTGAACTATTTTGTTTTGGGCCAGGGTTATAATTTTAAAATTTGCCTCATAGACTGCTTTGTATTTTGGCTTTTGATTATGGATTATTTGAGTACATGTGGTTCTTTTGTTCAATTCAAAAGTTGAAAAATCGGTTCATTTGACTAGAAGTTCGTTGTAAGAGTTAAAAATGATGACTTGGGAGTAAAATTGAATTAAAGTTGTGTTCTATTCAATATAAGGTGTCAAGAACATGTGCTTATAACGGTGAAGGTCATGCTCTGAAATGTGTTTATAAATGTTTGGTGTTTATCAGAGTTTGCATTCTCTGGTATTATTGATTGATTCGTTCGAGCTGATAATTTAAGACTGACTTTGAGTGGATTCTATCCATTTTAGAGTTTAATGTTTGAGAGTTCCTAAAACTTAGGTACTTGATGCTTCTCTATTTCTTGGGTTATATTCATGTTTGAAAGATGCCAATCATTTCATAAAAAATACAGGTTTAAAATGTGCTCATTTATCGTAAATTACAACTCTTTTAATCCTTCCCATAAACAAAGTAGAGATTTTGTCAAATTTCTATTTGAGAGTTTGTGTCTGATTTTATTGGGAGAGAGTTATCACTAGATATGGCCTAGAGAGAAATGTATTGTGCTTTCTGCTGTTATAACTTTGTCCCATACGACTATGTCCCAAATGCCCCCTGCAGTTGTTCTCTTGTGATGTAATTACGTCTTGTGAAGCAGAAATTTAGGGAGGCCCTGGAATCACATTGGTTTCAATAGTATGTCTCAATAATTTGCTTGCACCATTGTTCGTCCTCTTTGTTTCCTGAATTAATTTGTTCCTTTTGTTATTTTTTAGATGTGGCCTGAATCTTTTTCTCGCCTTTGAAATTATGTCTTTTTTCAACCTGTTTATTTTATGTGCATTTGTTTTGGCATGGGACCAATAATTTTAAGTATACTAAAAATCAGGCCATGATAGCCCATGATACCATATCATATTATCGAGACAAAATGCTTGGAGATATGGGCAACTTTGTTTTGACTTGGTTGGCATCAATGTACTGGTAACAGCTGCCAAATAGCTGAATTTCATTTGCATTTTCTACCTCCTTTTGCTGCTTGTGAATTTCTGATATCAGCTACAAATCTTTTCATCTGAAATGTAAATAAAATCTAATTCCTTTTTGCATTTCAGTGGTGGTTGAAACCAATTATTTTTTTTCTAAAGTTGATCATAAGTTGAGTGGTTGAAACAATTGGCATTCAGGGTAGGTCATTTTCTCTTGATATTCTTACTTTGAACTACTCTTGATTAGAATCTCATTAAGTGAAGTAATCTTTTTTTTTTTTTTTGGAAATTAAGAATGGAGAAGGAGATATTTGTATTGGGGCAGAAGAAAGTAATAAATGGCAGCAAAGTTGATATTGTTGTAACAAAGAAAGCATAAAATGGATAAGAACATTGGCGTTGAATCATGATCTGGGCCGAGTGTATTTTCCATTCCCGATGGAGTGGAGGTTATGAATGAAATATTTTAGAAGTCATAAAAAAACTGATGCGTGCATAATAAAGTTAAAATATAGGTTCAATCAATCACACTCAGAGCACTTAGAAGTAGGAAAGTGTTGCACATTTTTTTTTTCCCGAAACGATAGTATATTAATAGAGTGGCACAAAGGCCAATGTACAGAGCCACAAAGGCTTAGAGTTTCGTGGCGTCGCAACTGAAAGCAGCGCTATAACCCACGAAAACAAAGGCCCGCAAAGGGGCAAAAAGCCCACGAGGGGCCAGAAAAGCAAAATAAAATTAAAGAAAACCCGCACATGACGGGAAGCTAAACCCGCACTAGACGGGAAGGGAGACAACCTAGACGACCAAAGTTCAACCGCATTGAACCCCGCCCAGAACGGGAATGGTTGAGGACTTGGACAACCTAGGCACCACCCGAATACAAAATCCCCGATATATCGGGACTTTAGTACTATACAAAATGACATTACACTACACTCAAGTGGCCAACTACACATGACCTATGATGAAAGAAACTACAACTTAATGTCTATCTCTCACCGCATGCCGTTGTGTGAAAACCAATCTGCAGACGTTGAATAGCAACACCGACGAACTACTGCTGCAAAGCGTTGAATAGCGAGACGATGCGTTGAACAGCAACACCGACGAACTACTGCCGCAAAACGTTGAATAGCGAGACGATGCTACTACTACCGGCTGGAGATAGTGCAATACCTTAAATAAATAAAAAACAAAAAACAAAAAAACAAAAAAAAAAAAAAAAAAAAAAACCTAATTTCTTTCTTCCCTAGCCTTCAGCCGCCGCCCCTCTGCAAACCCAGCCAGCTCCCATAGAATCCCCACCACTTCAACAACAAAATTCAGACAAGACAAAGAAGAACATTACAATCCCATGTTTTTTTCATCATCCAACTTCAACATTTTCTTCATCAACTAACTCCCCTTGTATTGCCCAAAATTCAGACAACATTTTCCTCATCTTTCTTCTTCAATTCGGAAGAAACCGGCAGAAATAATAAGAAGAAAACAAAAGTAAGCACAACCCATGAATCATTTGTCTTTGTTTGCTGAAAATCATCAAAAATGGTTGAAGAAACTACGGACCAACAGAAAGGGTAGGGGAAGCACTAAAATTAGGGATAAAAGTTTACTACTACAAATAAAAGAGCAAAAAATAAAGACTTGGTACCTCCCTCATCCTCCACAGAGGAGAATGAGGGGGGTGAAGGGGATATTTTGTGTGTTTGTTACTGTTTGAGTATGAATGTTACAAGGAATATATGCAGAGCGAGTAAAAACAAAATAACCAAAAATCAAGATGTGGAAAGATCCATGTAACGGGTGATGGGATGGGCCATAAAATGCAAATGGACAAAAAGATACGTATCTTGATTTGGTAGATACTCCAGTACACTCCTTTTTTTTTTCTTTTCTTTTTTGGGTGTTTTGAGGGCTAAGCTGATAGTAGTTGCTAATTACTTAAGTACTATTGGGATGTTCCACTTGACGCCACTTTTTTCTCTTCCAGATGTACCACTTACTGCCAACCCTATAGGGTAGCTTTTACGTGTTGAATGACATTTTTAGATTGAACCATTACTGATGGAACTCGTCTCTCTAATATATGAAAGGGGATCATCGTCTCCCTTGTGCTATTGGTCAAATTAGTTTGTAATTTGTTTTTTAATATTTTGAAACAAGAATTTTGGTGATATTTTGTGATGCTAACTTCTTTGTGAGTCATGAATAATTTAGATGTACTTTCTTGTGATGTTAAGTGGATAGTTAAGTTAGTTTTGAATTTGTTATGACGTCAAAATTTGAGAATTCTTTTGTTATGATGTTATCTTATTATTTATTATAGATACATAATTAGTAAATTTTAGTTGTGTTTGAAATTTAAATTTACATTTAATTAGTAAATTTTAGTTGTATTTGAAGTTTCAATTTATATGTAATTTTTCAACATCCAAACAAAGAATTTAGAATTATAAATGAATTTCATCTTAATTCAAATTATTTACCAAACAAAAGAATTCAAATAATTTAGAATTATAATATAATAAATTTAATTATACATAATTATAATTATAATTCAATTCTAATTCCAATGCACCAAACGGACGCTTAGAGAATTTGATGGTAATTAACTTGGGGATATCTTAAAGGACTTTAGCATGAAAGAGCCATAGCATGAAGGCCCGTGGCATACATGGACAAATGGCAAGGAATGTGCAAACAGAATCTATAAAAGATTAGATTGGGTTTTTGCCAACAAAGATTGGATGCATTTTTTCCCTAGAGCTAGAATAAGGAACTTGCTAATAATGAGATTGGATCATGGTCCTCTCCTGTTAGACACAATTCGGACAGAATCCCACTCAAGAATAAAAAAGACTCTTAGATTTGAAAGTTTTTGGATAAAGAAAGAGCAAACAAGGCAACTCATTCAAGGGGAATGGACAAAGGAAGCCGAGGCATCTCTCCAAGTCTCAGATAAATTGAGTGCTACTCTCAAGAAACTAACTGATTAGAGTGACCAAAAATATGGTCAACTAGAAACCACCATAAAGCAGAAAGTGAAGCAACTGGAAGAAATCCCAAAATGTAGAGATCCTCACTCTATGCAAGCAAATGAACAACGTTTTTTAGAGGAACTAGAGGAACTTTTGGTCATGTAAAAAGATTTTTGGAGCCAAAGGGCAAAGATAAATAGGAATTTATATAGTGACACCAACACCAAGTTCTTTCACAAGTGGGCCACAAAGAGGAAAGGTTCAAACAAGATTATTCAACTGACGGATGACAATGGAATATGGACCATAGATCCAGATACAATGAGGTCGTTGATGATGTAGCACATGAAAGCTATACTAAGGGATGATTCTGATATCCTGGAAATTGGGTCAAGCCTCATCATAGAAGAGTTGGTGAATCCTTCTAATAATCCAATCAAGATGAATACAAAGAAATTCTTGTAAGTGAAGTCTCGGATTAAGAAATCAAGAAGGCTTTCTTTCAAATGGACAAGCAGAAATCTTTGGGACCTGATGGTATCCCAATGAGGATCTATCAAATCTATTAGGACATAGTAGGTGCTGAAGTTTGCAATGAGATCAAAGAATTCTTCTATTCTGGAATGATGAATCCTAAATGGATCACAACCTCAATAGTTTTCAAGCCAAAAGTCCCAAATCCAACTAAGCCTTCTAATTTTAGGCCAATTAGCTTGTGCAATGTCCTTTACAAAGTTGTGGCAAAAATTGTAGCCAATAGGCTTAAAATGATTTTAAGAAAGTTCATTTTCTTCAACCAAATAGCCTTTGTCCCTGGATGTTCAATAAATGAAAACATTCTTATAGGTCATGTGGTGTTAGAGTGAAAACATTCTTATAGGTCATGTGGTGTTAGAGTATATCAGGAAATGTAGAAAAGGGAAATCCTACTATGCAGCCCTGAAACTAAACATGAACAAAGCTTTTAACAGAGTTTCCTGGACTTTCCTTCAACCATGCCTTTGCAAGCTTGGACTCATTGGAAGATTCATCAATTGGATTCTACAATGTGTCACAATAATCTCTTTTTCCATTAACTTCAATGGTTGGAATTCCAATTATTAACTACAAATGGACTCAAGCAAGGTTGTTCTCTCGTTCCCTTCCTTTTTATCATTTGTCAGCAATCATTATATGCAACATTGAATTCAACGGATGATAAGGGCCTTGTCAAGGGATAAGCATAGGCAAAAATGTCTCTTGAATCTCACAATTAATGTTTGCTGACGACTGTATAATTTTCCTATGAATCTCCACTCAAGCAATTCAAAGCATGTGTTAGGTTCTCAACACCTTTGTGAAATGCTCAAATCAGAGACTCAACTTTAGCAAAGCATCCATTTGTGTCAGTCTTAATACACCAGAGGACTGGATCCAATATGTCTCTTCAGTTCTAAATATCCCACCTGTTCCAATATGTCTTTTCATCTCTAAATATCCCACATGTCTCCTCCCAAGGTAAGTATCTTGGACACACATTGGACTTCTCATAGCCCAAGAGGAGAATTTTCCAAGATCTGATATCAAAAAACAAAAGGAAAATCTTCACATGGAAAAACATATTATCTGTCATGGGCCAAATCACCTGGGCAAAACATATTATCTCTTCCTTAGGTCAATACGTTATGGGTTTCTTTAGAATTCTCATTTCAGTAATTGATAAAATTGACAAACTTATAACCAATTTCATCTAGAATGGAGACAAAGAGTCTAAGGGAATTCATTGGAAATCATGGAATAATATCTGCAAATCGAAGTTATATGGAAGTCTAAGGATGAGAAAATCACATTTTCTAAACTGGTATCTTCTTGCCAAGATTGCTTGGAAGATTCAAGCTAATCTAGAATTGTTTTTTTCAAAATTCTTCTGTTCAAAGTAATGTAGAGGAGGAAATTTCCTTCGAGCCAGGCCAAAACAGAGTACTTCATGAGGATGGAAAGGTATCCTATGAGGAAAAGATCTTCCTTGCAGAGGTCTCAAATGGAAAATTTTAGATGGAAGGGATATTCACATTTTAGATAATTGGATTCTGAGAATTTCCAATCCAACAATCACAAATCCTCTCTTCAAAGATCAACTCACTCTAAAAGTGGATGATCTTATATATTGAAATAGGAATTGGAGGCTTCCCCTTCTTAGAGTTTTAATGCCTTTGGAAGTTGTGAATATAATATCCTCAATACATCTTTCCAAAACTCTATTTAATGGGAAGGACTTTCAATATTGAAGTAGGAATCAAAAAGGGTTTTTACCGTGAAGCCTGGTTACCATCTTGCCCAATCCATCATAGATGAGAACCTTCCCTCGACATCCACTTCTAAACCCCTCAAAGATGATAGTTCTGAGGAAACTTTTCTATGGAAGTTATGGAATATCAAAGTTCCATTAAAAGTTGTCTTTTTTCTTTGAAGGGCTAGCAATGAAATTTTCCCCACTATAGATCAGCTAGCTAAAAGATCCATTCCCACTTTGAGTACATACCCAATATGTGATCTAGAACCAGAAGATATCTCTCACGTCTTCCTGGATTGTATGCAAGTTAAGCGAACATGGAGACTGCCACCACTGGGATTTAATTTTGATTTTGGAAAACCTCAGAAGTTTAAGAAATGGTTCTCAAAATGTCTAAGCCCCCATAAAAGGAGATATTCAACTTTCATGTTGGATCTTATGGAACATCTAGCTTGCTAGATGTGAAGCAACATTTCAAAAATTGACCAAGACTCCTGCCATATCCTGCATGCAGCCCTGAATATAAACTAGATATTCCATAAAGGTAACCAAATGGCAAACTATTGGGACATAATTCACATCAATAAAAGAGCAAATTGGTCAAGTCTTGTTTTAGAAAATGGCATTGCATCAAGAGAAGTGGATGAGGAACAGGAATGGGACTGGCAAACACTATCTGTTAGGCTTGGGCCTTGTGTCCAGCCCATATAGGGATTTGTATAAAACTGGAAGGAATCATGAAGAAGAGTTGGATTATGCCTTGTTTCCAAATTGGAATAGGATTAGATAATTTTATCTAATATTCTAATTTGGTGTTTTTCATAATTCAATTAGGATTTGGAACCTTTATATAATCCTACTGTGTTTTTTGTAATACTAATCTAAATGAGATTAGGATTGAATCTCTATTAGATTAGGATTAGGTCTCTACTTAATGTCTATAAATATAGATGTAGTAAAGGTCTTTTAAGAAGTACAGAGAGACACAGAGTGTGAGAGGTTTGGGTGAGATTTCACCTTCTTCTTTTTTTCTGTCTTGGGTTTGCATTGATATAGCTTGTTTTTGCTATATTGTTGATTCCATTATTTTTGGAATTGTGGTGCTCATATGTTGAGTTGGAATTAGATTTGTACCTAAAATTATATAGTGAAAATTTGGGTGGACTTCAAGATCGATCCCATGGCTTTTTATCCTTCACATTGAGGGAGATTTCCACGTTAAAATTGTGTTGTGTTGCTGTTTCCAATTCTTGATATATTTTTATTGGGTTTTGGATTGCTATTTTGTTCGTGTTTAATCACTTCCTCGCACGTTCACAAGATTGTGATATCTTTTTTTCCTAACAAAGTGGTATCAGAGTTTTTGGGATTGAACGATGGAACCGAGTTCGAACAGAATGGTTAGTCTAAATGGAAATAATTACCATATTTGGAGTGGTAAAATGGAAGACCTTATTTATGTGAAACGTTGGCATTTACCTGTGTTTGCCGATTCAAAACCAGAAAATATGTCCGAAGCTAATTGGGTTATTGAGCATAAAACTGTGTGTGGCTTTATTCATCAATTTGTAGACGATAATGTTTTGAATCACATAAAGAAAGAAACTCACGCTAGGAGTGTTTGGACGAAGCTTGAGTCATTATATGCGCGGAAAACTGGCAATAACAAAATGTTTCTGATGAAGTAGTTCATGCAATTGAGTTATAAGGAAGACATATCCATATCAGATCACTTGAATGAGTTTCAAGGAGTGATAGATCAACTATCAGCCATGAATATTAATTTTGAAGATGATGTACTTGGGCTTTGGTTACTTGGTTCTCTTCCGGACTCTTGGGAGATATTTCGTGTGTCGTTGTGTAATTTTGCTCCCGATGGTATTGTTACCATGGATTTTACAAAAAGTGGTATTCTAAATGAAGAGATGAGAAGGAAGAATCAGGGTTCTTCTTCTTTTTCTTCTTCTGAAGCTTTAGTTGCAGAAAGTAGGGGAAGGAGTCAAAGCAAAGGTCCAAAAGGTAAAAACAATAACAGAAGCAAGTCGCAATCATGGCACAAGGATGTGGAATGTCATCACTGTGGCAAAAAGGGTCACATTAAGAAGAATTGCTTTCAATTGAAAAAGGAAAAGAAAAATAGCAGTGACAATAATGAGAAAAATGATCATACTAATAATGATCGGGTTTCTACAGCTATTGATGATCTTGTTATTGTATGCTATGATGAGAATGTGAATTTGGCATGCAATGAGACAATTTGGGCAATTGATAGTGGAGCTTTATGTCATGTCACTTCGAAGAAGGAGTTTTTCAATTCCTATAATTCTAGAAACTTTGGCACATTAAGGATGGGCAACAATGGCGTGGTTAAAATTGTAGGTATGAGAAGTGTGTGTCTGGAGGCCACTAATGGAACAAGATTGGTTCTTCAAGATGTTAGACATGCACCGGATATGAGGATGAATTTGATTTCTGCAAGGAAACTCGATGATGAGGGTTTCTGTAATATCTTTCATAATGGATAGTGGAAGTTCACAAAAGGCTCTTTAGTTGTAGCTAGAGGAAAGAAAGAATCTTCTTTATGTTTGTTGCAAGCCAAAATTTCCAAGAATTTCTGTAATTTTGTGGAAGATGGGAATGTAACTGAGTTATGGCACAAACGATTGAGTCACATGAGTGAGAAGGGTATGAGCTTATTGGCTAAGAAAAATTTACTCACTGAAGTAAGGAGTGCAAAGCTTGAGGAGTGTGCACATTGCTTAGCTGGAAAGCAGAGAAGAGTTTCATTCAAAAGTCATCCTCCTTCGAGAAAATCAGATTTATTATCATTAGTGCATTCAGATGTTTGTGGTCTAATCAAACAACTAACACTTGGTGGTGCTGCTTATTTTGTGACCTTCATTGATGATCATTCAAGGAAACTTTGGGTTTATTTCTTGAAGACAAAAAATCAAGTGTTAGATGCATTTAAACAGTTTTATGTTCTAGTGGAGAGACAAACTGGAAAGAAACTGAAATGTATTCGTTCAGATAATGGTGGTGAATGCATTGGACCATTTGATGAGTATTGTAGACAGCATACTATTTGTCATCAAAAGACAACTCCAAAGACACCTCAGTTGAACGGCATTGCTGAAAGAATGAATCGAACATTAATTGAGAGGGTTAGATGTTTGATTTCTGATTCCAGATTGTCAAAATCCTTTTAGGGTGAGGCATTGAATACAGTTGCTCATGTTATTAACTTGTCACCTATGGTTGCTTTAGATGGTGATGTATTAGACAAAGTTTGGTTTGGTAAGGATGTTTCTTATGACCATCTAAAAGTATTTGGCTGTAAAGTATTTGTTCAGGTCCCCAAAGATGAGAGGTCCAAATTAGATGCCAAGACACGAGAATGTATTTTTCTTGGCTATGGTTTTGATGAGTTTGGCTACAAGCTTTATGATCCAATTGAGAAGAAGATCATAAAGAGCCAAGATGTTGTATTTGTTGAAGATCAAACCACAATGGAAATAGACAGAGCAGAGAAGACAGTATCCCGAGATTCTGATTTAGTTGATATTGGTCGGGTTCCATTCAGTGAGCCATAAAGACAATCACCTCATCATGTTGATGATAATGCTCAGCATGATGTTCATGATCAGATTCATAATGACCATCAAGGTGTAAGAAACAGTAATACTCAGGCAGATGGGGTTGTTGATATTCAGCAGCAGGCAGTTCCACCAGTTGTTGAGTTGAGAAGGTCTATCAGAGACCGTCGTCCATCTATCCGGTATCCTACCAGTGAGTATGTTCTTCTAACTGATGTAGGTGAACCTGAAATATATGAAGAAGCTATAGAGGATGTGAATAAGGACAAGTGGATTGATGCTATGCAAGATGAGATGAAATCGTTACATGACAATCATACCTTTGACTTGGTCATTTTGCCTAAGGGCAAGAAAGTTTTGAATAATCGATGGATTTATCGATTGAAATATAATGAGAATGATTCACATCCTCGATATAAAGCTAGATTGGTTGTTAAAGGTTTTAATAAGAAGAAGGGGATTGATTTTGATGAGATTTTCTCTCCTGTTGTGAAAATGTCTTCAATTCGAGTTGTTTTGGGATTAGCAGCAAGTCTTGATCTTGAGATTGAACAAATGGATGTGAAGACCGCTTTCCTTCACGGTGATTTGGAGGAAGAAATATACATGAAGCAGCCAGAGGGGTTTAAAGTGAAAGGAAAAGATAACTATGTTTGCAAGTTAAAGAAAAGCTTGTATGGCTTAAAACAAGCGCAAGGCAATGGTACAGAAAATTCGAGTCTTTTATGAGGGAGCAAGCCTATAAGAAGACCACATTAGATCATTGTGTTTTGGTGCAAAAGTTCTCTGAAGATGATTTTATTATGTTACTGTTATATGTTGATGACATGTTGATAGTGGGTCAAAATGCTTTGAGAATTGAAAAGTTGAAGCAAGCTTTGAGCAAGTCTTTTTCAATGAAGGACTTAGGGCCAGCTAAACAAATTCTTGGTATAAGAATCAGTCGTGATTGAGAAGCCAAGAAGTTATGGTTGTCACAGGAGAAGTATATAGAGAAAATACTTCAAAGGTTCAAGATGGACAAAGCTAAAGTGGTAAGCACGCCTCTTGCTACACACTTTAAGCTTAGTAGGAAACAGTGTCCATCTAACAAGAAAGATGTTGAAGATATGGAGAAAGTTCCTTATGCATCTGCAGTGGGTAGTTTAATGTATGCGATGGTTTGCACAAGACCAGACATAGCTTATGCAGTTAGAACAGTTAGCCGATATACTTCTAATTCTGGACGAGAGCATTGGAATGCAGTGAAGTGGATCTTTAGATATCTTGTGACACTTCTAGTTTGAAACTTTCATTTGGGAGTAAGAAGCCGATTGTCAGTGGTTATACCGATTTAGACATAGCAGGGGATATTGATAGCAGGAAATCTACTTCGGGTTATTTGGTTAACTTTGTAGGGGGAGCTATGGCATGGCAATCTAAACTACAGAAATGTGTTGCTTTATCCACAACGGAAGCAAAGTTCATTGCTGTAACTGAACCGTGCAAAGAGTTGCTTTGGATGAAAGTTTTTATGCAGGAACTTGGTTTTAATCAAGAGATATATGTGTTATTCTGTGATAGTTAGAGTGCTATACACCTTTCGAAAAATTCCACCTTTCATTCTAGGTCTAAGCATATTGATGTTAGATATCATTGGGTACGTGATAAGTTGGAGTCTAAAGAATTAGAACTTCAGAAAATACAAATTGAAGACAAAGGCTCAGATATGATGACAAAGGTGCTTCCTAGAGAAAAGTTTGAATTTTGTCGACGTTTGGCAGGCATAGATTCCATTTAAGGAGTTGGAGTTTGAAGTCTCCCTCATTGGGCTGGAGGGGGAGATTTGTTAGGCCTTGGGCTTGTGTCCAGCCCATATAGGGATTTGTATAAAACTAGAAGGAAGCATGAAGAAGAGTTGGATTATGCCTTGTTTCCAAATTAGAATGAGATTAGATAATTTTATCTAATATTCTAATTTGGTGTTTTTCATAATTCAATTAGGATTTGGAACCTTTATATAATCCTACTGTGTTTTTTGTAACATTAATCTAAATGAGATTAGGATTGAATCTCTATTAGATTAGGATTGAGTCTCTACTTGATGTCTATAAATATAGATGTAGTAAGGGTCTTTTAAGAAGTATAGAGAGACACAGAGTGTGAGAGGTTTGGGTGAGATTTCACCTTCTTCTTCTTTTCTTTCTTGGGTTTGCATTGATATAGCTTCTTTTTGCTGTATTGTTGATTCCATTATTTTTGGAATTGTGGTGCTCATATGTTGAGTTGGAATTAGGTTTTGTACCTAAAATTATATAGTGAAAATTTTGGTGGACTTCGAGATCGGTTCCGTGGTTTTTTATCCTTCACATTGAGGGAGATTTCCACGTTAAAATTGTGTTGTGTTGTTGTTTCCAATTCTTGATATATTTTTATTGGGTTTTGGATTGCTATTTTGTTCATGTTTAATCGCTTTCTCACACATTCACAAGGTTGTGATATCATTTTTCCCAACACTATCATCTGCCTAACAATCAGTCATAACAATAACAACGGATGGTGCTTTCCAAAATAACAAGAATCAGGCATCTATTGCTTGGATTGCTGAATAGCAAGATGATCAATCCCTAGCTTCTAAAGCTAAATTTTTTATTTCCCTTGATCTGTTTCAGATAGAGGCAAGGGCAGTCTTAAATGTGATCCAAGAGGTAAGAAGCAGAGGTTGGTACTATTTATTCATTCAAACGGACTCTCTTCTTCTCATTCAATATCTAAAAAATCCACAAGACTCCCCAATCCTCACTCGGGATATGTTCTTTGACATCTTCAATGTTACTTGTTCTTTGTATCAATGTAAGATAGGCAAAATCAATAGGTATCTGGTAGTCAAGGCTCATAGATTGGCGCATAATATACTACTTACATAATTATTATCTATAATATACAATGAAATTTCCTTGTCAAAAGCAAAAAAATAAAGGCAAAGTGTACATTTAATTATGAGTTCTGAACATCTGATCATACATGTAAGTATTTTTTTAAGCATGCTATTATTATTAGATGTAAGTATTTTTTTAAGCATGCTATTATTATTAGATTTTCTATGCTTTCATTGCACAATTTTTTTCCCGGACTTGGGGGAAGAAGAGGGGTTCTTAACTTATTTGACTAAAATAACAAAGGAAGACATACTTTCACCAAAATTATTAGCCAAAATACCACAGAACAATTTGAAAAAAAAAAAAAAGGTTATCATAGGCATTATATGTATGCTATTTCATAGTATCACTTAATAAACCTAAGCTCTCAAATGATTTTGTCCACATAAAACCCAGAATCTTCTTCAGTCATGACCTCCCATTTCATCTTTAAATGTGTGGAGTCTAAACAGTTATCCTAAATTAGCATATTCCGCGTAGAAACCGAATAAGCAAAAAGTACCACAAAAAAAACCACTTTTCACCAAATACAAAAAGCCTTGTACAATCATTCTCTTTTCCCCCCATAATATAAAACCAGCTTCCTCCTCCTACTTATCCGCCTATTCCCTCTCTTCTTCTTTTTCTTCTTATTCTTCCCCTCCTTGTTCTCCTCATTCTCTATTCTGCTTGTACCCATTTTTGTTAACCATCATTTGGGATTAATAATCAACAATGTCGGCCTCCGTGGAGACCATTTCGCCATCAAAGCACATGATTGTAGTCAGTCCTTTCAATGACAATGATGACCAAAACAAGATGAAGAAAGGGATGATGAATGAGCAAGTCAAAGAAGAGGTGGAGGAGAATGGAAGCAGCACAAGCGATACTGTTAAGAATGCAGATGATAGGGTGATTCAGAGCGATGAAGTTGCATTAAACTCGTGTAACAAAGCATTATGCTCATCATTAAGCAGCCCTAAAGTTTCTTCCTCCTTGAAGAAGGTAGGGAGGAACAAGGTTTACCATATCATCAACGCTTTCCATGTATTTTCTTAATTTGTTGTTTGTGTAATATAAGAAAAACACGAATTCTCTTATTGGGTTCATTTCAATCTTTGTCTTGAAGGATAAGGAAAGACGTTTGCAGAAATGGAAAGATCACCATCTTGAAAGTATAAATGTTACCTCACAACGAGGTATGTCATCCCTTTTACTCTCCTTTCCTGTGTTTGTGCGTCCACATGCAAGAATAAGGCATAATCATGATGTTAATGATCAAGAAAATATTACTAAATGGTGATTATTCATGTATTACACAGTTGAGTAGGTGTAGACAATATCTACTTAGGTGAACTTGATTAGATAGTGCATTACCAGCTATTTGAGTTTTTAGCTTCCATCACCTTATTGTTGTTAATGGCCATTGGATATTTACTCAACATATTTTCAATTTGCACTGTCTTTAATTGGGACAGTCATACTCCTAATTTTGTTTCCCTCTTCATGAGTAACGTTGATATATAGTGTAATAAATTAGTCATGCAAAAGCAAGTAGGAGCGACATCAAAATATATCAATGCACTTTCAGGAGTGAGTCATATACAGGAACCAACCCTTCAAATATGGAGAGAATCAACTCAGCCATCAAGAAAAATGTTGGATCGAGTATCAATGTATTATACTAGTTTTACGTCTCGACCTCATTAATGGTCAATTTGGGGCTATGTGGATAGTATTTTCGTATTTTTAAAAATAATGGTTCTAAAATAGAAAATATATTAAAAATTGAAAAAAATATATTGAAAAGCGAAAAATGCATTTTAAATGGCTGTCCATACAAGTTCTAGATTTATGTGCATATTCATTTCCTTTTATTTCAGAATAAGTTCAGCTAAATGTTACGATTGTTATGAAAAAACAAAAAACCAAAAGACAAAAAATACATGCTTAGGATAGCAAAAGTGGCTTTCTTTTGACATTGAATGGCAAAGATTAAAAATTTAGAAATAAGTAAATTCAAATAAAAAGCACAACAATATTAATAGAACGTAAGCAAAATTATTTGCTTGCACATGCCCCATGTCACATGAATATTGGTAACGTTCTATGAGTACGAAGCATAGGGAATTTAACATATGGCCCAGAGAAGGAAATAAATAAATACAGAGGGTGATACTTTTTTTGTCATTAATCACAATAAGGACAAAGGAATCTTTGCCTTCCAAATGGAACTTTATTTTTCAAATTATATTGAGGAAGAAAAAAATAAAAGCTCTCAAACTTAACAATATGTAACTTAAAAGACAAAACCTGTGTACATCATCCTTCCAAAACCTTAATCCAAAAAATAAATAAAAATATAGACTGGTAAAATATTGATTCTAATCCTGATATCATGGTGCACTATACAAAATTATTGCTAGGGCCACAAGGAAAATAAAAAAAGTTTTGATGAAATCATGAACCATTTCAATGCATTTGCAGATAACAAAGTAAACAAAAATCCAGAGGTGGAAATAGTAAGCATTTCAATCAAGTGCCGGGATAGGCCTGACATTGTATTGTCAGAGCCGTTTGCCTCCACTCCAAAGGCCTGCCTTTTTACCCTGAAAGAAGGAAGCAGATATCGCCTCAGATTCTCCTTCAATGTCTCCAACAAGTCTGTTTCTGGGCTTAAATATGTAAATACTCTCTGGAAAGCTGGCGTGAGAGGTACCAACACACACACACACACACACATACAAAAAATCATTGTTCGAGTATATATTTGATTGATTGAAAATCATGTGATTTAACTTTTTTTTTTTCTCTCTTTTCTTTTCTATTCTTTTGGTGGGATGCAGTGGACAGGTCTGAAGTTGCGTTAGGATCATTCGACCCAAAGGAAGAGCCATATTTATATGAATTAGAAGAAGACACAGCCCCGTCTGGTATCTTTGTAAGGGGCTTGTACTGTGCAAGAACTAAGGTAATTTTAATTTCACCATGTTAGTTTTGTGAAGCTATAAAATTTATGGACTAGTTAATCAAATATAAGAGGGATATTCTAGTTTTTAATTTTTATACTTCATGAAATCAAATCAATAAAGCTGTTTCACCATGTTGGATTATTTGACCGAAGAATCTATCTTTTTGAATGACTTAACCAAGATGAAGAAATTCCGTGCAAGAAATCAAAGCATGATATTTTGTTAGTACCTAACAAAAAAGTTTAGTTTCAAAAATTTTCTTTGTTCTTTGAAAAAATTTATTTTTGTGTGAAATTTTTATATTACTCTTATTAATAATGATGATTTCAAATTGAAAAATAAAAATAAAAGTAAAAAAAAATTATATATTTAATGATACATTAAATGTATTGTATTTTGTAAATTAAAAAAATTTGTACCAGATCAAAAGTTATTTTTCTTTTTTTAAACCGAGGTAGTAATTCTATTTCTTCATTGAGCATAAGCCAATTTTTACAATGATAGTATGATTTTTGGTTCCAAAAATAGGTAATTTTTTTTTTTTTTAGAGGGGAGAGGAGAAAAAAAGTAGAATTACGTGTACACTCTTTGATACCTAAAATTAATTGAAAATAAAATTGCATTTGTACGCCCTTTAACACTTAAATTTAATTTAAACTTCTACGATTATATTCTGTCGATGATTAATTACAATGTGCTGTTGGGAATGTTTTACAAAAATTAGAAATGAATATTTCTTGATTTCAATGGTTTTATAAAAATAATTGGATTTATTATTAATTGGAGCTTAATTATGACATAAATCTATCCTCCTTTGCTTTCTGCTTTAGGTTGTGGATGATCATGATAATTGCTATTTGGATATCAAGTACTACTTCGAAATTCAGAAATCTTGGCCCTCGTGTTCTTGAGGTTTTTTTCTTTCTCTTTTTTTTCGACTCCAATTTGGGTGGTTCTCCTCTCCAAGAAGAATGATGATCAGTGAGATGCAATCCATGAAATGGGCAGAAGTATTGATCTCATCGAAATGTACAAATGCAAATTGTAACGATATATTTGATTTTTTTTATTAGCAAGAGAATCGGTTTTAAAGTAGGATCACACCAAAAGATAATATTTATAGTTCTTTCCCTGTTTTTTTCTTCTTCTTTTTTTTCATTCTGGGATCTCCCCGCTGAAAGACTTGACTTGTGTATATTCCACTGTTGGAATTCAATCGCAACGAAATGTCATATTATATAATACCCATATTCTTTAGGTAAAAATACTCAATATTGAACTCTCATGTTTATTGGCATAAAACAAATGTTTTGATAGCTAAACTGGATATCATTATTCTGGTTTATTTTATTTGTATATATTTTGTTCATTCACTCACTCAGTCATTCTAAATGGTAATCAGTATTAGAAAATTCTATTGAGTCTTTCATTAAATCTCTGGCTCGTGAGTTATTTCTTTATCATGGCGCCAAGTTTAATGTTATTTTAAACTTTTATGCTTAAGGGGAAAAAAGTATTTCATACACTCAATCCCAGCATAACATATTGTTAAGGCAAATTACCTTCGATAATTAATGTCAGAATTTCCTCTCAATCAGTCAATTCTCAACCAATTTCATAAGTTAATGTATAGAAACTAGATAAAAGCTACTTTGATTCAATGTATTTTATATACTTCAAATAAATAATTCAATGTACATGAGAGAAAAATCTTTTTTAACAGACAAAACTAATAAACTATTGGTCTCAAAATATTGTTAAAATAAAAAAGACTAAGTGTATATATCGATTACACTTTCAAAATATATTTCTGCACTTTCTAATACATTTTTATTCTTTTCAAGATATATTCCATCTCACAATCATTATTTCAAAAAATAAAAAATATATATTTTGAAATGCAATTCATATGAGGTTGGAATCTAGTAGTCGGTGATGGTAGGCAATGGTGCAGTGGTGGTGGGTTCTTTGGCGATCATCGCTTTAATTTTTTAAATTAATAACTTTAACTCTTTGAATCAGATAGGATCAATCCAACCCAAATTTGACTCGTAATTATATGAGTTAACTTAAATAATGACCCATAAAATTACATTTTACTTATAATCCAATTCATGAGTAAGTTAACCTACCCATTTACCACTCTTGCAAAATATAGAAGGAGCTTACCTAAGGTTAGAAGAAGACAAGGAACAAAACTGGAAGTTTCATTGGAGATTTGGCATTTTTATTGTTGTTGAATGCTATGGTAAGAATAAAAAAAAAAAAAAGGGGGGGGGGGGTCTTTGGGCTAACTGATTGCACTATTAATGAAGTTGAATGGGGAAAAAAACAATTAGATTCTATGACGAGAAAAAAAATTGAGAAGTGGAAAGACAGAGACTAAAGAAATAACCCAAACTATAATTAGTAAAAGGAATAATAAGATTATTTGTGTGTATATTGAGTTTATGTAGTGATAGAAGTCTAAATAGTTGGATGTGTAATAATAATTTTAGTTTGAATGATCTAATAATCAATTTGAAAGCTAATATAGTGTTTATATGTTTAGTCTATTGTCTTGTCTTGATGTGATAATTACCATCTCCATCTTCGTACTTTTAGCCGATCAATACCCTAATTCCATCTTAATCTCCATCACCATCTTCATCTTCATTTCCATCACTATCTCCATTATCGTAACTTGAGGATTTATTGTTGGCATCATTATCAATATCATCATCTTCATCAATAACCAAAAAAAACTCATTTTACTTAAAATATATTAAAAAGATATATAATTATAAAAGTATTATATCATGTTTTCATAAAAATTTAAACAAAAAGCTATATCAACTAAACAATATTAAAGAAAACAAAGTGATGTATAAATTTCTTACATGGTCGAGAGCTTCTTTCTTTACCATTCTTTAAGATATTTTTGTTCTATCATATTTTCTAATTCATCAAAGTCACATCCTCGTTCAAGTTGTTTTTCAACTATCCAAAAATTCATTTTATCAGTTGACTCATAATCAAATAAATCATAAGTGCTCTTTTTATACATAAACCTAAAAAATACATAACAAATTATCAAATCAAAATAATTATAATCATATTGATAATAATAAACTTTTTTGTATTAATGCCTATTTTCAAAAGAAGGTTATAATAAACATAAACAAGACCATTGAGTCTTTGATACTTTGATTTATTGCTTTTCTTTGTATGTATGTGTTTAAACACTCTATAATTGCGTCACTTCCCAATGAACAAGCAGTTTGACTCAAAAGTCTAATCCCCTACTTTTACAAGTTTAGAACATCCCCGACCAAATATTTTCTGCCATTCATCTATACCATTATTACAATATCACAACATAAACAAATAAATTCATCACATTACAATCTAAGAAAGAATTACTTAATGTGATTATAAAATAAAAATATTAGATTTAGAATTATTTGAACGAAAAGATTCACATGTATTTTTAGTAAAGGAATATCCAAAGCTTTGATTCCTTGCCCTAAATATTGTGATTTCATCCATTACATATTGCATTCATTCAATCTTTAATCTTTCCATTACTTCTATCACACTTTTCTAAATTGTGAGCATATTATAACGTCTATCTTTCTCATATCGAAAGATAGGATTCAACCAAAATGCCATAGGATGAAGTTTTTTTTTTTTTCAACATCTTATCCCAATTTGTTCTCAATCATATTAATATAGGGTTCATACATCTTTTTCTTATTTTTAAACAAATTTTTATGCAATTAATCACTTTCCACAGGCCATCATAAATATATCCTAGTAAAGGTTCTCATCATAATCACATATACGCCACAAGTGTATCATTGGCCTGATAATTCTCACATTGTTCAAACAAGTATTCCAAAAACTCCCAACTTCTTCAACTTTGTCATTCCTCAATTACGTTTTAAATTGTGTAGAAATGATTGAAGCTAAAAGGAAACTGAGTACATCAAGCAACGGAAATTTAAATTCGGTTTCCCCATGATCCATACGAAGTGAGATCAAATCGGGGAAACGGGATTCATACCTTAGCAATGTTTCAGAAGTCAACTTGTGAAAGGTACTGTAAGCTGAATCATTAGCAAAACCTGGTTCGATTTTACCTCTATGGTATCCACACGATCAAATCAAACTTCTAGCTGTTGTCGCACAAGTAACTAGAATAGGAGCACTTAGTGGCCAAAGTGCTAGCTTCGGAAACTAAGTTCAAGGTTTTTTCGGGTTTTGCTCTTAGGGTTTCAGTATTTCCAGGGTTAGCCGAACTAGTTCTTTTTCTTTCTAGTTTCTATTTCCCTTTTCTTATTTGGCTATTGAAATCCCTTTTATTTATAGTTCTAGGGTAAAACTCTTCTAAAGAGTTTTACTTAGATTACTAAAATCCAGTCTAATTGGGATGTCCAGATTCAATGAATCTGGTGACTATCAAGTATAAGACTTCTAACCCATTCGGATTTGGGCTTTAAAGCTTTGGATATTTCCATTGCAAAGTCCAAAACTATTTTGGGCCTACCAGCATTAAAACCCAAACCCTAAAGAATCCTAGTCACATTAGGATTCTTGAGATTGCTCAAAATTCATTTTATGAATTTTATGCTACTTTTGGATTCGATCTAAGTATGCGACCCATTAGGTCCTCATTGTGTTGGCCATGACATAAAACCTATTTTATGCCATAAGCAATGAGCGGTGTCTAACAACACATCAAAACTACCCAAATTATGAGAATGTCGATGACTCGACATAACCTTATCATATGATCGATGTTATCATGTAATTCAATCTTTTTGCCCTAGATACTTTAATTGAATACGAGCCATGAAATGTGTCACACTCACATAATTCAATTTGTGCATTTCTTGATTCCTAAGTAGACTCATCTGAACAAATGATCCCGATACCACATATCGACTCATTTGAGCACGACTGTGCATTTTATGGTTTCACTCAATCAAGGGACCCAAAGATATCACTCCCGTTATATAAGAGGGGCAAATCCTATCATAATCATTCAACAACCCACTGCATGATTCATTGCATATCCAATTACCACTTTTATAGTTTACCCTGTTACAGGTAACGTTTGGTAGTATCAAAACATGCAACTCCTCATGTTGGGATCTCTGATGATCTCAAGTCTAAGGATCACATACATCATCATCATTATGAGAAATGCTTATGACACTTATATAACAATCCATGTAGCATTTCTGATGGTGGGTTGTTCCAGTACATAGTTCTCTAACATGTACCCATATGTTGACTTGATATCTCATATCATGACATATGTCATCATTAGTCACTATACATACTAGTTTTAATGCATTATCATTGTCCCATTTGACGATAATACTTGACTAAGGATAGTTTTAGAATTATCAAATCTTAGGAACATTATTATATTTATTCATATTACGCAAATATAGAATTAAACATAATAATAATGAAATGCCATAAATAATAAGCGTTATGATACAATATCTGCTAAAATAATCATCACATGATTGGTTTTTAAGGCATAATCTAACAAATGCTTTCAAGTGTTCTTTATGATCATAAAGACTTTTTAATATTATAAATGTAGTTCCAAATCTAGTTTTTGTGGGACGAATAATTTCTTCTAGTTGAGTCTTTTTCTTAACCAACTAAGAATCTATTTAGAATAAATCGTATATTTGGTCTCCTAAAAATAGGCTTCTAACTTTTTCAATCCCACAAATTTAAAAATAAACCTTTTAGTCCTTTATATTCTAAAAATGTTGATTTTGGTCATTCATCCGTCATTCCCAATGAAATCCGTCAAGGATCTACGCATGCATGATGCACGGTATTTTATTGAAAAGTAAAAGAGTCCTACAACATTTTATTTTTAAAAAAAAAACCCCCAAAAATCAACCTGCCAAATATATCTAATCTCTAATTCATGCTAAATCCCTAATTAGTCATATCTAATTCCTAATATACGATTTACTCTTAAAAATATATATCTCTTTCGTTTTCTATGGAAAAAAACGGGGTAAATTTTCAAGAATCCCTGTAAAAAGAATGAGCAAAGTAATCGTCTATCTCTATATCTAGCCCTCTTCTGTCTCTGTTTTGCTTCATATATATTTAGTAAAATCCATTATTTTTGGTTGTTATCTGGTTGTGTAATTGTTTGTGATGTTGAGGCAGAAATTTTTATGATTTTGGTTGTGTGCAGAAGAAGAACAAGAAGGTTGTTGATGATGGTTCTGAGAAGAAGAAGAACGACAACGAGGTTGTTGCCAATGAACAACAGAAAGAGGAGCCTAACGGCAAGCGCAACCAAAAATCTGAAGAGGGAGAAAAGAAGGAAAGCAATGGCGGCAGTGGGGGTGAGGGCCATGCCATCCTCCTGAAAACTAATTTGCACTGTCAGGGTTGTGCCAACAAAGTGGTCAAATTCATTCGTGGTTTCCCTAGTACTGCTACCCCCGTCCATGGAAAAGAAAAACTGGGCTCGTCTCAATTTCCTTCCCATCAATCGAAGCTACTGCATTTTCTTTTTCCATTTTAAGTGTTACTTGCTCTGTTTCACTTATTTTTCCCTTTCTTCTTTCATTTTTTCATTCATGCATGGGTTTGTTAAATCTAAAACTGCTCTATCACCGTTGTTGTTGAATCAGATTATTTAGTTTTTTTGGTAGGACAGATTCAATTAATATAAACTGCTTTGTTTTGTCTTAGAAATTCCTAATTTCAGATTTATATTTTCTCAAAATTCCTGATTTGTACATTTTATGTGGTGTTTAATTTGATTCTCTTTTGGCAGATAATGCTAAAAGGTCTCTTTTTTCTCCACAAATGAAAGTTACCTTCTTACTTCTTTCTCACTTTTTGTTCAAAATGTTCAAACATGAACAAAATATTTCAAACTTGTTTCAATGACTAGAAAATACCTGAGGTTTTATTTTTGTTCAAAGGTGTGAAAGCAGTGAAAGTGGATGGGTCGTCAGGGAAGATAACGGTGAACGGAAAAGCCAATCAGGTGGTGGTCCGGGAGAAATCTGAGGTGATTTGGTAATCTTGAGGTGATGTGGGAAGAAATCCTCCGGCAACGCAGGTTCAAACCTCGTGTGGGGCAGATTTTCCACTGAAATATTGTGGGAGTCTGTCCTGGGGTTTTGGTCTGTTGGCTCTCTCCCTCAGGCCTCTGCCAATTCGTGCACATCCCTCGATTTACAACCCGCCTGGTTAAGGGGCCTCTGGTATAGGTGGGGGAGTTTCGCCTTCGCAAGGAGGACTTTCTCCAAATCAAAGAAAACGCACAAGAAAGTGGAGCTAATTTCGCCGATGTAGAAAAAGTACAAAGAAAATGCGAATCCCCAGTGGGCAGTGGCTGCTTCAGCCATTGGTAAGGAATCAGGGATTTCTGCTTTGCTATAGATTAATAAGGAATAAGGAATTAAATACGTTTGGTGGCTGAATTTTGGAGTTATTTTCATACTAAAATGTTGTAGGACTATTTTACTTTTCAATAAGTATCACGCAGCGTGCACCCACAGATCATTCATAGATTCTGTCGAAGATAACAGACGAAAGACTAAAATCAATATTTTTAGAATATAAGGGACTAAAAAAATTATTTTTAAATTTGTAATACTGAAAAAGTTAGAGGCCTATTTTTAAAAGATCAAAAATATGATTTAATTATCTATTTATAATTGTAAATAAATTTTGTAACCTTACAAGTGAGAGTAACCAAGCCTACAACCTTAAACATGTATCTAATATATTTCATGATCAAATTGAGACAATGGCAAGGCAATAAGACTAAAAATAGATGGATAATTTTCATAAATTAATCTTCTTGCAGTTTTATAATTACTTTGTTTGTTTGTAACTAGGTGAACAATATTATTAGCTCTAACTATTTCAATAATTTTTAAAAATTAGTTACATAAAGTTTTTTCATTTGTCTCCACACTAGAAGAATTTACAATTTGATAACTGCAATCCCACTAGGATAATAAACAAGAAAATTAATCTTTTTTTTTTTTTGTCTACTGTCTTTCCATCCATCGCCCATTATTATGCAACCTGTTTTTGTCCACTTACTATGAAAATTATCAACAAGTAGCTCAACTTGTTTTTTTGCATCTTTTAACAAATTCATCTTAAAAGCATGATAAGTTGGGGCTTTGTACCTATGACTCATAGATGCTACTTTTGCTATATCTTACTGAAAATAACGTGAATTGGTAGCATTGAGGGATGCATGCATCACAAAACTACAAAGTGAAAACCATATTTGTATCATGAATTTTTTAATTTTATTTTTTCACTTTGCAAACAAGTCTTAATGTTTGGTTGAGAAGAATCAAATGAAAAGTTTTACTTGTTATATAAGTTTTGATACCATGGCTTGCCTTTTTTTTTTTTCTTTTTCTTTTTTCCCCTTTATTGATCCCTTTATTAGTGGAAATTCCTTTTCCTTTAGGAGGAGGGATTTTTTGAACATTATCACCTAAAAAATCATTCCTACTTCTACCAAATGGATTTCCAATTTTGAAATTTACCCTTTTCTCCTTTGCTGTTTGAGTATTCTTTTGTAATGAAAGTTGTAACGAAAAATGAATTCCAGGAGACACTTTTTTTTTTAATAAGTTATATTACCTTTTGTTCTAGCAAGATGTTGTTTCATCCTATTAATACTTCTACTAGCAAAGGTACTATGGCAAAAATCACAAATTAGAATTTTTTTTAGCATTACCTTTTGTGTAACATATTCCCAAGCCAAGTTTTGTTTTGTTTTTTTTTTATGACTTTAACTCAAGGAATATGACTTTGCTATTGATTCTTAATTATTGGCATTAACTGAGAATCACCTCCTTCCATAAGCCTATATAATACCAAAAAATAAATGTTCATGAAAAAAATTTAGAAATTTTTTTAGTTATCGTTAGATTAAAAGACCAC
Organism: Gynochthodes officinalis; assembly: GCA_020080225.1. Classification (NCBI taxonomy): domain Eukaryota; kingdom Viridiplantae; phylum Streptophyta; class Magnoliopsida; order Gentianales; family Rubiaceae; genus Gynochthodes; species Gynochthodes officinalis. The sequence continues at coordinate 19,812,808 of CM034619.1, forward strand.
AAATATGATAATTTGTTGTTATCCCATTAGCTACCTTAACTATGATAATTCAACTAGTAAAATCAAACCAATAGTTGCCTTCATTCTATATAAGTATTACTATTTAACATTCTATCGAGTATATTGAAACAAAAAGCAACTCATGCTCTGGTATTCTCAATACTTTATCCACAAAGCAGCTCATGCCCAATATTCTCATAATTCCACCCCTACTTTTTTTCCACCAGACTCATATTTATTAGATTCATTGTTTTAATCTTTTTAATTGACTTTGCAAGTTTCCTTTTTGGTTATATTATAATATTTTTTTAAAAAAATCCAAATAATACCTAACCCTAATTGCGACGCATCATGTTTAACCTGATGATTATGATGATGAAAAATTTCAGCTTGACAGCCAAAGCACATCGGCATGACATGTGGCTATGTTCATTATGCAATCAACTGGGATTCCAAAAGAAATTATGGATTGAGAAGTCAAAATCAATAGTATATGCATACATATAGAACTAGAACTCCCAAAAAAGTTTGCAATAAAGTGCAATTACAATCCATAATTTCAAATGCAATAAATTGATAAAAAAAAACAAAAAAAAAACTTGCATTATATATCTGAATATAGTGGTGGTAGTGGTGATTTTGGAGGAGTTAAGAGACAATGGAGCATGGAGATGAGAATAGGAGAAGGTGAATGGACGATGGTGGTGGTGATTATTTGGGGAAGATGAAAGAGACTAATCTAGCATGAGGGGTGAGAAGAAGTAAGGAAGAGGAGGACAATGGTGGTGGTGATTATGAAGAAGATGGAAGGAGGAGGATAGCGGCGGTGGTGACACAGTTGCTAGTTTCTCAATGTCATAGGAAGGAGGTTGCAAGTTGGGGTAAGGATTGAAGGAAATAACTAAAAGAAGTGGCATGTAAGAATTCAGCTTGAACGAAGTGGAAATGAAAAATACGCATATTTTACCCAAAAAAAAAAAGAAGGAAAAATCAAGGTCAATTGATTTTTCTCGGTTTTTGGTCAAACTCAGGTTTTGACCAAGTTTGACTAGTTTTTAAATTTAGAGGATTAATTAATACTTGGATTAGACACTTATCTAGTTCTTGATCGAACCAACAGGTGCTGTTTAGGTTTAACAACACTAGTTTTGGACTTATCAGTGGTCAAAATATTATTTTTGGTTTACATCTACATCTTTTAAAGTTTAGTTTATTATCAATTGCCCTTTAAGGTTTAAAAATATTATAGTCTCCCCCTTTAACTATCTTAAAAATTAGTCCTTCTTTATATATTTCATAAAATGGCTAAAAGAAACTGGGTAATAATAGAATTAATTCATCTTTTTTTACTTTAGATTTACATTATAATACTATTTATAGTTATGTTTAATGCATCTTCCTTTTCAATAAATGCATTTAATTTATTTCAAAATATTTGTTGGAAACTTTCTGCTCACAGCTTTTCCTCTTTTTTTTTGTTTTTTTTTTTTTTTTGCCATTTCATGAATTCCACGACAAAAAAAACTAATTTTTAGATGATTAAAGGGAGAGATGGTGATATTAAATCTCATAGGGTACTTGATAATAAAATCAAACAGGAAGAAAATTACAGCTATGCTTCGTTTATGGTTTATTTAAGAATTTTTATACTTCCTCCATCCCAAAAAAAAAAAAAATCTACTTTAATTTAGCTATAACTTTTTATTAGTTATTAGGTACAACATATTTAATGCACCAACTAAATGTATAGACGTATAGTTTTACATTTTTATTCTTATTTTTTAATTGTGAGTATACACAATTATTATTAGTAAGGATATTTTAAAAATTTGGCTTGAAAATGGACTTTTTTTTTTTTTGGAAAAAGACAATATTTTGAAATTGAACTTGTTTTTTGGGACGGAGGGATTATTGGTTAGTGTGAAATTTTTTATGGAAACTTTTAGTTTAAAAGAGTGTTTTGGAGGAAGAATGACAAGCATGTTGGGGAGAAAAAATTTAAAATAATGTGAATAATTTTGGCAAAAACTTTAAATTTGAATTTTGAAATAAAATAAAAAGTTATTAGATTTTTTTTTAAAGAAAAAATTAATTTTTCTCAAATAAAGGAAGAACCAAACAGATGTATTTTACCCTTTTTAAAAAAAATTCCCACCTCTAATCTTGAAATAATTCGTCTTGCTTGATTAGAAATAAATGTTCCTAAAAAAACAAAGACAACAAGTGGAAATAAAAAAAGGGAGGGAAAATAAATTACTAATAGCCTTCTGGAGGAAGCCGCATATATGTGGCCCTTTTTCTGCCTCTAAAAGTTCTTCAACCACCATATTCCAACGGTCACACAGCCACACAGGCGCACACAATGGCAAGCACAAATTTTTCAACACTAGTCATGTCCAAGCTGGAATTCCCTCCATTTTCCCATAGAATGACAAGGATATTACGATCATCAATCCCGTTAAATTGCAGAACCCATGATTATTCCTCTGATAAATTCTTGATTTCTCATGGAAATTCAAGACTTACACTTTCAAAATCTCCTGGGCAACCTTTGCTATGTACACTCATGGACATTGAATCTTCATCTGAAGTTAAAACCAGGTAATCTTATGATTCTCGCTTGTGGATTCTGTTCTTTAATTAATTTATTTAATATCTTTTAGCTTGTTTTGTAGTTAAAACCATGTAATCTTATGATTCTCATGGATGTCTTCAATTTTGATGACTCTTAAGTATGGTAAATTTGTTACAATCTTCTGATTGAAGTTGTTGATGTTGGTTGTAACTCGGGAGAAAGTATAGTGTGTCTTGCAATTAAAATGGGATTTTTTTCATGATTGAAAAAAGAAATGAAATATGACCCTTATCTTATTCGGGGTTACTTTTTGTTGAATTGGAACAACGAAGAAATTTCCCTTTATTGTTTCGAGATATTTTTTCAGTACATTGACAATGTCATCCATAGTTTATAAAATCGGGATTCTACATAGAATCGATTTAGGGTAGCAGAATCGGATCGGTGGGATCGGATCGTAGAATATTCTACAAAAAATGAGAAAATATAATTTATAAATTCTTTTTAAAATAATTATTAATCAATATATGAATGGATATGTAGAAAATTCATGTATAGTTTATAATTAAATGATTTTATTTCAATTTTTATTTCTTAAAACATTTTATATGATTTTTTTAATATTTTAGTTGTTGACGCAGTCGAAGGGTATTTATGTCCAATTTATTTATTTATTGTTAAAATCTAATAAAAGTATGATTAAACCAATTAAATTATTTATATTAGTATATATCTTAATTTTACTTAGATATAGAAAGTTTTTTTTGAGTAAATTTAATTATATTTTATTTATATAATAAGGTAGAATCGTAATTAGAATCGGGATCGTTTTAGTAAATTAGGATCGTAAAATCGTAGGATCGGTGGGATCGGATCGGGATTTTGACAACTATGATGTCATCATTGAGCTATGTGGCATAACTGAAAGACTAAGAATATGCTGTAAGATCTCAAAACAGAGACACTTTGGAGATACAATGTGGATCCAACCTGAAATGGAATGTAATTATGCAAAACTAAGATTTAGATGACTTGATTCCTAGGCATATCACCTTTCTCTGTTGCTTCTAATTTTCATGGAATAATTTCTGAGGAGAAAGGACAAATTTGTAGTGTAATGATTGATTGATTGGACTTTCAAATTGAAAGAGATAGTATTTGTTAAGCATCTTCACTCATCAACATCACTATGAATTATAATTTTATATTGTAGAAGTTTGCATTTTGTACATTATTATCAATTGATGCTTTTGCTCTTGCCTTGTAGTACTTGGAACTGGAGGGGTTATTCTATTCGGTACCAATGTGCTGGAAGCAATGGACCTGCACTTGTTTTAGTTCATGGTTTTGGAGCAAACAGGTCTACATTGATCACATTTTGCTTCTCATCAACTATTTGATATAGGTATCAATTAGAAAGTTGCATATCACTGACTACGGCTGTCCACTTCTCCCCAGTGTTTGAATATTCTGTGCAATACTGTAGGTCATGAACTTAAAGCATTGAAGATGGTACTATATATTTGAACTTTAGAAACAGTTTCAGTTATAAGGATGAATATAATCCTTTTATTGACTTTTTGTTTCTTAAAGATAAATTAAAAGTAGAAATTAGTGAAATTTGAAGTTCAAGATAGTGGAAAACACTTGAAAACACTTGTAACTGAGTTGCTAACAACTCTATTGTTGTTCTGAAATTTCATGAAATGGGATCTTTCCTAACCAGCAAATCTAGTGTACCAAACTTTCATGTTTTTTTTTTCTCACTTTCTTTTCTCTCTATGTGCGAGTGATAATTGCACTGGCAAATCATTTACATCCTCTTTCCATTTTTTGTTGATAGTGACCATTGGAGGAAAAATTTGCCAGCTCTTGCAAAGTCACACAGAGTATTCTCAATTGATCTTATTGGTTATGGTTATTCAGACAAACCAAATCCTCGTGATCTTCAGGTGGATAATTTTTATACATTTGAGACGTGGGGAAGCCAGCTAAATGACTTCTGTATTGATGTTGTCAAGGATGAAGCCTTCTTCATTTGCAATTCTATAGGAGGTGATTCTTCCACTAGTTTTTATGCTCTTCACATTTTAAAACTTGCTTGTTCTTAGTACTCGAATGATTTTATTCTAAAATTCATTCCTGCAGAACATATAGATTGTAATTTTTCCCCAGATTGTTTTGAGTGCTTGTCAGGATAGGTCTTGGACAGTCTGATGCAAAAACTTTGTCCTTTTATTTGTTTTGACAGAAATGAACTGAGTCTCATGTGTTTGCATAAGTATGAAAATTATGAGAATCTAAATATGGCGCCACTACTAACTAGTGTATCTATTATAATCCATGATAATCTGAAAACTTCAGTGCCATGTATATGTTGCGACCCTACTTCCATGCCTGTAAAATGAACAAACCAACAAACAACAAGCAATCTTATTGTTAGTTTCAAGTATTTACTAGGTTAATTCCTATGTTGCATTGAAACGGAAAAAAAATTTCAGATAAAGATCCTTAAAAGACTGGTGAGCTCCTGTCTTGTGGGATCATATTTATGCTGCATGGAGCTCTCGATTCCCCTTTATATTTCATTAATTTAGTAGTCTTAAACATTTTGCTGTATAGGACTTGTTGGTCTTCAGGCTGCGGTTACACAACCTCAAATCTGCAAGGGACTCGTTCTTTTAAATATATCTCTTCGAATGCTTAACATAAAGAAGCAACCTTGGTATGGAAGGCCTCTAATCAAATCATTTCAGAATTTGCTGAGGTAACTTATCTGTAAGCTTGTCATTATGAATTTGATTTTATTTTTCCATTTTGATTTCCTTTCTGTCACATAACTGCTAACACATGTTTAATCATTTTATTCAGAAACACTCCTCTTGGTAGAATATTTTTCAAATTTGTTGCTACACGGGAATCGGTAAAGAATATTCTTTGCCAGGTAATATTTCAGTCATAACTGCAAAGGATTTGCAAAATCTACGCAAAGCATGAGATCAGTTCAAGGGCATGTTGGTTGCTTTTACTGAATTAGCAAAAACCTTCTAATCAATATGAAGCAATTTAAAATCATTATCCAAGTTCTTGATATTTCCCAATTAAATACATTGCCAGTTGCTATTCAATTATTTGTATCATATTTATATGAGAATCTCATATGATGTAGTTTTGGATTTAGTTCTGAATTTGGGCAGCAGTTCTAGAACCAGAAACGTCAGTTCCATCATGAGTTCTCTACATGTTGTTGCTTAACGTCAAAAGAATTGGTGAAGAAATGCTCTTTGTTCTCTCGTTGCTACTCTAGAAAGTATAACTCATACTATAATATATGTTTAATATATGTTTTCAAAGAATAGATTGAGTGATTTATGTACAGAATATTGGAACATAAATTAGTAGAGATTAGATATATACATACTTACATAGCAGCTGATGTTCTGTATTGCAGTGTTATCATGACACATCCCAGGTTACAGATGAATTAGTAGAAATCATCCTACTTCCAGGTCTTGAGCCTGGTGCTGCCGATGTGTTTCTTGAGTTCATTTGTTATTCAGGAGGACCACTTCCAGAGGAGCTACTTCCCCTAGTGAAGGTGTGAAATCTGATTCCCAGTTCACCTGATATTGTTTGTGGTTTTTAAATTCTAACATGAGTTCCAAAATGTTTTCTTCCTTTCAGTGTCCTGTTTTAGTGGCATGGGGAGATAGAGATCCATGGGAACCTCTTGAGCATGGACGAGCTTATGCCAAATTTGATTCAGTAGAGGACTTTGTTATCCTCCCTAATGTTGGTCACTGTCCTCAGGATGAGGCTCCTTATCTTGTGAACCCACTCGTCGAATCATTTGTTGCTCGTCATTCAACATCAACAGCTACTCTTTCTGTGAAGGGTTCTTGATTTCTTCACTTGTGCAGCTTAATTTTGCTATAATGTTCCACTGAGTTTTGAATACCGTATTTGATCTGCATAACTAGCATATACTTCCATCAGATAATGATGTTGTAGGATGAAAAGTATTCATGGCTATGTAATCTCAATGGAAACTCGAAAAAGCACCATCAAGAATAGAATCAGTTGAAAGAGACAAAATGTATAGTTTAGGGGCCCTTGATTTCCCTACAAAATGAAATGTGCTTTATTTCCTCTCTAATTTTTTTTATTGTTACTTGGAATTCTTCTGATATTCTTCATAATTTCATATTGAAATGACCTTCCGTCAACCTTGAAGCTTCTGGAGTTAAAAAATCCCATGTAATTTACCGCCATGAAAGGAAAAATTACTTTTTAGTACCTTATCTTTCACCTAATTTTATGTTTCACACTTGATATTTTTAGTCTCTTATCTTCCAATTTTGAAACATTTTTAGTACAACTAATGGCAAGTTCCATGGGGTGACAAAATGAATCACATATCTCAAGGATGCTTGGTTCAAATTTGTCAATGAGAATCATTAAGGGAGTGATTAAAATGTAAAATGGTAATAGAAATCAGTATTGTATTTAGATTCTGTAATGGACTAATGGGTATTATTGTTGTGATGAATAGTGTTTGGTTCAGCTCAATTTTAGTAATGGACATTAATCAAAATTTCAGCTTTACTTTTGCTAGTAAACGAATTAAAAAATTACATGACAAATAATTATGTTGTTCCACTAATATTTACAATTGGAGAAATACTACTAACAAAAATTTTCACTAAAAAATTCATCATTGTCCGTGTTGGTAGCTATAATGATTATTTCCACCAAAAAATTAAGCAATGTTGTCATTAATCAAAAAGCCCAAAATTTCCAGAATCACATTGTCACTAATTTTCACCAAACTAATGAAAGCAACAGAGCACATGACTATTTTTCAGAAATTGAATGTGTGGCAGGCCATAAAAAAAATACAGTAAACAACATTCACGTTGATATTTCTCAGTTATGACTATTACACACTTTAACAATTCTCATTCTCTATTTTTTGGCTTATTTCTTTACCACGACCTCTTTCTCTCTCGTCTTATACACCTCAACCCCCATTTCCACTCTTCCAACGACAACAACCATCCACCTTCTTTGGAGAAAATATTAAGTACATCTGTTGTATACAAGTTAGCAATATGAAACGGTATAGCAACCCAATTAATTTTTTACACATCATTTAAAATTGCCATGTAATAAAATTTTTAAATAACCTCCAAAATAGTCCTTCACATATTGGTGAATAAGTTTTTTAGTCCATCACTTTTAAAACGAGAAAAAATAGTTTCTCACATTTCATGAATGTACTCTTTTGGTCCTCCGTCACTATTTCGTTTGTTTTGTTGTTACTATTTCACAAATATTTTTGAGCTCATTTGATAAAAAAAACAAACAGAATAGTGACAGATAACCAAAAGAGTACATTTATGAGATATGAGATACTATTTCTTCTCATTTTAAAAAGAAGAGACTAAAAATCTCATTCACCAATATGTGAGGGATCATTTTGTGAGTTATCTCTAAAAAATTTTCTTATTTATTTCTTAATCCTTACTTTTGTTTAGGATTGAGAAATCATCTTATCTAATTTGCAGCCACCATCTCCATCTTGCTACCACCATTCAACTTCTCCATCGACATCTCATCATAAGCTTCTTGAGCTTCTTGAGCTTCTTCCTAAAATACCTTCTCCCAACAGTCTCCTTGTATTCAGTCATCATCCTCTGCCTCAACACCTAAAAATCCATCATCAACTCCTTGGGCTTCTTCCTAAAGTACCCATCTCATCATCATCAACTTCTCCATCAATATCCCATCTCCTCATTAAGTGGATACAGCCCAAACTAGAAGTCAAAACCGGGGATTTATGAAAATTCCAAAGTTGACTAACGTTCAGTCACAGCATAAGGTACTTTTTCTTATTTGCGAAATGCTGGCAGATGTCTATGCATATTTATGTACAAAATGAAACAAGTTCATAATTTCTCTGCCTACATTTCATTTTTCTCCTTTTGGTTGGATATGATTGGAGTCGTGAAGAGAGTAATTGGAAATTTTGGACAGAAAATTTTGTCCTGAAACTTGTGAATGAGAATATGATGATGCCTTTTACAAAAAATGGACTGCTTTAGTGAGATGCTTCACATATGAAACCTTTATAAATGATCAAGTAAAACTCCAAAAAGAAATTTACAATAACTTTTTTGATTTTAATGTGATTAGGTAGCAATGTATGACCGATTATGTAATATGTTCCCCAAATGCAGCATGGTGCTTAGTTTTTGCCCAACTTAAGTCAACTTACTAGCAAGGATAGCCATTCGTTTCTTATCTAGATTCCATACATATAGTAGTGCATGCACTACGAAGATATTCAGCAAAATAAAAATTCTGTAGTGTGGATGATCACTTCATAAGATGGGGATTCTAACATTTTCATCCAGGAGCATGAAAGGTTCCTGCTTCTTCCACCTTGCATTTGCTGGGTTGCTATTGATCCTATCTCTTCTCAGCGCAAACAATCAGAGCAGTAACTGCTTCAGCATTTAAACAGGCCCCTGGGGATGGGGATGGAGCAACGGCACCACCACTATGGCTGAGGAGGACCAAGAATTTCTGGTGGATTCTGAATTTGGCGATCCTCTTGCTACCGTGACAAATAACCCGCAAAATCACATTTCTTACCAAGCTGTAGCAAAACCTGTGCCATATGGGGGCTCATTTGTTGAGTGATATTCTAAAGATGAGATGTTAGGTTCTTCAAGGCTTGTTACAGTTTTGCTCACATACAATTACATGTAACTGAAATTTTTTTGTCATTCTAATAAATAATATTATTTATCCTTTACTTTGGTTTCTTTACTGCTTTTTTTTATATGGCAGTAGTAAGTTCTTACTTGAACTGGTGGAAGAAAATAAAAAATAATAATGTTACTATACATGGTGTTTTAACAAAACGCAAAGTTGAAGTATAAACATAACACCATTATTCAGAGTTGTAATGTTGCAGGAAAAAAAAACGTTGCAAAGTTGCAGCAATTAGAAACCAGGTTGCATCATGTGATGGGCAATTTTTTGAAACACCTACTTTATTCTTGAATTGTTTTCCCTTTTTGTCTCACTTGTGGAGGATTAAAGACAACTTTTTGACCTATGGATGTAGAGACCTGACAAATTCCAACAACATTAATATCAACATTGTTAAAATCACCGAAAATTTCCTTCTACTTTTTAATCCTCGCAAATGCCTCATCCACCAATTCTTCAATTATTTCCACAGTTCTTGCATCAAATGCAGCCAAATTCATAACTCTGATGGTTTTTTGCATTAACCTACTAAAAATTAATGTCTTTGACTCCTTCACATTACTCGAGTGATGAAACACACCGAGGACCAACATCAGTTTCTTTTGCACCTTTTGTTCATCTTTTCAAAATATACTTTGGAGGTATTCCATTGTCATTATTACTCACATTTAATATCCTTAATATATTAGAACATAGTAAACCTAAAGTTTCAAACTTCTTACAGCTGCAATTAATAGTAATATTAGAAGTATCAAAAGAAACAGTATGCACCTTTTGAGAGTTTTCCTTCTTTAACTTATAGCAATCAGCCACACCATCACGAGCATACTCAATAACCTGTTCTGCCACACCTTTTATAAATTCTTCCAGAAACATACTAAATAATTTGCAAGTGTTTACATTAGCAGCATGCCTCAAAATTCCACTAGGTATACAAACTTGAGGCTTTCCATATATACTCTGAAAATCTTCAACATTTTCAACCTCACGCATTTTTTCAGCAGTTTCCTCATAATGTTGAACAAACTTAGTCAAAGTCATGGTTTTACAAGACATTAGATGAGAGACATTATTTGTACTTTCACTTCTTTGAGTTGATTTCATGTTCGCAGAAAAAAAAGTCATGACTAAACACAGGAAACTATTTTTTCCGAAGGTATAAAGTTTACAAAGCCAACTATTATCCCTTGCACCCACTCTTCAATCATTTCTGTCCAAGTAGACTCAAACTCTGACTCTGTTTCACAATGACGAAAGTATTTAAAAAATTTCTTTTTGAAGTCAAGCTTTCCATATAGATGGGGAATACTTTGAGTAACATTCTTAGATATGTGCCACTCACACAGCCAATGACATACATTTGGGAATACTTGCTTAATTGCACTTGCCATAACATGATCTTGATAAGTGAAAATAGTCTACGGTTGTTTATTTCCCATTGCTGGCAGAAAACATTCAAATAACCAAACGAACGAACATGCACTTTCATCAAGAAGAAAAGCACAACCAAACAATACATTTTGCCAATGATGATTTATCTCAACAAATGGTGCACAAACCATATTATACTTGTTCGTCTAGAAAGTAGCATAAAAAATTACAACATCCCCAAAGCAATCATAATCTAACTTTGATACTCCATCTCTCCAGAATATATTAGTTAATCGGTTCTGATCATCTAGCTGCATTGAATAAAAAATATAGGGTCTACAGCTTGTTTAAGTTTCAAATGATTTAGAAGAGCCTATGCATCCCCAGCTTCAATTAAATGTAATTATTTACTATTCACAAAATTTTGAAAATCCCGTTTAGTGCCTAAACATTTTGAAACCCACCAACTTCTTTAGCAATGAAAGCATGTACTTTTGTTGGGCCAATTCATGATTATTATCATCATTGAAGCGAATAAACTCCCACAAACCATTTTCCAAGCCTTACATCCTGTTCTAGTTTCTAAACGCTCAACTTTTTTCAATTCAAATGGGTCAAAATGTCGAAATCCTTGTTTTGAACAAACATAAGTTCATTCACGAATCTCCTTAGTTCCATGTCTATATCTTTTTTGATCAAGTCAACTACCAAACCCAAATATTCAGTCTCTCTCTTTTGTGAGCAGAGTGCCCCTTTCTCTTTCAAGAGAAGTCTGGTCTCCTTTGAGTGCACTGTTTCAGCTAGGTCTCCTCCAAGTGCCGAAACAGTTTTCTTGTTTTCGCTTGGTGGGTGTCCCTCTCCTTGTTTTCTTTTCCCTCCCCTCCAGTGACATTACAGTTCTTTTTGGTTTTTATGAATTTTTTCTGAAGCACCTCAAACTCTTCCTAGCTGTCTTGTACGTTTAGACTTTTGACCGAGTTTCAGGTCCTATTTCCGGCACCACATAATTTTTTTGGACAGTGAGTTACAGTTCCCCCTTTGCTGGCAGCAAGGGGGAGTTTCCTAGTTTTCTTAGAAAGCAGGGTTTACTATCCAAACCAGCACTCCATCAGCGCAGCTCAAGTTCGGCCGATATTCCAGCGTACATTTAGTATGGCGGAAGAGTTAGTCGCTCAGTTTAGGCAATGCCAACTGTCTACACACGAACAAGTAGGAATTGAAATTCAAGAACAAGATGTAAAATGTAGCAAGGAGCTGTGTGGAAGAAGCCTAGCAGGTAAAATCCATGGGGAAAAAATTGTTAATTTTACAGGATTGAAACTCACCTTGTCGAGAATTTGGCCGACCTTATGTTCCTTTTCGATTATAGAACATGGGCCCAACCTCTTCCAATTTGTTTTCAAAAGCCAAGCCGACAAAGAGAAGATTTTAAAAGGTAAACTCTGGTCCTTTGATCAACAATATTTGGTCTTAAAAGATTGGTCTATGGGAATGAATATACTTTCTGAAGTTTTCAACCACATTGATATGTGGGTTCAAATTTGGAATATCCCCACCCACTGGATGTCAAAAGAAACGGGTTTGAAAATTGGAAAACTGTTTCCTAAAACTTGGGATGTGGACATTCCTAGTACGGGTAGTAAACAAGGTAGATGTCTGAAGCTGTATGTTACACTAGATTTGGATCAGCCGCTGTTGCGGGGTACTCAAGTAAAACTCCAAGAGCAACAATGTTGGGTAATTTTCCGATATGAACAACTACTCAATTTTTGTTCTTATTGTGGTCACATTGGCCATCTAGAAAATACCTGTGGGACCCGAAAAGAGGATTGCAAGAACCATAAGCTGAAAGAGAGCCAATTTGGAGAATGGTTGAAGGCAGATTCAGTCAAGAGAGGTTTCAAGCCGAATACCCACGTAGACTCAGGACCAAGAAGTCAAGGGGCCAAACAAACTGTGACAGTAGTTGCCAACCCTCTAGTGGGGGACAGCATGCCTTCCCTCACCCCAGAGTTTGTTCAAAGCAAAGGATCCACGAGCAAGGATACACAACCTTCTCCGCAAAAGGCCTTGGATTACGAAGTAGTGGCACCAAAGGACCTAGTCTATCCACCAATGGAAGAATTCAGAGTGAGATCACCCATATTAGAGGTCATTCCAGCTAACAACTTAAACCCCGAGGCACATAACCAAGAACGAAATAAGATGGACTTGGATGGGGTCAGGCAGGAAAATGAGAACGAACTTGCGGAGAAGCAAACGAAGAAGTGTGTTACTTCATTTTTTGAAGATGATTTTTCTGCCCTAGAGCAAAACCTTGTTAATGTTCCAATGAAGTTGGTAGCTGCCTCAAACCCTCCGCAAGATGCTTCTAGTATATTGGAGCTTGAGGTAGAAGAAATGGTGGCCAAAATTCCGGGAATTCGTACTAGAAAATGGCATCGCAAAATTGTTTCCAGTTTTCAGCAAACAACCGGGGTTCAAACCTTGGTACAGCCACATTATAGTGCAGGAGAAAAACGAAAAGGGAAAATCCAGGATAACACTGAAATGTCCGAAGGTGAGAAGGAACATGAAGGCAGCCATAAAAGAAGGAATAAAGGCATCATCGTTCGAGATTTACAGGTGGAGGAAGCCAGCCCTAAATGGCCCCAAGTTAATCAATGAAAATATGTGCCTGGAATTGTAGAGGTCTAGGAGGGCCCTCTACTATTTCTCAAATTAAGGAAACCATTCGGTTCCACCTCCCGGATATGGTATTTATTAGTGAGACTAAACAAAAGGCGCCCTTTATCAAAACTTTTTGCAGGAATTTTCGTCTTCAAAACCGATGGAAATGTGTTGACCCTTGGGGTACAAGGGGTGGTCTTCTACTATTTTGGAGTGATAATATGGAAATCAATCAAGTTTTCTCAATAGATTTTTGTCTTGAAGTACAAGTACATAAGCAGGGAGATCAAGAGCCTTTATGGGCTATTTTTGTATATGCTAGTACGGATTCCAAAGTCCGTAGACAGCAATGGGAGTATCTTCAACAGGCCAAAAGCAAATGGGGGAACAAGTGGTTTATCGGTGGGGATTTCAATGATATAGTTGATAACACAGAGAAGAGAGGTGGACATCCCCGTTCGGAGGCCAGTTTTCAGCCCTTCAGGGATTTCATCAAAGTCATGGGTATGGCAGATCTAGGTTTTAATGGGAGACCTTTCACTTGGGCCAATAATAGGGAGCAGGAGGGTTTTGTTGAAGAAAGACTTGACCGTTTCTTTGGTTCAGCTGAATGGATACTCCAGCATCCTATGGCGGCAGTCAAACATTTGGAGAAACAGTCGTCTGGCCATTCTCTACTTTTACTAGTCTCTTCTATGGACAAGCCCCGGCAGAAGAAAAGGTTTGTTTTTGACAAAAGATGGATAAAGCAAGAGGCAACCACTGCATTAATAGAGCAAGCTTGGAAAAGGACACAAAAGGGCAATCCAATGTTCCAACTTACTTGCAAAATCAAACAATGTAGAGTTGATTTGCTGAAAGCGGCCACAAGCATACTAATGCAAAGACAAAGGATAAAGGAGATCAAAGCGCACATGGAATGGCTAAGCAAGCGGGGTGATCAAGACTGAATCTTCTAAAAAGTTGAGAGAGGAGTTACACAAAGCTTACAAAGAGGAGGAAAAATATTGGCATCAAAAAGCACGTTTTCAATTGCTAAAAGAGGGAGATAAGAACACCAAGTATTTTCATGCCTCTACAGAGCAAAGAAGAAGAGTGAATACAATTAAGAGGCTAGTGAAGGACAATGGACGTATTTGCACCAATCCTGAGGAAATCAAACAGGAAGTTTCTGATTTTTACTCCTTACTTTTTACTACGTCCTCTCCAATGACTGACCCACTTTTTCTGCTAGGTATCCCAACTACGATTACAAGAGTAATGAACCAAAGACTAATCAGGCCAATTGAGGATGCTGAGATCCACCACGCCTTATTTGGTATGCATCCTAACAAAACACCTGGACCGGATGGTATGACTCCACTCTTCTTTCAAAATTACTGGCATGTAATTCAAAAGGATATCATCTTTGCTGTTAAAAGTTTTTTTATCCACTCAAGAATGTTGAAGAGTGTAAACCATACACTTATTACCCTTATCCCGAAAATAAAGAACCCAACCCACATAGCTCATTATAGGCCTATTAGTTTATGCAATGTTGTCTATAAAATAATTTCTAAGATTCTGGCCGAGAGACTAAAACCATGTCTCAATGTCTGCATTCACGAAAGTCAAGCTGCCTTTGTCCCTGGTAGACATATCACGGACAATGTTGCCATTGCACATGAATGCATACACCACATTAAGAGCCTTAACAAAGCAAGGAAAGGTTGTATGGCTTTGAAATTAGATATGGCCAAGGCTTTTGATCGAGTTGAGTGGGGTTTTTTATCTCAAGTCTTGTTTAAGATGGGTTTTGCTACAAAATTCATAGACTGGGTTATAACATGTATAAGTACCTCTTCCTTTTCTTTTAACATTAATGGTGAGGTTAGTGGCTATGTGCATCCCACAAGAGGTATTAGACAAGGAGATCCCCTATCCCCTTATTTATTTATAATCATTTCAGAAGTCTTCTCATTTCTTATTAGAAAAGCTGTAAATGAGGGTACTTATAGGGGAATGCGAATATGCCGTCAAGGACCACTCCTCACTCACCTTCTTTTTGCAGATGATTCACTCCTTTTTGGTGAAGCGACAGTGGAGCAAGCTCAAGACATCCAAGGATCATATCGTAGTAATCTTGTGAAGCATCGTGACGTAGGTTAATCTAAATAAATCTTCCATCCTTTTCAACAGTACATAGCGGATCAGATAAAGCGATGCCATTATTTAGGTGTTTAGTGGGATCAAGGAACAAAGAAGTGCACGATACTTAGGTTTGCCACTAGGTATCGGCAAATCCAAGAAAGAAGGATTTGCATATGTCATTGATGCGGCGATGAAGAATAGGTAATTGGAGAAATCAATTTTTGAGTCAGGCAGGTAAAGAAACTCTCATCAAATCAGTCCTAAATTCCTTACCTATCTATGTCATGTCATGCTTTAAACTTCCAATTGGTATTTGCAAAATCTTTAGTAGTGAGACAAAGACATTTTTGGTGGGGTTATAATACAAACAATAGACACAAAATACATTGGAGAGCATGGTCCAAATTAACTCTTCCGAAAGAGCTGGGAGGGCTTGGTTTCCTAGATATCCAAGTTTTCAATGATTCCTTATTAGCCAAGCAATTATGGAGATTAATCCAATTTCTGATTTGCTCTCGAGCCGTGTAATGAAAGCTCGATACTATCCCAAGGCACGCTAATGAATGCAAATGTTCAACAAAACGCTTCTTGGTCGTGGAAATGTTGGACGGAGCAAAATATATTTTAGAAATGGGGATGCGATATCAAGTGGGAGATGGAAAAACCATTAAAATTTGGGAGTCTCCATGGTTGGCAAATAGACCAAATTTCAAGCCACTACCCAAAGGAAAAACCTGTGGTCACTTGTTTGGTGCCGTCAACTTATGGCTCGAAGGGCACAATGGGATCAAAATCTACTTGATCGCCTTTTCCATCCCGAGGATGCAGAGGAAATCTCCAAAATTCCATTAAGAAAGGAGACTGGTCCGGATAAGCTTACTTGGCATCATGAAAGGAACGGAAGTTAACAGCTCATTCCGCATACGCTTTGCTATGGCGCGAACAGAGCCCACTCGAGATAGCAATATAGCTACGAGTAGTACCATTTGACAAAATCTAAGCGTATGTGGAATAGAATTTGGAATTTGCAGTCAAAGGTAAATCAAATATTTTTATGGCGCTGCTGTCAAGGTATTTTGCCAACCAAGCTAGAATTGAGCAAAAAAATACAGCTAGATCCCATATGCGGCATTTGCGGATTGCAGGAGGAAACCATTGAGCATGTCCTGTTTACTTGTGCGAGAGCGCGATGGTGTGGAAAATGTCTCCGTTTATTGGGATGGTCTGCGTGCTAAACAATCTGCTTTCGATATTGGTGGGAAGCATTAAGTTCCATGGGAAAGAACTCCATTAATAAAGATAGGATCAATCTTTCTCAGATACATCCTCCGGATGTTATGGAAAACAAGAAATCTTTGGCTCTTTGAGGGAATATTTAAATCAAAAGGAAGTGGTAGATTCGGCTTTTTGGAATGGAAAGAATACCAAGATATTCTCAATGGTTTCCATTTTTTCCTAGGATAGATTTCTAGTTTCTCTTAATTTTTACTCGAACAACTGTTTTTGGAGTTTCTTAAACTCTAAGTTATGTTTTTAGAACTTTCGTAGTACTTCCTCACTCTCTTTTGTCACAAGTCATTCTTAGAATGTCTTCTTCAAGATTGTTGTAAGTTTTTTGGCTATGGTTTAGTTTTTACAAGGTTTTCAAGTTAACTAGTATTTTCTCATATTAGGTGACATTTATGGCTCGGAGGAAACTCAATTTTTGCAAAGGAGACAAGTTTAGACTGCATGGCGATTTGCCACACCGCCACAAGGGTCCAATTTTTTGGATTACCAAGTTAGCTGGATGTAAACTTGTTCAAGCTTGATGGACAGATAATTATTGAACGCGGAGGTTTCTTCACCAAGTCGTTATGCTTCAACCCAAATCGCGTCAAAACTCCAAGTTTGCGGTTCTTTTGACTTTTTGCTGCTTTTTCTCATCTGCTTAAAGCAACCTCTAGTTGGTATTTTTTGTACATTTTTTTTTTCCAACTTGGTACCCGTAAGTAGTCTCTAGAGTTTCTTCTGCTCTTTGCATATACTTTGCACTTTGGTCTATTTCAATAAATGGTATCCTTGGGAGGGCAGAAACAAAAGGAGGTCGGGCTGTCAAGCAACTCCCTCTTTTGGGTCAGGAATCACAAAAGTAAAAGGGGTCCCTCTAGTAGAGGATCAAAGTCAGCTATACTGGTATTTTCATAGAAGGTACGTTTTCTTTGACACCTTTTTACGGCATCATGTTTTTTCTGTTTAATATGTCGCGTCTTTGTCCTTTGATTGGCATATGAGGTTTCTGGTATCTGCTGTTTGGAAGTTATTTCACTGAAGTTTTTTGCTATATGTTTTACGCATCTACTTGGCAATTGTTTTGACTGAACTGATAGCTTGATTCCTAAAGTGTGCATTGAGGGCCAAAACCTGTTTGGTAAAATGCCTCAAAGAATTTTCCTATAAGCTACTGCTAGGATACGACCTTCGAAGCCTAGCAAAGTGTACTATGGTGGATTGTAGGTGTCTATCTCGGGTCTTGCTCTTTCAACTTGGGTGGTAGACTGTGGCCACCATACTTCTTAGCCGGGCAATGCAATCCAGCTCCACTTTTGTTTGCATCTTGTTGTATCTCCCACAGAAAAGGCCAAGTTGGAAAAAGAAGGGCAACAAAACCAAAAGTGATGGAAATAAAGGAAAACGAAAAAAGAAGAAGAAGAAGCAAAAACAAAAATAACAAAAAGAAGGAAAAAGGAAAGACAGATGGTAGAAATTAGAGGAGGATGGTCGAAATTTCAAAAGGCAAGGAAAGGAAATTAGCTATGAGACAATTGGCAATGTACACTCACTGCAATTATGCTTGCCTGGTACTGCCAAGTCTAAGGTTTCTGTTTTTGTACCTGCCTCCAATTTTGATTTTGCAAACCCTATGCTTTGTTCTGCTGGTTCTTGCACTATGTTGTTCCTCTTTAATTATTTTAGCTAAGTTAGGAGTTTGTACAGATATTCATGCTTTCCTCAAGTAGTCTTGTTACTTGATCAAAGTTTTTCCATATTTCTTTTTAGTTAGTTGTAGCCTCTTGATCAGATTTCTTAGTTTGTCCTCTTAGGTGGTTTTGCAATATTAGAAAAGAGGAAAAGGAGGAACAATAGGGCATGAAAGATTTTCAAAAAAAAAAAAAAATAAATAAATAAAAAAATAAAAAAAAAAACCCAAAAAAAAAGATAAAGGAAAAATTAAAAAGAAAAAGGAAAATAAAAAGAAAAAGAAAAAGAAAAAAAAAAGGGGAAAAGAAAAAAAAAAAAGAGGAAAAAAGAGAAAAAAAAGGAAAAAAAGAAAAAAAAAGGAAAAAATACAAACATAAGAAAAAAGGAAAAGACAAATGGTAAATAGTAGAATTACTGTGGCTCATGGAAACGTGGAGTTTTTAGCTCTTAATCAAGAAATGTTCTTTGCTCTCTCCCCCCACTCCTAATATCCTTTTCTCATCCTCTTTCTCCTATCATTTTCTTCATATCCCAACCTGATATTTCATTTTTTGACTTCTTGTGCTGCCAGTTGTTTTTTCTCTCTCCCTAAATGTTATATCCCTAAATGTTATATCATACCTCTTTTGGTTGGGGTCATGGTTTCCCTTCCGTTTTTGAATGTAGGAGCATTTCCATGTTTCCTCTTGTTTCTTATTTTTCTGTTTGTGGTTTTCTTCCCCAGAAGAAATATGTTTTCCTCGGCTGGTTAGGTTTTTGTTTACAGTTCTCCTTCATGTCTCCCTTTGTTCCCCTTTTGTTTCCTATTTCTGTTTCTGTTTTGGTTTCTCCTTGGCTTTACAGTATCTGAATACTGCAATTTTCACTTCTACTTGGAAAGTTTCCTACCAAAGAATATCTCGCCTTCCCCCTAATCTTTCTTTCTCTCTAAATGCTGGGTTTCTCTTGTTTCCTCCACCCAATACTCTAGCTTCTTTCTTGTTAGGATGTTTTCTCTCATGTGATTGCACTCTTTTTTCCTTTGTTTAGTTGTGACAAATTACCTCATCTATTATTGATCTGACTTAACAGCAACACTGGTCCCTCGTTTTTAATTTTTTCTAGGCTACTATAGATTAGACGAATCTCTTGGAGAGTCTGATTTCCATTTCAAGACGGGACATAGGTTAGTTTCTCTATTGAAGAATGGCAGCATGAAGATGTGACAGTTTCTATTTTGATCTTCTCAACGGCTTACAAGTTTTTGTAGACGCTTCTATGTATTTTGTCTTAAACAATGATTCCCAAGTTTGCAATTGATATCCCAAGATATAGTGGCCAAGCTTAGTCATTTGGTTGAAGTTAGCTAATCCACTATATCTCACAATTTTAATCTTTTGGCAAACTTTTTATTATTATAGGTTTCTTCCAGGACTTAGGCTACGACTCATATTTCACTAGTCTAAGACTAGGTTTTTAGTGTTTGTAACAAATGCGATAGGGGTCAACATTCCACTATCCCATTCTCCTCCTTGGCTTTTAATTAAGACCAAGGAGATCATGTAAGCCTTCATTGGCAACTTATTTGTACAGTTCCTTCCCCAATATCAATGAATCTTACTATCGTTTCAGAAAAAAAAAAAAAAAAAAACTACCAAACCCTTTTTGCAATGCATATTTATTGTAAAGGTCATATGATTCACTCTCACTATATACAAGCAGCCCAAGTTTTATTTGAAACTCACCTGCCACATGATGTGTTACTCCTTGAAATTCTTGCTTGGCATACTTTCCATAAGTTTCTTCAATGTTATCCAATTCATTAGCTGCACCATAGAATTGAGATAAAATAACAAATTATCAATAACTAAATTTTCATTATTTAAAAATTGAAAATCATTTTAACATGAGAAAAACGCAGCTAATGATTTTCCATAAATTGAAAATCATTTTAACATTTTGATGACATAGGGTTTTACCATAAAATAGTTAACTAATTTGGTTGAGAGTGTTAGAGTTCAAGGGCAACAAGGGTATTATATTATACTAGAGAAACATAGGTATTATAATACTGCCTCTATCCCTCCCAAAAAAAAAAATACTTCCAATTTTAAAAAAAAAAAAATTTGTCCCAAAAAAAGAGTCAACTTTTGTTGTGAAATCTTGTATTACCTTGATTAATAATGATAGTGCATAACCCAAATTAAAAAGTAAGGATAAAAATGTAAAATTATACATTTAATTATACATTAAGTGTTTTAAACCTTGTAACTTAAAAAAATTATATCAAATCAAAAGTAAGTTTTTTTTTTGGGACGGAGAGAGTATAAAGCATAGTTTGTAAGATCAGAATCCCCACGTAAGATCGATTTGAGGTAGTAGGATCAAATCGTAAAATCATAAGATCTTACAAAAAATGGCCAAAATAACTATAATAAGTAATATTTATTACATATTAGTTTTTTCACAAAAATAAGTTGTGTACATGTGTTATGTTGTAAAAAATCAACATTGTAAAAGTTATCATATATATATGCATTCAATATTTTGTCAATATCTATTTAACCGTAAACATTTAACATTTAATGTAATATTTAATAACACTCTACATCAAATAATAATACTGCAAAATAAAATATACAACGCATCTTTATGATTTAAATTACCACAACATAGATAATTCTACATTTTAATAGGCAAAGTAAATAAAATAGTCAAAACTTCAGTTAATAATACTAAATTTCATAATAAATAAAGTCCACTACAAATTTTAAAAATATGAATATAAAAACCAAATCCAACATCATGCTTATTGAATTTATTATCTCTAAAGCCAAAGTCATGAATATCTTTTTTCAAAATCTCCGATCTATAATCATCAAAACTAATAGTTTAAAAATTAATTTAATAACTAATTAATCATATTTTCAATTATCTTCTTCTTAACATATTGGAAAAAATAAAAATAAAAATCAAATACTTCATTGTTAGCAAGTATTAATATCTCCCTTTATAAACTTTTATGAGCTAAAAGATCCTAGAAACCATAGTTTGGGTTAGGCTCGAATCATTTTTTAGAAGACAACTGTGCCATGATTTTCTCTTTGTAAGAAACAAAGAAAGAGAGACAGAGAGATTCAAGGATTGAGAAGTAATGTAATTTGTAAAAAAAATAAAATAAATTCATTGCAAAATATTTAGAAAAAACTTGAAATGACCAAATATTACATGAGACATTTTTATGAATAATTTATAATTTAGCCAATATTCAGAAACAACTCAATTTTGCTAAAAACAACAATTTTGGTAAGATCGTGTAAGATAGGCAGGATTGTATGATCTCACTAGATCCCATAATCAATCCCATAGGACAAATGATCCCGCATTTATCTATGATCAATTCTGATGATCCACATCATACGATTGTACAAACTTATGATTCATATCGCGATCTTGGCAACTTTGGTATAAAGGATGATGGGAACTAGACGATCTTTATGTTGATCTCCTAATAATGAGAGAGAGTAAGATATTTACACTGCAGCTTCATATTTCGTCTTATTGGTATACCAAACGATAGTGACGAAAAAGATAATGAGAATTCAGATTATGAATGTGGTGCAAAGAGTGCTGACAACAGTGATATAGAGGAGTGATCTGAAGAAGACTCAAATTATGATATTAAGAGAATGATTAGGTAGATGAGAAAGCCATGAGAGTAGTTGGCATCATGAGCTTGGTACAACATGTTAGAATTGTGAGTTTAGAGATAAGGGAGCAATAAAGTGGGGCTGAGAGTTAGCAAGGTGTGTAGGGGTGAAAGAAGTGACAATAGTGGAGACAGAAATAAATTGGATATAGATCCAAATATGGGGGATGATTATGAGAGCTTGCAAGGGTTTGATAAGGAAATAGGGACTAGTGCACTAGTGTTTACTCGCAGGCATATGTTTGATTCTTCACCAGAAATACGCATAGTCTTCAAAATCTAACTAGTTAACACAGAAATACACAAAGTTGATAAGGGAAAACCATAGGTTGGATAACAAAGGTTTTTAGGGCTCAAGTAATGAAGGAAAACCTTTTTTTTTCACAACTCCTGATCAAGGGCATAGGGTTAGAAGGAAGGCATTAAAACTAGTTCAACGTTTAAAGGCAGACTAATATAGTCTTTTGCCAACTTATATAGTTGAGATGTATAGATTAAACCCTAATTCCTTTTATGATTATGAAAATGGTTGGTAGATTCCGTGATAGGACTATAAGACAATCTAGGTACTTATGAGAGAATCTACATGTGTTTCGCTAAAGTGAAAGCAGAATTTCTAGTCGATCTTAGGAAACCATTGTTCCTCGATGGTACATTTCTTAAAGGGTCCATGTGTAGGAGGTGTTGTTGACTGCAATAGGCAGTGATGCTAATAATGGATTTTTATTTTTATTTTTTACTTTAGCTTATGTAGCAATTGAGGGTGAGAACTCCTAGTCTTTGGTTCCTTACTATACTATAAGATCATGAATTAGATATTGTTAAAAGGGTGAACATTGATGAGTAACAAATAAAATGGTTTGATCCAAGTGCGTATAATGGCAAGGTTTAAAGGCAGACCAATACAATCTTTTGCTTACTTATATAGCTGACATGTGTAGATTAAACCCTAATTCCACCATGATTATGAAAATGGTTGATAGATTCCGTGATAGGACTACAAGACAATCTAGGTATGAAAGAATCTACGTGTGTTTTGCTAAAGTGAAAGCAGAATTTCTTACTGGTTGTAGGAAACTATTGTTCCTCAATGGTACATTTCTTAAAGGGGCCATATGCAAGAGGTGTTGTTGACTGCTATAGGCATTGATGCTAATAATGGATGTTTTTTTACTTTAGCTTATGTAGCAATTGAGGGGGAGAACTCTTAGTCATGCTTTTGGTTCCTTACTATACTACGAGATGATGATTTAGATATTGTTAAAAGAGTGGACATTGATGAGTAACAAATAAATGGGTTTGATCCAAGTGTGCATAATGGGGTCGAAGTGGAATTATTGGTGACAATTGATGTCAAAACAACAAGGTAGTTGATTGATAAACCACTGTTTCAATAGAGTAAGACTTATTTTAGAGTTATATAGATCTAGGAGAACTATGAAATCTAATACATGTAGCACAAATGGAAACCTTGTAGGACATAAATAAAAATGAAAAAATAACATTACAATAGAATACTAATCTATTTTGTGGTACCCTTCATTATTTTGTACGTATTTAAGTTTGTGTAGTTTACTTTTATTAGTTCTTAAGTCCTTTTTCTTTTAATTTCACTGTCAAACAAGAAACTATAATCAACCATCAATATACAAACTTTCTAAAAACTTTGCAATGCAAAGTGATGTGGACATCGAACCCTATCAAGGAGGAGATGCTAGAGACCCATTGTCCTAGCCGCTAGGCCCAATCACTTGAGCGAGAGCAAAGGAATTCAAATAAGTTGTCGGTATCATGGTTCAAGAGTTATGGAATAGTGACAATATAGGTTTAAGACTTGAAGATTCTAAAACTCTTTGGCGTAACACGATCACTTTTGGACCAACGAATTCCGATGACGTTGTAGATTCGGAGTCATTTAAATGAATTTTTAGGGTTTTTTTTCTATTTTAGACGAATTTTAATTAAGGGTATTTTTGTCTTTTTTGCCTTTTAGGCTTAACATCCTATATAAGGGTGATTATGAGTTTTTGAAGACAAACAATTTTGATTTTGAAATTTAATATATTGAAAGATTTTCTTTCTCTTCTTCGAGAGCTTCTTTGCAGCGATTAATTCAACTTATCGGGCAAGTCAATGAATTTCCTTGTTCGTGCCGTCTGTAACAT
The DNA here is from genome assembly GCA_020080225.1 of Gynochthodes officinalis. Lineage (NCBI taxonomy): Eukaryota > Viridiplantae > Streptophyta > Magnoliopsida > Gentianales > Rubiaceae > Gynochthodes > Gynochthodes officinalis. The sequence continues at coordinate 19,837,148 of CM034619.1, forward strand.
TGGTTGGTTGACATAGGTTCGTCCACAGGTCGCATTCATACTGAGGTTACCAACCACAGGTTCAATTGGGAGTCGAGGTCAATAATTTGCAACTCCTGGATCTTCGTAGAACGATCAACTCCCACATCGATTCACATCACAAAGAGACCAGAATGTGACCCAAAGAGACCTAAGGAAACCAAAATGTAGAGTTACATAGATTTGGGAGAACTATTAAACTTGCTATGTTTGGTACACATGAAAAGCTTGTGGGACATAAATAAAAAGAGAAGACTAACATTACAATAAAATACTAGTCTATTTTGTACTTTTTCGTACTTTTTTAATTTTGTATAGTTTACTTTTATTAGTTTTTCTTAGCTCTTTCTTTTCTTTTCTTTTTTTTTTCTAATTTCACCGTCAAATAATAAACTATAATCAACCAACAACATGCAAACATGCCAAAAACCTTCCAACTTGAGGAGACCAGAATGTGACCTAAGGAGACCAAAATATAGAGTTATGTAAATTTAGTAGAACTATTAAACCTACTACATGTATTACACATGGAAAACTTATAGGATATAAACAAAAATAGAAGACTAATATTACAATACAACACTAATCTATCTTGTGGTACTTTCTATTGTTTCGTACTTATTTAGTTTTGTAGTTTACTTTTATTGGTTTTTTTTAAGTTTTTTTTTTATGTTTTTAAATTTCACCACAAACCAAAAACTATAATCAACCACAAACATGCAAGCTTTTCAAAAAACCTTGCAAACAACACCACCACCACCCTCTAAATTTATAAGAATTTCACCGTTATTCACATGCAAAATTCTAATCAATTCATCAAAGAAAACAAAATTCCAAATAGGTCAACATTATTACGACCACCGCTATGGCAAATTTCATCATGTTTAACTAGAGTCTATATTTGAAATAAACCAACCCTTACCATGGATTGAACCATTAATATAGCTTAAGAAAGTTGTGTTTAAGATTGAGGTAATCAAAAAAATAATCCCTCACAAATTGATGAGTATTCTTTTTATCCCTCACATTTAAAACGATGAAAAAAGTGCCTCACATTTCATTAGTATAGTTTTTTAGTCCTCCGTCACAATTCCATCCAATTTTCTATCAAAATCGCGTGCGTGCACTACACGTTCTTTCCTATTTTGCCCTTAGTTAAAATAGCACGTGCAACGTATGCACGTTATTTTGACAGAAAATTGAATGAAATTGTGACGAATGACTAAAAAAGTATACCAATGAAATATGATGGATCTTTTTTTATCGTTTTAAATGTGAGGGAGGGATCATTTTGTTAATTACCACTTTAAGTTTTTACTTGATAATTTGAAACAGGAATCCTCAGCAAATGTTAATTTACCCTTTCATACCAAATTTCATTTTATAATCCAATCAAATCCATATCACAACTTAATTATAAAGATCTAGATTATAAAGGCTTTTTTTTAGTAAAAATTACAAAGACCTTTGTCATTTCTTAAATGTTTATCTATATTACCATTATTTAATTACACAGATAACTAAGTCACAATAATTTGAAAGACTTTTAGATGCAGGTAGGTGGAAACATATCACATAAAAATGCACTTATACCTAAAGAATTTGACTGGCAGGTGGAAACAAATGGAGGAAATCACAAGAACTTCTATATCACAGGAACAAGTGAAGGTTGGCTCAGCCGTATAGATTAAGTTCATTAAGGGCAAAGGATAGTGGGCGGCAAGAAAAGGGTCGGAGTGGCAGAAGAACAGTGGACGGCCGAGCAATGGAGGATGCAAGGCAAGTCAATTAGAGTTTACCGATTTAGAATAGAAAAGAATCAATGCAATCAAATCAAATCAAATCGACTCTGATCTGATCCGGTCCGATCTAAAGTTTTAAAAAAATTAATCCGACCCGATTTTATTTGATCCAATATGTGGATTAAAATTGAACAGCCCATTGAACTTCAACAATTAGGTAAGCTTTTTGAAATCTGCATGTTATTTCAAACTTTTATTTGTGTCATAGCCAATAGTTACCCACTTTCACCAACAATGCATGTTTCAAAGGTAATAAAATGCTTTTATACCCAACAATTTGTGATCTAAGAGTGCTGCTTTGAGTGAGTATTTTGGTTTTTCTTTTCTTTTCTTTTTCTAAATATAAAGACGAAAACTTTAGTAGAACCTTCATTTTTTTTCATTGTGTGCTATGCAGCTTCAAGCTTTTTGGGTGCTCTCTTGTAACATATGCATTTCTTGAAATCTTTTCTATATGCTTCTGAATTTGGTAATACATTTTACCATACATCATTGTTGAGGGCTTTTATAGAAGACTTAAACAGGTTGGGTTTGGGTTACTAGAAAATTGTATACAAAGTTAAACAGGTGTCTACAATAGTTAACTTTCAAATAGCCTAGTGGATGTCCAATGCACTCTAGTTTGAGAGACATTTTAAGCATCCAACGTAAAGTTATGTCCCCCAGTATTACAAAAATTAGAAGGAAGGTCTTAGATTTCTTGAAGAGCTTGTGTGTTGTGTATTTACTACTAGTTTCTAGGCATAACATGTGTTCAGTGATAATTTAAAATTTAATAAATATTAATTTTTTAAGAAAAAAATTATTTAGTTTTCAAAAAATGTAATTTATATTTTTTATCTATTTTATTGTATTTATAAACTATAATGTTCATTTTTAGTTAATATATTACTACCTTATAAAATTATATTATTAGTTAAAATATCATATAACATGTTTTTCTTTTTTTAAAAAAAAATACCATTAAAGGCATATAAAAATTTGTTTAGTATATGTATTTTAAATAGTAAATATAAAGCTAATTAGATTAATTGTTTAATTAACACTCTGATATCAAAATATATTACAACTTTAACTATATATAACTATTTATTTATTATTACGACAAAATTAAGTTATATAAAAGTATATTTGAATTAGTATTGATAGTTTTCTAGTCAAAATATTTAAAATAATAAATGGAGATCAAGCTAAATTATTTTAGATATTTATTTCTATAATTTTTTAATATATACTACTAAATAAATTTTTTTAATATGAATATAAAAAATTTAAGAATATATAAAAGAAACATGTAAGTGTAGACAAGTTACAAAATTTATATGATAATAGAAAAAATTAAAAAATTCTATGTATGATAAAAATTTTGATTCATTTTAGATTACAAATAATTGTACATGAAAGTAAAATTTAAATTAATAATAAGAAAAAACAATAAAAAAAACTTTTAAAGTAAATTAATATAATAAAAGAATACAAAAATATTTTCAAAATTTCACTTATTTAAAAGTGAAACCTACAGTCTGAACCTCTCATAACTACCACTCTTCTTTTCATATATATATATATATATATATATATATATATATATAGATTTGTAGTGAAAAAAATTCGATCAATATCTCTTTCATTTGCAAAAATAAGAAACTTACCATGTACTTGCCTTTTTTATCATCTTAAATGCAAAACCTTATAGAGATATTAACCCCTCGGTTAAAAACAAAACCCTTCCCTGACAAATTGTTTCTGTACAAAAATATAGAACTTCCTCCTCTCCTTCCGATGCTTGTATGGACAACAAATAAGGCTCATCACAAAGTTCCTACAAATAACAAAATAAGGACTACCAACTCTTCCATATATACATAATGAAACTACTGTTCTTGCTCAAAGTCCAATAATGCAAACTTTACATGCAAACCAATTTTACCACCTTCACTTGTCAGCTTCGCTGCGGTTACCAACCAGTGCCCTGGTGTGTCATTTGGTCCTCGTGCAATCTCTGCTGCATCAACATACTTAAGCAGCTTTGTGGATCGAACAGGCACAGGAGGACCATCAGGGTATACGCCAGAGTTGAGGGCAGCTGGTTGCTGCTTTGGAGCATCATTAACTGTCCGCTGTGTGAATGTAAAGGTTGTGCTCAGATTCGTAAGGAAATTTGACTTCCGTGAAGCTTCTGGGGAAACTGCCCACTCAGTCTTCCGAATGGAGCAATTTGGTATGTGAGTATAAAGCAGGCGGAGGTGAAGAACAGTCCTTGGCCAATTCCCCTTGCAGACAAGTTGTGCACCTGTTACTACAAAAACACCACTTGATTCTCCATTTATCCAGCTTGGGTCATGCTTCACCGCAGAGGAACATACATTTGAAAATCTCTTCCACCTGACTGGTTCTAAGAATTGGAGACCAGATTCATAGTCATCAGAACCTCGCCACTGACATGGCTTTGGCATGCTAGGGTCAGCTGAAGTGAATGCCATGGTATTGGGGAGACTTGAAAGATGTTGAACGTGTATTGCTAATCGGTTGCAATTTCTACCTTCTAGATAGAGCCGCAAGCCGATAACAGGTTTCTTAGCACTAGAAACCTGGACATTTAAGGGAGGTTAAATATTCAACAAAACCCATTGATACATAATAAAAGAAACTCTTAGCACAATGCTGGAAAAAAATGTTCCATGTAGTAAAATGGTAATATACAAATGAGAAGGCCTCATTTATAATTGGAAAATTTGTCTAACATGTATTAGGCCTTTTTTCCCAGTCATAAGATCCACTATGGAAAGTTCTAATATCTGAGTTTGCCTCTTTAAAAATCACAAACATATTGCAGCAAACTACAAAATTCTTCACACCTTTTCTGTTATTTAACTCTTGAAAGAACACTGCCCCAAGTTGGGCCAAATCAACATAGTAACAGTCCATCTCAAGTCCATAATCAACACGAAGGTTTAACCCAACCAGCATGCAAGTAAATTCTGAAAGTATTGTAAAAGCTCACAGTTCAATTCTGGCCTTTCAAAGTCATAACTTTCTAATTCTTTAGCATGCACTCCTCAACTTATTACCTTACCATTCTCCACCATTTTACATTGCAGAATTCTAAGGGTCATCTTCTGATGGCTTTTGGTTACTGGCTAATAAGCCATTTGCTGGAAAATAATATTATAAATGCCTATTAAGGCTTTAGTTCCAACTAGGGAAATATTGCCATTGTAAAGTCCATTTTCCTCTCAATGGACACAAATAGAGATGTGTCCAGTTGCATTATCTGATACTTGAATAAGGTTAAATAAACACCAAACACAGTTGCAAGCTTATTAGCCTACTTCATTTGAGACTTGAATCAGGTTCAGTTAAAATCAACTAAATCCACTTACTTGAAGCTTAGTACATTAAGTTCTTTAGACAAAGACTTAAACGTGTGGAGTACACTGGATGTCAGATGATGGCCTTCATAATAAAATATGTATTAACATCAAAAGAAGTATGTGTACTGTGGCTATAAAGCTTATCCTATGTTAGTATATAAAGAAAAAAATTTCAACTTCACTATAAAATGCTCTTTAATTTATGAAAGAGGAAACGAAAGAGGCAGCTGGTACCTGGGTGGAATTCACGTGAATTTTTGGACCCAGGAAACTAAATTGCAATGAGGGACATGAAGCTTTTCTTATCTGATGTCTTAGAGGCAGCTCACAGTAAAGAGGTGCCCACTGCCTAGGAACTTGGAATTCCAAGAAATACTGTAAATCCTCCAAAGAAGGCTTGTCTAGAAAACCAATATCACAATTAGAAGTTCACCAAACAGTCAATTCAAATCAAATTGTGCAAAGAATATGTCTACAAAGCACTTACAACGCAGATACAAGTTAATTGCGTGGCTAAGATAGCCACTTCCTGGAATTCCAGTCAGTAGAGAAGTAATAGGTACAAGTTTGAAGAGCATGGCCTCTGGATTGCTAGCCACTGTCTGAAGCCACTTGGAGTGGCTTTGTGCAAACACATCACCTCCTCTTTTTGACCATATAATTGTAAGTCCCTGCTCAACATTTATTCATAAGTTCATTACCATAGAAACCATTCAGGATTAATATAACCGTATAACTTACATCTTTGCTTGACGTTTCAGTAATACTAGTAAACTGCATGGTATGTGACTGTAACATACGACCGAAAACCTCAGGAACCTGCAAAAGGCCCAAGGTAGGTTAAATTGCATACCTTCTCTCATAATCCAAGTGAAACCTTATGATGAATATAAAAACTTACTTTTTTCTTTCCATCCTTTGTCTTCGTCTCCTGTAGAGGACTCGTTCCATCAGAGAAGATAATATCTCCAAGATCCTCCAAATACCCTTTAAGTTCAGCAGGAGGAATAGTTGAAGATGGTCTCTGCTTGATGCAAATTACATCCTGGCCTCCAACAGCAAAACCTACAACTATGTGTGTTCCATAAGTCTTAATGAACCTGCCCAAGAAAACGTGCTCAGAATCACAAGCCACAAGTCATTGCAGAGCTAAATCTGACATTGCATCAGGGCAAGGGCATGGAGACCAAGTTCATATTTCCTTATGAACAACTAGAAGCATCTAGAAAATAGATAGCAATTTTTAAATGCAAACAAGATTAAAAAGAAAAAAAAAAAAAGAAAAAATGGTTGCACCTTTCATAAAATTTTGAGGATGAATTGCAAAAGCAAAAATTCTATACTTTTTGTTTTGTTCCATTCTATTCATAAAGGGACAGATGGAGGTAGAAACATAGATACAGCGATAGGGAGGGGGAGAAGAATGAAGACTTTGTGATTCTAATTGGAATAGAAAATTCATAATCTCAACAATCGAAAGGATTAACTGCATTTCCAGATTGCTACGACTCCACTGCCTTTTTAATTATCTACACTTTCTCACATCATCCCACGTCATCTTTCAATCATGTCAATCAACTATTCAAACTTTAACTTTTTCAGATAGTTGGACTTTTTTACTCAAACTCCTACTTCTTACAGAAGAAGCAGCATGGTGTTTATGATTTCAGGTGCAAAGGCCATGCAGCATGGTTTTTATGTTTTCAAATACAAAGCTATTTTTTACTTCAAAAGATTACTTAGAAAATCTCTACACATTAAAGAATAAAGATCTAAACATTCCTAAACCAAAAGTTCATATAAACATAAAAGCACTACCTAAGTTCATATAAACATGTCTTCGCAATCACATTCTGTATGAAAAAGTTGAGACTGAACTAGGGCATTGATTAATTCCTTTTCCGAGATTCAACACTTCTTTTAAGAAGCCGGACTAAGTAAGAAATTTAATCAAAGTTGAGATTGTAGATTGATACACTTAAAAAATGAGAAAAAAACATAAAAGTAGATAATAAATCTATGCTAAGCAAATAACATGACTTATTTGTACCTGCTGCAACACAATTTTACAACAAAAGTTAGCAGTTAAAAGGTACTGATCCTTTTAACTTGGAAAGTTCTATGCAAGTGAAAAAACACAGTTCAAATGTATCCATGAAAATCATACCAGGAGATTTTATAAAATTATATATATATTTAGAAAAAGAAAAAAAAAGAACCAAAGTGATTCTTTAAGTTTCTGCATGCATGATTAAGGAATGCATTCTACGTGAGGTCAAAGAAAGTGCAGGCTATGAGAACAATTAATCCACAAGTGAACCAAATGTTAAGCCTTGCCTTTCTGTTCCTACTAGCTTCTTGCATCAATCAAATTCTGCCTGAAATATAAAAATTTGCCCATAGCATAATTTTTTAAAAAAATGTTTAGCATAAGGGTTATTCATTTTTTTTTTTTGGCACTTATTTTTCAATTTAACAACTCAAGGCAAGTGGCAACATAACAATAAATAGATACCTAGAGAGTTTAGCAGGATCCCATTGAGATGGTACGGACTTTTTTACTTGGTCTCGGAGTACTAATGGAGATGCTGTAAGGTGTAGATAGTACAATGAGATAAAATAACCATCAAAAGCAAGTTGTTTGACATCGCCAGCATCATTTAACCAGGCTCCACTTAAATCAAATAGAGCATTTAGATATCCCGAAGGAACCTTCCCCTGTATTGATGATTTCTGATTTAGTAACTCCGACATCTGCAAAATATTGATCACAAACTGTTGAGTTGATAGATCTGAAATTCACATATTTTGCAAACTTTACACTCTCAGGTACACTTTTCAATCTTTAAAAATTACCCTTTAAGAAAGAAGCACGATTGATGACGCCCTAAAGTATCCTGCTCCTTCTCTCCGACTCACACATTTTATCACCAAAGATAACAGGCAATTAACCATAAATATCTATGCGTTTAACCAAATTTATTCCCTAAACCCTAAACTTTGTAATGTGGATATCATTTCTTTAGTATATCAATTATTAACCACAAATTACTATGTGCTTCAGTAAATTTATACCCTAAATCCTAAACTCGTATACAATGCAACCTCAGGTACTATGTTATTTAACATATTAACCATAAATATTTTTTATGATGCAAAGATCAGATTTAATTTGAACAAGATGATCTATCGTTGCATTCAAAGGGGATTTAATTTCAGATTTAAAAACAAATTATTTAGCTTAAAAGATAAAGAAACAAAGTGATCACCAAGCATTTCGAAATTTAAAAAGTTATCTTTCACAATTCACAGAACAATTGTTTTTCCAACTGCAATTCAGAATTGTAAACAATCAAAATTCAGATGGGAGAAAACTAAAATAATTCAGTTTACCCAAAAATTTGGGAAGAAAAAAGAACCCGATACACTACCTGATTGAATTCGAGCACATCAGACTTGTATCGAATTCGGTCTCCTTTATCACACTTTATGCTCTCCGACACATTCGGGATCACCATTCCGGCACTGGCGCTTCCACCACCGCCGACTACAGCCGGAATTACGACATCCCGCCTATGCTTCTCATCCAAATAAACCAACCTGCCTCCATCAGGGCCTTTTTTAACGAACTTCAACCTGAAATCACTAGCAAAGTCAAAACCAGACCCTAAAGCCTCAACTGCTCTGTACTCAATGGGCTTCCTCTCATAGTCCTCCCTAAATTCAACCATGTCCAAAAACCCAACTAATATCTCAAAAAATTCCAACAACAAGAGGAAGATGAAAATGGGTTTATGTTGTGTAGAAATGAAACGGGTCTCGAGAGAATCCAGGAATTAATGATGTTGGAGTGGCGCGGTGATTATATCGGAATTAGGTGTAAAATATGGCGGATGATATCATAGGACTGAAACTTGAAAGGAACCCAAGAGGAGGAGCCGCTGACTTTTGACCGTCGCGGAATTTTCCAATTTTGCTGGCTTTGGCTTGGGCTCAGTCACAACACAAGTGTGTTTAAATTTAGGACAGCGGCAGTAGCAGTAGCAGTATGATATTGAATTCAATTCAACTGTTTTCTCAACTTTTGATATTCTTCGTCATCATACCTACTCTCTACGCGTGGAGTGGAGAGTTCATTTTTGATGTTTCAAAAAATTGAATACGGAGTCTTCTTGTTTTTCAAATTTGTTAATAAGGACATTGTACGATTTGAAATTTATAAATAGTTGATAACTGAAGTTTGATTAGTGGTCGAATGGTTAATATGATTTATGGCTCCATGAAGGTTTTTTTCTTTAAGAAAAAGAACCTTATTAAGAGAATTTTTATTTTGATTTTTACTCAAATAACAACCTCAGTGTTCAAAATTTGGTAATTAGGATGTCTTGCTTCCTCAAAATCCCATTTGACAGATTTTCATATTTGTTTCAAAAACTACGCCAAAGAGATGGGTTTTTTTTTTTTTTTTCACTTTTCATTCACACATCAATCCTCAAAAGTCCAAAATGAGTAATTAAGTTGCATTTGCTGCTCCTTTAAAATCAAGGAATGAAACCCTTCATCCTTTCCCTTTAGCAATTGAGGAGTTTAGATTTTGTTGTCCACTTACTGTGTATTAATAATGTAATGTCATTTTATTAATAAATACTAAATTTTAATATGAAATACTTAATGTGTAATGGAGTTAATAAAATTTCGTCATTTTATTAATGAGATACACACAGTAAATGAGATAGAAAAGCGATTGAATGTGTTTGTTGATCTTTTATAAAGGGGACTGATATTTTCAACCCTAGTAATTGGGGTGCATATCTTTCTTTAGTTTGAATGAATGAAACTTCTGCCCTCTAAAATACTAAAGTTAATCTTTAGTAGGAAAAAAAAGAAAGTTGTCAAAGTCTACGAAGTTCCCTTTAAGTCGAGTTTTCTAATGAATGCTGGAGGTTAAGACTAGTATAAATATCACTTAAATATTGACTGGGTGCAAATTTAATACTATGTAATGTTGCAGTAAGCATAGTTTTTGCAGTAATTATGCATAAAACTAATGAAAAGACAAGTTGAATAGTTCAATGCTTAAAATAGTGCAGACCATCGAAATTAATTTTCAACTTATTTGTCATATGTTTATGTCTCTATCTGCATTCTGCAATAAAGGATTTCCTTTTGTTGCTTTTCTCATATCATAATCATCATGCCTAATTACTGAATAAGGTTTTCTTTTTCCTTTTTTCTTTTTCAGCTTTCATTAATGTGTCCACTATTCAAACCCATGTACCTTCAATCCTGCGTGACGATAATGTAGGTCTAAGATTAAAATCATAAGGCATAAGAGTGACAAAAAAGATATATTTTTAGATTGATCAGACTTATCTCTTCATTTCACAAAAAAAAAAAGAAAAAAAAGAAAAAAAAAGTTATATTTGAATTAGGTACAACACTCTAAATTTATTATTGAATTTTTAATTTTCTTTTTTCCCCTTATTTTTGAAATGTAAGCTACACATACTTATTAATAGTAAGAATAATATGCTAATTTTTTCTAAAATATAATTCTTTTTTTTAGGACAAAGAAAAGTTTTAGAAGTAAATTTTTTTTTAATGGAGGGAATATATAGAAAAATATAGAAGTAGTTGTAACAATAAATAGCCTTGGTTGCTATGTTCATCTCGTATTGAAATATGGAAGAACATTTGAATGTGAAAAGAATTGGTACAACCAACACATTCCTTTGACTGGCATTTATTGCCTATCCATCTCCGTTGAAATAATTGAATATAATATATGAACATAATAGTTATACAAGTTTTAAGAGACAAACCTATATTCTAGTAATAACCTACTTCTATTTAAATATCTTGTTCAATTCTTCCTACATTGACCAAACACATGCTTTTCTTGGTTTGGACAATATCACTATTTTTAGCAAATTGACGTGACCATATAAAAATACAGTCCTTTGACTAAGCATTTCATAGTTATGTTTTGAGAATTTTGTTACAATTAAGGAATTTTCAAATTTTGTATTTCTGAAAGTTCTCGTTTTGGCATGTTTTCATACCCAAGCCAAATCTAATTAAGTTTGTAACATCTATTTCATCATATCTCCTGTCATTTTGTATTGAAATTCAAATTTCATTGTAGTGTCATTTTTTTTTTCATTTATATTGAAATCATTGTAACTTATTTGGAAAATTGCTAATATTCAATTTTATTTAGGGAAAATAGAAAAATTCCTTATGACTAAACTCTTAAAACAATGTACCCTTTAAAACTACTCTCCAATTATATCTTCAGCCCCTCTAACAACAAAACAATCGCTAAACTTTTATCCCACTATGAGCGATTGGTTATATAAATTATATCTTGGTATTATTTTCTATTAAAACACATATTTTGTTTAAATTGAGATAATTCATGCATTTTGTAATAGATTCTTTCCAAGTTTTTTAAACATTCTCCTTCTCTTTTTAGTTTGAATTAATAATTCTTTAGTCTCTAAACGTTGTCTTGGTACATTTAAAAGTTTCCTATGCATGTATCTAAACCACCTTAAATGTATTTATCCCATTTTTCTCATCTATTAGAGGTACTCTTACTTTTTTTCTAATACATGTATATTTATTCTATTTAATCTAATATATTCACACATCCATTTCAACATGCTCATTTTTACTACCATCATTTTCTATTCATCTTCATAGTTAGTACCCTAAACTCTAATCCATAAAACATAGCTGGTCTTATGGCTATTTTGTACAATTTTCTTTTCAATTTCATTACAATCACAAAAAATAGAGGATGCACTCCTCCAATTTATTTAACCTATCTGAACTCTATATTTTACATCTGTATTTTCTAAGAAGATGGATCCTAAATATTTAAAACTTTTAGATATATTTAATTTATACTTGCAAATTTTCACGCTTCATTGCTTCTCCTATGATGATTAAACTGACACTGCATATATTTAGTTTTACAGCTACTTAATTAAAAACTTTTCGACTCTAATGCCTCCCTCCAAGTTTCTAATTCAGTATTAATTCACTCGTTTTTTCATCTCCTTGATCAAAACTATATTGTCTATAAATAATATACATTCAAAGATTGTTGCCTGCATATGCTTAGTAAGTATGTCTATTACTAAGGCAAAAGGGTACGGGATCAAAGAGGATCTCTATTGCATATCTATAATATTTGAAATTTTCTTGATATTCGCATTGCCATCATTAAACATGTTGTTATGTTTTTGTACATATCGTTTATATATTTTAAATAAGCTACTCTAACTTCTATCTTTTCTAATACTCTTCATATGATATCAATGTTATTAAAAACGCGTTTTTACTCGTACGATTTTACGATTTTACGAGTAAAAATCAAGGGTCCGATTTAACTCGTGTTTAAAATCGAAAATTGGTAAAATCGGAATAAAATCGCGTCTTTACTCGTAAAAATGGTAAAATCAAATGCGTGTCGGCGACTTTGCCAAAACGACAAAAAGTCGCGTTCGATTACAAACGTCAAAACCCAATTTTCACCTTTTCTTCTCGTCGTTTTGTTCCTCCTTCGTCGCTTTGTCACACACTCCAAATTTCTCGTGGTTTTGGCGCCGAGTTCCGGAGTTCGTAAGTCCGAAATCATTGAAACAACGAGAGAGATATAGGAGAGAGAAAGAGAGGTGTCCGAGGTGAGACAAACCTGAGCTACCGAATAACTATAAGCTCTTTCAATCTCTTTTCTTTGGATAAAATTTTTCATTTTTGGGGTGTAATTTTTGCGTTGAATTTGTAGTTTAGATACATGTATTAGCTGTGATTCTATTATTTCTCGCTAGATTTTGGTGCAGAATTAATGTGCTACCGAGCTTAGGGTTTTAGGATATTCCCACTCAATTGGGGAAATTTTTACATTTTTGTTGCTATTGCTTGTCGAGTTGAATTTTTGTCTTTTGCGGTTGTTTAATTCTTCCATTTCACTATCTGGATTTTGCTAGCTTTGCTTTCTTTGGATTCTTCCATTTCGATTGTTGAAAAGTTTTCGTTTCTTGGCATTTTCTGTTTTTGTTTCTTGCTGCATTTTCTATTTCGCTTTTTGCATTTTTGGTTCTAAGTTTTACATTTCGCATTTTTCGCTCTAAGTTTTACTTTCGTATTTTTGTTCTAAGTTTTCATTTCTTGGCATTTTTAGTTTTTTCTTGTTGCATTTTTGTTTCGCTTTCTTGGCATTTTTTTTTGTTTCTTCTTGCATTTTTACATTTGCTTACATTTACGCATTTTTGTTCTAAGTTTTGTTTCTTGGCATTTTTAGTTTTTTTTCTTCTTGTATTTTCTATTTCGCTTCGCTTTTCTTGGCATTTTAGATTTTCATTTCGCATTTTTGTTCTAAATTTTCTGTTTCTACATTTTTGTTCCAAGTTTTTGGCATTTTCAGTTTTTTTCCTTGCTGCATTTTCTGCTGTTTCTTGGCATATTAGAAGTTGCATTCCTGGAATTCACGGCATAGGCGATGAATGTTAATGTTTTACTATTTCATCACCTATCACAAGGGGTATAATATTGGTTATAGAACAAGTGGGAACATAGGCTACAAGGCAGTATGGTGTTTGATTTTTGATGGCTGTATGTGTGCTAAGTTTTGTGGGTTGACTTTCTTTGTGCATTGTTTTATGCCATAAGTGTGCTCTGAATATTTCTTTGTGTGTGTAAGTCTATAGGACTTGGCATTCTTTATTGAGAAGCGATTACATAAGTTGGAAACAAAATTGGCTTTCTTTAATGACATGGAGAATGTGGTAATGAGAGTTCGAACAATTGGAGAGGTCAAAGCAGAGGCTTTTCCATGAGCGAGCTCAAATAATTGCAACACGACTTGGCATATCACCTTCTAGGCCGATGGCACAATCCCTACCCATCAATCCCGATGGAGTGCTCTCATTACCCCTCTAACAAATTTTGGTTCACATAATATTCGTGATGCACTGAATCTTTTATTCGCATCATTGAGGAGTCTTGAGAGCAATCATAGGACACAGAGTGGTGAGGAAATTGGAATTGGCATGTGATTGTATGCATCTACTTGGAAGAACTTCTTTCAAAGCCTCTAGATGGTCAGAGGACTTTCTAATTACTGCTTAGGGTATGTTGATTTTATTTCATTTGCAACATGTTGTTTCTTAGTTGATCGTATTCCTTAGTCAATTGATTTAGTGTTAACAAATTGTAGTTTTTTGAGTATTCATGTTTCTTGTTGTTGGCAAAGCTCAGAGGCATGTTCTATATTTACAATTTAAAAGCTTAACTGTCTAGCAAGGAGTTGAGGCTTTTCGTTCCACCAATTGTCTGTTATTCCTCTGTTTAGCACACGGTCCGTTGGTTTTTGCCAACGGCATCCAATAAGGCTATGTTCATGATAATAGTAGTTTACATTTATGTCAAAAAAAAAAGTCTATAGTGTGAAGTGCAGGTGAAGAAGAAAAGACCGGATAAGGACCAGAGATGGTTGAGGAACTAGCCAAAGAGGAGTAGGGGCATGATGCTATTTATAATTATGATTATTATTAATTTTTAAGTGTGATTGATATTATTCTTTTTTTGAAATTTTTGTATTTTTTATAAGTTTGAACAAGTTTATAATTTATAAATTTAACATATTATATATAATATATTTATTATATTATTTTTTATAATTTGTAAACTCTTACGATTTTACGATCCGATTTTACGATTCGATTTTGTGGATCCTTCACCGATTTTACGTAAAAATGCGTTTTTAATAACCTTGTATGATATCACAATTAACTTTATCAAATGCCATGTTAGGATAAATAAATACCATTTACTAATCTTGTTTTTTTCCTTATAATATTCACATAATCTCCCTTTTAGGCATGTGACTTCCATTATAGACCTTTTTAGCATAAAACCAAATTAATTTTTCTAATACACTAGTCTTATTTCTCATTTAATTAAACTTTTTTTTATTATTAAATCTTATATCCAAAGCTATTAACCTATGTTGAGTGATGAGATTTTCTCTAGGTATTACCTTACAATTTTTACATAATTTTCTATTAACATGTTTGGTTAGAAAATAATCAATTTGTAACTTACTAAAGCTACTTTAAATATAAATAAGTGTTCCTCCCTCTCTTTTCAAAAAAGGTATTACCCATATGACCAAATCATAAAATATTGCAAAATCTAAAATGGTTTTAACTTTATTCCATAACTATAACCCCCATGATTTTTATCATACTCCTTGTTGCCCTTCCTGACATTCCCATTTAAATCCCCCCCTATAACATTTTTTTTTTCATTTTAGGGGATTGTTTGGATTAAAGTTTCTAGGTCTTTCCAAAATTTAATTTTAATATCTTAATTTAATTCTATTTGAGGTATATATATACTAACAATATTTATAGGTTCATTTCCTTCATAATTTTAAGAGCTATAATTCTATCTCCTTTTCTAATTACTCCGACTATTTCTTCGCGAATGATGAATCTACAGTAATAACTAACTCATTTTTCGTTCTATCCTTTTCTTAATATCAAAATTTATACCCTAAAATATCTAAAATCTTAGCTTTCTCACATACATATTTTGTTTCTTCAAGACACAATATTTATGCATCTCCTTCTCATAGTATTAACAACCTCTATAGTTTTACCTGTTAAAAATTTAATATTCCAACTATTAATTCTAATAGTTTTATTCTTTCTATATTTTTCCTTTTTTACCCCTCCCATTAGTGAATGAAAATTTTTGAACATTTTGCACCATGCTTGAGACCTCATGAAGGTAAAGTGGTCCTTGCCAAAAAATTATAGTCGAATCCTAGGACGTGTTCTATAAAGTGGGGAGTTTGTTAATTTTTACATGATTGAAAATATGATTCATATTATTAAGATTGACAATTTTTATGTTGACTGTTAACCTAACACCACATTCCTTCTTTATTTGGACTTGGGACTGTTCATGTTAAAAATATTTAGCATGTAGATATATAAAATGTTTAAATATATATGAACATGTTTAATATGGGTGGAGTTATCTTGACCTTCTCTAAAAATTTAAACAAATTGTTATGTAAAAGATTTAATATTTTAGCATTATTTTTTGACAAAATTCTCTTATGATATCCTATCTTGCATTTGTGTTTAAGCATTATACCTTTTCTTCAATGAAGGGATAAGGAAGAGTAAAAGACTACTCATCATCTTTTTTGTCCTTTAATGCTTGAATGAGTGGATTTTAACAAGTCAAGAGTGTCTCTAAAATGGTGGAGAGACTCAATTTCATATACACAAACAAAAGAAAAAATACTTTAATTTTTTCCCTTCTCTCTCTTTTTTTTCTTTTATATTATCATGAAACTTGTAGAAATAGAAATAGAGATAGCAAACAATACAAGAAATAGCATTTAGGTTAGCCTATTAGAAGTCACATAATTTGACATCTAAATTCTCATAAATGCATTTAGGTTGAGCCCTTATAAATCACACTAGTAGGTTATAACCGTGCAATGCGCAGTTTTAGAGTGCCCACAATAAAAACTCTAAATATGTATTATGAAGAATTATGGTAATTTATGTCAACCTGACAAGAAAAGGGAGTCTCAAAACCTTTTGAATTAATATGCAAATCTAAGAAGCAGATAGAGATAGTCCCAAAAAAGTTACAATTTTAACAATACAACACAAATCAACCATAATACGTAAAGATTATCTTCAACCAGTACATCGAAGCCAAAGGCAATACATCAAAGCTATTTTATCGAGTTGTACAAGGCTATGTAGAGGCAAAAAAAAAAAAAAGACGACAAAGATTTAGATGACCATAGCTTAAAATATGTGTGTGTGTGTGTAATAAAGAAATTCAAAATAAAATAAGAAAAAAAAGGAAGTAAAAAAAATTAACTTCCATTAAGACAGCATCGCAAAGGGAACACAATCGATTACGCCCAAATAAACCAGTCATATTCTTCTTTCTTTGCACTTGATGTCTTTTTTTTCATTTGCAAAAGAAGAAAGGAAAAGGAAAAGGAAAAAAGGGAAAAATCTGAATTAAAAAAAAAAGAAAATAAAGGGGAAAAATCAACAGAATAAAAGGAGAATGCACGATTAAAGGAACAAAAGAATTATTTGGCCGAAAGAACCAACATCTTCTTGTTTCCAATTTGTTGTCTATTGTTTTTCATTAATTCATATGGAAAATAAGAAAGGAAAATGAAAAGAAACTAAAGAAAATAGCTAGAAAAAAAAAAGTTTATATATGGTTTGGAAGCTTGAGCTCAATTACTTTGACTTGACAACAAAGTGCATCTTTTCCACCATACCTCAACATTCATTGACAAAAGCTAACACGAAAAGCAAGAAAATTGACAAAATCCTCTCCATTCAAACAAATATATTCGTCAAATGACCAATTGAAACAAAATAAAGTAGAAGTCTTTTAAGGGCAAAACCCTATCATAGTATTTGACATGAACAACATCATAACCGTTTGGCTACTACTCAATTTCAGCGAAGGCTATGATCCTAAAACCGCAATTAATGCAGAAAGTACCACAAAATCAAAGTACTACTATTAAAACCCAAAAGAAGAAAAATAAAAGTTTGCTGAATTTAGGGAAAATAATTGAACATGAAAAAGAGTCAATAAATCACCGAGTAAAAAGGGGCCGATGCGAAGTCTAGAGCAGAGATCTAGAACAATTGCGCCCATGGGTTTGCCTTTGCACCTGTGTCTAGGTCTCTGCAACATGCTTTCAAATTTGCCTAGGTGATCCTTTAAAAGGAAACCAGTAAGTAAACTTAGTTTTCAATTTCCTAAAATTACAAAGTGAAACAAAAAGGCGTTGGAATTAATTACCAGCCCAACACCTTGATGACCATATAACAAAAGTTGAGACCTATATACAAGAGGAATTACAGAGCTGTATGAAACCAAGGAAAGCTTGGTAAGATATTTTCTAGCAATGCGTCACCTTGTGAATTTGCTTTACATAGAGTAAGAACTTGATGAATATCAACATTTGCAAAGTATATGCACATGCTATTTTTGCCTTTCCCCATTATTTGTCTGTGAATGGTAATAAATGGCATTACAAATATTGCCTTTTGCATGCTTCTTAAGGGATGCAATAAAAAACTACTAAACTGAAGCAAGAACATACAAAAGCTTGAAATGGAAAATGCAAAAAATTGTAATTTTCTATGGTGCTGACTTAAGGTAAAAAATGGACTAAAAACTACCTAACATTAACAAAAGATTTTGAGTGAATATACGCAACATTTGAATGTCAACACTTTCAATATTCTTGTGTCCTCAAAGTTGCAAATCAACACAAAATTATGATCCAGGCATATAAGATATATTTTGATAAAGTAGTAAGCAAACCTTTCAAACCACAACATATTCTCTCACTGGCAAGTTAAGCTCCACATCAGATTTAGCATGATATGAGTATATGAGCTATAAAAAAAAGAAAAAAGAGAACATAAAATCAACAACCATTATAAGGCATATATATTTACAATCTCATTAGAAGATTGTATCATTTACTTACCCAAAAAAGTAACCCAAGCCATTAGTTGAAGAGGGACGGCTAAAGCAGTAGCAATGCACTGTCGAAAAAACAGAACATAAAATTTAAGAGGGATAGCCAAGGCAAAACAAACCTAAGCAAGACAACAGGACAAGGCTAAACACAATGCATGGCCAAGGTAGAAAACAAGAGAAATGCTGAAAAGAAAAAGTAATACAAATGTACATTCAATGCCTTTTTCACAGGGAATTGATATATTTGAATGATTAGAAAGGAGCCAACCTAATAGCTAAAGAATAGAGATGACCACGTTATTATCCACCATGTCAATAAGTTATCCATAACACAATAAGATGACATGATAGCAAAAGGAAAAGATCATGGAGCCTCAAATCGCTTTGAATCAGGCAGCAAATCAGATACACAGACATGATAATCTCTAAAGTTAAAATAGCAAAAAGAATCACAGTAAGCTATCAATTGGAGCCACCAAAATAGCAAAAACTATCGACTAGCCCAAAAAAAAAAAAAACCATTGAACAGATAAAAACAATTCATCTATTATACCAAAGCATGTCAATCACAGCACATATGTAAAATACAGAAACAAAGATTGGTGGCCACAAAACACAACACAAAAGGGGAAAAAAAAGAAAAGAAAGAATAAGTCCCATGAAGGTTTGATGGCTTCTCCACATGACAACCAATCTTAACGTGATGGCTTCTCCCTTAACCACAGAGCTTCAAATTCCTGCAAAACATCTGGTTAGGATTTTTTTTTTGTAATTAGTAACTGTAGAAAAGTTCAGACATTTTGGAAAAGTTTGGACTTCCCTTCCTCAAACCCAGATAGAAACTTTGAATATATATATTTTGAAGAATTAAAATTGAAGTAATACAAAATATAGATGGGCAAAAATGAGATTCTCATTTAATGTACTGTTAAATATATAATTTTATATTTTTATTTTAAATTATACATTGTCATTTGTCATTATTAATAAGAGCAAAACAAGAATTTCACACAAAAAATAGTTACATTGTCTATAAACAAAGGTTACCAAATTCGCTTGCTTTTCCTAGGTGGATACCATCAATTATTGATGCATGATTAAGGGAATATGAGAATATATGGCAACTCTATCATCCTTTACTGGTTTTCCACCTTCAACTAAGCATAACCAACACTTCCTACTACTGTTAAGAATGCCATATGGGTTGAAAAGCCTACAAGAGAAAGAAGGCAATCCAAATACGTAACATTAGAGCAACAATTTATTAGTTCAAATTCAGTCCTGCACTTCTTTGTGTCATCAAAACTATATAGAGAAACAAAGTTTAACAATGGCATGGAGAATTACAGGCATTGTCAGAACCATTAGATATAACTTGACAATATCTATTCAATGCAATCCACAAAATTTTGAATTCAAAATTAGGAAAAATATGCAATTGCAAACCAAGTACAAAGTTATTGTCACCGAATTTTTTAGTAACATTCAGATAATTACTACTTTTTTCTTCTGTTCAAAAAAGAAATAAAATACGTTCCCTAATGAAAAAGATAGAAAAGACATCTAGTGCAACATTCGGGCAAGGAAAAGATAGCAATCAAAAATTGGAAGAAGTGCATCACTCAGGCAATAAGATTTGGGAAAAAAAAAACCAACATTTCCTGATGAACGGTGAAAATTGAAGAAAAGTTGAGTGATGGGGAGAATCGAAATAGCAGAGCTCCAGTTTTGCTGCAAGAAGGGAAATCAGATGCAACTTTCTTATATGCGCAAGAAATTGAAAGAAAATATTGAATTTCCAACATACCAATTTGTTGAAGCATAAACACTTTCATATGTACCATGCCGTATGCCTTTTTCACTGTCTGGATTATTAGAAAATAATCAACAATGTTGCCTTTGTATGAAGAAACAAACACACATTTCAGACTAAATAGAGCCAAGCCAGTAGCAACGATGGACCAAATTTTGGTGAAATGCTGCAAAGGCTTAATGATGTCTCTCTTTAAGGCATTTGAATTTTATTGTTGAACTTTTGAGAAACGTTGATTAGTAAATAAGCTTCTCACAGAAATATCTACTTAAAAAGCATACACATTGTGATCTAAAAAAAATAACCACAAACATAACCTTTTCAGCTAAATCAATTAACCATCCACAATAAGAAAAACCACTATTAGTAGCAGAAATTAGAATCCATCACTCCCCAGCACAACTACAGCACTACTAATATCAGAAATCAAAATCCGCAACTTTGCAGATCATAAAATCTAGAATTTCATCAGTTGAGAAAACAACAGGAATTCAATCAGGGAGGCCAAACATTACTACCATTGCTACAGTCTTAAATCACAACAAGACAATGGAAAAATGCAGCATTACTACATTGTTCCTACTAGCAAGATTTTAAAGTAACAGAATAACAAAGAAAAGAGATCAAAGCACCCTATATTGTTACTACATGGTCATATATTTCCACTTCTATTAGAAAATAGTAAATTCTAATGCAAAATACTCACAAGTCTCACCATAGCGAAGATTGAGGGAAGAGATGATGTTCCCCTTAATAGATACAACTTTGCTTTCCGCTGCTGATGCCTATCAAATTAAACAATCTAGTTAACCAAAAAAAAAAACACATAAATGTTCATATTTAATCTACAAATGTAGTGTACGAAAAAGACTGCGAGGTAGACTAGTCCATGAGATAGGAGTCAAACGATGTCGCCACCACCACCACCGCCGATTTTACCGTCTGTTTACTTTTCCTACATTCCACAAACCCACAAAGTCATGGTTTAGAAGTTGGGTGGTTCAAACTGGCCCACGATATCATTAAATCTTGAAAGAAATGAATAAAAAAAAATCTATGTTTTTTACAGAAATTTTTGTAACCATAATATCAAACCTTTGGAGCAATAATCTAGTACCTTTGATGTCTATGTGTTTTTGGTTAGTGATCAGTTCAAAATTGAAAAAAATGCTCTTACCAAACTCAAATAGACTTTCATACACAATAAGAAGAAACACTTGAGCAGAGATTGATATTGGCCAATCCCCGAGTATATAAATAGAGATGTTAACTTTCTCCTAAAAAGGTAAAAACCTGATTGATTGCCACATGTCTAACTCTTGTTTCTTTTTCTTTGTTTTATAAAATGAAAATCTTGATGCAACAAAACACAAAAAGATGGCATAAACCACTTAGACTTTTGTAAAAATGGTTGGGAACTACACAAGCAGCCTTCAAGGATAGGAAAGTTAAAAGAATGTAGAGGATGGCTGGTATGATTGTTGATGTGGGTAGGCCCGCATGAACATTTTCAAACTGATCGATCAAGGATCATTTTTTTTTGTACATGTAGTAACAGAGGGAAATAAAAACAACCAAAGTTAGCTACATCATGCAAGCAAGAGTCTAAACCAAATAAAGCCATAATTTTTTAGTTTCTAATCACTGCCCTTAATAAATAATTAAAACGTCCCTCCAAATTTGTTTGATCGGCTAGAAACCAAAACTTAAAAATGCAGTGACCATGCTTGCCAGAGGAATCGAGATTATGTTATTGACTATTCTCGTTGTTGGGAGGGATTCCCCCAAAGTTGCTACCAGGGATACTAAAGCAACTTTTTGGATTGTCGAGCTCCATTCCAACTAAAAGTATTAAAGGGTACAAAAAAAGTATAAGCATTCTAACCGGAATGAAGAAACCGAATACAAACATGGAGATGTTACTAGCCCAACTATTTTAGTGATTGTAAGGTAGCTCCATTCCTATAGTATACGAAGATAAATTTATGGGTGTTAAAAAATCACGTGATAATAGTAGAGTTATGTTTATCCATAAACACGTATTGCTGAAGATGATGTTCTTGGGGTATCAACTTGGGACCTATGCTTGACCTCGAAGATATCAGTTAGGCATGAAACCCGATAGTCGGCACGAGTTTTAGTTTCCAAGAATTCTAGCCAAGACCTGAAGATTATGAAGACATGAATAAGTGGATGAGAAAACAAAAGTAATAGCATTTGCGGACGCAACTTTTTTCATTTGATTCATATTTGGTCAAGTTTATGATCCAAGAAAAAGAGTGGCTCACAAGTCAGGTAATACCTTTATGCATTTTTTTCATTATGTTAGTGATTAAAAATGATTGCTCATGATCAAACATGTTTTAATTTTTTCCAACATATTGATTTATATAGGTCTATGCTTCGGAGGAGGATCCTTATAATTGGACGCAAAGATGTATCTATTATGGAGACGTTGTTCAATGTAAGTTATGTTGATTTCCTCAGTTCATACCTCACTGATCATCCTCTATAGTTATACATGTGCATGAGCATCTTATATGGGAAATCAACATGTGTTGACAGATTGATATGAAGCAGCTAGATGTGTTCCAGCAGGCACCAACAGTTGATGACTTGGCCATGAAGCAATTTGTTGGTTTAGTGCCATACGAAATTGATTGCCGCAAAGTGGAATTTGTTCTATTCCCTTTCCATATAGATGGCAACCATTAGATATTGGTCAAGATGGATGTTCATAAACAAATATTCAATGTGTATAACCCAATGGACCAAGAGGGGATAGGGCAAAAATTAAATTACCTTGTTCGAACAATGCCGAAGATACTCCAAGTATGTGAATTTCACACCTACTTTGCCAAAACATCTTCAAGCATGAATAGTTGGCAGGTTGTTATCGAGGAAGATTTGGTCCTTCAAGGCAAGGGGTTAGTATCTAAGATACTCATACTATGTTTGTGTCACTTACTTGTTTTAATGACTAACAACGCACTGCTTTGATTATTTTAGAACTGGAGACTGTGATGTCTTTGTGTTAAAATAGGCTGAATTCATCATTCATGGGGTGCCATTTAATTCGATTACTCCTGAAAATACAATGGATGCCTGTAACGAGCTTGCGGTAGCACTATTCGTTCATGCAAGACATGAGGACTCTAGAATAGCAGAAACTAGGGAAAAAAACATACATAAATCCCGAACATGAAACGAGGATTTATGATTTTCTCATGGTGTAAATATACATTCGTTCACTTCATACCCTAGGTGTGCAGCGTGTGCTACATATATACATTTCAGTTATGTGAATGTACATTATTTTCATATATACATTCACTTGTGTAATTACACATTGAAGGGGTATATGCTTGTAGTTTAAACAGGCCAATAGTGTGTTAACGTGGTCATCGCATGCTCGACCAATTCTCAACTAATTATTGGATGATGCGTGACCAAAACTCGACAAATAAATGGGTGATGCTAGACTAAAACTCAACTACTCGACCACTTGACTAATGATAGTGTGATCTTCAACTAAAATTCAACCAATCTTAAGGTGAACCTTGACTAAAACTCGACCAATCTTAAGGTGATGCTTGACTAAAATCTCGACCAATTATTGGCTTATGATTAACTAATAAATGACTAAGGCTCGACTAGTAACGAATTAGAGTTCGACTAAATTGGACTCAAATCCTTCGGTATTTACATTCATGCCTTGATCTTATTACGTTATAAAGAAGCAACTTATACTTCAATTTCCCTCCAATTTCTTATCTTCTTGACCAAAAGAAAAAAACTAACCAACACTCTTTGTTAGCTATGATTGACCAACCTTAGAAATATTCAAACGAAAAGCATAGAAGCATGGATTTCCAATTTTCTGTTTAGCTCGCATTTTTCTCCCCAAACCTAGGTACACTATTTAGGTTTCTTCTCTTTATTTATGAAGGTGATGCAACGTGGGAAATCCAAGAACTAGGGCTCGACTTGTTTACCCAAGAACTAGGCTCAACTATTATATCCATGAATTAGGGCTCGACTATTACGCATTTAATGGATTATTTATGCATTCACTTCATTGCTTATGTATGAATTTAATTTAACTACTTGTTTATAGGCTAATTTGGTTTCTTATTTATGGTTAACTTACATTGACTATTGAGCATATATAATGGTTCTTATGGATTAATTTCATTGTTTATTGATGGATTCGGTTGGATGTGTAGGAATGGCACACATCATTAGGTGGTCTATTCATGTTTTTTATGGGGGAGAATGGATTGTTGATCCCATAACAAATTATCAAAGTTTCATTAATTACAAGAGGATTGAACATCTTTTGTTAAAAGAAGAAACAAACTTCGCAGAACTAGTGAATATCATCATTCATGTCCTGGAATTAGATATTGAGATAAAAGACAGACTAGTTATCGAATATCTACCCAAGTACTTGTCTAAAATCTCCACTCTCCCCATCAAGAATGATGACCACGTTCAGTGTTTTTTGAATGAGATTATTAGATGATCCGAAAATGTCAGGATCCCAATATGTGTTACCGTTCGATGAAATGAAACATCACATGCTGAAGATAGTACTAGTAATTCATCAATAAAGCGATTAAGTTCTGACAGTCTGATATGGACTAACGATGTTATTCCTCCAAACAATTTGGATGAGAACCTAGAAAGCGACCAAGTGTACGATGATCGTGGAGCAAGTGATGAGGGTGGCGTTCCAGTTGAAGAGCCCGTAATTGTGAAAGATGTAAATATAGATGGCGAGCAGCCAAGGACAAGTGTGCCTGTCGAGCCAGTTTAAGAAAGCATTCAAACACATGAACGAGTAGTTGTACAATGTCATAAAATAACAAGGTCATCGCATGCGGACAGCGGGACTTCTTCCAATAGATTAGCCACCGTGATAAATGTTGCGGTAAAAGATGCATTTGAAACAAGAGAGCATTTGTATATGAGAATGAGTATGCTAGCCGTGAAACATTTCTACAAGTGGAAGGTTGTTAGGGTAAATAACAAGTACTAGTACCTACGATGCAAGGATAACAATTGTAAATGGAAATTGAATGCATTTTCTATTGGGAATTCGAGTGCTTAGAAGGTCACTAAATATAAAACAACCATACATGTCAGTCATCTTTGGTTCAGTATAATAATCGACAGCCGAACAATAAAATAATTGGTTCGTGAATCAGGTGTAAATACCAGGATGTATGTCGGTCATATAAATTTGGTGAAATCATGTCAGATATTTGTCAAGAGTTGGGTGTGAACATAATGCACAACAAGACTTGGCGATCAAGGGAATCTGTGTTGGATGAAGTGAGAAATCAATTTGAAGATTCATATAGAATACTTCCATCTTATTTGCATGTTCTAAAGGCATGTAATCTAGGTACTTTTACTGATATTGAAATAGAAGAATATGGAAGTTTCAAGTATTTTTTTTTCTTATTTGGAGCATCACTACATGGATTTCGTATGCGTATGAGACTAGTTATTGTTGTTGATGCTTGCTTCTTGAAAGAAAAATACCTTGGGTCATTACTTGTTGCCACTTGCATGGATAGTAACAACCAAGTGCACCCTATGGCTGGGGAGTGGTTGATACAGAAAATGATGCCTCATGGGAGTAGTTTTTGCAAAAGTTGAAAGTTGCAATAGGTGATGATATTGATGGATTGGTGTTTGTGTCTGACAGACATAAAAGCATTGTAAAAGGTATATCAAATGTTTTCCCAAATTTCTTCCATGGAGTGTGTATCTATCATATAAGCAACAACTTGAGAGCAAAATTCAAACACAAAGACGTGCTCCCATTCAATGAGATGTTTGGAATTCTTTCACTGCAAAATTCAAGGGTGTGCGAGTATTTAACAGAGGTCGGCATTAAACGATGGTCAAGGGCATATTCTGAAAGGAGACGATATACTATAATGACCATTAACATTGCAGAATATCTTAATGTATTGTTGAAAGATGCATGGGAATTACTAATTCATTCTTTGGTTGAGTACATTTGGAACACGCTCTAGAGATGGCTTTATAAATAGCTTACAACTGCTAGCAAACTAAACACACTGACAACCCCATACATTGAAGATGAGATTGCATTAAGGATGAGAGAAGCACAATCTTATGCTGTTGAGCAGGTCAATATACACCGATGGTGTGTACGAGACATTGCAAACCGTACAACTACAGTCAATTTGTTACAACAAACGTGCACGTGTCAAGTGTTTGATATGGATCAACTCCTTTGTGTTCATGCATTAGTTGTAGCCCGTCGTCGACAAATTAACCATTACTCCTTATGCTTGCCATTTTATCACACCAATGCATTGTTATATGCTTATGTAGATCTTATTCTGCTGGTTGGTGAACCTAAGGATTGGATTGTGCCTGAAGAAATTTTATCTATTCAACTAGCTCATTTGGAACCAATGTCAAAGAGTGATAGGTGCAAGAAAAAGGAAATTCCTTCAATAGGTGAGGAGAAAGTTGTAAAGAAATGTAGTTGTTGTAGAGGAAGCGAATACAACCGTAAAACTCGTTGTAATCCATTCGTGTGTAGGGCGAAAAAGTAATATCATAATGATGTATGTGAAATTTCATAAGATCATGTATGTGAAATTTCATAAAACTTGCTCTAATCCATTTGTGTCTATTTTTATTTATTGAATTTCATAAGACCATTTTTATTTAATCTTAATGATGTATGTGAAATTTTAACAAATTTAGCAATAAATAACAACCTTACAAATACGCAAAACAATATCACTCGACCTAGTGCTCCACTGTCAACTTGACCACTAGACTACTCGACATATAGCTTCACATATTACTCGACCGTCAACTCGACCACTCTATTACTCGATCTGGTACTCGACCAATTATTCGACCACCCTAGTACTCGACTAATAACTTGACCTATTACTTTACATGACGCTTGACCTATAACTCGACTTAGGGCTCGACCTATGTGTTAATTTTTTATTCGTTTTTGACCTATGCTTGACTAATTTCTCGTTCAAACCCAATTCAAATGTAAACAAAACCATCGTGGCCTTCTTGCTTGAAAATGATGGTCCTCTTCGCATGCGTGCCATATGACAATGGGGTTTGCTTGAAGTGGGAAGATGAATGGGTGCTGATAAATTCATGATTGTGCTATGGATTGTAATGAGGAAATGATGAAGATGGTTTCACTCTTCCGACCGTTTTCAATCTTTATGTTTTCTTTCATTTCAGACGCACTATTTCTTTGGGTTTTAATGGAGATGGGCATTTTGATCTTTATAGCAGGTTAAACAGTCTTGACCTGCTATAGCCGCAAACAAAAAAACAGAGTGCTATATTTGCAAAGTTAACTAAAAAAGGTGTTATGTTTGCAAATTTTCCCGATATGTTTGAATTCAGTAAAAGATTGACATAGGAACATGTTGTAGTTCACACTACAACATCTAGTAAATTAATGCAAATTAAAAGGTAAAGTACACAGAACCATCCAACCATCACAATTGTCAATTGTTTACACTTTGAACTACTTTCTTGATACATTCTTGTTTGAATACTGGATGATTACATTATCGCAACTTGCAATATGGCAGTTGACTTTGTGCTAAACTAATAAGGCAGTCAATTTCCACGGTTCCCATCGACCACTCCTCACTATTTCTTTAACTAAATGAAGCGTCCTCAGCCAAAAATAGTTAACTCTGCCATGCATTCTATGCATTCCATAAATTGTCAAATCTTCAAGGCTCGCGACAGACTTCAATCCATCTGGAATCATCTCTAGATTTTTACATTCCGAAATCATCAAAGAACATATTTTTGGCATGGCAAGACTATCCATCACCAAAACTCCAAATTGGATAATTAGAAAAGATGAAGAACTCTAAGCTGTGGAAATCCCCATCTTTCCCCATGTATACATCAGGTCCTAATGTGAGAATTCTCAAATGCTTTCATTGGGTCATCCCCAGTCTTATTTTTTCCAAGTATTGGACAACAATGTTTTGTTATATGCATGGTTCATATTCTGAAATTTGTTCATTCTCATTAGCTTCCACATTTGGCAGATGAGGAAGTATGTCTCTAACGTGGCTGCAGCTTACAAAGATGTATTAACTTTTGTGGTGGACTGGCATACATAGGTTTGGTGCCTTGGGTGTGTAATGATGCATCCTCGTAGTCTGTAGAGGGTATGGAAAATGTGAAGGTAGGAATATGGTTCTGAACTCTCTCATATATATATATATATTTTTTTTAAACAATCTTGTGTTATTACATCAATCATGTGCTATTACATGAGGGCCTATTCTATTACATGAGGTCCCTATCTATCACTAAGAGGGAGGGAGATCGATGGGAGAGGAGATGACAAACTAGGGGTTCGAACCCCTGCCCTTTTGGCTCCAACAACCTTTGGCAATATCTCTTGAGGTTGAGATCACCAATGACTTCCCATTTTACATGTTTGGAATATCTAAACAGAGGTATTACTGATGCAGACTTGTTGCAGAGAGACAGATTATGTTCTACATATGGACTCTTGTTTATATTCTCAAAAACAAAAACCTAGAGTCTGCAACCAGAAAAAGGACAAAGTTCTTGCCTAAAAACACATACTATGATAAGGAAAACGAGTTCAATCATTATAAAATGCTCTAGACGATTGAAATGTATATCAGAGTACATAATGGTTTATGTATCCAACAAAAATAATGAATCTCTATCAGTTGCTTGTCCATGGAATACAACTTCATATAACATTTTCAAAACAAGAAACGTCCAAGAAAGAAATCCAGTAAGATTCCTTGACCAAGATGTGTTTGCAGCATAAAATCCTTGTAGCTCTTGGAAAGCTAAGAGATCATAACCATCTGGAATAGAATAACTAGTGATGTGCATACCACTTTTATAACCTTGCAACATCCCTTCACAAGATCAGAAAAGATGAAAGTTGATCTAGTAAGATGTGAAGGAAAAAGTACTATAAACAAAAATTGATCACTGAGAAAGGATCACCTAGATGCCTGTTGGCATCAAGTGCTTCTAACTCTTCAAAGCTAAGGGATCATAATCTTCTGGAAATTGGAATATGATAACGAGTGTGAAAAACCATAGCAGAGTAGGTCCAAACATCTTTTAACTTGATCCAGAGCAAATTTACAAACATTTCATATCCTCAAACGGAGGATCCTGGGAAAGCATTAGTCAAAACTACAAAAATAATTTCAAACTAGTATCAGATACTCCCATAATAACATAACTTTAAACAAAGCAAAGCTGCAAAATATACCAATGATCATATTTTACGTGGACAATACCGCTATTATAGCCATACTATTAACCTTTATAATATCAGAAGGATGATGTTGAGGTAGTCATGAGATATAAAGGGTAAAATACTCCACAAAATCTTGACCACATAAAGAAAGCCATGATTTAACATGAAAATCAAAATCAATGTTGAAAGAATTATGGAAAACACAAGAATGATATTACGCAAGAGTCCTAACTTTTGTAGACATGAAAGAGACACTAGTGATTAATAAAAGTAAGGGGCAGGTTATGATGAAGTTGCAAGATATTTTATTTTAGGTTAACTGCTCCTAGAGAGTAAATGCATAAAAATAATTACTGAGAAAAAGATTACATGACAGGCTGTAGTATTCATTGAGGATCTAATATGGAAATTGAAAGAACATGTTGAATTTTGTAATAATCCTCTCTTTCATGGCCATCTACCACTAAGACCCTGTCACAAAATTCATAAGGCATGCCACCAATCCTTAATTCTTTCAGACCTCTAGCAAACTGCGATCCATGTGGAATCATAGCAAGTAATTTGCAGTGCCAAATTCCCAGATGAAAAAGATTAGGCAAAGATCCTTCATCCACCCTCCAATGCTCTAAATTGGGTAATCCAAAAAGTACTAGAGATCGAAGTTGAGGAAAGCCTGGTTCTTGGCAAATCAAGTATTTCCCCACATAAGAATTATGTCCTAACAAGAGGGATCGCAATTGAGGAAAATGCCTTAGCACTTCCATTGGGTCTTCTTCCATATAATTGTCTCTTAATCGCAATACACAGGGCTTGTAGGAGATGTTGTTCGTAATTTGGAAACTTAACTAACTTTGCATCGAAGTACAAGCGATGAAGACTTCCACACATTAACACATTTCCCAAAAGGTGATATCCTTTTTCTGAGCTGACAAAATCACAGTCACCAATAGAAATGTTTATCTCGTATAGATTTTGACCCTTTGTATTGATGTAATCAATCAAAATCTGAAGGTTATCATCATCATTCACTCTTACATAAAGAATTCGAAGATTTGCCAATTCTGAAAGATCTGCAATTTCATCCATCTCACATTGAAGTGCCCAAAGTGTCTCCAGCTCACTCAAACCATGAAGTCGAAGTTTTCCTCCCTTAGTGCAATGCTTGTAACTAAAATATAAATGCTTCAGTCGTTTCATTTTCCAGACAACATTTGGAATTCTTATTTCATTTTTGACCTGCAGATCAAGGGTCTGTAATAATGGCAAGTCAGCTACAGATGATGGCAATTCATCCAATTTGCAATACTTTAAACTCAAGATCCTAAGGTGGATCAAGTTGCTCAATTTTAGGGGTAATGTTTGCCCT
Organism: Gynochthodes officinalis; assembly: GCA_020080225.1. Lineage (NCBI taxonomy): Eukaryota > Viridiplantae > Streptophyta > Magnoliopsida > Gentianales > Rubiaceae > Gynochthodes > Gynochthodes officinalis. The sequence goes on from CM034619.1 coordinate 19,868,397, forward strand.
TCAAAATCAAACCTTCAAACTTTAGCACTCTCAGCATCTTGAAGTTCTGTATAACCATATCCTGCGGCCAAATCATTTCTTGTTCCCAAAATCCACTTACTGCTTTGAGGCAAAAAAGAGATCGGATTTGTTTATAATCCTCTTGAGTACTGATCCTGGAAGCAGTATTTACCTCATTGTCAATGTGGATGACTAATCTATGAACTGCATGATTAGGAAAAAAAGAAGAACCAAACATTGCCTGCTTTACATTTTGGAAATTTATAACATTCACGAATTCTTCTTGTCTGGCTTTTTCCAAACACAAGTCTCTCATCATGTCATGAAGGTGACATGAAAAGATCCTTTTACTTATTGAAAACTCGTCCATTTTCAGTTGAACCATAGACCTATAGCCTAATTCATGCAAATATCTTTCTGCAACTTCAATGTGACAAAACCATGCCTTCTGCCATCCAAAATAAATAGAGATGCTCTGCTCTAATTTCTTCATCCTCTTTAAAATTGCCCAAATAAAGGAAGCATAGCTTCAAATGATATGGCAGCTCATTATAACTCAAAGACAAAACTCTGCTTTCTGATCCTCCATCAGTCTCTCCATTGTCTTCCATCTTGCCAAGATATGAACCAATATGTCGGTTCACCATTTGCCAATCAGCTAAAGAATTCTTATCCTTTAAAATTCCTCCAAGTGCAGAAATGGCTAATGGCAGACCTCCACACTTGGATACCATTTCTGTTCCAACATCCTCAAAACTGGGTACGATCTTGAAATCTGAAAGTGAATGTCATACTAACATGAGCATTTTCCATAAACTCATCATATTATTCATGAAAGACCATTTATTTTTGCCCTAATCTACTACATTCCTCTACAAGCAATGTTAAATCAAACTAGATTGAGGCAAATTGACTGTTTTTTCTCGTAAAAATGTACAAGTAATTGTATACTCAGAATATGTAAACTCAATTGCTTGATTCTTTACCAAAATAGGTGCAACTTAAGAGTGAAATATTGTTTTAGCTCCATTTCACTCTCTACTCCTATGTCTATGAAATCTTGCCTGAACTTGTTAGAAACATTATTCAGTTGCATGCATACCATCAAGAAGAAAAAGCAAGCTATGCAAAAATTAGCCCGACTGTAATATGAATAAGAGTAATAATAAAGATACTGACAAACATAGTGACTTTGTATAGTGACTGACGTAGCAACCATGAATAGACAAAATTATCCCTAATTATTTTATGTTTTGTAATGAAGACAGAGAGATGATTTTGTTTTTTCATAGTTGCCACGTCAGTCACTATGATTTGTCACTATCTCTATCATTACTCTATGAATAATGTATACTACACGTCTACAATAATTTCTGACCTGTTCTCCTTGAAAATGCTATCTTTTGAAGCAACTCCCAGCCTTCCACTTTACTCAAGCACTTAAGCTCATAGAGAAATCCAATCTTTGCAACTTTTCTATTTCGAGTAGTGAATAATACTTTGATGTCCCCTTGAGCAACAGGAACTGCAGCAAGTATGCTTTTCCAGTCATCTATTCTCCAAATATCATCCAGCACAACCAAACATTTTTTGTCCATCTGCACTTGATGAAGTTGTTGGACTAACTCCCTACTTTCCATAAATTTTACATCATCCTTTTTCTCAAGAAGAAGCTGCATCAAGAGATCCTGTAAAATCACTTTGATTTGAGCTTGTTGTGTTATGCAGGCCCAAGCAAACCGTTCAAAGCTGCGTTGAACATCTTTATGTTTATATACTTTTCTTGCAAGAGTTGTCTTCCCAAGACCACCCATTCCCCATATAGAAATGATATGGTGGTGCTTGTCATCGTCAGTGATGAGTGACACTAATTTGGTGATATCATCCTGCATCCCAACATAGTATTCCTCAGCTTCATGGGCATAAGTTTGTCGAACCCATTGTTGGTATTGTTGATTCTCATTTGATGAGCTATCTCTATCTCCTCCAAGGGCTCTAACATCATACCTTTGGAGACTTGCAGTAACATTGCTCACATCACTTTTGACTTTTTCAATCTCAGTTCCAAGTTTATGAAGAGATCTAATCTCACCAAAAGTGCCAACGGATCTTTTCAGAAATTTCTTGATACCACTTCCTGATGATTTCTTAGCTGCAACTTCGATTGCATATGTCTCAACAAGATCTTCAATCCTATAAGCAAGACTTCTTATTTCCCTTAACGATTCAAGTAATGCTTTCATCCTTGCTCTGTTTTGTATTTGCATCTTTGAGGAAGCACAGGATTCGCTTCAGCTCTTTGCGAACTTGTTCAACTTGAGCAGACACCCCAGAAAGAAATCTTGCTTCTTGCACCAACAAATCACGAAGTGTTTGCAGCACAAGATAGACAATTGCTTTAGCCATTTATTTTAAAAATGAAATAAAATAAACTAAAATAAAAAGTAACACAAAAGATCGTGAAGGCAAGACAAGCTGAGTTGATTGGTAATCAGCTGATGGGATGGCCTAGTGTTATTTCATTCGGCTGCCTTAATTTTAGCATAAGACCTCCTGATTGGTTCACAATGGAATTTGAGAAAAATTATAACAATGCCCATGGTTTACGCAGAACCATTTTCCTGATATGGTAGTTGACTTTGAACTAAGGTATTAATGTACCCCAGCAAAGCAATTAATTTCCTCGCCCATCCCCAATGACTACTCACCATTTTTGACTAGATGCCGGGTCCTCATCATCTTAATTCTTCTTGATTTACGCATGTTATGTCGTGTCAAAAGAAAAGATGGATGGGATATAAGAGAAACATGACAATGGGACAAAGCATCCTGCAATATGCTTCATTACTACAATATTTTGGAGTTTTTTCCTAAAAAATTGTTATTTTAAAAAAAAATTAAAGAAAATATTAAGGTTTAAAAAAGACTTCCAATTTTACAGAAGTCGGAATCCAAGTCGGCATCCAAAGCAAATAAACAGTAACAATTTTTTTTATTTATTCCAATTTAAATAAATAATGATGTTTTAATTTTTTTTTAAATAATGAAGTCGATTCTTAAGAAATTGACTTTAAAGCTGATAATTCGATCGATTTGAAATTTTAAAGTGGATTTTGAAAAAATCAACACACAAAATAAATTGTACTTAGATTATACATTTTTTAAACAATTTGAGAGATATTTAAATTTATCCTACATTTTACACCTTAATTTTAGAAAATTTTGGATTTATCCCCAATGTAGGGTCTGCAGCATTTATGCAAAAGGTGTGTGTTTTTGGATACTAATTGAGTCACAAAATGTTGGTTGCTAGAAGGCCAACTCTTTTTCCAGATAAGGTAACTTAGTACAAGTTAGACTTTAGAGACCATGACATCCAGGACACAAAGAATATATTCCCTATGGTAAATGAAAATGAGGTCAAATTGAATAATAATGATTTACGTAAAGAGCCTTTACAGAGACTACCTACATGCCAATTGTGTCTAATTTTCATTTTTTGCAATTCGGATTATGCAAAAGGTGTGTGTTTTTGGATACCTTCTTGTTTCTATAATCCTCAGGCATGATTGTTTATTTTAAAACAACTTTTGCAAATTGTAGACTGATCAAAACCTCCCCAAAAGAATTCTACTTTTGAAAACATTTTGGTTTCAAATGAATATATCATACTTTCTTTTTCTCTCCCTTTTTCTCTATTTCGTTCCCTTCCTCAATGATTTTATTAGTACTCATGTTATGGTGCAAAAGTTGGTCAGTTATTAAACTTTCAAAGCTCTGAAAGTAGAATTTCAAAGCTCTAAAAGTCAATTATTAAACCCTAAACCCTAAATCCAAAAACACACCCCTTTTGCATAAATGCTGCAGACCCTACATTGATGGTTGTAATGTTGGGAAATTTTTTGCATAAAGTTAATGAAATGGTTAGAAAAATAGTGAAGGTCAAATATATGTAATTTTATTCATATAGCACTTTGATATACATGATACAAATAAAATGGAATTTAATTCATGTATCAAATTAATATATTTGACCTTGTTGATAAGTTGCAAAAGTTGGGATAAATACAAATTTCTCTAAAATTAAGGTGTAAAATGTAGGATAAATTTAAATATCTCTCAAATTGTTTAAAAAATGTATAATCTAAGTATAATTTTTTTTGTGTGTTGATTTTTTCAAAATCGACTTTAAAATTTCCAATCGATCGAATTATCGGGTTTAAAGTCGATTTCCTAAGAATCAACTTCATTATTTAAAAAAAATCATTATTTATTTAAATTGGAATAAATAAAAAAAAATTGTTACTATTCATTTGCCTTGAAGTTGACTTCCAAGTCGGCATCCTGATCGACTTCAGAAATTGGAAGTCTTTTTTAAACCTCAATATTTTTTTAATTTTTTTAAAATAACAATATTCATCACTTTTACTCCAATATTTTGATAACAAAAAATCATTCAGGCTCCATTCGGTACTTTGAAATTAAAATTAAATTAGAATTGAATTTATTATATTAGAATTTCAAATTATTTGAATTATTTTGTTTGATAAATAACTTAAATTAATACTAAATTCATTTATAATTCCAAATTCTTTGTTTGGATATTAAAAAATTACATGTTAATTAAAATTTTAAATATAACTAAATTTACTAATTATATATAAATTAAAATTTCAAATACAACTAAAATTTACTAATTATGCATTTAAATAAATACTAGAATAAAAGCTACTACATATCATATTATCCATTCAACAAAACCCATATCGCAAGCAAGTAACAAAAACTAGCCAAGGAAGGGATAACCAATAGGAACATACAAATTACCTACAAATCGTGTCAATCTTTCATTAAATTTTTTAGGAGAAATAACCAGAAAATCAACAAAATTAAATTACTAAAAAGGCATTTAGCTAGAACTACATTGTATTCTTTTAAAGCAAAATGTTTGACTGAAATTCCTAAATAAATATCTTTGCTCTCCTCATCTAAATTTGAAATTATAGCATAATAAGTATCATGGTAGAGCTCCAAATCCAAAGTTACGTTAAAAGATTTACACAAAGTCATCCCTTGACAACAATAGTTGATTCATCACGAAGATTTAGCTTTGAGAAGCAATATCTGTGGTAAAGAGTCCCATCAACTTGCCTGAAAAAGTAGTACAATTAACACCATTTCTCTTCTTCCAAAAATTAAAAAGAAAAAAAAAGAAGCAAAAATAGGACTATATTCATGGAGACACAGAGAGAACCATCAAGTGCATGCCACAGCCCAAGATCCCCAAGAGCCCTACGGTCACCATCTGACTTTGCCCGCCAAGAGCCATCAGGCTTCACTTCAATCTGATTCACATCTTCTCCAAAACTCCCCAAATTTTACCCAACAGAGAAATGACCACATAGCTTAGTGGTGAAAATTTTTTCTAATGATGTTTTATCTAAATCCAATGGACAACAATACCTTAGAGGTGATGCGATTGAAATATGGGTCTATGATGATATTTTCCAAGCAGTAGTTCTTGAGGCAAATGGGGCATTGCCACTGCAGTCATGTAAAATATAAGTCAACAGTGAGATTGGGTAAATGGTGGTCAAAAAGTTTGTACAAATCCCCCAAACACCCAAAAAGCAAAAGAAGAAGAAGCAGCTTGCCTTCCTGGACCTCATGTTCATTTCCACAAAAACCTCAAGATCAAAACATGCCACGTGAACACATGGTTTAAATCTTCCAGCAGCCTTCATTCGTGAACCACTCATCTGCCACATAATGCAAACCATAAGAAGCAATATTTCAACCGAAGTAGTAACCTCCTCACATAACAAATCCAAGTTCAATCAGGTAGCATAAGACCTGACACAGAGGTTAAAAATGCAATCAGGTCAGTGTATCTATTTAAGCTATAAAAGGCTTTCATAGATTGCTTAACTGTTTTGCATGCATTTAGCACAAAGTGTACCTTTCTAAAGAATTAAAAAGTTCTTACTTCCAATTCATAATTTATTACCAGCAAACTACATAAAAGGTTTAAAAAAAGTTTTGCTGCAATGAAGAATAACAAACAAACACGGAAGACATGGAAGATATCTTATTCTTGGAAACTGTTTCCAATTGTGATTTCAATGGATAAAAATCACAAAACAAAAAACATGGAAGACAAATGTAAGCTCAAGATATCTTAATCTTGGAAACTGTTTACCAACCAGCAAAGATTGAGGGGAAAGAGACGTTGCACATAATGCCTTATTCAGATACAAAACCAAATGTTGTACAGAACCTGTGATGGGAAAATATCCATCTACTTGTAGGTCTGGATATTGTGGCCACTGCATCCTGAACGGAACTTTGTCATTAAGAAGCATGCACCAAGCCTAAACAGGGAAACACCAGTACAATTAACAACTGTAGGCAATATACAATAGCCAGGTACATGAACAAACAGATAGAAATATAATAACAATGCTTGATTTTCAATTGCACATAAATATACATAAAATCGTTAATCAAAACAAATGACCAACCTGGACATCATATTCTTGCTTCAACAACAGGTCCTTATCTGCCCCAGTAAGCTGAAATGTTTTCTCAATGCTCTGAACAGGGTTTGAACTGGAAGATATACAAATTTCACATAAGCTGTGGAAGCATTTACTAAAGCACTTACCTAATCTTGTTTAGAAAAGCCTATAAGGTTAATAAGTTATTACAAATCTATTCCCGCGAATAGCTAATTCTATATGCAATAATTCCCGTGCCTCCCCAAACCCCCAGCCCACTTTCTCCAGTAAGGTTAAAGGAACTAAAAAAAAAAATTTTGCCAAAATTTTATCAAATATTCTGGACTAATGGGGAGTAGATAGCTGTCTTTAATAATCCATCCCTGTAGATAGTAATTATAGGTTGCTAACCCAGGAAACAGCTAAGATATTACAATCCAGACCCGTAGCAATATAACAATACAGTAATATATGTCCAGGAAGCCACAGAAAAAATAATCATCAAAATAGAGACTTGCCTCCACGACCAAACTCCAAAGCTTTTTACAAGAATAAGGGAACAATAACCAATCATTATATGTATTTCTAACATATGCCAGTAAAAGCGTATTCATGTCTCCATGGAATGTAGTATCGCTACTAAACAGAAAACATGACTACAACAGAGCATTCCTAATATACTGATTCACAACCAAGATTACAAAACTGTGGAGGATGGTCAAAAGCACATCAACTGCAGCATTTATCTTAAAGCGGGAAATAAAGAAGCTACACGGTTTACCCATCTACAGGAATATGTTATAATGTGGCCCGAATTGTTGGGCTTAATTACATTTTCCGAATTGGTTCCTACTACCTATTTAATAGTGGAACAAATCTTAACTGTTTATTTAGGTCTGAAAATAAAGAAAGACTTTTCAAAGTTAAGTTCGATTTTGATTTTGTATCAAATTGACCAGCTAAAGGGCAAAAATTGTAAATTTCTGTTGATAATTTTTTTTTATCAAACAAATCCCCTTTCTGTTCAAATTCTTGGTAATCAGTAAGAATACTATGAATCCAATTTATACCAACTGTCTTTATTAAATTTTCTATCGAAGTTTTAGAGGGTAAAAACATTTCTTTGATTCTTCTGCGATATGCACCCTTCAAGAAGGGATCATACATTTTTGGCAAATATTTACTTTTCGTATCGTCATTGTAAAATCTCGTTTTTATTTCGAGTATATTACTTGATGGACATACCAGATTAAAGTTAGGGATATATAAATTGGTCCTCTCTCTGCCTATTAGGGTTACAAACACCGAACACAAAATGTTCTCCATCAAAACAGTCTATGACAGAAAGAAGGGTGAAGGAAAAAAAACCAATTTTGACGGCAAGAGGTGGTGTTTCTCAATCTCTTCTCAACGATTATGTCTTCTGCATCAGGTACACAATCCTTATGACTTAATAGTTTGTGATAAATTATTTATTCAAAGATCCTGCCTTTATGTTTACATCATGAAGTTTAAGATTTAACAGAATATACTTGTAATCATTAACTTCATGGGATATAATGGATTGGCCATGAAGTCACCATTTTGCACTCGATTTGACCCATCTATAGACACAAACTAAAATCACATACAAGTATTCAATCTATGGATTCTCTTCCTACAGCAATACACAGAATTTTTCCCTTTTATAACTACTACTATTAGAACCCATTTTCTCAAAGGAATTCAACAGATTTTTTCCTAAAACCCCATCTTTAGCATTATCACAAAAGTAACTAAGAGTAAGCTTCTGAGGGCATCCACACTAGCTCTGGCTGCGGCCACGCCACATTAGCACCATATCAGCTCATGGTCAAACCAGTACTATTTACGCAGCCATCATAAAGAAAAAAAAAAAAAAACCCATGCTAGTTGGCCAGGAGGCTGTCACTATTTACGCTGCAATTATCAAAAATTTTAATATTAATAATGCAACTTATAATTTTAACTATCATATATTAAATAATTAAAAACATTTTTTGGAAAATAAATTTACATTACATTAAAATTTAAATTTAATAATACACTTAAAACATGAAAATAAATACTCTAAATTAAATATGAAATACTTAAAACAATTAATGGAAAATAAATTTATATTACATTAAAATTAAAATTAAAATTTAATAGTACACTTAAAACATGAAAATAAACACTCTATATTAAATATGAAATACTTAAAACAATTAATGGAAAATAAATTTACATTACATTAAAATTAAAATTAAAATTTAATAATACACTTAAAACATGAAAATAAACACTCTAAATTAAATATGAAATACTTAAAATAATTAATAGAAAATAAATTTACATTACATTAAAATTTAAATTTAAATAATACACTTAAAACATGAAAATAAACACTCTAAATTAAATATGAAATACTTAAAACAATTAATGGAAAATAAATTTACATTACATTAAAATTAAAATTTAATAATATACTTAAAACATGAAAATAAATACTCTAAATTAAATACTATAACATAGGGTATGACAATATAATAAATAAATTACTACTACATCCCTAAAAATTCCCTAAGCTTATGAAACTGTTTTTTTTTTTTTGTGCGTCTAATAAGTTTTCTTCTCTACGGTTTGCAAAAGTAAGCCAAGCTTGGAACTTTTGCTCATGTCTCATCCTTTCCATTTTTTCTTGATAAGCAATTCTATTGGCCTCCATTTTTTTTTTATCTCCAAAGCAATCTTCTCCCTCTCGACCACTATCATCTCTTGGGAGGATATGCCCATCCTTTCAATTTGAGGATTTTGCGAAAATAATTGTATGCCGACCTTCTGTTTTCCCTTATTTTAGCCATTTTCACACCCATTGGGCGTTTTGCAGGGCTAGTAGCAGTGGCTTCTAAATTGATTTGAACATCTTCACCAATTGGAGACAATAGGTTGATAAAATCATCATATGTGCGTGATCTCTTCCCGCTACTAGTGGTGTTTGGTGTTTTGAGGGTGTTTGAATCATCAAATGGTATATTCGAAATAGGAACATTTTTTTCAATGCAGGATTCCCACTTGGGATAAGACCTCAACAACTTCCTATGCTCCATAAATTGAAAAATTGAACCCTTATTTGAATGCTCCCATATGGTGAGTGCATTTCGGATCATATCTTGATCGTTCATTCCACTTCTTTTTACCCTTTGTGACTCTGCGAAAATTTCAACCCGCTTTGACACAACTGCATAAATTCTCCTCCACCGAGGTCTAACCTGGGCCAAGTTTCTGGGATTGATGTTAGCATTGTCTTCCTGAGCATATCTATATTGTGATAGTATATCCTTCCACATTGTAGAACTCTTTCGAGATGTACCTATTTTCGGATTGGTTGTGGTGTTAATATATGTGGAAATCAGAGCCGTGTCTTTATCAATTGACCAAATCTTCGTCTTGTTTTTGCATTTGCAGGTTCAATGAGTCAATATTCGGTTCTGCAAAATCTCCATCGTCTCTGGAGGCATCTTCATTACAAGCTTGATGTTGATAATGTAAATTATCAACATTTGTAGGAATTCCACGGTTTGGTTGAGGACTAAAATTGGACATCATGTGGTGTTGAAACCCTAGAGCTTGAAACATTGCAAGATTGCTTGGAAAATTAGTTGGAAATTAAGTTGGATTTTGGGGAAGTTGGGTAGGATTTTGAGAATTAGAAGCAAATTGACCAAAATTATATGGTGGTTAATATAAACCTTGAGGAATTTGGGTTCCAAATTGTGGATAATCATACAAATTTGGAGGGTTATTTGGATGAAATGGATTGTTTCCAACATTTCTTGAAGGATCCATTTTTTGGAAGAAAAGAGAGATTTTGAGGGAGTTTAGGAGATAAGGATATCAGATTTTGCACCCAAAATATACAAAATGCATGTCAATTTATAGAGAAAAATATTTTATGACCGTTGGTGAATTTTTTTTTTTTTAAAAAAAGGCTGAAATGCCCATTGCAAACGGTTGGATGGTTTGCAACAGGCAATACACATGGTGCGTGTGCCCAGTTGAGAGGTGCCTGTCAGCTGTAAATTTAAAAAAAAATGAAACGACACCATTTGACGTCCTTAAGAAGCCAAACGACGTCATTTTGCCTAGGATATTTTCAGAAAAAAAAGTGCTGGCACGTTGACAGGCACGTCAACATGTCAGCGAGAACCATTTACACACTGACAAAAATGACGCCATTTTGCTTCATTTTGAAGCTCATGTGGCGAAAAAAAAAATTTCTCGTGGCCGTGGTTTGGGGCCGTGGCAGAGGCCACGAACTGCAGCCATTGAAGTACTGTAGCCACACCACATCAGCATTTTTACTGACTAGGCGTGGCCGATACCACCGCAGCCAGCCTCAAAAAGGGCTGCTATGGGTGCCCTGAAAACCAGAATTTCCAATCTTCCTTGACTCACCAACAGCAGAACCAAAACCCTCATAATTTCTAAAAATCCATTTTCTCAACTGGGTGTTCAATATTTTTACTTCTTTAATTTGGAATATCAGTGATATTCTCTCCTCCCCTCTCTGACTCGTTAGAATTCTCTTTCTCTTTCATAATCACTGTTTAATAAATCAAGCTAAAATAAAATCCACCAACCAAGACAAATCCAAGGATTCTTAGAGAAAGGGAAGAGCTAAGGGCAATTCTTAAATTAAGAAAGAATGTTCAGCTCCCCTCACGACTCCATAGCTGCATGTCATTCTTTCTTTCTTTTCTCTTGCGTCTGTGAGTGCATGTTTACTGTTGTGCAAATTGCAAAGGCTGTTTTTTTTTTTTTTATTACTTTTGTTCCTTCAGCCAAAGCTCTGCACCTCTCTAACCTCTTCAATGCCAAAGCTATATACCGGATAAAGAAGGAGGAAATGGGGATTGGGCAGAGCTTGGAGTTGATGAAAATTGATGTTGGAGACGGAGGTTGGCTGTTCAGGGCATGTTACCTGTTTTTGTTATAACCCGAATACACGACCCGTTTTTAAAATTTTTGGATCCACATTGTTTTCGAAATTTTTGTGCTATTAGATTTGGAATTTTTGAGTTTCACTGAGGAATTCAATTTATAAAATTGAAAGGAAATAAAATTAGAATAAGATTTTAATTTTTGAACCTTTTGTGAAAACAATAACCCTAAAATGATCTCTCATATATTGGAAAATGAGTTTTTTAATTCATCACTCTTAAAACGAGAAAAAATAGTCTGTTACATTTCATTAATGTACTCTTTTAATCATTCATCACTATTCTGTTTGTTTTTTCGTCACTATTTCATAAATATTTTTGGATTTATTTGGTAGAAAAACAAGCAAAATAGTGACGAAAGACCAAAAGAATACATTTATAAAATGTGAGGGATTATTTTTGTTGTTTTAAGAATGAGGGATTAAAAAACTCATTCACCAATATGTAAGGGACTATTTTAGGGGTTATTTCATAATAGAATTGGAAATTCCAATTCTAATTCTAAGGCTCCAATTCTATGGTACCAAACAGAGCCTTAGTGTCACTTCCCGCAAGTTAAACTTCAACCACTTACCAACAAACCATTGAAGGCCTGGTGAAGGCTCTAGCTGTGTAGTACAGAGGGAAGAATTGGAACCCGGGTTAGAATCGTCTGAGATGATGGGATGGTAAAAAATTGGGAGGCTAATTTGGAATGGTCGCCGAAGATGGAGAGCGGAAGAGGAAAGAACGAGTGAGGTTTTATACTTTGATTACTTTTATTTTTAATTTAGCCCAATCAAAATGGTAATTATTATAATAATGCCTATACTTTCTTCCAATTTCAATCCTATTGTAAATGTAATTTTACTCAATTCCATCCTTAAATTATATGTCTTTCTTTCAATTGAACCCCGAAATTTAATACAAAATTTAGCCAATTAATACAACATTTTAACTTAAATTAAAAAATTTGAGTACTTTAAAATTTTCATGATTAATTAGAATTTTCAAATGAAAATCATGTATAATTCTTAATTTCTCATGATCAACTTTTTTCCCCTTAATTTTCTTGTCAAAATATACAAACTAAATCTTCAAACTTTGAATTACACATCAAATTAATGTTATTAAGTTAACACTCATTTGTCATTAGTTTATTTCACTTTATATATTAACGGTTTACTAATTATTGATATTTGAGATTTATGAATTTTTAGTTATTACTATCTCTGTCTCAAAAAAAAAATTTCAATTTCAAAATTTATTTTGTCTCGAAATAAGAGTTTACTTTTGGTGTAAAATTTTATATTGCCCTTACTAATAATGAAAATATATAACCCAAATTAAAAAACAAGGATAAAAATATAAAATTATACATTTAATTATGTATTAAGTGTGCAGTACTTTGTAACTCAAAAAAATAATTGTACCTAATCAAAAGTTGACTTTTTAAAAAATAAAAATAAAAATAGAAGGAGTAATAGCTAGTAAAAATTACTAATTTAGTAAAACTTTATAATTATTAAGTTAATAATAATCATATTTAACTACTACCCATTGATTACTTTGTGGTGATTATTTATGAAATTATATGATGGGATTCCAGGAGTTGTTCAAGTTACTCGCCGATCTTTCAATCCGCTGTGACATATTATGGGGCCGATAATGAAAGTTAGGTCCAAATGACTTCAAAAACACCTTAAAATGGTTTAATCCATGACATCTAAGCCCGTTAAGCATGCGGCCCAAAACGTGAATAGTACCCGTGAACAATGCCGTGAATAGTCACGTGAACAGTGCCGTGTACAGTATATATAGGGTTTTCTTGTTTTATTTCCATTTTATTTGTAAGGCTGCCTTTTAATTAATTAAAGGAAACCAACCGCCCTTCCTTTAAGAGTTGGATTAGGGTTAGAATTTTAGTTGTTTCGTTTTCAAGACAAACTTGTAGCTTATTTAAAGAGGCCATTCGGCCAAGACATCGATACACATGACTTGAAGAAAATTGTGACATTACGTCATTGAGAGTTTGAGTGAATCAATCTCTTCATTCTTTTAAAGAACAATGGGCTTATCAAACTTGACCAGTTTGTGGCGCCTTTGAGTCTTATCAACCAAGTAGAACCTTAGGTTGTGGTGACGCTTCATGCATCGGTCTAAATTTCACCTGTTTTATCAATTTCACAAGTTAAATCTTAGGTCCTATTTCGCTTGTTGCGCATTGCCAATTCCTTAGAGCCGTGAGGTGCACAACAGTTTGCAATTAGAACTCTAGATAACTTCAAAATTTTGTTCATAATTCTGTTTATAATTTTTCTTTAGCCAAAATTTTGTTTATATCAATCTTCCTTGTAGCTGAATTTTATTTTCTTGTGATAGTCAAATTAGTTACTTATCCCTAGTCATCGAGACTCGATTAGACCTTTTCTTGCTGCCCACTTTTGTGTAGATAATTTGGTTCTTGTTACTCTGTGAAAAAATATATATAGCTACTATTTTCCTTATTAATCCTTTGAAGATCCGAACTTGCCTATCTTGCATACTTCATGCAAAATCCAAAATTCTGCCTACTGTTTTGTCCCTCTTTGTGTGATATTTTTTTCTATAATTGTTCTTCTACTATTAAAAAAAGAAGAAGAAGAAAGAGATGAAAAAAAAAGAAGAAGAGAAAGATCAAATTGGAAGAAAAAAAGAAAGAAATAAGAAGAGGAGAAAAACAATTGTTGATTCTTGAATCTTGAATCCTTGTTTCTTGATTCTTGATCCTTAAAATTTTGTTTCTTGAATTCTTGAAGCCTTGTTTCTTGAATTAGTTGGCTGAATTTGCATCAAGAGGTGTGACCAGAATTTTGTTGTTCTTGAATTCAGCCGTATTGTATTTATGGCTTTGTCCACAATTCTTGTTGATTTACTGATAATAACCATACCACATTCTTGGGCTGTTGTCTCTTGAATCCTTGTTGAAATTTTCTTTAAGAATTGAGACAAAATTCTGCACATTTGGTAGTCGAAAATTTAGACTTTGTGGCTGAAATTGTTGACTGAAATTTGGTTTCTTGAGCAGTCTTTCTTAGCTGAATTTTTGTCCCTTCTTTCCATTGTTGTTGACCAAAAAATTCTGCACCTTTGTACCCCTTATTGACCGAAATTTCTATGCAAAAAAGGCTACAAGAATTGTTTTCCTAATTTTATTTTACTTGCAAGAATTGATTCCTAGTTGCATTTGTTTTCCTAGTTAGAGTTACCTTCCTTTAGTAGTCTTTCCTATTTGTTTCCTTTTAGATTCCAAATTTGTTTTCCTTTTTATTCCATATTTTCTTTCCTTTTAGAGTCCATATTCAGATTTATTTAGATTTATTTAGCTTTCCTTATTCAAGTCCACTTTTTAGTTGGATTTGTCTTGTTTCCTATTCCTTGTAGTTTCCATATTTGCATCCACTTCCAAGTTGATTTCAGTTTTTCTAGTTTCCTAATTTATAGTCTTCCTTAAGTCTTTATTTCCTAAATTCATACATTTTTATTTGAACTATCTCTTGGCCAAAAATTCCCAAAGGTTTGATAAAGTGTGCTGTTCTAAGCAAGAACTTAGAGAGAGATTGTTGAGTGAGGGGTGAGACATTAAAAAAATGACCGAGAGCATACTCATATATACCCTTACTACAAATCTTCTCATATTATTGTTTTTTCTTTTGTTTGCACTAACCTTTTTGCAGAAACCATGTCAAAAGAAGGAGTAGTTCCAATCGACCAAATGACTATTAAAGAATGAACGGAACACTTGTAGCAAAAGCATTCAAATTCGGTAGATTAATTTGAGGCTTTGCTTTAATTCAGTCCTCTGACAATAAGGTGGATAAAATTGACAAAAATTTGGGGAGCATCAAAATGAAAATTCCAGCATTCAAAGGTGGGGTAGACCTCGAAACATACTTGGATTGGGAAAAGAAGGTAAAAAGAATATTTGACTGTCACCATTACTCCGAAGAAAATAAGGTTAAGCTAACAGCTGCAACATTCACTGACTATGCAATATTTTAGTGGGATTATCTCAAGAGAAATAGAGAGTGCTTTATTCTCTCTTAGGCATAGATGAAGACAACTATGAAAAAGAGATTTGTTCCATCTTTTTATGATAGAGAACTATACAAAAAGCTACAAAATCTACAACAACGTTCAAAGAATGTTACCGAACACTGTCGAGATATCATTTGCCTTAAATGTCAAGGCAAAGATCATATAACTACCCAATGTCCTAATAAACGAGTGATGATCACCTTAGATGATGGGGGCGTGATTTCTGACAGTGAATCCAATGACTCTATGCCTTCTCTGACTGAAACTGATGGTGAAGAAGATATCGTCATGGGAGAAACAGTTTTTACCTTGAAATCTATGCATTCAATGAAGAATGATGAAGAGTCTTCAAATGGAGAAGAAGCATTAGCGACTATGAGTTCACTTAGTGCTTAAGGCGTGGAAAATGATGAGCAAAGGGAGAACATCTTCCATGTACAAGTTTATGAAGCTCAACCCCAGACTAGTGATAAGAAGAAAAATGTTGAAGAGGAAGAAGAGTCTGATGCCTTAATTAGGGCAAATCCATTAAATGGGGGTCATCAAAACCAAGAGCCTGAGCTAGTTGATAACGTTTTGACTGTTCGAGCCATAAATACGCATGCCAAAGATGACAATTTTCCACACCTTAACTTCGTGTTTGGCGAAAGAGAATTTTACCACACTCTGATATAAACTTGGAGCCTTTAAAAATTTGTGGTAAAACGCTATTACAAGAGTAGTTCAAGAAGAGCTAAAAAGAGAAGACATCATTTTCCCTGGCCAAACTATTTCTTCTACTCCCTAAAGTGGTCAAGGTATATTGATTTCCTCCAAAGGGTGTTGTTGAAGATTCGAGGACGAATCCTTTCCAGGAGAGGGGGAATGCTGGGATCCTAGAAGTAGTGCAACTTACTCGCCATGCATTCGACCCATCATGACATATTATGGGGTCCGATGGCGAGAGGTAGGTCTAAACGACTTCAAAAACATTTTAAGTGGTTTAATTCATGACATTCAATCTCGTCAAGCATGTGGTCAAGACTTGCAAATCCAGAACTTATTGCAAGTCCAAATTGAAGAACACTAGTCTTGCTTTGGCCAAATTCTAGTGTGATAATAGGCCAAGTTATTTAATTAATTTTTGTAGTTTTATTTTAAATTCTTGAAGGTTGAAATTAGGTAATTATGGCCAAAATTTTCAACATAATTTTTAGGTATTATTGGCCGAAATTATCCTTATTTTTTAGTAGCCAAATTTGTAAGTTTGAAGGAAACCTAAAAGGGCCAAACTTCCAGGTCCAATTGGCTTTAGAGTTTTTATTTCCTTTTTGCGTTAAAGATACTTAGCCACCTTTTAAACTTTAGAGTAGGATTGGGATTTTAGTTTTCACATCTTTAAAAAATCCTTGTACTGTATAAATAGGCCATTCGGCCATAAGCATGAATTTTGAGAATTTTGACATTACGTCATTGAGAGTTTGAGTGAATTAATCTCTTTGTTCTTGTAAAGAGCAATGGGCTTATCAAAATTGACTAGTTTGTGGCACCTTTGAGTAGTATCAATCTAGTAGAAGCCCAGGTTGTGACGATGTTTCATCCATCGGTCTCATTCCGCCGATTTTAGCAACTTCGCAAGTTAAGTCTTGGGTTCTATTTCACTTGTTGCGTACTGCTGGCTCCCTATAGCTGTGAGGTGTACATCATTATATACTCAAATAAAATATGGATAAGTTATTAAAGAAGATGATTGTGCTCTCGTATATTATATTCTCCCTCCGTCCCCAAAAAAAGAGTTTACTTTGAAAAAAAAAATTCATCCCAAAAAAAGAGTCTACTTTTAAACCAAATTTCTAAAATATCTTTACTAATTACTCAAAATTAAAAATTAAGGATAAAAATGTAAAATTATGCATTTTGTGGTATATTAAATGAGTTGTATATAATAACTAATAAAAAGTTATATCTTAATCAAAATGGACTCTTTTTTTTTAGGAATGGAGGGAGTATGTTATTTTCTCTCTTTTTTGTTTATTTATCTATTTTTCATAATTTTTACATTATTTTTTTAATAAACATACTTTTATTCTTTTCCGATTTACTACACTAATGTCATTTTTACAATTTTAATATCTCAATTGCTATACTACTACCATTATATTTCAATTATTAAGTTAGACTTATGAATTATAATTTTTTAATTATTTACCAATCAAATAAAATTAAAATCACAATATTAATAGATTTTTCTACTATATATATATATATATATATATATATATATATATACACACACACACACACACATTCTATCTAACATATACATAAGCATTGTGACCTTTTAACACTTTATGTATGTTTAACAAGTAATGATATTTGTAATGGCTTTTCATAATAACAAATTATAGTGATTGATATGGCAAGTATGAAAAGACAAAATTCAATTATCACACCCCTTAACAAATAAGACATTATTCATTTGAAAATTAACATCTAAAACCACCATGATTATGATTTACAAGTATTTAAAAGCATTTAAGTACTTTAGATAATTTAAGATACTATAACTTAACTCACATGTGGTAAAATGAAATTAAATTTCCTATTGGGTTTGTGATTTGGTAATTCTATTGGGTTTATAATTGTTAATTATATTAGAGTTTTGATTTAGTAGTTACAAAATCCAATAGGTTTAGGGTTTTGTTAAGTCCTATAAATGGGATATGTTATTTAGAGTTTTGTTGTAAAGAGAAATAGAGGGGGAAAAAAAAGGCCTCCTGCTCTTTTAGGAAAATTAGCCACTGTTCGGCTTATTTTCCAAATAAACTTTGATCAATTTTACCTTTTCCTTGTCTGTTTGTTGTTGGGTTTATAATTATTAATTATTTTGGCTTTTGGATTTAGTAGTTACCAAATCCAATAGGTATAGGGTTTTGTTGAGTTCTATAACTAGGACATGTTATTTAGAGTTTTGTTGTATAGAAAAACAGAGGAAAAAAAAAAAGCCTCCGTCCTTTTTAGGAAAATTAGCCACCATTTGGCTTGTTTTCCAAATAAAATTTGATCAATTTTGCCTTTTCCTTGTCTATTTGTTGTTGTCTGAGAAAATCAAGCAAATTTACTTTGTTTGTGCAGGCCATTGCCACTGGTTTTTCTAACTAAATCAATTCATTCAAAATTGATTCTTGTTTTGGCCGTATGTGGAGGTTTCAATTTTATTGTATTCAATTTGCTTGCAAATTTGTGACTCATATATTTTGTTTAATATTATTTTGGCCCCAACATCCTATGTACAAAAATCACGCAGCGAAAAGATAACAAAAAATAATTCATTTGGAGGCAAATAATATGGTAGGAAAAACCATACACTTCAAAATACAAACGGTAAGTAGAAACTCCTACTTATCACAATTCTATTTTTCTTAGAGTCTATTTTTTTTCATTTTTTTTTTAGGCTCACAAAACTAATAATCATGGTTCTTTTATATAGTTCCCATACTTAATAAAAAACAACTAGGATTTGATAGTCAAATCCCACACAAAATCTACTTTCCTTAAACAATTCAAATCCAATTCAACAAATCATTACTAAATTCTAATCTAATTAGAAATTGACTAAAATAATAATTATAAATCCTAATCAAAATATAATTTGCTAAATAAGTTTGGTTTAATACACCAACAATGCCTCCTTTAAACCTAACTTGCCATGAAAGTAGCTCCAACTCTATCTCAAGTATGAATTTATTTTGAAATCTCCTTTGCTATGTGGACCATGTACAACGTCAACTTGTTGATCTTCATCTTCATTATCACCTTCAATTTTGTCATTAATGAAAATTCATACTTTAAAAAACTTCTATTTTATTCTTCTTCTTGATCAAAAAACTCATCCATATTGACTCACTTTTCAAAACAAGAATCTTCACCATCGCTATGCAATTCAAAACATTCTCCGATACCCACTTTCTCTTCTAAATAAAGAGATTTAAATTTGCACTCATCTTCTTCAACTGTGTCAATGGTTTTTTATTCTTATTCTAAATTAACGATTTCTTCATCAACCAGAACATCAAAAAAAAAAAATTCTCGTTGCTCTACCAAACCAATTATCTCTTGTTCGTCTTTTACAAAATCAACTTGGTAATTTTTACAATCAATCTCTTCAAAATTTTGACTTTGAACATTAGACTCCAAATTGGGACCAATTTTTTCCTCAATTATTGTAATATCTTGAGGTTTTGATATTTGTTCCACTGGCCTGTTTTCTAATACAATTTTTCCATCAATTCTTTGTTCATGAAGAATTAATGAACTTTGTAATTTTTCAATGCTCAAAGTTGATAAATCTTTAGTCTCCAATATAAATGCAACAACATAATCAAACTTCATAGATAACAAATAAAGAACTTTTTCCACAAAAAATTTATCATCAAGAATACGCCCATTAAATACCATCTCATTCTTGATATCCAACAAATGGGAAAAATTGGTTTCAATCATTTCAAATTTCTCCATAGCACACACTTCAAATTTTCTCTTCAATAATAACACATTATTTTTTCTAACTTGATCTATGCCAATATAAGCTCTTGCTAAAATATCCCATGCTTGTTTAGCAGTTTTAATAGTACAAATTTTATGAAAAATTGACATATCAATTGCCAGATGAATTTGAGATAAGGTCAAATATACCTCTCTTTTGGTTTGACATCGGCATTATTTGATACCTCTTTTAGAATGAACTGTAGCAAATCTTATGCTCGAATGTTTGTTTCCATTTGAATCCTCCAAAATTTATAATTTTGTTTTCCTATGAGTTTTGGAACAACACATACTATGTTCCAATCATCCATGGCTAACAAATAACTTTTAGCCTCCCTTGCTAAAAAATCACTAGGATCAAGAAACTAACAATTTAATATTGCTAGCTCTGATTCCACATTTAGGATGTAACAATCCTACGTACAAATATTACGCAGCGAAAAAACAACAAAAAATAATTTATTTGGAGGCAAACAATATGGTAGGGAAAAAATCCTATATTTTAAAATACAAATGGTAGGTAAAAACTCTTACTTCTCACAATTCTATTATTCTTAAAGTCTCTCTTTTTTATTTTTTCTAAGCCCCACAAAACTAATAACCATGGGTCCTTTATATAGGTCCCATACTTAAAAAAAAACAACTAGGATTTGATAGTCAAATCCTGCACAAAATCTACTTTCCTAAAACAATCCAAATCCAATTCAACAAATTATTACTAAATTCTAATTTAATTTGAAATCGACTAAAATAATAATTATCAAATCCCAATCAAAATAGAATTTGCTAAATAAGCTTGGTTTAATACACCAACAATATAAAAATCTGAGTGAATAAATCCTACGTACGTAGTTGAATGGGTATGATCTCACTGATCAGCTCATTGTAGAAAAAGTTCTGAATACTTTGCCATTAGAATTTGATCATGTCGTTGCCGTAATGCAAAAGACAAAAGATATGTCAACTTTTACTGCAACATGAACAAAGAATTAATGGCAAATTGAATGAATCACATAAAAAGGAGCTTGTGGAGAAGGCATTGCAAGCTTTGCAAATTCAAAATGTTAAAGAAAAAAGCAATGTAGATTCATCCAATAGTGTTGCTTCTAGTGGTCGTGGTCAAAATTTCAAAGGTCATGGACGTGGAAGATGTAACTCTCGTAGTCGCGATAGAGATAACAATTTCTCCCAACAAAGAGGCAATTTTTATAATTCCAACAATAATCAGCAAAAAAGACATAAATGTTTTAATTGTGGTAAAGTAGGCCATATCCAAAAGAATTGTTGGTATAATAAATCAAAAAATAAAGATGTCAATGCTTATGTTGTTAAACATTCTGGTGAAAAGTATAAGACAATCTTATTTTCTGCTAGTGTGGTTGAGGAATATAAAAATAACACGTGGTATGTTGACTCTGGATGTAGTAACCATATGACTGGCAGGTTTGTCGAAGCCCACAAAATTAATTACTGGTCCTTCAGTAATTACAAATTAAATTTGCAGTAGTAGCAGACCAGGTCGAGTCCCAAGGGAACCTAAGTATAGTTCCAAGTCTTGAACAATAAATTATAAATAAATAAACATGGGGATTTTTTTGAATGATGACTAAACTATGAAAATTCTGAATTTAATAAAAATAAATATTTAAAACAATAAAAGTAGAAAATAACAAAAGTTACCAATTAACCAAGTTTCCAATCCAAGGGTTGATTTCATTCAATTGCATCACTGATCATAGGTCACTAAAAATAATCTTGCAAATTCAAATATTTAACTTGAAACCTATTAGGATAGCCATAATAAATTTCCGTTTTCCTAATATAATTGACCGAGCCCAAGACACCTAAATCAAAACTTACCATTAATTGATCACGATAGCGCTCCATATCAATTAAATGATAGCATTAAGATCTATGAAAGCAGTTAAACCAAAATTAAAATATGAAATAGCTAAGAAATTAATCTTGTCCCATTAATTCCTCCAAGCTAAGCATGCATATTTACAAACATAAACAATTTTAACTTAGTTGCTACTTGGTCCATTTATTCATGACAATTACGGATCACTGAACTCATGGATAGCAATAGAATAAATAATGAACAATTAAATTGTCAGATTAATTAATCATCAATTATTCATAAAATTAAATCAAGAATTAACAAGTATTTGAATAAAAGCAAGAAAATAAAATTAAGAACAAAACCTCACAGTGATTGCAATTGAAATCAATCTTTCCTTGAATTAGAAAAGAAAATTTAGCCACTCATGGTGGCATACATGATTGCCGAAATTGTTTAAGAATTTTTGTAAATCAAACTAAGCTAAAAGAAAGACAAAAAGAAAAAAAGAAGAATGGGAATTGGAGAGCAAGAGCACTGTTGCTTCAAGAAAAGAAAAGAATTGTAGGATGTCTTTGTGAAGATGAAGGCTGCACTTGCTTTTATAGATGGCCAAATATCCTTTTCCTCTCTTTGACCGAAATCCACTTCCTATTTTGCTTAGTCCGCCAAAATCAATTCTGGCGAAATCAATTTCCTTTGAATGCTTCTTGTCTTGTTTCCAAATTTGTCTTCTTTCTTTGGTTGACTTCCAACTTTCCGAATTCCAAATTCCAATTTTCCTTGCACTTCTCGGCTATTCCTCCAATTTTGTCTTCTATTGCAACTTTCCAATTTCCTTTTCCCAATTGAACTTAGACTTGTGCAGCATTTGGCTCTTTCCTTTGTCTTCTTTTGTTTCCTACTTTCTTTGTTTCCTTTTGTTTCTCTTTTGCCCGATGACTTGTTGTAAATCAATTGCACTTGTTTTCTTTTGTTTCCAATTCTTGAATGCATTCTTTAGGCAGCTGCACCTTCTCTTTATTTGCTTCAATTGTTGCCTTTTATCACCTTTTTCTCCAATTCACCATTTTTCATACCTAAAACAAAAAGTATATTAAAACCAAATATTTCCTCTTAAAATTCAAGTTAATATTAAGGAAATATTAACAAGAAAAAGGAACATTTTAAGCCCTATCAATGACTGGAAAGAATGAACTATTTGTAAATTTGAATGAGTCATTTAAATCCACTGTTCGTTTTAGTAATAACCACGAAGTGCCTATATGTGGTAAAGAAAATATTCCTATTACCTTGAAAAATGGGTCAAAAAGTGCTATTGCTAATATGTATTATGTGCCTACTTTACATCAAAATCTCTTGAGTTTGGGTCAACTTCAAAAAAAGGATTATGATTTGCGTTTTTGAAAACATGTTTGCACCACACTGATGATCGATTGGGTTTGATTACAAAGACAAACATGATCACTAACAAATTGTTTTCTATTATTTTGAATTGTGGTGGTTCCTATTATTTTAACTCTGTTGAAGTTGATGATACTTGATTGTGGCACATGAGATTTATGCACTTTCACTTTCGTGGATTGTAGTTTTTGGCTAAAAATAACATTGTTTTTGGGTTGTCTTTCATTAACTTTCACCATAGACAGTGTGAGCCATGTATTTTGGGTAAGAATCATCAAGACCCATTTCCTAAGAGTGAGGTTTGGAAGGCAAAAGAACCATTACAACTCATTTACTCTGATCTATGTACAGTGAATGTTTCTTCTAATGGAGGTAATAAGTATTTTATTACTTTCATTGATGATTTTAGCAAAAGGTCTGGGTTTATTTTTTGAAGAATAAGTCTGATGCTTGTGACACTTTTAAAAGTTTCAAAGTGTATGTTGAAAAATAAAGTGGTTACTTCATTATGACTTTAAGAATTGATAGAGGCACAAAGTATACAGTGTGCAATGTTTTTTTGGTACAATATAGGATCAAGTATTAGTTGACAACAAGGTATACTCCTCTGCAGAATGGCAGAAAGGAAGAACAAACTATGATGGATATGGTGTGATCAATGATAGTTTTCAAACATATACCAAAGGGTTTTTGGGCAGAAGCGGTTTCATGTGTTGTATATGTGTTGAACAAAGGCCATACTAGATGCAATGGTGGGAAGATCCCTTACGAGGTTTGGTTTGGAAAAAACCCAAATATCTCTCGACTTAGAGTATTTGGTTTGCATACGCACATGTTCTAGATGCTCTCAAAAAGAAACTTAATGATAAGGCAAAGAAGTGCATTTTTATTAGCTATAGTTCTGAGACTAAATGGTACAAGTTATACAACTCTATGACAAAGAAGACCATTTTTAGCAGTAGTTGGATTTGTGACTAAATCATTTTGGTTTTGTGTTAATAAATTCAAAACAGTTTTGGATTTATTAATTCATGTAAAAACAGAAATTAGAAAGCCAAATAAGAATGGGATTTTGTTTTGGCAACCACTGAAATTTAGAAAGATCCAAAATAGATTAGAACTTGTAGTTCAAGTAAAACTGTTTAGAAGAAGTTTTACTCTAATCTATTTCTATATATTTGGACTTATAATTTCAATAGCCATGCAACCCTAATGTGAGTAGAAAAATAATGTTCTTCTTGTTGCATCAAAAATCAAAAATCAGTTTTTTTTGGAGAAGAAAAATTCTGTAGCTAAAGAAAACCCCAAAATTGATCCTTGTTGTCTTGTTCAGAAAATCCTTTTCGGCTATTTCTTGTGACGAAACAGCAGCCGTATTTTCAAGACCACAAGAAGCACTTCAACTATTCTTTAGGAAAAAATAGCAGCTGTTTCCTTGTCAAAGAAACAAGGAGAAAACCGAATCTTGAGAAGCTTGAATCCTGAAAAACTGAAAGCAGAAATTCTATTGCTAGTACTCACAAATTTTTGCTACTTCTTTCTTTGGTTAATTGTGTGACAATTAACTCGAGACTTGGAGATGATCATGTGAATACCATAGAGTCAAAGCTGTGCTGGTTTTGCTGGTAGTTCGACAATCAACAATCTTCACAAGAAAATTCTACCGCTACTGATAAGTTTAAATTCCTTACTACCGATTTGATTTCACTTCGTAAGAATCCTTGAAAGAAACCAAAAAATTTAAATTTCCATTGTGTGCTGTACTGGGTTTCCTGCAATAACTCCAACAAAAAATTAATTAGCAGAATTTTGGCATTCTATAGAAAGAAAAAATTAAGTGCTCTGAGTATAAAAGTGAATTAACTATGAATTCATGAGGAAATTAAGTAGCATTTGAGTATTTTGCTCAAACAAAAATGAATAATGCTATTGATGTGAGTACAAATTCAACAAGTTAAGGCATAAAAAGTGAATTCACATAACCAAAAAGTAGTATTTGAGTTTTTTAGAGAAATAAAGAATGCTACTGGCATGAATATAGATTTATTATGTTAGGTGTAAACACAAAATAAAAAAGAGATGAAATGCTAAGTAGCAAATTAAAACAAGGCAATCCAATGCCTAATAGTTCTAAAATTACAAACATTGGAAAATACTTAAAGTTTTAACTAAGAGTTGTTGGCCATATCTTCTCCATCTTCCACCTCCTGGTTATCTTCCTGTGCTTGGTAGTTCAAATTCAACCCAAAGTCAAGGCCGCGATATTCCCCTTTTCTCTTCACATCTTGGTCATAGAAGTTGAGGCAGTCTATGCTCAAATTGGGTACTTTATCATTTAAACCATCACTACCTTCCTTGTAGCTAATTTTGTATAATTAAGTCAGCATCTCTACAAAAGCCATGTCTAACTCAGGAGAATATTTATAGTTCTCAAGTTCTCTATCTCCGGTTTGGTTCAAATTCTCAAATTCCACAAACTCTTTGAATTTTCCGATTTACAATTCTACAAGTCTTTGGAATTTAGAGGATTGAATAAAGTTTTGCATCTCAAATTTTAGCTCATCAATGTACCTCGAGGAAGATAAGAACTTAGGGACACCTATCTTTTTTGCTTTCTCATGCTACTCTAGCAACCCAGTGTAAGTAGCTTTCTAATCTTCGATTTCTAGTCTTGAAGATTGAAGTTTCCTAGTCAATAGAGCAATATTGTTTTCCAAATTGAGGATTTCTTCCCTAAGTATAGATTTTATCCTCCTCATCTTAATTTTCCAGTATGGCTAATCAATTTTGAAGATCACCATTCTAAGTTGCCACTTCATTCAGTTCATGTCCTTAAATAGAGATGCAACATTTTAATCCACTCATCGCTTTTTGAATAATGTTCACAGTATCATTCACCCACCTAAGTAATTGTGTGGTGGAAAGGAAAGAACATCATTCCAAACTTTACCTGAGACACTAACTATGTCTCATTTCTCAGGAATGATGGGAGCTTAGAGAATGTCAAAGGCAAGGAGATGAGATGAGTTGAATTACACAATGGACATTGTAGGTTGAGAAGTAATCAATGTTGTGTTTGGAATTAGAGGTTTGGAGTTAGAGGTCAAGCATAGACTATTTCCATTCCTTCTTATCAACTTGTTTTCTTTTCTTCATCAATATTGTAGAATCATTGCAAACCTTGATAAGAGTAAAGACAAGGCTTTTGGGACCTCGATTTTCACTAGGGGTATCAATTCGTGATACGAACCTAACACGTATTTAGCATGTATAGATATACCCATTCGCGAGTTTGAGTCAAAATCAGGTCGAACTCGTATAACATGAAAAATAAGTAGGTCCAATCAAGTCAACCTACGAGTCAACCTATTTAAAATAATTTTTAAAATTATTTAATAATAATTTTATAAAATTGAAAGGCATTGTATAAGATATACTTTTAGGTATTTTTTGTGTTTTAATCTTTCATAAGTATATAAGTATTTTTTTTATTGTGTTAACCATGAAATAAATTAGTAATTAAGTTTTTATAAATTTCACATGTATATAGGTATTTTCGTATCGTGCCATGTTACCCACGAAATAAATAGATCATGTTCAAGTTATATTACCTGACATGTATAATTAAATGGGTCATGTTTGGATTCGTGTAAAACCTATAATACCGATGTCTAAACACAACATGCGAATTAGAAACACGACCTAGTTGTTACCCCTAATTCCCACCTAGGTGTTCACCGATTCTCCCTAAGCATTAATATATGGCTATGACTTTTATCTCTTTCCTTCTTGCTGAATTGGTCGACTAGTTTCTTAAATAGGGAACCTATACCACATGAGAGAGGGAGAGAGATTAACATTTATATATGTTGAAATTGGAAAAAAAAAAAAGGAAATAAGATTACTTGTGGGCGTGATTTTGGGGGCATGGCTTAGGCCCACTTCAATTCGCCCCTCATTTGCTCAAGTTTAACAATTTGTCAAAAATTACAAATTTACCCTTGTCTAAACTAGCGAAACTAGACTAAACTAGACTTAGGGAGATGAGTTTCATTGACATAGGAGGACCTTTTCCATTGGGTAGGAAGATCTACAATATCAACTTTTATCAAGAAAAATTTATATTTCTAGTCATGAACTTCATAATGACGAGGTAGGGCTGTAAACGAACCAAACAATCTTCATTCGAGATCGGCTCGTGTTCGTTTAAATTTTTTATATTTGTGTTCGAGTTCGTTTATTAATATTTGATTAACATGTTCACAAATGCTTAAACGAACGTATTTGCAAATGCTTAAACGAACATGTTTGCAAACACATAGCAATTAATAATAAACAATCAATATTACTATTTATAAAAGTATGTATCATATTACTATTATTATTTTAATATAAAGAATTTTAAACTAAAAATAAAAAAGAGAGCAAGCACAGCTCAAGCCGAGGTCTCTCTTTTAATAAAAAAGGAAGTAATCAAAGCTCAAGCGGGCGTCTCTCCTCCAGCTTAAGCCCCTTCTCCCTTTTTATAGTTACATCCTCCTTTTCCATGTTCTATGAAGTCGATGTGGGATTCGAGATTCTCAAATTGAAAATGCAAAATTATCACAAATGCAAGGATTGAACCCTAATCCTCCGCCATGTAATGCTAGATACTAACCACCATACTACAACAAACATATTTACATATAATGAACAAACATTTTTATTATATATTATATTATATTTGTATTATCATTTTAATATAAATGAACATTAACCGAACTTGTTCATGAACACTAGACGAGCTTGTTTATGAACATAAACAAACCAAGCACATGTTTGTTTGTGTTTGTGTTCGTTTATTAATTGAACGGTAAAATATGTTAGTTTATTGTTTGTTTAACTTAACAAACGAACGTAACCGAACTTGTTCACGAATTGTTCATCGAAAGATCTGTTCGCTTACAACCCTAGGTGGAGGTTTGCATCTTAGTGAAATAATACCAACTTGGCTCTTAGCTATCATTTTTAAGTTGAAGTGCCAATAGAATAAGAGAAAATTAGGAGTAATAGAATTTATTTATACAAGAAGATAAAACGTTAATGAATTTAATGACATTCAGGGTCACTTGATCTAATTCTATCTAGTAATATTCTAACACATTTTTGATGAGAGGATGGATGGGAATCTAAAACTAACTTGTAGCTGACATTCTATTTAAGAAGGTTGGAAGTTTACAATGTCAAATTTAATTAATAAAGTATTCAAATAATTTTACAATGCTCAAATAAATTGGTATAACTAGAAAATGTGGTACTACATCTCAAAAAATAAAAATAATTTTACAATGCTCAAGTAAATTGGTATAACTAGATAATGTGGTACTACTTCCCAAAAAAAAAAAAAAACTGTGCTTGGTTTCGATAGTACAAAGAAAAAAAGAATAAGTTGTTCAAATTTTCAATCATTAGCAATATACTTGCCCCATCCCAAAAAAGAAATCTACTTTCAATATTTTTTCTTATTTCAAAAAATAAGTCCACGTTTAAACTAAATTTCTAAAATATATTTACTAATAATAATTTTGTATACTTATAAATAAAAAGTAAGGATAAAATATAAAATTATATATTTAGTTAGTGTACAAAATGTGTTATACCTAATAACTAATAAAATATTGTACCTAAATGGACTCTTTTTGTGGGATGGAGAGAGTGCTTTCTACATAAATTAATAACCAATCACTTAATATTTCCTTGCCTTGCAATAAGTTAAATATAAATTTCTTGAAAGAAAAACAAAAACGAAAGCAAAAAGAACAAGCGAGAGGGGAAAAATTAAAAAGCAAAATAGAATTTGACCATAAATTGCCTTCAAATGGGCAAAATTCTTAAATTAATTTATTGCAAGGGAGTCCAATGCAACTTTGGAATTAGTTAGGGGCCTTACTGCATATTCCGCTTTTCTCCACCCGAATCCATCTCTACCTTTGCCTCCCTCCCTCCCTCCCTCCCTCAAAGTTTCGCCCCCGGCTGGCCGGTAGCATTTACCCCTGACCGCTGACAATCGGACAGCACTGGAGCCTCCACGAAATCCCCTCACTCCAAGGTATCTCGTTCCATTGTGTTCCTCAAACTTGTTTGGTTTAATAATTTGGTTTTGGTTTTGGTTCTGGTTCAGTTCTAAAAATTTATGCCCTCAGTGTATTTAACGAGTAATATTTATTCTTTCAAAGTTAGGGATTTGGCTTCATAGAAATCTCAATCAACAATGCGACGGATTTTACTTTGGGTATATCTTTTTAGCATTTTCAGTTCATGAATTAGCATTTTTCAGAATTAGGGTTTAGGGTTTAGGTTTTATCTCAGATTGAGCTTGTGCTCCTGATATGGTATTGTTTAGCTCACCTGAGAAACGGGTTTTTGATTTATTTGTCTTTTCTTTTGCTGGACTCTCTATTTACTCAGGTCTGAATATTGTTCCTTGCACCCTTTTACTAGAATGTCTCTCACATGAAAAATCTCCTCCAAAGGAATAGATTACTACTTCACGATGTTAATGTGCCTTGAAATTACAATGTGGCTCTCTTTACAGATTGATTTTGTGGATGAAAGATGTTTAGCCTTTCTAAAGAGAGAGTTGAATACATATTCGATACATTAATGAAAAATGATTAAGGTTTTAGTTAGAAACTAGTCATTAGATTGAAGAATCAACTTTACCATCATATCCATCAGCAGCAGCTTAAAATACCAAAGAGAGTGAGGAATTGTGAGGATTAAGCTTTGGCGACACTCTAATTTGGGTTTTTGTGGACTATAATGCATCATCTGAGTTGCTTTGGTGCCCAAACAAACTGAGGGGACAGTTTTTGTTGTTCATTGATGCATTGATAGAATCTTCTCCGCTCATGTTTTTGTCGTTCATTGATGCGCTGTTTGAATCTTCTTCGTTCATGTTTTTCGACTATGTGTTTTGGCAAGTAAGTTTTTTCCTTGTAAGTAATTTTGTGTCTTATTCAGGTTGTAAGAGCCTCATCTCGTGGCTTGTCATTTTACTCTTTGTGCTGCTTGAGTACTGATGGATCGGCAGGGTCACGACTATGCAGCTGCTATGGCATATGCTCAACAGCAGCAAGCAAATATTCAACAACAGCAGCAGTATGGTTTTCATCCACAGCACCAACAGTTTCCTCCCTCAGCTCATGCCCCACCTTTTCTGCCTCCACATCCTCCTTTGCAACAGTTTCCTTATCCTCGTCCAGTGCAACAACCACAATATCCACATCCTCCTCCCCACCCTCACATGCTTCACATTCAGCAGCAACAAAGGCCACCTGCTTTTCCACCACACATGCCTCCTCATGTTGTTGCCCCACCCTTTCATGGCCCTTATGATTCTGCACCACCCCCTTCTCCTCCTCCATCTGATCCAGAACTTCTAAAGCGCATTGATAAGCTGGTTGAGTATGCTGCCAAGAATGGCCCTGAGTTTGAAGCAATGATCCGTGAAAAGCAGCAAGAGAATCCTGATTACAGCTTTCTTTTGGTGGTGAAGGCCATAATTATTACCGATATAAGCTTTGGATGGCTACTCGGCCTCCAGGAGGCCCCCACAATCCTTCCTTTCCCCCTTCTTCTGTGCCTATCATGCATCCCACAAATCCGATGATGAGTCCATCACCTTTAAATGCTGCACCATTGGGTGCCCCAAATGCTGCTGCAGCTTCTTCTCCAGTTATTGGTGCTCCTCGCTTGCATCAACCTTCCTTTCCTCCTTTCTATGAACAACAGCATCCTCTCAATCCTCAGTCCTTCATGGGTCAAAGTCGACCAGATTATGATCAATCTTACAGGTCCTTCAGGGGTTTATCTAGGCCGCCTTCTGATGTTGAAATTGAGCTGAATAATGTTCTTAACAATCTCACGGGTACAAAAGAGTCTATCAAAGGTGCTAAAAATTGGTTCATGCAGAGGTCTCCATTTGTACCTGCTCTTGCCGAGGCACTCAGAGATAGAATTTTTTCTTTGGATGACCCTGAGAGGCAACTTCATATCATTTACCTTGCTAATGACATTCTATTTGACAGGTATTCTTGTTTCACTTTGTGCTTTTTCTGTCCCTAAAGATGTACATTCAAGTGAAATATGGTTTTTATCCTAAATCTTCTTGTAATCTTTTGATATCTACAAATTCACAATTTCGTTGATGTGAGTTGGCTTTTTTTGTTCTTTTTTTTGAGGGTGGGGGTTGGGGGGCTGTTTGTGGTGAGGGGAGGAGGGGCCAGAAATGCCCTGTATTTACTGTTATTGTAGCAGTTTGTTTTCATGTATTTGGTTATTTCTATGTTAGATCTA
Source organism: Gynochthodes officinalis (assembly GCA_020080225.1). Classification (NCBI taxonomy): domain Eukaryota; kingdom Viridiplantae; phylum Streptophyta; class Magnoliopsida; order Gentianales; family Rubiaceae; genus Gynochthodes; species Gynochthodes officinalis. The sequence continues at coordinate 19,900,055 of CM034619.1, forward strand.
CGGATACCCAAAGTCGTTTGATTCTGTTTATAAGGATTAACCAAATTAGGAATATTTTACGTATTGATTTGATGATTAAATTATATTCCCTACTTTGAGATCCTTTTATTGATTCCAATGGCTGATGCTGAGGCTACTTCCTCCAACTCAACCTCCCACAGCAATGAGTTGACTGAAGAATGACATATTTGTTAGGCTGTTAGTGTAGATACATGTGTTCTGTTAAAACACCAGCAAGAATGTAATGGATTCCATTTTTCTGAAGTTGCATTCTGGGTGAGAATAGTACTAGGATGGGTGACCTCTGGGAATTCCTTTTGTCGCATCCCTTTTTACCTATCAAGAAAATGTGTTCCAGTTAAAAAAGGTATACGCCTGATACAGGATGAAGCTTCGAAAGGTGAAGCCAGCTTGAGTAATTACTAGAATGCTATTGTTTTGAGAAAACCTTTAGTAGGGGGATTGATTTGGCACACTGCTAGCATCTGCTAGTTGAACTTCCAAAAAGAAGGAAAATTTGATAAATTATAAAAATGAAAAGTGCTTTGGAGAGCTGAAGAATAAGTTTAAAGAACTTCAACCTCACTATCTGATTAGGAATTCTGAACCTTCAAGTATTAAACAAAAAAGGAACTGACACATGCAAATCCTTTTGTTTGAAGTCCTGAAATAACTAAAATACGGTATTATTACATCTTATGTAAATTGTATTGCTACATGGTTGGGTATGATAACTGGCTAATCATGTTTTTTCCCTACATAAAGTGGTTGCTCTGCAGGAATTTATTTGTTTAGCACCTGTAGGCCCTAGTTGTTTTAACATTACTAATGGTACTTTTAATTGCACAAGATATTGAGGTTGGTCATGGATTTTATTTTTACCCGTGTCTGGTGTGGAAGCCATTTTTTGTTTATTGGAACTTCTTGTGGGTAGTATTCTACTGGTGTGTAGCAATCTCTGTCTTTTGACTAAGTCTTATTTGTAGAAGATGGTATACAACAACATGATCACTATGGCACGAGAATGAATATCCATTGGAGATGGTAATTAGGAATAAATTTGCTTAACTCTGAATGCTTGCTGGTGTCATCTTTGTTTCCAGCAACCACTACTCTTTCATTTCCTTTTTTTTTTTTTTTAAATTTGTTTGTCTATTTAAATGGCTAAATTCTTGTTATGCAATGGATGCTAAGACTCAAGTTCCATTTGAAATGTAGTCAAGTACTTTGTTTGGAGAAGAATTTGAGTCCCTTGGATTGCAATATGGGAAATAATTTGGCTCTTTAAATTCTTTTCCAATGATAGTAGGTTTACACCAAGCATCTGCTCTGAGTCCTTACCTTTTTGCCCTAGTTATGGATGAGTTGACAAAGGATATCCAAGATGAGGTGCCATGGTGTATGTTATTCGCAGATGATATTGTGCTTATTGATGAGATCAAGGCGAGGGTAGAAGCTAAATTAGAAATATGGAGAAATACGTTAGAATCAAAAGGATTGACGTTAAGTCGAAATAAGACTGAATATATGAAGTGCGAATTCAACACGGCAAGACGTGAGGACGAAAATGCCGTGAGTATGCTCGGATAGGAGGTACTCAAGAAAGATGTTTTTAGATATTTGGGATCAATATTGCAAAAAGGGGGAGAGATTGATGAAGATGTAACTATAGAATTAGAGCAGGTTGGATGAAATGGCGAAGTGCAACAGGGTTTTGTGTGACCGCAAAATCTCGATTAGGTTAAAAGGAAAATTTTATAGAACAGCTATAGGACCGGCGATACTATATAGAGCCGAATGTTGTCTAGCAAAGAGACAACATGAGCATAAGTTGGGAGTAGCAGAAATGAGGATGTTACGGTGGATAAGTGGTAAGACAATAATGGATAAGATGAGAAACGAGGATATTTGACGAAGAGTTGAAGTAGCATCGGTGGCAGAAAAGATGAGAGAACATAGATTGAGATGGTTTGGGCATATTCTTCGGCGACCTATAGATGCACCGGTAAGAACAGAAGTTTGTTATAAGGAGTATGATGGGAAGAAAGGGAGAGGTCGGCCGAAATTTACATGGGGAAAAGTAGTAAAACAAGATTTAATGGAGTTGAAAATAGATTGGCAGCTAGTTTGTAGTAGAAAAGAGTGGAGGAAAACTATTAGTGTGGGGGAAGAGCAAAACTATAGGGGTCCCGACTGCCTTTTATAGTTTTAACATTTTTATTTATTTCTTTATCTATTTATATATCTATTTATTTTATTATATTTTCTTTATTTTATGGATTTATGTCTTTGGGTTCGTCGACTGCCAACCCCAACTAGTTTGGGATAAAGGTGATGATGATGATGATTTGGGCTAAATACATATTTTCCCTGTACAGACCTAGCATTTATAAGAAAGATGATGGGACTCGATAATCGTATTGAAGTTCATAGAATTGTATGGTCCTACACTGGGCTCTTTGTGTTTTTTGTTTTGGACCTTTTTTTTGTTTTTGGTGTGGGCACAGTGCTGTTTGCATTTTTGGGTTTCCCCTTTTCGTGCTTTTTAACATTCAGGAAATAATGCTAATGGTAATTGTTATACATTTTTCAAAGTTGGCTGACCTTGATATAGAAAACCGTTGTCAATAAGCATGTTTCCTGAGTTCTGATTTTTTTCTGGAGTTCGTGGCATGTATAGTCTCTTGCCAACTAACTTTGACAGTCAGACCAGAGATCTTTCATTTTCTTTTGTTAAGATTATTTTGAAGTGCCATTTATGTGAAATGACATGCTTTACGGCAATATAAATAGTTAAGGTATCTATTGGATTCCTTTTCCATGTTGGTGATTAGCACTTGTTGATATGCAGCTTCCAGAGACGATTGACACCTCATGAACTTGATAATGAGGCACTGGCATTTAGGCCTGTTTTGGGATCCATGCTTGCAAGGATATACCACAATCCTCAGAACAAGGAGGAAAATCAGTCACGCCTCCAAAAAATTTTACAGTTTTGGGCATCAAAGGAAGTTTATGATCAGGATACTATTCATGGACTTGAAAATGACATGATATGTGGTCTGCCTGTGAGTCCTTTTCCAGTTCAAAGAGACATGCATACTGTTTCACCAGATCCATCTGCCCCCACAGGTTGCCTTTACTAATTGCTATTTTATGTTTCTTAAAAGTTGTTATGCTTGAATAATGGCATGCTATATTGAGCCTGCAGATTTTCCTAATCCAATTTAATCTTGAAAGTTTTTGATGGTCCCTGATTCTGTTGTTGATTTTTCATTCAGCAGGTGTACCACACCAGGCGGCAAATAACAATGTGTGGCCGCTAGATAAGCAAACTCCATTTCCAGTTTTACCAGATCAAGACTATCGGGATCAACAACTCCCTTCTCTGAAACCGACCGTGGCACCTCAACAGTTCCCCCCTCCCGTTCCTCCAATTGGGTTCGCTGGGTCTGCTGCTGTGCCTCTTGCTGCTCAAGCAGCAAACCAATTGCCCCCAGCAACAACCGGTGTTGGTGAAAAACTGCCACCATATCCTTTATTTCCACCAGGTCTAATACCTGGAATGGTTAGAAAAATGCAGATTGGTAGTGGGGTGCCTTATTCTCCCATGAGCCCTTTGGATATCCCGACCGTTATACCTCCTTCAAATGTATCTCCAACTGAAATTCTTGATAGGGTCTCAAAGTTCTTCAGAGAAATTGGAGAAGTTAACCCTTCTGAAGGGCCCATGAAGTCATCTGGGTCGAAGGACGAATATGATGACTATGAGAGGGACTCTCCTGTCCGCAAGGGTGGAGCTTGTATTCCTCCTCCCCCTGACCTGCAAGTGGACCCAGAGACGGGCACTTTTACCGATGTAAGTGTGGAGCGGAAAACGGGATCCAGTGACTCAGGCCGTTTGGGGCTTGGGGCTACCGCGGACCCTAATGAGGTCAGTCAATATGATGACGTTTACACATCTTATAGAAAGCAAAGAAGCACGAACTATCATACATCCATGAGCGCGAGAGCTGCTGCTAGGTGAGACTTGTTTAATGTGAAACTGTTTGTAATTGGAGAAACAACCGTGGCTTGATTCTGCAGCTGTATATTCATCTCCAAGTAAAACCAGCAGTTTGGCATGAATTTTGTTTGGCTGATCCTAACAAGTGGATAAGTTACGCACCCTAAGAAATATTTGTCATTTCAATATCAGCAATTATTCAAGCTGTTCTTCCGTCCCTACCTTCCTCTCTCATTGCCCTTGCATGACCGGATTCTCTTTCAATAATATAGGAAGTTAATATGCTGAAAATGACGGAATATGTCACACAAGTACTTGATCAAATTAATGAGAGTCCCAAGCCTGCAAAAGAATGCTTATCGGCTTGAGTATGAAAGTGCAAACTATTTATTCATTTATTTATTTAATTTTTGAATCAAGATGCAAACTATGATTCTATCAGTTGTTTTTATCAATCAACGAATCCAATGTTTTTCTTGATGGACATTCCGAGATGAGAAAATCTTCCTGGATAATCACTTCTTGATGTCAGCTTCTTGGATATTAACTTGATATGACTTCCACTCTCAAATGTACGACAAAATACTCATCTTGATATTACTTCCACATATGCTACACTGTATCGTTTCTTCTCTCGGAGAATTGTGCTGACAAACCAAAAGGTCAAAATAGTGAAGTGGCGTCGATAATTATTGACTCAGTTGAATGATTCTAGAAAGGGTGGCGGAGCGCCAAGTTGATAATATTCAAAAGAAGCAACTTATGGCTATCAAGAATGATGCACACCGTCCCCAAGGGATGGTCCCGCGGCAAAACTTGGGAGTCATTCAAGTGATGTCGTGGGATCAAACCTTAACTATTGTTGCTAGTGTAAAATTTGGGATGATTTTACTTAATTTTAGAGAATTAGTTCCATGCCTGATCTGGTTGGTCACATAACTGTAATGATTCCTGGAACCTTACATCGCCCTATTGGGCAACGGGACATATTTGGTCATTGAATGTGAAGATAACTCCAAGTAGAGAAAAAGAAAAAAAATGATGCACGCCTATGCTGACTTCCAGGTGCAGCGTATACTACCATCATTATCGTGTTCACTTTAGCAGTGGAGACTTTAAGATTAATCAATTAATCTTTTATTATGGCTAAAGACGAGTGTACTAAGTTCAGTAGTCTATAAATACGCTTCATTCTTTTAAGTTCCTGCACCCAACAACTTCTTCAAGAACTAATACAAGCTCTTGAAATCCTCCTCTTTTCAAGTCCCATTATTCATTCTCAAACACCAAATTAAGACACAATGGTGGCTATCACATGCAATTTTGACGCCACTTCCTCAATCCCACCTGCAAGGTTGTTCAAGTCCTTCATCCTTGATGACAACTTCATCCCCAAGGTGATGCCACAGGCTATTAAGAGTGTTGAGAACATTCAAGGAGATGGAGGAGTTGGGACCATTAAGCTGATCACTTTTGGTGAAGGTTAGTCCTAAACAAACGCTTATCATACATTCTCCTAATTTATCCGATGTTGAATGTTATTTCATTATATGTAGTAGCATTTTGTATACAACCAAACTAATGGCTTCTCTTTGCTTCATTTTTTAGGTAGTCAATTTAAGAGCGCCAAACACAGGGTCGATGGAATCGACAAAGAAAATTTCTCCTTCCACTACACCGTAATTGACGTTGAAGGTGGTGAAAAGAATGATTCGATTGAATCAGTTTCATATGTGCTTAAAATGGAACCCTCTGCTGACGGAGGATCAATCATCAAAACTACCAGCACATACCACACCAAGGGTGATGCCCAGATCAGTGAGGAACAAATTAAGGGAGGAAAAGAAAAGGGGTTGGCCATGTTCAAGGCTGCTGAGGCTTACCTCGCTGCAAATCCTGATGCCTACAATTAAGTTTACAAACCATGGTGCCACTACTTGTAACGCTTCTTTCATGAATAAAGTTGCGCTTGGATGTTGTTTGCTGGAAAAGTTTTTCTTTGGTCTTAGGGATCAAATTCTAGGAAATAGCATTACAATTTGTGATGAAAGCGTGCTTGCTCTTACGTTGAAGGCGTGTTTGCTTGTAATTTTCTTGTGAGAAAAACGAATAAAATTTCCTTGCAATTTGCTTTCATTATTGAATTCAATATGGTGCCATTATAATAATTCACTTAATTACTGTGCTGAAATTCATCCATCGTCACTTAATGGCAAACTTAAAAAAATAAAAAAATAAAAAATCACCTATAGACAGTCTATGCTTAATCATTGCAAAGAATGTTTGTACTCTTGACTAAGACTTTATTCCATTAGTTAAAGAAAGTACAATCTTTATAAATTTAACATATTAAACAAAATTTAACGTATCATTGGGGAATATGTGTATAACTACAAAGTAAGCTGATTTTAATAATTAAAATTCTCTATACAGTTTAGGCACTCACTAAACAGGCAAGTAGACTTAAATTTTATCATCAAACAATTCAAAAAATAAATCTCGAAATCGATATTGATACAAATCGATATTTTCAAATGAATAATGATTGAGACCTAACAACATACTAGTGCCTTGGACATGAACTATAAGTATGCTTTACATTAATATATAAAAGAGATGCATATATAATTTAACATTTTAAATTTTTGTTATTGACTCAAATCACATGTAGGTTTCTGAGCCTAACAGAAACCAGATCCAATCCCATGTACCACCCAGCAACAACAAACTCAGAAACTCAATTCCTGGAATTACCCTATAATGAAACATCAAAACAGTTGAGGAAAACTGGTACCGTGAAAATCAACTAAATGTTTCAATATATACAATCAGCGACACAAAAATATTATCTTTAGGATTCAACAGATAAACGTCTAAGTCTCTCAATTTCTCCTCCTCCGCTTTCTTCGTTTATCATCTCTTCCACTTTCACTTTTACTTTCGCTTTCGCTGTCATCTGAGCCTGACAAGGACTCAGATCCCGATGAATCTGAATCTTCAGAACCCGAACTATTGGATTCATCAGATTCTGAGGCAGGTCTCTGTTGTTGCATGATAAGTCGTGGCATGTTCTTCAAATACTCTCGCAGATTTTCAGTAATTCCATCTAAACCAATTGAAGTGAAGAAATTGATAGAAAACCGAGTATTTTTGGGATTATCCTTGGGAAAAATCGATTCAAATGACTCCTGCATAGAAGGGTCATTCAGCCGCTCATTCAGCAGGCGAATACCAAATTGCTCAGACAATTCCTGGAAGAGAATCTTAATGAAAATACGGGAAGAAGATGTTGTATCCTCTTCAGTCAGTCGTGTATAAGAAAAAACGTGCCAAGGTAGAGCATCACTGCCAAGTAAGTGGGCAAAAAAATTTGCCACGTTACGCAGTTTGTTTGTCTCAAGCCGATGGATCATAGAATACTGTTGGACAAAACATGTTTCAAAATTTACTTGATAAACCTTGTTGATCATGCAAAATCGTTGGCCAAGAAGTCCATAGTATCGGAGGTACGTCCTCTCCTGGCTGCAGCATTCCAAAAGCATAATGCACAATTCCATCTCCTGACCAGGCTCTAGTTTAATTTTCAGCAGCTTGTGACCAGCTTCTTCAAAGTCAACACTGGACATGATCGTCAAATAGATTGTTCTCCTAAGGTTGACTAAATTGGTCCGTGTCTCATCTTGTATTTTCATATGTTCTTCCTCTTCTTCAGATTCCTCCTCTTCATCCTCACCATCTGACTCCCCATCAGAATCAGCTTCGTCCTCGGACTCTTCACCAAGTATTGACTTTTTAAGTTCTCCATATTTTTTCTCGTTCTCCAAGAAATTGGGATCCAGTTTGAAAATATCTAAGGCAATCTCAGGATCTATTTCTTCTGAAAGGGAAATCTCATGAGTTAATTGATCTTCCTGCTCCACCAGGTCTAATCCGGGGCACACAGCCGGATAGCCCTGAACCTTCGACTTTCTCAAAGCAAAGAGGCCTTCAATCAAGAACTGAGCCCGCTTGTCTATTTCTCCTTCACGAAGAATTCCACGAAACCGCTCAAAGATGCCATGTAATCCTCTGGGGCATAGGTCCTGCAGCATGGAGCCACATTCTGTCACAAATCCAACGGCAACCTCCACACTATCATCTGTAGGATTTTCAAGCAGAATCGTCAGAAGTTCAAGAGCAATTAGCTCATGAACCACCTGCTGGTTCACCAGATGAGCAATAAACTTTACGGCTGCCAACAATTGAGGCTTGTCGTTACGCTTGTAAGCTCTTTGCAGCTGCAATATAATCCTTTTGAGCAAAAGCTCGCCAATTTCAGGAAATTTAGTGTTTGCAACTGCAACTAATGCAGCAAACATCAGTAAAACCAGGAGATGCCATTTGGGATTTCATGCACGACCGGCAAAATAGACCTCTCCCTCTAATCAAATTTTCAGCAAATAGCTCTGGGATTATGTTCTTAATATTTATCCCATTAACTTTGTTTGCAAGCCCATTAATACTCTTCCTTAGAGCATCCCAGGTCATTCTTTGGTATTCCAAGCTGCTCTTATCCTGCCCCTCCTTCATCATTCTTGTCAATTTAAATGGAGGCAATAAACTCCCCTACTTCTTCCCAGATTCTCAGGCTTCTGAACCACATTTGGTTCAACATTCACCTTTCCCCCATCAGCTTCTCCCTCTGCATTCCTATCTTCCTCTTTCTTGGGTACATCTTCCTCGTCATCACTGATTTCCTTTTTAGTTGTCTTCTCAGTCCATAAGTAAATTGGATGACTAATAAACTCTGAGTGCTTCCACATCTCCTTCCTCCTCTTTCTTGGGTTCATCCTCGTACAACATTTTGTTAAATTTAACATTTTTTTTTGTACAACAGAATTCTTGTTGGGATTAAAAAATAATAAACCCCAAAAGTAACAAAATTGATTAATGAAAATCAGGAAATACCCGAACCAATTTTAATCAATTGATTCACGGGTTTAGAAGCAGGACACCAACGGCTATGGAGTACAAAATTGATTCTGGAATCAAGCTTGCAAGTCAATCACGTGCATGGGCTTGGAAAACTTCGGCCAAGACTTTCTTAAAAAACAAATAGCCGTGCGGCTTTTGGAGGCTAAATTTTGTGTTTCTTTGTTTCTCGTCTACAAAATTATGAATAACATGTCATATTTATAAGATTTAACTAAACCCTATACTTGTAACTAAACCCTATACTTGTATTTGGTAACTACTAAAACAAAATTCAATATGATTAATAATAGTAACCACTAAACCAAAATTCAATATGATTAATAATTCTAAACTTAATAGAATTATTAACTTACAAAATTATAAATTCAATATGATTAATAATTCTAAATCTAATAGAATTATTAACTTACAAAATTATAAACTCAATAAGAAACTTAGTTTAATTCTACATGTTGGATTTAAAAATACTAAATCCAAAACGGCAACAAAATTAGATGAAAATTGAATAAAATCTCCGCGGGCCGTACGGATTTGGACATTCAAGATGAGTGAAGAAATTGGCTTCGGTCAATTTCACCAAAGAAACAGACAATTCAATACACAGAAAACAAAGCAAAATTGGGTAGCCAACGTTTGGAACAAAATTGATCAAAATTTGTAAGAAAACAAGCCTTCGGTTTTTCTGGATGGCGGCCGTTTTGTTCATCAAAAATAATACATCCCAAAAAATCACCAAAACCCGTGGATCAATTATAGCCGAAGCAAGCAAGAACAGAACACACAGGCAATTGAATTAATTCGGCCAAGAATAAAAAAAAAAAGAAGAAAAAGAATCAAGGAGGATGGAAGTCGGTCAACCCATGAATTGAACAAAGCAATTGATTTGAGACAAAAGCTTATCAAAGCTTCGGGTTAGTGAGAACTTCGGCCAACAGAAGCAAGCAATAAAAGAGAATTGATTAGGTGGCCCACGCGCAAACAAAATCAAAGCTTTTTTGTTAGCTAAATGCAAGGAATTGGGCAGCCACAATTTTGACACAAAACAACTATTTTGAAGAAGCCTTGCGGCTGATTATTTAATCGGAGGAGGGTTTTTTTTTTTTGTCTGTTTTTTTTATGTATAATAAAATTTTGAATAATATATTTTATTTATAAGATTCAACAAAATCCTAAACCGATTAGATTTGATAAATACTAAATTTAAAACTCGATATGATTAATGCCCCACTCCACTTTTATATCTAGGGTGTATATAAGTATGCTTTTGGTTATTTTTTTTAATGTCTCACCCCTCACTCAACAATCTCTCTGTAAGTTCTTACTTAGAATAACACACTTTATCCAACATTTAGGAATTTTTGGCCAAGAGATAGTTCAAATAAAAATGTATGAATTTAGGAAATAAAGACTTATGGAAGACTATAAATTAGGAAACTAGAAAAACTGAATCAACTTGGAATTGGATGCAAATATGGAAATTAAAAGAAATAGGAAACAAGACAAATCCAACTACAGAGTGGACTTGAATAAGGTAAGCTAATAAATGGAAACTAAATAAATTTGAATATGGACTCTAAAAAGAAAGCAAATATGGAATCAAACCAAAAAACAATTTTGGAATCTAAAAGAAAACAAATAGGAAAGACTACTAAAAGAAGGTAACTCTAACTAGGAAAACAAATACAACTAGGAATCAATTCTTGCAAGTAAAATCAAATTAGGAAAATAATTATTGCAGCCCTTTTTGCATAGAAATTTCAGTCAAGAAGGTGTACAAAGGTGCAAAAACTTTCATTCAACAACAATGGCAAGAAGGGACAACAATTTGGCAAGACTACTCAAGAAACCAAATTTCAGTCAACAATTTCAACCACAAAGTCTAAATTTTCGGCTGCCAAATGGGCAGAATTTTGTCTCAATCTTAAAGAAAATTTCAACAAGGATTAAAGAGACAACAGCCCAAGAATGCATCACGGTTTTCAGCAGCAAATCAACAAGAATTCTAGACAAAGCAATAAAAACAGTACGGCTGAATTCAAGAATAGCAAAATTCTGGTCACACCTCTTGATGCAAATTCAGCCAATTAATTCAAGAAACAAGGTTTCAAGAATTCAAGAAACAAAATTTTAAGGATCAAGAATCAAGAAACAAGGATTTAAGGATCAAGAATCAAGAATTCAAGAATTCAAGAATCAAGAATCAAGAATCAACAATTGTTTTCCCCCTCTTTTTCTTTCTTTCTTTCTTCCTTCCGATTTGATCTTTCTCTCTCTCTTTTTTGTTTTATATATATTCCTGTTTTTTTTCTGCTCTTTCTTCTTCTGTTTTTTTTAATAGTAGAAGAAAAATTACAAAAAAAAAAAAAATAATCACACGAAGAGGGACAAAGCCGTAGGCAGAATTTTGGATTTTGCAAGAAGTATGCAAGAAAGGCAAGTTTGGATTTTCAAGGGATATATACATAATATATATATATATAGAATAACAAGAACCAAATTATCTACACAAAAGTGGGCAGCAAGAAAAGGTTTAACTAAATCTTGATGAATAGGGTTAAACAACTAATTTGACTACCACAAGAAAATAAAATTCAACTACAAGGAAGATTGTTATAAATAGAATTTTGGCTAAAGAAAAATTATAAATAAAATTTTGAACAAAATTTCGAAGTTACCTAAAGTTCTAACACCAAATTGATGTGCACCTCATGGTTATAGGGAGCTAGCAATACACAACAAGTGAAATAGAACCTAAGCCTTAACTTGCAAAATTGATAGAACTTGAGAAATTAAAACCGATGGATGAAGCGTCGCCACAACCTAAGGTTCTATTAGATTGATAAGATTCAAAAGCGCCACAAACTAGTCAAGAATGAAAAGATTGATTCACTAAAACTCTCAAGGATGTTGTTACAATTTTCTTCCAGTCACAATTTTCTTCAAGTCATGTGTATCGATGTCTTGGTCGAATGGCCTCTTTAAATAAGTTACAAGTTTGTCTTGAAAAGAAAACAACTAAAATTCTAACCCTAATCTAACTCTTAAAGGAAGGGCGGCTAGTTTTTTTTAATTAATTAAATGGCAGCCTTACAAATGAAAATGAAATAAGACAAGAAAACCCTATATTATTGTTCATGCACTACTCACGGCATTGTTCGCGGGGACTACTCACGTTTTGGACTGCATGCTTGACGGGTTTAGATGTGACGGATTAAGCCATTTAAGGTATTTTTGAAGTCGTTTGGACATAACTTTCGTCATCAACTCCCACAATATGTCACAGCAGATTGAAAACTTGTCGAATAGTTTGAACAACTCCTGAAATCCCATCATATAATTTCATAAATAATCACCACAAAATAAATAGTGGGTAGTAGTTAGATATGATTATTATTAACTTAATAATTATAAAGTTTTAGTAAATTAGTAATTTTTACTAGCTACTACTCCTTCTATTTCACAAAAAAAAAAAGAAGTTAACTTTTGATTGGGTATAATTATTTTTTTGAGTTACAAAATACTGCACACTTAATATATAATCAAATATATAATTTTATATTTTTATCCTTATTTTTTAATTTAGGTTATATATTTTCATTTTTAGCAAGGGCAATATAAGATTTTTATGCCAAAGTAAACTCTTATTTCGAGACAAAACAATTTTTGAAATTGATTTTTTTTTGAGACAGAGATAGTAATAACTAAAAATTCATAAGTCTCAAATATCAATAATTAGTAAACCATTAATATATAATGTGAAATTAAACTAATGACAAATGAGTGTTAACTTAATAACATTAATTTGATGTGTAATTCGAATTTTGAAGATTTAGTTTGTATATTTTTGACAAGAAAATTAAGGGGGAAAAAGTTGATCATGACAAATTAAGAATTATACATGATTTTCATTTGAAAATTTTAATTAATCATGAAAAATTTAAAGTACTCAACTATTTTTAATTTAAGTTAAAATATTGTATTAATTAGTTAAATTTGTATTAACTTTCGGGGTTCAATTGAAAGAAAGACATATAATTTAAGGATGTATTTGAGTAACATTAAATTTACAACATGACTGAAATAGAAATAGAAAGAAAGTATACGTATTATTATAATAATTACTATTTTGATTGGGACAAATTAAAAATAAAATTAATCAAAGTATAAAACCTCACTTGTTCTCTCCTCTTCCGCTCTCCGTCTCCAACCCTTCCAAATTGGCCTCCCAATTTTTGACCATCCCATCATCTCGGACGATTCTAACCGGGTTCCAATTCTTCCCTCTGTACCAGACGGCTAGAGCCTTCACCAGGCCTTCAATGGTTTGTTGGTAAGTAGTTGAAGTTTAACTAGCGGGGAGTGAAACTGAGGCTCTATTTGGTGCCATTGAATTGGAGTTTTTAATTCCAATTCTATTGCTTGTTTTCACAAAATGTTTAAGCATTAGAATTTTATTTCAAATTTATTTTCTTCCAATTCTATAAATTGAATTCTTTATTTTCCTCCTCCTTCTTCATCCGGTACATAGCTTTGGCATTGAAGAGGTTAGAGAGGTGCAAAACTTTGGCTGAGGAACAAAAGCAATAAAAAAAACAGCCTTTGCAACTTGCACAACGGTAAACAGGCACTCACAGACGCGGGAGAAAAGAAAGAACGAATGACATGCAGCTATGGAGTCGTGAGGGGAGCTGAAGATTCTTTCTTAATTTCAGAATTGCCCTTGGCTCTTCCCTTTCTCTGTAAGTATCTCTGTAAGAATCCTTGGATTTGTCTTGGTTGGTGGATTTTATTTTAGCTTGATTTATTAAACTGTGATTATGAAAGAGAAAGAGAATTCTAACGACTCAGAGACAGGAGAAGAGAATATCACTGATATTCCAAAGAAAAGAAGTAAAAAAATTGAACACCCAGTTGAGAAAAATGGATTTTTAGAAATTATGAGCTATGAGAAATTATGAGGGTCTTGGTTCTGCTGCTGGTGAGTCAAGGAAGACTGGAAATTCTGGTTTTCAGGAGCTCACTCTTAGTTACCTTTGTGATAATGCCAAAGATGGGGTTTCAGGAAAAAATCAGTTGAATTCCTTTGAGAAAATGGGTTCTAATAGTAGTAGTTATAAAGGGAAAAAACTCTGTGAATTGGTGTAGGAAGAGAATCCTTAGATTGAATACTTTTATGTGATTTCTGTTTCAGTGTCTATAGATGGGTCAAATCTAGTGCAAAATGGTGACTTCATGGCACAAAATAATGAATTCGTAGTTTGGTTGAGTTCTGTCGGGAGTGTGCAGTCAGTTGAACCTTCAAATAATAATACAAGGACTACTTATTCGAATGATTTTACTACAGCGTCGTTATCGTACTCGTATTCCCATCCTTTTTTCCACAATCTGACCTGCTCACTTACTCAGAATTCTACAGATTATTATGAGTATTCAACAGGGAGCCATAGGGGGGGATTGTGATCAGATTTGGAATGCAGGGAAGAGAACTAATGGATCAGTCCATAGCCGCTTTAGGCCTATTGGGGCTGGGACTGTGGCATTAGCTTATCCTAGTCCTGGTGGTGTTGCTTTGGGGAAGTTTTGTCCTATACAATTACGATAGCTGCAAAAAATCACTGCCAAAAAAAAAAAAAAAAAAAATCTTTGAATTTTTTAGCAAAAGAGAGTGTCCGTTAGGCTTGAAGTGCTATTGTTATTATTTTCTAAAGTATACAAATCTTTAATGCATGTGGGCGATGGTCCTGTTTGATATGGTGGCTGTAAAACCATGCTGATACTGCCATCTATTATTTTATCATTTAGCTTTATATGTATTTGGAGTACTGGAGCTGATTGGTCTATAATCATTTGAAGTCACTTCTATCCATTTTCGTGCAGGAAACCTGTTTTCTCCCTCTGTTTGTCCAGCACTAGAATAGTAAATTTCCTGCATCAGATATGCACAGGTGTAGGTTCCATGTCTTGCATCAGATAGACATGTTATGTTTGATTCACATTGTTACTTGCAACTGGATTAAAGGATGGGTGGCTTAGTCTATTTGGGTACAAAAGTTCTTGGGTTTTATGCTTACCCATGCCACTGCATTTAATGGGATTCTTGTCTTATTGGTTAAAACTGGTTAAGATGGTATAGATTCTTATTTGTTTGGTGTTTATTCTTAGGCCTACTGCATTTTTTCTTTGCTCTGTTTTCTGTAACTCACTCACTCACTCTGCACTTGCTCTGTTTTCTCCCCATTTGAGCTTGAGTTGGCTTCTGTTCTTGAATGCAGGTGGGTTTTTCTTTTGCTGGGTTCTTTCACCTCTTATTGATGTGTTTTACTTTCGCTGATTATGATTCCTTTTGCCCTCTTTCTTTGCATAGTGCATATTGCATCAATTGGTTTGGGATTCTTTCTGCTTCTGAATATCCCTTTTCAGGGTTCTATTGCTTTTGCTTCTAGTTCAGACTTATTTATTGCCTTTTTCTTTCTTCCTGCCTAGCCTTTTTGTCATATTATTTGTAGGAGTCATTTTCGTTCTTTCTGGTATTTTGGTGATTGTTGGGGCTGATTTCTCTCTTATTCGTATTTGCTTTATGCTTTGCTTGTTGAATGAAGTTCTACTCTGAGCATGGCTGCTTGGGGGGAATTGTTGTCTTTAGGTTTAGCATTTATTTAGCAATGCTTGGAGGGGAGTTGTTGTCTAAGAATGCTATGCAGAATTGCTCTGAAATTTTGTTTCAGAGGTAGAAAGAAGAAGCTTGTGTCCATTGTTTTTAAGTTTGCCTATAGGCATTATTGAGTTCAACATGGAGCATTTCATACTTCAAATATATCAGAGGTTGGAATTCCTACTCTAGATATTCTCATTCTGCTGACAATTTCACGATTATTATACTGGACACATAGTCATTGTTTCTGAGTTCCATTGAGGCATATAGGTCATTTTGTAATGCATAATGCTGTTTGGTAACAAATTATGAACCTTTTTCCCATGCAAAATTATAGAGGTTACTAGAGTTTCTGGTTCAATTTGGTCTTCTACCATTACAATAGTCTATATATCAAATCATAGAAAACACCATAACTGGGCAACAACACAAATTTTATCAGGAATTGCAAAATCCTCCCACCTAGTAACTACTTGTATCAGTAGGCCTCTTTTACTTAATGAAATGTTAATCCCTGAAAATGCAAGCAGACTAACAGTCTCTCTTATGTTTATTCCTCTAGGTAAGAGCCTGACCTAGAAACTGGAGGTCCAACTTCTACAAGGGAAAGGGAGAATTGCAGTAAATTTGCTTGGTTGACTTCTAATAAAGCGAAAGGCACTGGTTTACCAGACTTAAGTTTTCCCATGAAGCATTTTACTAAATATTTGCAAATCATGAATCTTTCTGTACTTAGGTCCTCCTGTGGCCATCCGACTCTCCGAAAGGTTTTAGGCCCTTTGCAGTCTTGTTCAGTTCAGACTGATTTTGTTCCCACAGATCCTAATTCTAAGCCTGTTAAATACAAGTATCCTCCTTTCTATGATCCATATGGCCCTAGACCACCACCTTCTGAGAAGATCATTCAGCTTGCAGACCGAATTGCAGCCCTACCTTCTGAAGAGCGTGAAATGATTTGCCACACACTTACCCACGGACTAAATCTTCCCAAAATGCAGCCTATTTCTGTGGAGGGTATGGACATAGACCAGGGAGGGCCAGGTGCTGGATCTTCAAAGACTGAAGAGAAGAAGGCAGAGAAAACAGCATTTGATGTTAAACTAGAGAAATTTGATGACGCTTCAAAACTGAAGGTGATCAAAGAGGTTCGTGCCATCACAAATTTGGGATTGAAGGAAGCAAAAGATCTGGTTTCAAAAGCTCCAGTTACAGTGAAGCAAGGTCTCACAAAAGAAGAGGCCAATGCTATCATAGATAAGATCAAGGCTGCAGGGGGGGTTGCTGTAATGGAGTAATTTTCCACCAATTTTATATGTTTTTTCTTCAAATTAGCAACTCAACTCTGTGTTTCCAGTTGACAGGAGTAGCAAGCCTTTTAAAAATGAATCTTTACGCATTGTATTCAGATAAATTAATTTTGATTCTTGAATCTTTTGTGGTAATTCATGGGTTTTCACCGTGACAAATATCCACTCACATACTTGTTAGCATAATTGGAATTACACTTGGCTGAATTTAACCTTGATACTTGATCCAATCCATATGGATTTGAGATAAATGATTGGCACTCCACCTGACTGGGAATTCATATTGTCAAAATCTTATACTCATCTCTCTCTGCTAATGACTAACTTTGATAAGCTGAATTGGTTTGCCAATAAATGACTATGACTGATAAATAAATACTCTTATCAAATGTTTTAACAAACTCAAAAAAAAAAAAAAAAAAAAAACTACTCGTGCTTTTGAGTTTTTTCATTCCGGAAAATAGTGAAAACCAGTTTCTTCAACAAATAAATACAGGCAGTCGCACGATTTGGTAAAAAAATGCTTTTAAGTTTCTTGTTGAGGCACACATTCTTGTTGTAATAGAAAAGAATACGTCTTAAAAAAAGAAGAAGAAAGTTTCTTGTATACTTGCTCCAATTAACTGTCTATTTGGGAAAAATTGATTAATGCTTCAACAATAGCAATCAATTGTCGCCTACAATGAATTACTGCGTCCTTTATTTAAAAGAGAATGATTGAGAAAATAACTATACACTTTTCTGCAAGAATTAGTTTTAAATAGCGCCAAATTTTTTTTTCCTAAAATTTTAGTAAGTTTTAGTTTTTAAATTTTTAAGGAAAAATTTGTTTGGCTTTTACAAATTTATAATAATTTTATGTTCTAATTATTTTTCACTTTACTCTGTGAACTATATAATTCTTTTGTTAAACTAAAAAGTAAAATAATTTTTATTATAATGGTGCTAATTGAAATATTAAAAAGAATTTTACTATCTAGATAACTAAATTCAATTCAATTCAATATGCTAAAACAATTCTCCCAATTAGACATTTATTTTAGTTATTATGTATGCATCCACTACAATAAATTTTACAGTTTATTTTTAGTTACTTTTGTAAAGATAAACAAAATTACATTTCATTAACATTTCCAAAAAAAAATAAATAAATAAAAAAATTCTCTTGTTAGATTTTACAATTTAATTTTAATTTTGAAAATAACTTTCATTATTGTAAGGTGGTTTGATCTAATATGAAGTAGGTTTTAACATGTGAAGGACAAATTGTTGAATTTATTTTTAAGGATAACAAAAATAATATGATAATAAAATTGTTTGGCACTTGTATCTTAAGGTGTGCTAGTGGTGAGTTGTTTTGGTTGTCTAATTCACATTGTTTTACTGATATTGGCCCATATCAAGTTTGAATATTTATGTTTTCATATTTATTTATATTCTTTTGTTATTCCCTCTGGCCTAACAAAAGTTTAAATTTTTTTTGTCCGAAAAAAGAGTCTACTTTTGATGTAAAATTCTTATATTATCCTTATTAATATTAACAATGTGTAACCTAAATTAAAAAGTAAGGATAAAAATGTAAAATTATATATTTAATTATATTTTAAGTGTATTGTACCTTGTAATATAAAAAATTTTATACCAAATCAAAACTGGACTCGTTTTTTCGGATGGAGAGAGTATGTATATTCTTAGTTTATTAAATAAACTTAATTGTAAGTAACTTATTATAAAATGTGTCGAACTAATAATTATTGATTTGTATAGAAGAATACTAAATTTACTTTTAGAATAATATTTTATGGATTTTTAATTTTACATTAATAAATAAAATTTAAAATAAAAAAATTAAATTGTTAAGAATACTTATAAGAGAAATATGTAAGTGTGCATAGGTCATACAATTTATATATTATGTTAAAAATTGAATTGTTGGTTGGATTTGTAATTTAATGTTAAATAGTAATATTTTTTTCTTAAAGACAATAAAAAAATTAAAAATTTTAAAGTAAATTAAAATTTAAAATGAATATCTTAAAAAGTAATCCACACTAGAAAGACATTTACAAAGATTAGTTATAAATTTTAAAAATAAAAATTTTAAACTAAAATAAAATAACATGGTTCAGGACAATTTAAGAAATTTTTTTTTAATTCATAACCTGCATGAACCTAACAACAAAAGTCAACTTACTCTATTTACCAATTAGCAAAAGCATTCCCAGAGACTGTGACTGATTTGTCTAATTCATATAACAAATCTAAAAAATTGATGAAGGATTTGGAGCTTGGTTATGAGAAGATAGATGCATGTTCTAATACTTGCATGTTAAAATGGGGAGTAAATAAAGAAAGAATTTATGCGAGATATGTAATGAACTCAGGTGGCGCACTTTAAAAAAGATCCAACAGGAGAGAAAAGAAAGATTGTACATAAAAGTTTTATGGTATTTTCCAATAAAACCGAGATTGCAACAATCTTGCATGTCATATGAGATGGCATTATGAAAGTTGTAAAAAGATAGGTACATGAGTTATCTGGTTGACTCGCTTGCTTGGCAAACATTTGTTCATAATATCCTAAGTTTGTTAATGATCCTCATAATTTGAGGTTGGGGTTGGCTTCAAATAGATATAATCCATTTAGCAATATGAGTATGGCACATACGACATGGAAAGTTGTCCTAATACGATATAATCTTCCGCCATGGATGTGAATGAAACAACCACATGCATGGTTGTTTTTATTAATTCCCGAATCTTTAGCTCCTAAAAATAATTTTGACATTTATTTACAGATTCTTATTACAAACTGAAAAGATTTGTGGGATGTGGGAGTTGAAACATATGATAATCAACCAAGCAAAATTTTCAATTGCGTGCAAGATTATTGTGGACAATTAATGATTTCCCAAAGTATACAAATTTATCAAGATGGAGTACTAAAGGTGAATTTTCATGTCTTATTTGCCACAAATTCACACATTCGCATGGATTGAAACAAGATGGTAAGTATTGTTATATGGGACATTGCAAATTTTTGGACAATGATCATAAGTTTCGAAAGAATATGCGACTTTTTGATGGTACCAAGGAATATAGAAGTCCTTCTCCTCAGCTATCTAGGTTATGGTGATAGACGAATAAAAAAAAATATAGTCTTTAAACTTGGTAAGAAGGTTGGTGATAATCCTATATTGCTAATTTGCATCTCACGGCTATAAAGAGCCAGTAATACATAATAAGCGAATAGGACCCAAAACTTAACTTGCAAAATCACTAGAACTGGAGGATTTTGGACCGATGGATGAAGCGTCGCTATAATTTAGGGTTCTACTAGATTGATAAGACTCAAAGGTGCCATAATGATCAAGTTTGATAAGTCTATTGTTCCTTGAAAGAACAAAGAGATTGATTCACTCAAACTCTCAATGACGTAATGTCAAAATTCTTCTCAACTTGTCTTGTCTATTGATTCTCATGGCCGAATAGTCTTTAAATAGAATACAAGAATGTCTTAAAAAGGTAACAACTAAAAATCCTAATCCTACTCTAATTCTTAAGGAGGCAGCAAAGTCTTTTAATTAATTAAAGGGCAGCCTTAAAATAAAAAGGAAACAAAAAACCCTAATGCCAATTAGATTGGAGGTTTGGCCTTGCAAGGCTTCAAGTTTACAAAATTTGAAAATTAAAATTACTAAATAATTTGGCCATAATTACCTAAAAATAATGCTACAAAATTCGGCAACAATTACCTCAAAATAATGCTACAAAATAAATAAACAACTTGGCCTATTTGTCATGTTCACGACTCTATTCAGGGCACTGTTCACATTAATATTCATGGTACTATTCACGTTTTGGCCACATGCTTGATGAGTTTGAATGCCATGAATCAAACCACTTAAAGTTTCTTGAAATCGTTTAGACCTAACCTCGTCATCGGACCCCATAATATGTCACGATGGGTCGGATGCTTGGCGAGTAGGTTGATCGCTCCTGAATTCCCATCATTCCCCCTCTCCTCGAAAGGATTCATCCTCAAATCTTCAACAATACCCTTGGGATGAAATCAATATACTTTGACCACTTTTGGGAGTAGAAGGAATAGTTTGGCCAAGGAAAACAATGTTGTTTCTTTTTAGCTCTTTTTGTGCCACTTTTGTAATAGCGTTTTACCCCAAACCTTTGAAGGCTCCAAGTTTGTATCAGAGTGTGGAAAAATTGTCTTTCTCCAAAGAAAAAGTCAAGATGTGGAAGATTGTTATCTTTGGCGTGCATATTTATGGCTTGAACAATCAAAACATTATTAACCAACTTGAGCTCTTGGTTTTGATGACCCCTATTCAATGGATTTGCCCTAATTGAGGCATCGGACTCTTCTTCCTCCTCAATCTTTTTCTTCTCATTGCTAATCTAGAGTTGATCTTCATAAACTTGTACACGGCATATGTTCTCCCTTTGCTCATCATTTTCCATGGTAGAGCACTAAGTGATCTCCTGGTCACTAATGTTTCTTATCTATTTGAAGATCTTTCATCGTTTACCACTGATTGCACAGACTTTAGGGTACTACTTTCTTCTCCCCTACCTTGGAAGACTGGAATTTCCATTTTTATACTTTACAAATCTTCCATTTCTATACTTCCCAAAATTTTTTCAAATGTATCAACTTGGTTTTGACCTCTATGGAAAGTAGAAGCCCCATCGGACTTTTCATTCCTATCAGAACTTAAGGGACTTTTCTTTCTAGATTTCGACTTTCTTGATAAGGACTCAGTGATGGATCTCATAAATTGCTCCATCTTATTGTCATTAGCTTGAAGTTTCAAATGCAAAGCCTCAAGTTGATCACCCATATCGGCATAATTTCGGCTCATGTGCTCTGTCCAATCTTTAAGGAACTTTTGGTCTATTGAAGTTATGCTTCTTTTGACATGATTCTTGTAGAATGTTAGTATAAACAAAAGCAAAAATAATAATATGGGAAGAGTTGTAGTAAGGTTGTATATGATTATGCCTTCGGTTTTTTTTTTATGTCTCACCTCTCACTCAAACAACTCTCTCTAAGTTCTGACTTAGAACATCGTACTTTATCAAATCTTGAGGAATTTTTGGCCAAGAGATAGCTCAAATGTATAAATTTAGGAAATAAATACTTAAGGACGACTAAAAATTAAGAAACTAGAAAATCTAAAAATAAATTGGAAGTAGGAGACAATTTAGGAAACTAAATAATTTCAACTACAAAATGGACTTGAATAAGAAAAGCTAATAAATGAAAACTAAATAAATCTGGATGTGGACTCTAAAAGGAAGGCAAATATGGAATAAAAAAGGAAAACAAATTTGGAAACTAAAAGGAAACAAAAAGGAAAGACTACTAATGGAAAGTAACTTTCAAGCAAGGAAATATAGCCAAAATAGACAACAATTCTTGCAGCCCTTTTTGTATAGTAATATCGGTCAAGTTGGGTTACCAAACTGCAGAAATTTTGGCCAAGATAAATTACCAAAAAGAACCAGAATTCGTGCAAAAGAAATTGCCAAGAGGGTGCAATTTCGGACAGCACAAGGAGTTGCCAAAGTGCAGAATTTCAATCACAATTAAGTTGCCAATTCTAAATCCAATTGAGATGAGGAAATTTAATCACACTTGGATTCTTTCTTCTTCTTCTTCTTCTTCTTCTTCTTTTTTTTTTTTTTTGACAAAACACATGTTTCTTTGGAAAGAAAAATTCTACTATGATTAAAAAATAACAAGCAACATGGTTCCTTGGAATAATTCACAACAAAATTCAGGAACAAAAGTAAAGAGGGCAGTACTATTTTAACAAAATTCAACAACAAGTTCTTGAAGCAAATTCAGCCAAATAATTCAAGAAACAAGGCTTCAAGAATAAAAATTCAAGAACAATATTGTACAGATCAAGAATAATAAAAAAAAAAGGATTCAAGAATCAAGAATCAAGAATTGTTTTTCTCTTCTTCTTCCTTTTTTCTTTCTATCTTCCAATTTGATCTTTCTCTCTTTTTTTTTTTGTTTTTTTGTTTTGGCTCTTTCTTCTTATTTTTTTTCACTAGAAAAGAACAATTTACGGCAAAATATCAATGCAAGAGGCACAATTCATAGAAAAATAATAGACAAGGATTATGAAAGAGAATTGAAGGGGTTTGGAAATTTCAAATTTTAGGCAAGTTCAAATTTTCAACAATTAGTAGGCAAAGATTTTTTATTTTTTTTTACAGAATAACAAAACCCAAATTATCTACACAAAAAGTGGGCAGCAAGAAAAGGTTTAATGGAGTCTTGAAGATTAGGGTTAAACAACTAATTTGACTACCACAAGAAAATAAAATTCAGCTACAAGGAAGATTGATATAAACAGAATTTTGGCTAAAGGAATATAAACAGAAAAATATACAAAATTCTGAAGTTACCTAGAGCTCTGATACCAAACTGATGTGCACTTCACAACCATGAAGAGCCAACAATACACAACAAGCGAATAGGACTCAAAACTTAACTTGCGAAATCACTAGAACTGACGGATTTTGGACTAATGGATGAAGCGTTGCTACAATCTAAGGTTCTACTAGATTGATAAGACTCAAAGGTGCCACAAAATGGTTAAAGTTTGATAAGCTTGTTGTTTTTTGAAAGAACAAAGAGATTGATTCACTCAAACTCTCAAGGATTTAATGTCAAAATTCTTCTCAACTTGTCTTGTCTATTGATTCTCATGGCCAAATGGCCTTTAAATAGAATACAAGAATGTGTTAAAAAGGTAAAAATTAAAAATCCTAATCCTACTCTAAATCTTAAGAAGGCAGTCAAGTCCTTTAATTAATTAAAGGTAGTCTTAAAATAAAAAGGAAACAAAAAACCCTAATGCTAATTGGATTTGGAGGTTTGACCATTTAAGGCTTCCTTCAAATTTACAAAATTTGACAATTGAAATCACTAAATTATTCGGCCATAATTACCTAAAAATAATGCTACAAAAGTAAATAAACAACCTGGCCCATTCGTCATTGTTCACGGAACTATTCAATGTCCACGACACTATTCACATATACTATTCACAGTACTGTTCATGTGTTTGCCCACATGCTTGAAGAAGTTGAATATCATGAATCAAACTACTTAAGGATTCTTGAAGTCGTTTAGATATAACTCTCGTTATCGACCCCCATAATATGTCACGGCGGATTGAATGCTTGGCGAGTAGGTTGAACCGCTCCTGGATTCCCACCAATTACCTTTCAATTGGAAGAAGAGAAGTGTTTTTTATGAATTAACATATTTGAAAGATAATGTGGTACATCACAATCTCAATTGTATGCATATTGAGAAGAATGTCGATAAAAGTATTTAGGACACATTGTCGGAAATGGATGGGAAGACAAATGACAATTTTAAATCACGTATTGATTTAAGAAAAATGGGAATTAGGCCTGAGCTCCATTCCATTTCAAAGGAGTCTGGTAGAATTTACTAGGTTGCAACTCTTTTTACAATGAATATATCTCGATGTGTTCAAATAAAGCCCCCTAAACTTGTTGGCCTAAAAAGTCATGACTATTACACTCTAACAAAACTACTATTACCCATAACATTAAGAAAGACTTTACCCAAATTAGTACACTATACTTTGATCAAATTGAGTAAATACTTCAAGGAATTGTGCTCTAGAGTAATCAACTTTAGATGTGGTTTATTTGGAAAAGGATATTGCTGTTATATTTTTTTAAATTGGAAATAGTATATCCACCATCTTTTTTTATGTCATAGTGCATTTAACTATTCATTTAGCTATAGAAGTGAAACTTGTCGGGCCAATTTACTATCATTGGATATATCCAATTGAAAGGTTATTGCAAAATTTCTTAAATATTTTTATTATTACTTTATTTCATTTACAAACAGTGCATAAATTGTTTGATTTTGCTAACATAGTACATTTATTTTTTATTTTTTAAATTGTGAATGTAAAGGTATTTAGGCACATTGAAATCATATGTCTAAAATCAAAGTAAGCCAGTAGGTAAGATTGCTCAAGGGTATGTAGTAGAAGAATGTTTAACATTCTTAAGAGTACCTAGCATATTATACGATGTCAAAACTCAATAATAAAAAACCAAGAAATGAGGACATATATGCTAATACACCACTTGGATTGGATGTATTTACATAGATAGGTCATGCTCTTAGAAAAGAAGAATGTAAAAGATTTGATGCCCAAACTGTAAGCAGAGCATATCAATATGTCTTGTTTAATTGCAAGATGCTCAAACCATACATTAAGTAAGTGATTTATTTTACTTAAAATTAATAAAATCTATAATGGAATTTTTTTTTCCAAAATTAGACAATATGATTATGTTAAAATTGTAGGCAACACTATAGAATGGTGGAACATAACCATCTCTTATTGCTCCCCATCAGATTGAATGTGTTTATAGTGACACATTTATTGAATGGTTTTGGAAATATGTAAGCTTAGCTTAAAGTATTACAAGTTGAAGTTTTTTTTTTCCTTATACTCTTTATTTTAAAGAATTGTTTCATTTTTTCTTATAGGTTGAATGTTTGCAATTGCCAAAAAAAAAAAAAATTCCAATATCTAAAGATTTGAAATTGCTTGCCAGGGGTTTAGAAAACATAGGTCTAACATATGAAAAATTTGTTGTAAATAGTTTCAGGTTTCGTACTAGAGAGTTGGAGCATAAAAGAAAAGCTTAAAACAGTGAGGTCATAGTGAAGGCAATGACATCGAGTTATTTTAGTGTATAGGATCAAAATCCTATATTAAGTGAGTTAGTTTATTATGGAATTTTACAGAATGTCATTGAGTTAAATTATGGAGGATGCAGGGTTATTTTGTTTGAATGTGACTAGGTATCAAAGGAAATATGATTAGAGCAAGACACTGATTGGTTTACATTCGCTAGTTTAATGAATGTTAAACGTCATAATGAACCTTTCACTCTATTGTCCCAAGTTATGCAGGTGTTCTATATGTGGCAGATCCAGTTGATAATGATTGTCATTTTGTCATTTCTACAGAATTCAATATGCAATCTAATGTAGATATTAAAACCTACTTACAAAGCAATATATGCAATGCCATGTTTAACAATGATAGTGATGATATCAGATGGGTTTGCAAAGGTGTTGAAAGAGTTGACTTTAATATTAGTTGATGAGATTTAAGATTGTGCAGAATTTTATGATTTTTTCCTCCTAAGTTCTTCTTTAAAACACCCCACTATGAAGCATTTAATAGCCTTCTTTGTATGATCATGGATTTATATACTTGGTCAGTGTATGTTTCCAATTAATCTCTCTATGTCAATAAATTAGGAATGTAATTGAAATTTGTTCAAACGACGCCACCAATTAGTGCATTGATCTCATTTCACTTCGGACTCAAGTTGCTGAGTGCAGTGGCTATAATTTGTTATTTTCATTGCTATTTTTTGTTCCCAATGTCTTCTTTGTTGTCATGCCTTAATTTGAATTTCTGTTCTAGTTATGCAAGTTTCTATAGCTGGGATGTTGCTGGCACCATGAAAGGTTTTTAATGTTGATTTCATTTGATTTTTAATGACCTTTTGAGGATAGATATTTGGCTTCTTGCTCTTTGTTTATAATGTGCACTTCCAACTTCTATGTCATTGTAATGCAATTCATCATGGTAAATGCTACTGCAAATAGTGTCAAAACAAGCTTCAAAGATAAAACTATGTTGATCCCAAGGCCAATGGTTGTTGCAGCTATAAGGGTTGTTGGTGTTGATCCCATAAAGAGGATTACGAATCTTCGGATTAGAATTGTTAATTTTGCAGAAAAAGAAAAAGGTATTGATTTTAGCAATCCTTGTATAGTGGTTATTCCTTCATCCAATATGGTTTTGGTCCTCCTACAGTTATACCATTTGATCAATTAATTATATTGATTTTATCTCAATCTATTGAAATATTTTTTAACAAAAATTGTGATGTTGTAGGTCGAATGTCATGCGTTTATTTCTAGTGTGCGAAATTGTATCATGTTAGACTGATAAAATAGAAGATTGCAACTCTTAGTGTTATTTTTTATTGCATGAGTTCCTGGAGTATGGATGGGCATATCCATGATGACGTTAGAATTCACTAATAACTTAGAATTATTGAAATAGAAATGGTTCTGTTGTGGTAAGCTCATGATGTTTTTATCTTAATTGAGTATCACTCACTAGTTATTGCACTCATGTATACTTCTTTTGCAGTAATAGAAGTGCAAGAGCCATAAGAAATGCTTTGGCTCTACAATAATGTGGTATGTACTTTGCAATGTTGACTCTTAAGTAAAAAAATTTCACCTAGGTCTTTTTTCTTGTTAATAATATCTCAATTATCACTACATTTCACCGTACTTATAACAAGTTTTGATAGTGACATATAGTTTGAAGTTTGGGATGCTTCATATTTTTGGGCAAGACATGGTTGGAATATTTTTATTCCCGGTTAGAATTGGAAATCAAGGAAATGTGAAATCATTATAGTGTCTCTAAAATGTTTACTTTAGTTAACTTATGAGATGTAATCAATATTTATTCTACACAATGGTTGCTTCTGAGTGAATGAATGAAGACTAGTAGAATGAAGCGAATTTAAGATGCAATTGTTAAAAATTCAAGTATTTTGAGTTGCACTTGGTTCATTAGACATGCTTCTTTATGAACGGATGATAGATATTCATATATATGTTAAGAATAAAGAAATTAGTGATATAGCATCAAGAAATAAAAAAGGATAGAAAATATCTTCTTGTGAAGAATCGTAAAATTGTTTGAAGAAATCGAATAAATTTCTCAAATCCTAACACTTTTGTGTTTTTGTTATGGCTACTCTAGCTGGTCATTGGATTTGGTATCGAAATTTGGATATTCATTCTATTGGAGCACATCTTGGAGGAAAAGTTGACGACTCCAAAGACCACAAAGAAAGTAGTACTTGGAGGAAGGAGGGCATTTAATGATAGTTTGAATCCAAGAAAGCCTTCTACACTTCAGAATTGAACAAAATTTAAGTCCATAAATGTAGTATCAACTAAGAATACCTTGGTGCAAGTAAAGCAAATTCTTCTAAAAACCTGTATAAAGAGAATGCAATAGGTAGAAAAATGATTTGTAACCTTACAACCACCTTTAAGCCATCTTTTCAGCATTTGTCTTTGAAGAGTCAAGTCAACAAGTTTAGTGTCATTGCTGAAAATATTCCTAGTGTTATTTAGGAGGAAGCATTTTGCACAATCATGAGGAATGTTTCAAATCACATAGATAGACCATTACCTTTTGATTACTTATAAGAAATAATTGGAGTAGCCAAGGGATCTTCATTGGTGTAAGAAGATTCACTAGAGTTAAAGCCCAAGATCCTTGTGAATCACTTAGAACTGGAAGTGATGCCAAAGATGCTAAATGAAGATAAAGTTAATAAGAGTTGAGAAGTTGAGTTCTCAGGTGATTGCTATCCACTTATGTTTGTGGAATTAGCATATTAGGATTGGAAGAGTGAACTTAGCATATTAGGTTTGGCACTAATTGAGTTTTTGAAAAATACAGAAGTACTAATGTTTGTTTAAACTATATTTGTTTCTAGGCAACATGGTGTAATTATAATAAGATGTACTATTGTCAATAATTTGGCCAATGGTTCTATAGAAACTTGTTCAGACTTTATGATATTACTTAGTTTGGAAATGAGGAAAGCATGTTGCTTTACCTTTATGGTAAATTTGAATTTAGAGTTGTTTTTACATTTGATTTTACATGTGCTTTATACACATGTTCATTCTGGTGACAGATACATTATTATTGATTTTAATATTTACTTATATTATTGTTGATTATTTGTTTGTCTATGCTTAATTCATATATAGGTTTAAATTGACTACACTTTTTCTTGGATAAGCTAAGAATTTCTTACTTGAATTGAAGTATTTTAAGTTTCACTTTTTTTTAGTATAGCCAATGTTTTACACCTGCATAATAGATATCTATATCTATGTTCACCGATTAACTTTGGATCAATTTTCATTATAGGAATTATGTTAAGAATATTGAAAAGATATATGTTATTTGTGAAGTAGTTATTAGTTAAGTTCAGGATTTCAATAAAAATTGATTGAACAGACCTGAGATTGAATATGAGTACATAGATATGAGAGCTAGGAATTTACCCCCACCTTAACCCTTTTGTTTTACAAGGGGTTTTTGACATGAGAGTTAAATGGAAATTTCCTAAAACTCTTTCCCACGTGAATTCCCATTAATTTAGTGGTGGAATAAAATTTTGAAGAATTAATCTTCTACCTTTTACGCAACCCACTCCTCCATGCTCTTTAAAGGCCATCAGAACTCTCACTTTCTCTAAATACATTGAGTGGATTCCTGTCCCTCTTCATCTCATATAACTGCAGATCATAAATTTTCAATCCCACTAAGGTATGGCCTTTTTCCTTCCTCCTCATTCAAATCTATGATTGAGAAGTTTATCAAGTTTGGAATAAATCTTCATTCAGATTAATTATTGACATATTATTGATAGTCCCTTATTATTAGAAAAATCTTTGAAAGAACGGTATGTGTTCAATTTATATTCAACTTTGTTTACAAATGATATAACTTTGTCTTCTTTCAATCCTCTACTTGAGATGGTTACTTAATTTCAAATTTTAGGACATTACTAAAATTGTACAATTGTTGATTGTCTGGTTTGAACTTTCATTCAATTTTGATGATAAATCATCACTTTTATTGGGTATTGCTCAAAATATAGATGCAACCATGGTTTTGTATGCCTAATCTAGGAAGTTTACCACTAGAAAACAATATACAAATAGATACAACAACTAGCGGAATCATAGAAAGTATGGATTGAAGAAATCAATCTAGTTACTTGTTTAAACTTTATGGATTGAAGAAATCAATCTAGTTACTAGTTTAAACTTTAAGATTATCTTTGAATCTATCTATTGGCCAATGGCTACAAGAAACAAGCCAATCAAAGCATTTCAAAGGGATGCTTTTCCCTTGTTTACTGCTAAAAGAAATTAAAGCATGGATGGGTGTTGATTCATGGTCATTAGCCATGTACTACACTAGTTATATTATGCATTAGTAATATGTTAATTCATGGTTGGAACTTTTGTTTATATTTGCCATTTTATTTGACCAAGTTCAATCTAAGTTAGGATAATGGTTAATTTGTTCTCTTCATATGTGAATTATGTTTGATGCTTCATGGTCATTCTATGTTGCTAGCTTTTATTTCTAAGCATATTCAAGTTGAGAGTGGTATTAATTATTTCAATTGGGTGTCAGGAGTACTTTTTTTAATTCTTTTTTTCATAATTGAATTAAGTGGAATCTTATATTGACTACCATATGTGGATTTGCTAGGATAATGGTTAATTAGTTCTCTTGACCTCCGAATTCTGTTTTGATGCTTCATGGTCATTCTGTGTTGTTAGCTTGTATTCTTAAACATATTCAAGTTAAGAATGGTATTTGTTATGGTCAATTGAGTGTCAGGAGTATTTTTTATGTCAATTGAGTTTAATTTGAGTTAGGATAATAGTAATTAGTTCTATTGACTTGTAAATTCCATTTTGATGCTTCATTCTCATTATGGGTAGTTAGCTTGTATTTTTAAGCATATTCAAGTTGAGAATGTTATTTGTTATTGTTAATTGAGTGTCAAGGGTATTTTTTTTCCTTCTTCTTTTTTTTTCACAATTGAATTAAATGGAATCCCATATTGACTGCCATATGTGGATTTGTTTTTGCATTTAAATAATATTGATGAGTATATAAAGCTTTTATAATTTGGATAATTGATTGATTATTGACATTCTATAGGGGATCTTGCATTTTGATATTTTGATTTTATTTCGAGTTATGGCCCTCGTTGCTAAGCTATCTAACAAGAGAATTTCTACTCCAAAATAGAAAGGATAAACCTCAACAAGAACCTATGGTTTTACTCAAGGGATGTCTTTCAACTCTTTTGTTGCAACTATATTTCGTGTTTGCAAACTTTCTTTGAACATATGTTATAATTTTGACTTAGAGTGTTTGAGTTGAGTTTTGGATAATTTTTTCCAAAATTCATTTCTTGCTATTTTCAATAGTTGTACCCTTTCATTTTTCATTAAAGTAATTCTAAAATTCAATATTATCAATGAACAATCCTAGATTATTTAGAATGTTTTGACAAAAAAAAGAAGAAGAAGAGATCAATATAGCCATCAAAATCATGTTTATATTAAGTTGGTGAGGAATATCACAAGTGAAGTTAATGACATCAATTTTCAAACAAAGAGGGCTTATATAATATGGTGATATATCGATTAAGTTTGCCGATTGACACAATAAACATATGCAGTTTTCATTGTGATCTGTATCTCTTTGAGATTCTATTTCTACTTTGAAAGCTATAAAAATAATTTAAACTATATTAAATTGACAAAAATTAGGCAACCAAAAAGAATTACATATATTCATGATTAGATAAAAATACATATTTCAAAAACTCTATAGTCTACACCTCATGTGATTGATTATGAAGTCATGTTATCACCTAATTATAACTTCTATTATTATTTGTCTGCTATAAATTGCATGGATATTCCATGTTGGCCAGTTGATAAGGATCACAAATCATTGATAGCGCCATGATTAGGCCAAGCATTGACCATACACCCAGTCACTTTGAAATTGGCATATTCATTTGAAGATGAATGAATCTATTATGATTCCGTTATAACTATTCTTCCTTTATTGTGCTTTTTGGGTATTAACATGAAAAACCATTTTGGTGACTGCATTGGAACATAGTAGATGGTTACTTTGGGGCGTTTATCAATTTTAATGAATTTTTCTAAATCCCACATTTTTAACTTAAACTAGTGTTTTCTTTAACCTATGCCTAGTTGATATTTGTTGGTCTATTTACATTTTAAAAATGAATATATAATGCTATTTTTGAATTGGAATGCCTTTTTTGGTCATTTTTAATTCTACAGATATGGCTTGTAAAACTCAAAAGTGTAAGCAATTTACTTTCAAAATTTGTGATGAACTAACTGAACAACACCAAGTAAGATTATATATAAATAATATTCATAAACTTACTATTACCCACCATAGCCTACCATATATTAGAATTTTTAATTCATGCATAAATATGGAACTTGAGTTTAGATAAAAGAAACATAGGAGATTTATATGTGCAATAGAGTTCAAAAAGATTTACGTCATACAAATGATTTGAACTTTATGAAATTATACATAAAGTTGCCTTCCTCATTCTTATAACCTTAATTTTTAGTTTGTATTAGAAATAGTACTTGTTATGGTCTTTTTCACTTTTTTTTTTAATTTTAATTCTTTTTATAGGTACATCTACTAGAACTCAAGTGGGTAGGAGAGTTTATAACAAAATTGTGGATCAACAGTCAGTCAATAATAAGGCCAAATGAATCTTGTACTTAATGAAAATACAAGAGTTCAAATTGCAAACTATATCTATAAATTTTATGAATTATAATGCTGGGTATGATTCTTGATTTTGTGTGATATGATTTGTAAATTTGGAAATTTTTTTTACTATATATGCTGGCCTCACTTTTGTGTTTATGCTGTTATTGATTGTGAATTTTACATTAAGGGATATGGTAAACCAACATATGTTGAAATTGAGTAAAGCCATGTTTGTATTATCAGATTATGTACGTTTGGAGAAGCAGCTTGTATGTATATTGTCTTATAACATATATACACACACACACACACACACATATATATATATATATATATATTGTGTATGCTTCAAAATATTTCAAACTTCAGTGGTGATTCTAATTGAACTTTACACTAATTATCTTTTCAAGCAGTAAATGTATTTAGTGAATCTATTATTTTTATTTTATATTTACTTTACAAGTTTCGTTAACAAGCTTATGATGGAAAACCAAAATAGCAATACAAATAGCTAGCAACAAAGGGAGCAAATAAAAAATGAGGTTCT
Organism: Gynochthodes officinalis; assembly: GCA_020080225.1. Taxonomy (NCBI): domain Eukaryota; kingdom Viridiplantae; phylum Streptophyta; class Magnoliopsida; order Gentianales; family Rubiaceae; genus Gynochthodes; species Gynochthodes officinalis. The sequence continues at coordinate 19,933,074 of CM034619.1, forward strand.
AAATGCAATGAAGTACAAAGTGGACAAATCAACAATGAATAAAATGGTACCTATATTTAGTTCATTCACTACACTTGAAAATTTTAGTGTTTGTTTATGGCGTCGCCCAATATTGACAACAACTCTAATAGTGTATAAAAAAATTAGGGGACCTCATACATCTTGGAAATTTGGGTTGACCGTCTACACTACCCCTTATTAAGTTTGACTTTGATAGGAAATAACAAATCCAAATTCTACAACTTCTTAGGTACTTTATCGAGGAGTTTTAAGCATTACCCAATTAATATGGATAATTGGCATAAGTTGCCAAATGAATGCAAAAAAGAGATGCTAAATGTTGTAAAGGTAATACGAACTTCATTTTTTTACAGACACGTAATACGTGTAAGAATTTAAATTCTTATGTAGTCACAATTTGATATCCCTCTTGCCTCTAGAGATTAGATTTCAAAATCTATTGGTTGCAAATAGAGAAGCTACAAGCATTAATTGAAAACAAAGTATTATGTTCCTAATGTGATCGTGGAAAATCAATGGATGAAAAAGTCATGGTAGATTAATGAATAAACATTCTTGCTCGTTAGTATATTATCTGTTTTCTTTTAGATATAGTTATTTTTAATATATTTTGAAGTGCTATATCTTATTTCCCCCCCTTCATTTTAGGATATAAATCAAAAAAATAAAGAAACTAGATCAAACCAAATAATGGATCATGCAATAGGAAAGCGATCATTCGCCTAAAATCACAATAATTTGGTGATTTTACTTACTTTCTTTAATTTTCCAGACATTCAATTATTATAAAATTTGCATGATTTACATTTTTGAAATCTATTATTAGACAAAACAAAAAGGTTGCACCCCCCCATCCCCCCCTCCTCCTCCTCCTCCTCCTCCTCCACCATGTTGAATTGTTTGATGCATGCTATACTCGTAAGAATAGAACTCCGACTGTTGTTTCTAACTATTTGGTAAGTTTACATTAGTAAATTCAAAGATTTGAACATATAAACAAGGCATTTATTACCTATCTTTCCATTAAAATTAAAGAAAAAAAGAAAAAAATAGATATGAAATGGGCTTTGCAATTGTAATAATTAAGTTTTTCAGGTTGTATCAAAATTATCATATTTATGTGTTTTCTATTAGCCATGCATGTCTTCCGATCACTTTTGTCTTAATTTTTATGAAATTCTTTCATTGAAATTCAAAAATAAAGAGATCAACTCTCTAAAAACTATTAAGATATGTTAGAATGATTTCGTTGTACAAGTTATTGGGTAAAATAGACCTGGTTCGAATATTCGATGAAAGCTAAGTCTATCAGACATATGGCGTGAACTTCCAAATCAAAACACATGTAAGCATTTAATCTTGGAGCAACAATCAATAATATCAAACATGGAGAATCAAATGCAGAGTTGAAAGCGAAGCTTTTGACACAACAAAAAAGGTCAAGCTTCATAAGATGATTCTCAACATCAGCCTTCATCACCTAATAACCAATCAAGGCAACTATAACAAACCAACATCCTCTCGTAAAATTCAGTTTTTAAATTAAATCTTACTTTCTATTCATGTAATAAATTTACTTAGATGATTTACCTAGGGATATATATTATATTTATAAGGTACATTAGCTAGAAACATGAATAAATATAGTAGCAATGCGTTTCGTGAATGATTCCTTACATGACAAAAGCTATTAAAGTGCATTAATATTGATGAGAAGATATTGTGCCATGTCAATCTCCTATATATTAGAATCAATACACGATTTGAAAGTAGCAACTGATGCATGATTGGCTTTATCTTTCAAGCATTAGATTCTTGATAATTTACATGTGTGTTTTATATTATAAAGTTGATAATGTTTTGTCTCTTAGTCACTGTGATTGAATTTTTACATGCTTTTTGTGGACGAACAGATTAATCATGTGGACAACCTTTGTTAATGCAAATTAATGTATTAAAGTATAAGGTAATTGGATTTTTTTCATGGGTTAAATTCTTGCCTCTATTAAGTGATACTTTGGATTCTGAATTTTAAAGTATAAGTTCTGTTCTCCTTTTGAACATGTTGAATTTTATTCTTAGAATTTGAATTTTAATGTACAAGTCCTGTTCATTGCGTACCTAACTAGGGACCCATTCATTAACTAACAAATTAATTACTTCTAGAACTTCTCTTGATAACTACTACATGCAATTATTTTTGAAATTTTTGTAATGGTGTTTTTTTATTCATAGGGGTTGTATGTTTTCCAAAGTTGTAGATTATAATGACCTTTTTTTTTAATGTTGGAAGTTTGGTGTATTTCAAAAGTTTATTCAATTCAACTAAAACTAGGGTATCAGAATGCATTCATAGCATTGATATGGGTACAAAATTTGGAACACAGATGTTAGGAGCACATTGGTTTCAGGTACATGTACAAATAGTAATTGACTCCAAAAACCAGTTGTCGACTTGGCCTTATAATTATCATAAAACGATTAGAGATGTACTCTGTGGGGTGATTATTCGGCCATGCCATTTGGTATGTAATGCAGTATTTTTTTCTCTTTATTTATAAAATACAATTTTTTTGTTATTCCATTCTTAATCACTTATTTTATATGTAGGTTACACCTATTGAAAATCATTAAGCTGTTCGGTTTGTCATTCATGATCTCACTATAACGGATTTGAAAGCATTTTAATAAATTTCATTACATCCTATGCTATGAATATGTTCACTTCTCATTCAACCTTTATATCTACTTTTATAAGTTCTCATTAATATTATATATAATATTTTGGCATTAAATATCTTGCAAATTGTTTTTCCTCTATATTTTGTAATACATCTTTACTTATGTTATTTTAGTAATGATTTTTTTAATAGTATATTTTCTTCCACTGTTAAATTGTAATAGTCTTTAAATTATATAATAATTTGCTAAAAATTGCTAAGTTAAAATATAACAAAATTAATTTTTTGAAACGTCCATTTTGTTGATATATTATTGTGCTTTAAAATGAACTTTCAAAGGCATTAACAAATGCCACCAAGGTACCAAAATTAAACTTAAAATGACATATGACAATGTCAAAAATTGTAATAAATCACAATAATAAATCGCAAATTGTAATTAATCTTTAACTATATTTCAAATTGAAATAATAAATCATTCCAAATGTCATGCTCAGTTAACTATTTAGAAAGTTACTAATGTCATAATAATTTATAAACACACATTTAAAAGTGTCAAAATAAATCACTTTAAACACTGTTTTAAAATGTTATGGTAAACTAACTTTTTAGACAATTACAATTATTGAAAAAGTGTCATTATAAATCACTTTAAAATGTCATGCTAGCTTGACTATTTACACAATTACAAATGTCATCATAATTTATTTACATAAACATATAAAAGTGCCATAATAAATCACTTTAAAATGTCACACTAATTTAATTAAATAGGCAATCCCAAATGTCGTGGCAAGTTATTTATATAATTCATTGTTTTATGATGACTCTTTTTATCTCCTAAAATTAGGAGTTACATTGGCAAAACTTTCTCTTTTTATTTTTCACTTCTTTATCTTTATCTATTCTAATTCTAAACACATGCAAGAATTTGACAAATCTCGGTCACTTTAGCAGAACCTATTAAACAAATTTCGTTTTACCTATCCCAGTGTCGTGTCTATTTTGGGTAAAGTCGGCAGTGGAGACAGATTCTTCAGAACCTCTCAAAGGTAAATCTTCAACATGGTAACTTCAAATCAAGAGGTTAATATTGTTATTATTGTTGTTATTGCTGTTGGTGGTGATGGTCGTGTTGTGTAACTATATCTTTGTACTTTTATCCATTAGAATACCGGGAATAATGTCTTAAATTTTTTAATACCGAAAAGAAAAAAAGAATTTTACAACTCCTCTATGATTGGTAGTAATCCTTAAAAGCACTATAGGCTATGATTAGAATATTAGTTCTTTTTTATATTCGTTAACAATGTTATTAATGGGATAGATAGATATTTGTAATGATTTTGAATTTTTTGTGTTGGGGAGGTTTTAACCATGGGAGTCCATCTAGAACGGTTCAATAAGTAGAAAGAGCTCACCTGAGTCCAAAAGTTTAAGCTAATAGGTCTTGGGTTTTTGCCACTTTATTAGGTGCTTTAGTACTTATTATTTTTTCAATGTGGGACAGTATCTATGAATACAACAAACCTCCCCCATTCATGGATACACTATCACATTAAAGTCTACTTCCTCACAAGTCCAATCCCTACTCCAACAAGCCTATCTATTTACCATAAACCCATGTAGTACCCGTGCAAGTAGTAAAGTCATCACAAACCTACTTATTTACGAGTCATTCACTAAGCTTAGTCCAACAAGAAGAGGAACCACTTGTTTACCAGAGTAGTCTAATATTCCGGCTCTGATACCACTTGTTGGAAAGGTTTTAACCATGGAAAGCCCAACTAGAGCGGCCCAATAAGCAGTAGAGCCCACCTGAGCCCAAAAGCTTAAACTTTTGGGCTCAGGTGGGTTCATACTACTTATTGGACTACTCTAGTTGGGCTCCCCATGTGTAAAACCTCCCCAACAAAGGGTATTTATTGGACTATGCCTTGTTTCCAAATTGGAATGGTATTAGATAATTTTATCTAATATTCTAATTTGGTGTTTTTCATAATTTAATTAGGATTTGAAACTTTTATATAATCCTACTGGGTTTTGTAATACTAATCTAATTCGATTTGGATTGGGTCTCTATTTGATGCCTATAAATATAGATATAGCAGGGGTCTTTTCTCATAGAAATAGAGAGCAGAGATTTCTAGGGTGAGAAGGTATAAACAAGATTAGTGAGAGGTGGGTGTTTTTTAGGGTTTGGGAAATCCTTGTAATTTCTGTATTTATTATTAACATCATCATCTTCTTTGTCGTGGATGTATGCTTGATTTGTCGAGCCGAACCATGTTAATTTGTGTGTCTCAATTTATTCTTTGTTCTTACTTTTCTATTCCTTAAACAATCTTGGGAATAATCACAACAAATTGTTATTAGAGCTTGGGTTAGTTCAAAATGGCTACCATCAAGTATGACATTGAAAAGTTAGATGGGAAGAATGATTTTGGATTATGGAAGATGAAGATGTATGCTTCTTTATGTAAAGAAGGTCTCTAGAGAGCATTAAAGGCTAAAGAACATTTATCACAAGCAATGACAGACCATGAAAAGGACGCATTCTTAGAGAAGGCGTATGGCTTAATTGTTTTGTCATTGACGGATAATGTCTTGAGTGAGGTTGCTGGAGAAACAACACCTGCAGAACTTTGGTTAAAGCTTGAGAATCTCTACATGACAAAGTTTCTCACAAATCGGTTGTATTTGAAACAACGGTTATACAACTTGAAAATGAAGGAATGTAGACTCATTGATACACATATAGATGTGTTCAACAAAGTTATTTTATACTTGAATAATATCGAAGTGAAAATAGAAGATGAGAATCAAGCCTTTATTCTTCTATGTTCATTACCAAAATCCTATGATCACTTGGTTACCACTTTGTCGTATGGGCACGACTCAATTTTCATGGAGGATGTAAACTCATCGTTGAACTCTAATGAGTTACGGAAGTCAGTTACTGAACAAGGTGATACAGTTAGTGCTGAAGGATTGGTTATTCGAGGTAGAGAGAATGAAAGAGGAAAATGAGGTAAAAGAAGATCCTGATTGAAATTTAAATCCAACAAAATTAACAAGTGCTATACCTGTGGACAAAAAGGGCATTATAAAAAGGATTATTTAGAGGTCCAAGGGAAAAAGATAATGAGCTCTACAGGAAATGCCGGAATTGCTGAAGGTGAGTCAGAGGGTGCAGATGTTCTCACTACTACTATTGGTTACTCGGGTTCAGAGTGGATTATTGATTCAGGCTGCACTTTTCACATAAGTCCACGTAGAGACTAGTTTACTACTTATCAATATGTTGATGGTGGTAAAGTTCTCATGGGCAATGATATTACTTGTGAAGAGGTTAGAATAGGTACAGTAAAGAATTAAGATGCATGATGGTATGATGAGGGCTTTGACAGATGTCAAACATGTACTAGACTTGAAGAAAAAATTGATTTCTTTATGAACACTTGATGCAATTGGCTATCACTACAAAGATGGAGGTGGAGTTCTGAGTATCTTTAGAGGTGCACTAATGGTCATGAAAAGAATTAAACAGTTTGGTCTCTATATTTTACAAGGTAGCACGGTGACAAATGCCACAACTATTTCCTCCTCTAATTCAAACAATAACATGGATACTATCAAATTGTGGCATATGCGATTAGGACATATGAACGAAAGAGTGATGTCTGAATTAAGTAAATGGGGTTTGCTTGGTGGGCTGGTGATAGGGAAGTTGAATTTCTGTGAGCATTGCGCATTTGCCAAGCAACACAGGGTAAAATTTAATAATGAAATTTACCAAACTAAAGGTATTCTGGATTATATTCATTCTGATTTTTGGGGTCCTTCTCAAATTCCTTCAAAATGTAGTGTAAGATACTTGTTAACATGCATTGACGATTATTCAAGGAAGGTATGGGTGTATTTTTTTAAACACAAAGATGAAGTCTTTATGGCGTTCAAGCATTAGAAGACCATGATTGAAAAGTAGACTGGTAAGAATATTAAGCACTTTAGTATGGATAATGGCATCGAATTCTGTAAAAATGAATTCAATGAGTTCTGCAAGGATGAGGGGATTGTGAGACACCGCACAGTCACATACACACCACAACAGAATGGAGTTACAGAATGGATGAATAGAACTATTTTGGAAAAAGTAAGGTGCATGCTTTCTAATGGTCAATTAACCAAAGAATTTTGGGTTGAAGCTGCAAACATAGCTTGTTATTTTGTAAATCGGTCTCCATCTACAACAATTAATTGTCAGATTCATAAAGAAAGATGGTCAGGTTCTCCTGTAAATTACTCTGAATTGATAGTATTTGGTTGTCCTGCATATGCTCATGTTAAGGAGGATAAACTTGAGCCAAGGGTAAAGAAGTGCATATTTCTGGGATATGCAGATGGAGTGAAGGGTTATCGATTGTGGTTTTCTGATGACAAGTCATCTAATTTTTTTATTAGCAGGGATGTTACCTTTGATGAATCGGCTTTATTAACAAAGAAAGAGAAGAAGACTGACATTGATAAAGACAAGAGCATTAAGAAGTAAGTGGAGTTTGAGGTTAAAACTTTTGAAAAAGTTCCCCAAATAACTCCAGAAGAGCTCGTTGAAAATGTGGTGGACAACATTGGTATAGATGCATCACACGTACAACAACAAGAAGACTATAGTCTTGCTCGGGATAGAGAGAAAAGATAGATTAAACCACTAAAGAGATATAGATATAGAGACTTGGTGTCTTATGCACTAAGTATGGCAGATGATGTTGAAGCTTAAGAGCCTATTACATACCGAGGGGTCATTACAAATTCCGAATCGTCAAAATAGCTGGTTGCTATATGTGAAAAGATTGAATCTCTTCATAAGAATAAGACTTTGGAGCTAGTTACACCACCTAAAGGATAGAAAATTGTTGGCTATAAGTGGGTTTTCAAGAAAAGGAAGGGAATCCCAGGGGTTGAAGATGCAAGATTCAAAACATGATTAGTTGCTAAGGGTTTTACACAGAGAGAAGGTATTGACTTTAATGAAATTTTTCCTCCTGTTGTAAAACATACTTCTATTTGTGTGTTATTATCTATAGTTGTTCTACTTGATATGGAGTTAGAACAATTAGATGTCAAGACAACTTTCTTACACGAATAGTTAGAGGAAAGAATCTATATGCGACAACCAGAGGGGTTCATAGTCTTTGGCAAGGAAGACTACATTTGTTTGTTGAAGAAGTCATTATATGGTTTAAAACAATCACCTAGACAATGGTATAAGCGATTTGACACTTTCATGATTGGGAATTGACCTTCTAGAAGCAATTATGATATTTGTGTTTATTATAAGAAACTCCCTAGTGGTTCTTTATTGTATTTGTTGTTGTACGTTGATGATATATTTATTGCCTCCACAGACATATCGTAAATCAACACTTTAAAATCTCAATTAAGAGGTGAGTTTGAGATGAAAGATTTGGGTGCAACGAAGAAGATTTTGGGAATGGAAATCATGAGAGATCAACATGTAGGGAAGTTATATTTATTACAGAAGAGTTATATCGAAAAAGTTCTTCAGCGGTTTGGAATACAAAACTCCAAGGCCATTGGTATAACTCTTGCTGGACACTTTAAACTTTCAACAAGTATGTCACCTAGTATTGAGGAGAAGGTAGAGTGTATGTCTCATGTTCCATACGCTTTGTGCAGTTGATAGTCTCATGTATGCCATGATATGCACTAGACCAGATCTTTCATATACAGTAAGTGTTGTGAGTGGATTCATGCATTGTCCTGGAAAAACTTACTGGGAAGCTGTGAAATGGATCTTAAGGTATCTCAAAGGAACTGCAGATATTGGCTTAGTATATGATCAAGATCGTAGACTTGGTGAACTCGTTGGTTATGTGGATTCGGATTATGCAAGAGGCTTGGACAAAAAAAGATCTTTGACAGGTTATATTATCAGTTGGAAGGCTACATTACAATCAACTGTTGTTTTGTCTACAACTGAAGCAGAGTACGTGGCTTTGGCAGAAGCTGTGAAAGAAGCTATTTGATCGAATGGTTTGGTTGGCGAATTGAGTATGGAGTTAAAGCAAAATACTATCTATTGTGATAGTCAAAGTGCCATACACTTGACGAATAACCAAATGTACCATGAGAGGACTAAGCACATTGATGTTAGATATCATTTTGTAAGAGAAATTTTGTCTCAAGGGTTAATCTCTGTAAAAAAGATTGGAACTGCAAATAATCTGGCAAATATGATGACTAAGTCCATTACATTGATAAAGTTCAAGCATTGCTTGGATTTGGTCAAGGTGTGTAGTTTGAGATAGGATTGCTTCAGATATGCGAAGACATCATGATGGGAAACAAGTCAAGATGGAAATTTGTTGGATTATGTCTTATTTCAAATTGGAATGGGATTAGATAAAAAAATATAAAATAGGATTTGAAACCAAGGGTTGATATTATTTTCATTATTTTATTTTAGTAGGATAAGGCAGTAAGAAAATATAAAATAATGAAAATTACCAAGTTTACCGAGTTTCCAATCCAAGGGTTAATATTATTCAATTACATCACTGATCATAGGTTACGGAAAATAATCATGCAAACTCAAATATTTAACTTGAAAGTTATTAGGATAGCCATAACAAATCTCTATTTTCCTTATATAATTCACTGAGCCTAGCACCCAAATCAAAATTCACAATTAATTTATTAGGCACGATAGCATTCCATATCACCTTTTTCAGGAAGAAACAATAAGTGGTTGCCTAAGTAAAAGAGAAGAATGTGAAGTATGGGGTTTTTCAGGAAGATGGCTGCCTTTGTTTATAGATTTCCCACATGTTCTTTTTCCTCGTCTAAACTAAGAAAAGGAAACACAAATGGAACACAAGAAAAGTGACAGCTGACTTAACAATTATACACCTTTTTGTTTCCTTTTCCCATAATCAATTTCTGACTTGTTCAACTTTGGCTGCTAAGGAAAACAATGGCTGTTCCTTTTCTGTCTTTTCTTTTCTTTTGTCTCCTACCTAGTTGATTTGTGTAGCATTTCTTTTCTGTTTGTTTGTTTCTGAATCTGCCTTGTTTCTTTTTTCAGTTTTGTTGGTTTCCTTTTCCTTTTCCTTGCCCGAATGACTTGTTTCTAAAGCAACTACACCTGTTTTGTTTCCTAATGTTGAATGACTTGTGTGGCTGCATCTGCCTTATTTCCTTTGTTTTTTTATTGCAAGCCGTTTCTTTTTGCCTTTTTTTTTCCTTCTTGCAGTTTCTTTTGTGTTTCAAGACCAATGCCCATGCAAGGAATAGGAAATTTTCTTTTTCTGCTTCAATTGTTGCCTTTTATCAACTTTTCCTCCAATTCATCATTTCCCATACCTAAAACAAAAATTATATTAAGACCAAATAATTTCTCTTAAAATTCAAATTAATATTAAGGAAATATTAATAAGAAAACGAAACATTTTAAACCCTATCAGTGAGAGGTGGGTGTTTCTAAGGGTTTGGGAAATCCTTATAATCTCCGTATTTGTTATTAATACATCATTGTCTTTGTCGTGGACATAAGCTTGCTTTGTTGAGCTGAACCACATTAATTTGTGTCTCTCGATTTATTTTTTGTTCTTACTTTTCTATTTTTTGAACCATCTTGGGAATAATCACAACATTATGAATAGTTGAAAGGCTGTGACTTTGTTTTATTTTCATGCAAGGGTTGATGCTAGATAACAAAAGGTTTTAGTTTGTGGAAAAAACAAGTGATGAAAGTGAGTTATGCAATATGTCAATTTTGCATTGAAGGAATTTTTGAGAAGGGTTTATGGCACCTGACATCATTCAAAAATTTTGTGAGTATTTGTACGCTCTAATACTATTATGCTGACGTCAATATTGCCCTATGATGTTTTAAGCTTGAAGAATTCAGAATTGGAAGAATTAAAGGATATTTAAGTTTTGATTATGTGACTTGATCGCCATTCTCTTTCACTGTGCCTTACTATTATATAGTCTGTACTTAACCTTCAATGTTCTGAACTTGCTATATAAGACTACCAACATAGGAAGAAATTTTCAGCAAACATATGTCTCGTATTTATCTTATATTGTTGGTCTGGTTCACTACATTTTGAATTTTTTTTATTTATATTAATTTTGAGATTAAGCAAAGATAGTTTCGTACTTGTGATTTAATTGCAATATTTCTGTCAATTGTTTTATTTGATAGACAAGTGGGAAACATTTATGTAAACAACATGGCACAAAAATACATTAGCTGAAGGGACACAACTGGGGTATTAACCTCGGGAGAATGTTGAGGAATTTGACTGAATCAATATAAGACTAAAAGTTTACTTTGAATATGCAGGCTCATTAAACAACTTTCTACAAGAATGCAAATTGCTGAAGTATCCAAAGTCAGGAAAATTTCCTTTAATTCATCCTCTCTGTTCACATGTATTTCATTATTGCAGAATACTAAAAGTGAAAAAAATATTCCGATGCTAAGCCCACATATATTAGTAGTATTACGTACAACATTCTTTAATCGATCGACCATTTCAAAATTCATATCACATATAGTACAACTTGGTTATTTTATTTTTATTTATTTTTATTTCATTCCAACCAATGAAGAGGTGGGAAAGTCAAAATATGAGTAAAAAAAGAAAAGAATGAAATTAGCAGTGCAATAGATCTGGATCAGGCTGTCCAAAAAGTTGATTGTGTTAACATTGACTTAACATAATTATTTAAGGAAACACCCAAAATCGTCCTCCACATTTTACCGAATAATCTTTTTCATCCTCCACTTTTAAAATGGGAACAAATAGTCCTTCAAATTTCAAGGACCAAAATTTGAAGGAAAATTTCAGGACTAAACGTTCCCGTTTATGAAATTTGAAAGACTAAAAGTTCCCGTTTATTTCTCTAATAGTACCAAAAGTTTCAATTTATGAAATTTGAAGGACTATTTGTTCCCGTTTTAAAAGTGGAGGATGAAAAAGATTATTTGCTAAAATGTGGAGGACGATTTTGGGTGTTTCCTCTAATTATTCATGCTACATAAAAAGATACTCCAACCGACTAAGCTCAATAAGTAATTAATAAATACTGGAATTTTTTTTTTTAAACATTTTCTTCAGATTTACTTCGATAATAATTTGTCACATCCAAGATTGTATTCACACATATAAACTATCCATATGTTCCAAATTGATCTTTTTTTTTGTGTGTTTTTTTTGCCTGCCTTCACACTTAATGCAACCTTTTGCTTTTATACTAAATTTTTTGCTCCTCGGGGAACTTAATTTGAATACGAAAGACGAACATGTAATTTTTGTTCCTGTGTTATCGAAAGATGCTAAAATCTTAAAAAACCAATTTAGTACTTATGGATCACCCAACCAAGATGAGACTAGGATATCTTATCCATTATAGTTTAAAGAGGTACAAATTGACCAAGCAAGTTGTGTGATTTTGTATTGCTTGATGAACTTATAGGTATTTTACTATTTTTTGGCCTCACATGCTAGAACAGATAGAGATAGTCTTTAGTTAGAGTGGAAACATACCATATTAATTCACTTAGTCTCATTGAGAGAGTTAAGGATTTCTATGCCAGTGAGCATGATTGTAAATTGTATAATTTTGGCAGTAATTTTGACGATTGTTTCTTTGGCAAAAAAAATAAAATAAAAAAATAGTACTTATGAATCAAATGAAATCAGAATAGTTTATAGATTGAGAAATGAAAGTACGATTAAAAACCAAATTTAATATATTCATAACAAAGTAAAACATAACCCCGGTTTTAACACATCATGCAAAGCAAACATTACGAAGTACGAACCCAACATTTACTGGTCATAACAAAGTTCTACAAAACCACGCTTTTATTAGATTATGCAAGGTAAACATTACAAACCAAACTTTTGATCTTTTAAAGTACAAGCAAACAACTTTGTTAACAGATCACTCCACACTAGTGTCTGATTTATTGTCTGAAATGAAGAAAGTGAAATACGGATAGATGTGGCGAAATTAGTTGCAGGCATCAGGATTAGCGAGCAAGTATGCCTCGATATTCTTAAACATGAATGAGATCCTTTCTTCTCCCTTGATTTCTTCCTCAGTAATCTTGGCATCACCCTTAGTGTGGTATGTGCAAGTTGTTTTGCAGATTGATCCTCCATTAGCAGAGGGTTCGATTTTGATAACATTTGAAACTGATTCAATCACATCTTTTCTTGCACCGCCATCAACTTCGATTGTGGTATAACTGTAAACGAAGTTTTCTTTGTCAATTCCATCAACTCTGTGTTTGGCACTCTTAAATCGGCTCCCTGAACACAACCACCCAAAAAAAATAAAAATAAATAAAATCATTAATATGTGTCAAATCTAAACACACAACCGAATAAAATCATTGATTAATAATTAGTTTCCTCGAGGAACTGTAACAAATGTTATTAGACATACAATCATATTCAATTCAATGAAATTGTTTGATCTTAGATATCAAAACCAACAATTTTGTGTATGATAGAACATCCAATAATACAATAAATAATTACTTGTATTATTAAAATTAAGGCTGCCAAATAGTTTGCTGCAAGAGTTTCCGAAGTTTATTCTACTCCCTTAAAATAATCCAGTTGAAATATATAATAGTTTGGAAAAATGAAAGAATAAATAAATAAATATGGTTGTATTCTTAGAACTGACCTTCCCCAAAAGTGATCAACTTAATAGTTCCAACTCCTCCATCACCTTCAAGGATTTCGACGCTCTTAATTCCTTGTGGCATGACCTTGGGAATGAATTTGGGATCAAGGATTAAAGCCTTGAACAATCTTGCATGATGGACTGAGGAAGTGACCTCATAATCATAAGTGATGGCCACCATTTTGTATTGGTTTGGGGTTTGGAAATGAATGGGAATTGAGAGAGAAGAATTTCAAGAAACTTTTTAGAAGTTCTTGATGAGTTTGTGGGCACAATATGATTCAAGAAGTGAACTTATTTATAGATTGAACATTAGTGCATTAGTAGAAAAACCAGAAAAAAAAAGAGATAAATGAAATTATTATGGAAACCAAATATTTAAAAATAAATCATCATACCTCATATTCTTAGTCAGACTTCTTGTGCTTCATCCTTTATAAATTTCACATTGATTTCAAATAAAATTATAAAATATTTAATAAGTAAGATTAATCAAAAATTTTATTAGTTTAAACTTTTGAATTTGAATTGAGTTTCAACTTACTTATTAATATTTTTTACCAGACAAATTTCTAACCGGGCATATAAATTAAAGCATGAAATTTACACGGTTGATTTGAATAGAAATTGAGTAAAAGACCATCAAGCTTGTGTAGTTAGCAAAGTCGGAAGCTAGGCTCCATTTGGGTTGTTTTTTTTTTTTTTAAAAAAAAGTTGTATTGAAATGTGTGATAATTTTGATAGTTTTTTTTTATAGAAAATTTTTTTTGAACGGAAAAATAGGGAGGAAAATGGTTTTAAATTATGTAAGAGGAATTTGAGTGGAAAATTTTAAAATTTAAAATTTAAAATAAAAATATGTTTGAATATTTTATTTTTGTTTAAAAAAATAACTTTTTATAAATAAAAACTTTTGTCCAAACAAAAAGTTAGGGTCCGTTTGGACAAGGTAATTTTATTTGCAAATGAAAAAAGTTGTATTGGAATGTATAAAAATTTTGGTGGGTATTTATTGATAGAAAAAGTATTTTGGAGGGAAAAAATAAGAAGGAAATTTTTTTAAAATTATGTGAAGGGATTTGAATGGGAAAATTTAAATTCTAAATTTTTAAATAAAAATATGTTTGAATAATTTATTTTTATTTTAAAATTTTTTTATTTGCAAATAAGAATTCTTTATCCGACCGTGGCATTAGATTTCTATGACGGTGTTTGGCAGTCCTTTTCAGACAAGAGATAGGTAAAAAATCAAAGTTGTCGGTTAGTGGTTACGTAAAGCAATTGAATAGTAGCAGTTCTCGAAGAAGTCAAGAAAAGCTTGCCACAGATTAATCAAATATTTATATGCCTTATCATTTTTACACTTGTAATTAGAAGTGGCAATATTTTTATAATCCCAATGGATACACAATATAATAGCAATTATTGGATTTGTTATATTTATTAAAAATATCTATTGAAAATAATTGAGAAAAATTTTATTAAGATGAGAATTTATTAGAAGCGTTATGAGATACTCATAAATTCTATTGGCAATAATTAAATAAATAATTATTGATTAATATTTAACAATTAATTATCAATAATAATTTAATTAATTTTTAAGTATATTTATATATATTATTAATAAATTTTTTTATTTTAAAATCATGACTTCTATCGATAGTCAAATCACCTCTAGACAGCCGGTTGACTATATACCACCAACAGTCGCTGGCAGGCTGGATTTGGAAGTACTACTATTGGCCATCATTTAATTTCTAATGAAATTCCAAAAGAAATTGGGAAATTTTAATCCTAGTAAATCCCATTCCTTTCTAATCCCAAAATTTAATGAGAATCATATTTCCTATTTCTAATAATTTCCTACCCATTTAAATCCCACTCAATTCCTTTCCATTTCGTCCCAATTGCCACCCCTACTTGTAATCAAATATTTCAAATTATGAAGTAATTTCTAATGAGGAAAAAACAAAAAATATTTTTTCGCTGCGACAATTGAAAATAAAAAACTTATGACTAAACAAAAAAATTAGAAGTTGTTGCTTTCTCTTGTTTTCTTTTCCTTTTTTTTAACAAAAATTTAGTATATAGGACAACGGCATTTATGCACTCAAAATATTTGGGCTGCTATAATAACTTGCAGTTGATTAGTTATAAGTAGTATTGTGTGGCGTCAGGATTGTTGAGTATAAGGATTGCCCAGATATTGAAGGTAAGTAGACTATGTGATAATATAACATTAATAAACCGCGCGTCAATATATTCGTACTTTCAAGTTTGTTTTGTTTAGAAGAAATTCAGGTGCTACTTAGGAGGAGTAGTAATTATTGTACCAAGTAACATAGTACAAGTTGAATAATTTACGGATAAAAGTGTAAGTTTAGTGGCTAAATTATATACAAATCAAGTGACAAAAATTATAATTTTTTTATTAGTTTGTTGTGGGGAAAATTAGACTGTATTTAATATTTAGTCAATTAGGAGTAGAATCGAATTAATGAATTGAGAACTTGAGAAATTGACCAGTTTCAAGTTTGAATGAGAATATCTTATCGCAAACTTACTCATGCCAGCTAGACTTCCCTATTTTAAGTTTGACTTTATTAGGCAAAATAAGATGTTCAGAAAAGGACTCCTTTCTTTTCTTTTTTGTCCTTTTATTTTTTTTAAAAGAGGAATGTGTAATGAGAAAATATTTTACACATTTATTGTATCACATAGTATAGTCACAACTCACAAACAATTAGTGGGAGCAACTTATTATTTAAAGAAAAGCTTATCTACGTGTAAAAAGTAAAAGAAAAAATTACTTTATGTGATTAAATTACTACACATTAAAAGAAAAATGGCCTTTAGTGACCAAAATGTTAGTGACAACAATTTATTTGGTCACGAAATGCCTTCTTTGGTAACTACTGAGTGAGTCGTTATTAAATCTAAGTCATCATAACGTATTAAGTGACCAAATGGGAAATATCGTCACTGAATGTGGCGGCGCCAAAAAAGACAAGGAAATGCACTACAATTGGTGACGACTTTAGTGGTGGCATTTGATCTCGTCACCAACGATAAGCACAAGATAGTTTGGTGATGAGGAATTGTCTTCACCAAATTGGTGCAGAATTATTGAAGAATTAGTGACGAAAAATTGTCGTCACCAAATGTTAGAAGATTAGTGACGGTAATTTGCTGTCACTAATGCATAAAATACTATGTACATTTTATGAATTATAAGTGTAGAACAGTTTAGTGAGGATAAAATGTCGTCACTAAATACTGAAGTTGTAATGAATAAGGAATTTGGCAAAATAATAAGTAAAAAATTGAGTTAAATTACGGTGAAAGAATGATTTGGTTTTTGGACTAAGCAATTTTATTAGGTGAAATATGTTTTTTGTATGACATTTAATGATTATTCATTATAGTAAGGCACCATGTTCTTTATAATTTTGCAAAATTAATTTTCACCAGTTTGTTAGGACACCCTAATATTTACAATTTTGCCCCCATAATTTTGACTTATTATATGAAGACATCTTATTAAGTACAATTAGTAGTTGTAATGAATAAGAAAATCTCCTCTAGGCCTTGAAAGAGTTAGGGGCTGCTAAATTGGTACGTCTCCATTTTCATCAGTTTGATTCTAGTGTTTTGGACTTTTCCACTGTTCAATTTAACGTTTTGGCAGAATGGGTTCTTGGACTTAGTAATTTCCTTATGTTTTAAATATTAAAACATGCTGAAATTTGATGTTGGAGCTTTGTTTGAACTTTTCTTTACTTTTCCTTTTGAAATTTGGAATTTGGAGCTGTATTATGATGGCTAATTAACTTTTTTGTTCAGCTTGGGTTTTGTTTTCATGACGGATGAACTTTATTATGAAATGTGGAACCTTGAGTTTGGTTATTTTCATTTGGAGTTTGGGCAATTATGTAAAATATCATACCAAAATATATGAAAGGGTGCTTACTAAATTACCCATATCTTACTAATACATAATTTCTACCTTTCTAACATAAGTTATTGTGGCAAACGCAACACTTCACTCCTCCCAACAAACTCGATTAACTTCCTTAGTAACATAAGCATAATCAACACAAAACATAAAACTACAATTGGGGCATATTGACGTTTGTACATTCCTATTTTTGCTACCTTTTTCTTCAATATGCAATTCTCCTTTTCTAACATGGCAACTTTGTTTGTCATATCAACCAACTCCGCTTTCATGCATTTTCTTCTTAATTCGTACTTTTTTCAACTTCACCTCCAACTCTTCTACTTCACATTTCAAAGAATCTTTTCCTCCCAATACTGTCAACACATATGTCCTCTCATGATCAGTGCTTTGCCGGTCTAACCACACAAAATACCCGCAATCATCCGTCTACATATAAATGGGAAAACAATTACTAAGCATATGAAATTACTCTATTAATTCTATCTGTTTATTTCGCAAATTCTATAATCACATACCTTCCACAAACGACACCTCAAAAACCGACGTCCAGGGTTGCTTTGACTTTTGGAGGTGTAGCAAAATGCAACCATATGGTGGTGACATTCAGATGTGATTGAAGAACTACTAGAATCTAATGAAGGTGACGATACTGAATTATGCATTGTGAATGCCGCCCAAGATGGAAGTAATTATATATAACATATACACATAAAAATTGAAGTATTTAATTTGGTTTGATTTGCAATTATAAATTGATTTGGTTAAAATCAATTTATCTTATTTTCTTTTGGCTATAAACACTCAATCTACTCAGCTACAATTATAATAAACATATCAAACAAAATCAAGCAGAGTTTTTCATGAATGAAATCTTTAACCTTCTAAAGTATATCACAAAAACTCATAGCATGAGCTTAATAGTATCCAACATATATAATAGCAAGTGTAATAGAAAATAAATTAAAAGGAACTTCTTAAGTTCCATTTTATTTTAGAGATAATGAATGAACATCTTATTTCTACAAAATCAAAAACTCAACCCTTGTGTTCATTGTCCAATAAATAAACTAACCATAATGCACAACAATATATAAGGATCTTGTCCAACCTACGGTACTCTCTATTACACACACAGCCCTCTTAAAAAATTTCATCAAATGACCTACACATCCAACATGAAAATACAGAAAAGTTGACAATCAAACTAATTAGGGGAAAAGTTCAAGAAATGCAAAAAAATTTCTTCGTCGGCCAAATATATTCAGAACCAAGAGTTGCACCAAGAAGAAATCAATGACAACAGTTAATAACAGAGATTCAAAGGAATACTGTAACTGTTTGAATTGGCGCATCCAATTGAATGAAGTGTTCTGTACAATTTTTTTTTGCTTATCCAAAATACACGAACCAAGAACATGATAAGCATCATAAGACTTCCACATTTACCAACCTCATACACCAAATAATCTAAAACATGGAACCTTGAATGCAATCTAATAAATACAAAATAATTTGAAGTCAAACATCATAAGTCTTCCAAATTTACCAAGCTCACAACCCAAATACTCTAAAGGATCAAACCTTTAATGCCAATCTCATAAATGCAACACAATATAAAGAGAAGCCTCACAAGACTTCCATATTTACCAAGCGCATAAACCAAATACTCTTGAAGATCAAACCTTTAATGTCAATCTCATAAATATCAAGCACTATGAAGGCAATCATCCTAAGACTTCCATATTTATCAATCTCATAAACCACTATCTCTAAAAGATCATATCTTTACTAACAAATACCAAAAACCGAACCCATATGAAGTAAATGAAATTCATACTTCCATATTCACCAACCTCATAACCCAAAATCTATAAATTGTTGAGCCTTAAAGCTAAAAAAAAAATAAAATGAAAAAAAAAGAAAGAAAAAGAAAGTGATTTGGCATTTTGGGTGTAAGGTAAAAAAAAGAGGGGACATAACTCGACAAAAACTCAATTCGCACAAGAAATACATGGAAAGTTAACAAAAGAAATGAGAGATTTGGGGACTCCTTATACCAGAGAGAAAGAGGGAAAAGCTTTTCGGGTTTAAGGGATCAAGCAATAAGCTTGAAAGCAAGGAAGAAGATGTAATACTCTCAGCATTAGAGGGGGCCCCGACTATAGATCAAGTAGGATGGAGGTAAGGTGCGCTTGGGGTGCTCGAAATCTCACTGAATCAGCGGCAAAGGGGTGGGAATCGGACAGAAGTTCTCCATGAACCGAGGTTGAAGGAGCGGAAGACCCATGATGAAGTGAGGTGGGATGGAGTTGAAATTTGGCTAAGTGTTGGAGTTGAAGACCGAAAAGAGTAAAGTGAGGGGGAGCTGAATTTTGCAAAGTGTTGTGGATACTAAAATGCTCCAAAACGACGGCGCTTTATGGATTCCTCTCCCGCCCATTGAAAAATTATCGGTTCCCGCTTGTGTTTTCTTTTTTAAACTTTGTTTCTTAAAATTTTCAAATTTTGTCAAATATTATCATTACAATAAGTTCCATTTCTACTTTTGAAAATATTATACATTTTGAACCATAATTACACTATTAATTCAATTATAGTCATAATTGTTTGTACATGAGATTACATAAAATTGTTCATAATAAAATTTAATAAACATATGCAATTGAAATTATAAATTCACTCCATAATTAATAGAAATCATCCGGTTTGAAACAAATTATTCGATACAAGTACCAATATACCACCCAAATTTTTCAACCTACTATTTTTTTTATCCCTTTCGTATTCATTAAAACTACCAGTTCTTAGACGAAGATGAATTAATAGAATTCGTCAAAATTATAGGGGCAAATTTATAAATATGATGTGTAACTTTGTGTTTTGTGTATGTTACTTACATATAAATATATGATTGATCCCTTCAGAAAAATAGGAATAGATATTACTTGTATAATTATTATATAACGATGATAACCACTTAACTTGTTGCTTTTTTAAAAAAAGCACGAAAATTGATCACCAATTGAGTTATAACTATATTGTATACTAATATATTATCTTGTTATTCCAACTGGTTTTATATATGTATATATATATACATGAAGTACCTACGTTATGCAAGATGTAATGAAATAGATATAGATATGTACCAAGTATTGGTGAGAGTTTTGTGGCCTGTAGAGTCCTTTATCCAAAATTATATTAAGACCCTAAAAACTTTCAATCACTTTCAATTAGGTCCCACAAAATAGACATTTCATTTTTAAGAATTTCGAATTTAGTCTTAGGTATCTATGGTAAATTATGAATTAACCCTCCAGTGTATCAATCTTTTCAAGTAGGTCCCCCCTTATCAGAAATTAACATTTAATAGTTTTCAAAATAGTCCAGCGATTATGAGGTAAATTGATAGGGAAAGTGGCCTCGCTAGTGTCAACATGTTTAGAAAATGGTATATAGAGCAGCTTTATGTAATGGCATCTCAAGTTAAGCAAGTTTTCTATGCTCTGGACTTAAAACTTGGCGCCAACTGGCGTGTTGTCCAGAATATTAGTCCATGAAGATTGTATGATGTTCCCGAAAATGGTGAGGAAAGTAAAGTAATGGATGTTTACCAGGAAGAAGTACCAACTATTGAGCTGTTTCTTGATTTGAATATGGATGTGCTAGAGTTGACAAGGGGTTCAGCCACATTGCAAGTAGTTGATGGCTCGGTTGTAGAAGGTGATAGCAATACGAAAATATCACGAGGTGTTCGGGTGGATGTTGATTCATTCATTAATGATAAAGCTCTTGATTCTTCACATTTGCAGTCAGCTGTGAAGGATGAGGAAAAGTGGGAAGATGATAGTAGTGATTCAGAATAGGAGTGGTTTGTATGAAATTGAAGGTTTCGAAATTAGCAGTGTAATGTGTGTCATTGTTGTGTTTGAAGTATATGTAAAAAATGGCCAATTCTTTATTTCATGCACTTACATCAACTAGTGAGGTGGGATTTAATACTTACGTCAATATTTATATGGATTTAGTAAAGTATATGTGAGGTCCGAACCACGTACGTGTGGAGGGCATTTATAGTTATTTGCATGTTGAGGACTTCATCTCATATTTGTGTTCTTTAGCTGTAAAGATGTTGTAAAATTGCCCATGCCACATGCACATGCTTAGACAATTGTAAATACTTGCCATACAAAGTATACATGTTATGTTTGAATTTTGTTGCATTTCCATGTAACTTTTTCATCCCTATTCAAGCCTATATTTATTTGTTTTTAACTTCAAGTATGGAAGTTTAAGGATTTGTGACAAACTATAAACATGTATTTTGTACTGACTATTATGGACTACCTTTATGTAGAAAAGGGTATTGTTCAACTTTAAATTATGCACAAAGTTGAAAAAATGTTATTTCTCAAAAAATACTGAAATACTATACTAATGTTGTTAAGTGGGTGTTAATGCAGTGATGGCTGGACCGGTAAAGGAGGAACAAGTAAAAGGCAACCTGTTCCTTGAACACCCAGAAGGACAAAGCGGTTGATGAACACCCAAGCTAAAATAGAACAAGGCCAAACTCTTCGGAGAAGTGCAAGACTCACGCCTGTTAAGGCAACTCCAATTGTTCTTGAGAATAGAGATGAGGAGGCCCCGGCTGCACCAATAGCGCCCAATATTCCAACTAGGGAAAGCACATACATACTTTTACCAAAAGTTCTTGCACTTAGAAGAAGTGCGCACCTTACACTCGCAAAGGCAACTCCCGTGTTCCAGTTGAGAAATGAAGAGGAAGAAGATGATGAATTTGCAAGCCCGGATGGCAATGTTCTTCAAAATCAACAAGTTTGTTATTTCCTTGACTTGATGGATCCCACACATTCCCAAGATGACTCCATCCCAACGGCCGGACAAAATATTGGTGGGGAGGTGGATCACTAAAACAATGATGTGGTTGGAGGTGATTCGCAACAGCAACAGCAATAGCAAGCTGGATCAACTTTGCGAGGTAAATTCTAATAACAAATTGGCAATGTTCCTATATTTGTTACAGGAAGGTGGTTGAATCAAAGCTGTGAGTATAGTATTTTTACGGTTCAACATTGTCACAAAATTGAATTGGAGTGGTACCCTGCTTTCATGAAATTTTTTCTTTGTATTGCATAAACACCGTAACATGAATTATATATGTAAAATTTTTAATTGTGGGAGTAATTATTGTGGTTCTAGTATGCAGTTTTAGTAAATGTAATAGGGAGTCATTTCACATTTCATTTATTGTTTTTGATTCGGAGTTAAATGTGTTACATCATTACTTCTTGGTTTTGAATTAAAATTCCCTAGGTACATTCATACAAGGGGACCCACGAGGACTCTGAGGGCTTCAAAAAACCAGGGGGGTGTAAGAGTTGTCATGAAAATTGATAGCGTTGCTGGTCGCTTAGTAGGGTTAGATAATCAAAAGTTGATCACAAAGGGTGGATGTATAGTCCGGCAATTTGCTAAGTTTGATGGTTCTGGATGGAAAAAGCAAAACGAATAGTTGAGGGAGGGAATGATTGGCAAGTGCACGGTAAGATGTTTTACATGAAAGATTACATAACGTTCCAATTGTAAGGATCACCAATTGATTGTTTATGCTTGTTGTGAAGGCTGTTTTTTTTTTTTTGGATACTACAAATTTTGCATGCATTTTAATTCACTACATTACTATGAATTGGCGCTTTGATATTGGTTCAATTGCTCTGTTCATTTTGATTGCTTGTAACTGTGTTACAAGGTTTTCATGAATGTTTGCCACTCTTTAGGATTTCTATCAACAAACTGGGTGCTATTAGAGCACTTTCCAATTGATGTGAATAATTTCTTTGTTATATGTCTTCTAATTATTCCGTATGAATTTTCCCCAAACTGATAATGTAAACCATACACGTCTAGGAGAACTTCAACTATGATGGCAGTGTCTCAATGCAAAAAGCACTATTGAAGCAGCTTGCAAGGCAATATAGCAATCGTCAATACAAGTTGCATATTCACTTCCAGAAATTCCCATGCAAAGAGAATGCAATGAAGCATATTCCCACAAATGTCTCAGAAGATGATTGGATTAAGCTCTGCCATTATTTTGATTGTGATGAGTTTAGGGTTTAGATCATTTATATCCATGAATTTATGTTTATCAAGTTTAGGTTCCCACAAGGCATGAAACACATTACGGAGCTCACTTCATTTTTCCTCTAACAGACAATGAGCAGTAGAAACAAGGGAAACAGTGTGAAAAATAGCACACCACCAACTGTTGGCACGGTGTCGATTTCAAGGACCATGCATGAATTTGTAAGTATAGGTAGCTTATACTTATTAACGTTGTTTTCTACTTTCTACCAAAAAAACCGAAAAAATCTGGTTGTTTTTATGTTTCATCTAATGTGATTATGGAAAATTTGCAGCGAAAGGATGGCAAGGAAGTCACTTCTATTGATTGCTATGAGATTGGTCATTTTTCAAAAAAGAAAAAGAAAATGGTCAATGACCAAGCGAAAAAATTATTGGTACCTTCTTAATTCAAATCCTTCTCAATTTTTTCATTGTTATATTTCAATTTATGTTTCCGATTTTGACATATTTGTTGACTATGTAGGATGAGAGGCGAAAGGAGGAGGCTAGCTCTTCACGATCCCCAGCAGAGATTCGCATTGACAAATTGTACAAAATACTTGGCATAGTAGGGGTGTTTCTATGCCTACAAAGAGTGTTGTGGTGGCTGAAAATCTACAATCCAAAGTGGACCAACAAAGAAAAAAAGCTAATGTTGCGGAGGAACATGCAAATACGTTGAGAGAAAAAATTGCAACCTAAGAATGTGAGTTGAATATACTCAAAGAAAAGTAAGATGGGATGCAAGCGCAAATGGAGACTTTGATGGCGGAGGTGCATCGATTGTCTAGAGCACAGTCCAGAGATGGGGTAAGTGCATACTCCGAATATTAGTTGCATGATTTTTTTTAATGCAACTGGTTTTTTGCTATTTTTCATTTTACTGCACATTTCAGTCTAGACAAATTGCTGCACATTTGAGTCTACACAAAAGAGCAAATTTGCATTTTCTTTTCTTATTACTGAAGCAGCCATTCTTCAAGTTTCAACCCAACACATTTGTAATAACTCTGTTTGCTATCATGAGTTGTGGGGTTTCCAAATTTTGTAGCCTGCCGGCAATATTACATTTCAATCGTCCAAATTTTGCCAACCATACAGTCTTGTCCTTTGTGCACAATTCCAGATTGTTTATCAACTTCATTTGTGCAGGACAATAGACATTTAGCTGTTCAAATATTGATTTATTTCTTTTCACACATATTGTAATTATTTAATTGAATCCCTTTGTGATTAGTGGTTGTGAAATGAAGCTGGCTAGATTGTAAAATCTGTTTTGTTATTTCTGTTCTTTTGTGATTAGCATTTGTAAAATGAAGGTGGTCAATTCGTAAATACTGTTTTGCTCTTGTCGTTGTTCTTGTGGTAGTTTCCGGCTAGTTTGTTCTCATTCATGTTTTGTGGTTAGCGGTTGTAAAATGAAGGTGGCCAATTCATAAATTATGTTTTCTCTTACAAGAATCCAGCTGAATATTTCATTTTAGGTTTGCTTGAACTTTGAAATGTAATGTTCCTAACGTGGACTATTTGTTGTCTCACTTCTTTTTTGGCTGCACTATGTATATAGTCCATATTTTTGGTTTAGTCCTAATGGAGGCAAGTTATATACTTCTTTTAATTCACTAAGCTTGTGATGGGTTATGTAGACAAGTATGTCAAGGTATACATGTATGTGACCTGTGGTTTGTTCTTGCATTTGTTTTAGAGTCATGGTGTTATTAGATAACTAAACTATCCCTGTAAAAGAACTAACTTTTATGGCTTTCTTCAAAGAAATTGATTTTTTCTTTTATGTTTTCAGCGAATCAATCTTTTCTATGCTTGGCATGTACACAGTGGATAGATGATGGTGCTCTTCACATTTTGCTGATGCTATTTGGTAATCTTTTTTGTGAATTATATTATGGGACTCTTTTGTATTTATGGAACACAGTTATATGGTAGCTACCCATATGAAACATTAACAATGGTTGCTTGGCACCAATATTTTGAAGGTGCTTTTTGTAAATGTGGCTCTAGACATCTTTTGGATTTTAAGCCTGCTTTTGGAATGTCACTCTAGCTGTTTTGGATTTTGCTTGCTAGAAGTTAGATGTATCTATTATATAGTTCTAAAGCTTTTCATTCATTTTTCCTACGACATGTAGGATGGAAATCTTGTTGATTAGCTACCACTTTTTGGATGATATTGTCTCTTGCATGATGTTTTAGTCTTGCATTCATATGTAGTTGAATGAATTACTTTTCACATTTGTGCTATACACTTATCTTTTTTATTGTTAGTGTAGTTGTGGCATTTACTTGTATAGATGTTTATTAATCTTGGATGTTTATGAATGTTGGATGTTTTGGATTTTGAGTCATAGTATCTAATGAAACTTCACTAAGAATGTTGTCAAAATAGTCAAGCATCTTTCATTTTCCTACTTCTATTTGTTATTGGAGAAGTCGTGGTATTTATTTTGATATATGTTTATGAATGTCACATGTTGTCGATTGTTAGTAATCGTGAGGAATGCTATTTCACCAGGAACATTGTCACAAAAGTTGACACTAATTCATTTGTCTTCATAAATTTCTTCACAACACATGCAGTGACCAAAATATGTCGTCACTATTTTTTTTGGGCGATTTTACAATTTACTGACAACAAAATTCCGTCACTAAAATAGTGGATAAAATTACTTTTATTGACAACAATTATGGTCACCAAATGTCGTCACTATTGCGTTCATTCATTCACTTATTTGATGATGACAAATTGTCGTCATCAATCGCCCACTAATTTAGTGACGACATTTTATCGTGACCAAAGTCGTCACTATTTCATTCCAACTTATAACATTTAGTGACCACTTCTTTTGGTCATCATTTGTGTCCCGTGACCCAAACTCTACTTAGTGGCCACTTTTTCCGTCACTAAAGTCGTCACCAAATTCGTTGACTTTATAGCACTTAGTGACCACAAATTGTCGTCACCTAGTCATCACTATTTGGCGTTGACTGATTAAGTTTTAGTAACCAGTTGAGACATTTGGTGAGGACAAAACAACCCCTTTAGTGACCAAAATTGTCGTCGCTAATTGGTGACCATTTCGAATGCGGTCACTGAATTGGCCTTTTAGTAACGACATTTTTCCCATTGGTCACTAAATACCTTTAGTGTCGGAGCATTAGTGACAAGGGGGTGACCACCCCTTTTGTCGTCACTAAAGACTTTTAGTGACAACAATTGCCCTTTCAGTGACCAAAATCGACTGGTCACTAAAAGCCATTTTTCTTGTAGTGACACTAAAAATGAATATGCAATGAATATATAAAATATTTTCTGGTAAGTAACATTTTATTTCAAAGCTACCCCTAATCGTCATTACTTTGATCTTTCATCAAGTCTTTGTCCATGTTCTTTTAATCGCTCATTGTGGTACATTAATGGAACAACAATTATTTCCAAAACAAAAATTTATGAGTAAATAATATAAATTATCCCTTAATTTTTTATTCTCCAATTCCAAATTTTTTGGAATACATTAATTAGGTGTATGGTTAAAAAAATCCTCTAATTCAATTTGATTCAATAAAGAATCATACATCTCGATTTGGGATTATTTTAGCTCGAGAAAAATCTTGAACCAATTTTTTAAATTTATGGACTTAATTTCAACTTTAAAACAAAACAAATTAGGAACTAAATTAATTTTTAAAATTGTGTAAAGGGATATTTGACATTATTTAACCAAAATTTCTTTTTGTCAAAGTATACCTTCAAATTTCATCACGTATTATGATGATATTATGATGTGCTCTCTCTATCTCATAAAAAGAGTCCACTTTTGATTTGGTATAATTTTTTCAAGTTGCAAGATACAACACATGTAATTCATAAATAAAAGTATAATTTTATATTTTTATCTTTATTTTTTAATTTGCATGATGCATTATCATAATTAGTAAGGATACTACAAGAATTTCACGTGCAAAATGAATTCTTTTTTTGAGACGAATTTTTTTTTTTTTAAGCTGGACTCTTTTTTTTGAGATGGAGGGAGTAATTCCTAACAATTGATCCAAAAAGTGTCAGCCAAACATAGATTGAAGAAAATTATAACATATTAACCATGTTATTATACTATAATTGTGATTTTTGTTTAATTATGATGTGGAAAAGTTGACAATAGGAAATATTTGTTTTCTGCATCAAAGTTGGAAGTCGGAAAGAAGGTAGCCTCGCCAATGTACCTTCTCTTTTTCCTCTCTTAGATTGGAAAAAATATTGCATTCGTCTGTTGAATTATTATTTTCAGTATAGTAAATTAATCATATAATTTTAATTTTTTCCCAATCTGTTAAATAAATAAGTTGTGCCCCTAAATTCTCAACTATTTTCCCTAATTATTTTTAATTATTTTTAAATATACAATCTTACGTGATTCATGATAAGTTAGATTGTTCCTTGGTTATCTTGGTATCATCATGTGGTACTGGCTGCTACATTTTCAAATTGATGTTCTGTCAAAAAAGGGTTCCATTTAAAAAGATAACAAAACAAAAAGGCAATAATGTTACATAATTTAGGAAGACGAAAATAATGCTGTTCCATACCACTATGGTAAATAAGGGAAATTTTTTGTTGAAAATTTAAATAATTTTAATTGGTAAAAATGTTGAAGTGAGTAGTCCAAATCAAAGTAGTAAATGCCAAATCAATCAATTCGGTGCTAGGAGGGTGGCAAGTGGACGTTAATAAAATGTGGAGCACAAAACACAAGAAGCTAGTAAGGAAAAAGGGGAGGGGGGAGAGGGGAAAGCTTTGGATTATCATTCTTAAATATTCCTCAGAAGTTTGAAGTGATAATTTTTTTTTTCCCCGTTTTTGCCTGCTACGATAACACATGATTTTATACTCTCAAGAAAGATGTATTGTACTACAACTGAATTTATGAACATAATTACCCTCAAATATAAGTTATGCAACTTGATCCCAAAACGTATATTCAGGAAGGGCCATTTCTAGTAGCCACCAGAGCAAACCCCAACTGTTAATTTAAAGTGATAACATAGTCAGCATATATTGAGAGTACTTTGTTTGAACTAATAAGTTGAAAATTTTGTTTAGGGTGCGCGTTTGATTGAAGGGGACATCTACAAGATTTTTGATTATTTTGGTGCAGCTGATTGTTGAGGAAGGGAACATTTACGGCATAACTAGATTTGAGGACAACAATGAAAGTATTGTTGCATGGAAGTTTAGTTGTTTCATTAATAACAAAGTATATAACACTCTTAGTCTCTCAGATCACATCCATCCGTAGAGCTTAATTCCAATAGAAAACATCCAAGAAAACAGTATCTTAGTAAACTTTATTCACGAAACAAGCTTCTAGAGGAGTAGCGCTCGTTGTATATTAACTTAATTGTATGCATCAGGATTAGCAAGGAGGTAAGCCTCGGCAGCCTTGAGCATGAGCGCAGCCCTGTCCTTTCCTCCCTTAACTTCTTCCTCAGTAACGTTGGCACCACCCGTAGTATGGTACGTGCTGATTGTTTTGATGATTGATCCTCCATCAGCAGTTGGTTCCATTTTAACGACGTAAGAAACTGATTCAATCGCATCGATCACTCCATCGCCTTCAGCACCAATTGCCGTGAATATAAAGATGAAGTTATCTTTGTCAATTCCATCAACTCTGTGTTTAACAGTGCTAAATTGGCTACCTAATTAACGTGTGAAGCGAAGAGAAACCGTTAATTTTGTGTTCGCAAAACGTTACATTAGTTAAAACATATTGTAGTAAGACTACATAAAATAAAATGACATTCAATAGATTTGAGGTTCATTAGAAGTTCGTCAGTTGATTGTAATTTTTTGATTTTGACCGTTACATCACATTCACACCCGAAATCTTGAAATTAAAGTTGAGGTTAAAGAGGGATATAAATAATTCTTCACTTAACAACCCACACAATTCCACTTGCTAGTTCATTATATTGATCCATGAAGGGAGATGTTTGTTGTGTTTATAAATACTATCTCACATTGGAAAATTAAGAAGAATTTGAGCACCTAATAAGTGCCAAAAACACATGATCCACTAGTTTAAATTTTTGGATTCAGGTGGGCTCGTACTGTTTATTGGGCCACTTTGGACTCCCCATGTATAAAACCTTCCCAACATAAATCTCAATTTAAAATGTCATGCTAACTTGACTATTTACATAATTACAAATGTCATCATAATTTATTTACATAAACATTTAAAAGTGTCATAATAAATCACTTTAAAAATCACTTTAAAATGTTGACTATTTACAAAATTACAAATGTCATCATAATTTATTTACATAAACATTTAAAAGTGTCATAATAAATCACTTTAAAAATCACTTTAAAATGTCACACTAATTTAATTAAATAGACAATCCCAAATCTAATTTAATTAAATAGACAATCCCAAATGTCGTGGCAAGTTATTTATATAATTCATTAGTTTTATGATGACTCTTTTTATCTCCTAAAATTAGGAGTTACATTGATAAAACTATCTCTTTTTATTTTTCAATTCTCTATCTTTATCTATTCAAATTCTAAACGCACGCAAGAATTTGACAAATCTAGGTCACTTCAGCAGAACCCATTAAACAAATTTCGTTTTACCTATCCCAGTGTCGTGTCTATTTTGGCTAGACTCGGCAGTGGAGACAGATTCTTCAGGACCTCTCAATGGTAAATCATCAACATGGTAACTTCAAATCAAAAGGTTAATATTGTTATTATTGTTGTTATAGCTGTTGGTGGTGATGGTCGTGTTGTGTAACTATATCTTTGTACTTTTATCTGTTAGAATACCGGGAATAATTTCTTAAAATTTTTTAATATCGAAAAGAAAAAAAGAATTTTACAACTCCTCTATGATTGGTAGTAATCCTTAAAAGCACTATAGGCTATGATTAGAATGTTAGCTCTTTTTTATATTCGTTAACAATGTTATTAATGGGATAGATAGATATTTGTAATGATTTTGAATTTTTTGTGTTGGGGAGGTTTTAACCATGGAGAGTCCAACTAGAATGGCCCAATAAGTAATAAGAGCCCACTTAAGTCCAAAAGTTTAAGCTAATAGGTCTTGGGTCCTTACCACTTATTAGGTGTTTTAGTGCTTCTTATTTTTTCAATGTGGGACAGTATCCATGAACAACAAACCTCCCCGATTCATGAATACACTATCACATTAAAGTCTACTTCCTCACAAGTCCAATCCTTACTCTAGCAAGCCTATCTATTCACCATGGACCCATTTAGTATCTGTGCAAGTAGTAAAGTCATCACAAACCTACTTGTCCACGAGTCATCCACTAAGCTTAGTCTAACAAGAAGAGGAACTACTTGCTCACCGAAATAGTCTAATATTCCAGCTCTGTTACCACTTGTTGGAGAGGTTTTAACCATTGGGAGCGTAACTAAAGCGACCCAATAAGCAGTAGAGCCCACCTAAGCCCAAAAGCTTAAACTTTTGGGCTCAGGTGGGTTCATACTTCTTATTGGATTGTTCTAGTTGGGCTCCCCATATGTAAAACTTCCCCAACCAGTGGTATTTATTGGATTATACCTTGTTTCCAAATTAGAACGGTATTAGATAATTTTATCTAATATTCTAATTTGGTGTTTTTCATAATTTAATTAGGATTTGGAATTTTTATATAATTCTGCTTGGTTTTGTAACACTAATCTAATCTGATTTGGATTGGGTCTCTACTTGGTGCCTATAAATATACATGTAGGGGTCTTTTCTCATAGAAATAGAGAGCAGAGATTTCTAGGGTGAGAAGGTATAAACAAGATTAGTGAGAGGTGGGTGTTTTTTAGGGTTTGGAAAATCCTTCTAATCTCCGTATTTGTTATTAATACCATCATCGTCTTTGTCGTGGACGTAGGCTTGATTTGTCGAGTCGAACCACATTAATTTGTGTGTCTTCAATTTATTCTTTGTTCTTACTTTTCTATTCTTTGAACAATCTTGGGAATAATCACAACAAATTGGTATTAGAGCTTGGGTTAGTGCAAAATGGCTACCATCAAGTATGACTTTAAAAAGTTTGATGGGAAGAATGATTTTGGATTATGGAAGATGAAGATGTAAGCTTCTTTATGTAAAGAAGGTCTCCTGAGAGCATTAAAGGGTAAAGAACATTTATCTCAAACAATGACAGACCATGAAAAGGACGAATTCTTAGAGAAGGCGTATGGCTTAATTGTTTTGTCATTGGCGGATAATGTCTTGAGTGAGGTTGCTGGAGAAACAACACCTGTAGGACTTTGGTTAAAACTTGAGAATCTCTACATGACAAAGTTTCTTACAAATCGGTTTTATTTGAAACAATGATTATACAACTTGAAGAGGAAGGAATGTACACTCATTGATACACATATAGATGTGTTCAACAAAGTTATTTTATACTTGAATAATTTCGATGTGAAAATAGAAGATGAGAATCAAGCCCTTATTCTTCTGTGTTCTTTACCAAAATCCTATGATCACTTGGTTACCACTTTGTCGTATGGGCACGACTCAATTTTCATGGAGGATGTAAAGTCATCATTGAACTCTAATGAGTTGTGGAAGTCAGTTACTGAACAAGGTAATACAGTTAGTGTGGAATGATTGGTTATTTGAGGTAGAGAGACTAAAAGAGAAAAAGGGGGTAAAAGAAGATCCTGATCGAAATCTAAATCCAAGAAAAATGACAAGTGCTATAACTGTGGACAAAAAGGGCATTATAAAAAGGATTGTCCAAATGTCCAAGGGAAAAAGATAATGATCTCTACAGGAAATGCCGGAATTGCTGAAGGTGAGTCAGAGGATGCAAATGTTCTCACTACTACTATTGTTTACTCAGGTTCAGAGTGGATTCTTGATTCAGACTGCACTTTTCACATGAGTCCACGTAGGGACTAGTTTACTACTTATCAATATGTTGATGGTGGTAAAGTTCTCATGGGCAATGATATTACTTGTTAAGTGGTTGGAATATGTACATTAAGAATTAAGATGCATGATGGTATGGTGAGCTTTGACAGATGTCAAACATGTACCTAACTTGAAGAAAAATTTGATTTTTTTTATGAACACTTGATGCAATTGGCTATCACTACAAAGGTGGAAGTGGAGTTCTGAGTATCTTTAGATGTGCACTAATGGTCATAAAAGGAATTAGACAGTTGGTCTCTACATTTTACAAGGTAGCACGGTGACAAGTGCCACAACTGTTTCCTCCTCTAATTCAGACAATAACATGGATACTACCAAATTGTGGCATATGCGATTAGAACATATGAGCGAAAGAATGATGTCTGAATTAAGCAACGGGGTTTGCTTGGTGGGCTAGTGATAGGGAAGTTGAATTTTTGTAAGCATTGTATATTTGGCAAGCAATACAGCGTAAAATTTAATATTGAAATTCACCAAACTAAAGGTATTCTGGATTATATTCATTCTGATCTTTGGAGTCCTTCTCAAATTCCTTCAAAGGGTGGTGTAAGATATTTGTTAACATCCATTGATAATTATTCAAGGAAGGTATGGGTGTATTTTCTTAAACACAAAGATGAAGTCTTTGTGGCATTTAAGTGTTAGAAGACCATGATTGAAAAGCAGACTAGTAAGAATATTAAGAACTTTAGAATGGATAACGACATCGAATTCTGTAAAAATGAATTCAATGAGTTCTACAAGGATGAAGGGATTGTGAGGCATCGCACAGTCACATACACACCACAACAGAATGGAGTTGCAAAATGGATGAATAGAACTATTTTGGAAAAAGTAAGGTGCATGCTTTCGAATAATCGATTAACCGAAGAATTTTGGGCTGAAGCTGCAAACACAGCTTGTTACTTGGTAAATCGGTCTCCATCCACAACAATTAATTGTCAGACCCTTGAAGAAAGATGGTCAGGTTCCCCTGCAAATTACTTTGAATTGAGAGTATTTTGTTGTCCTGCATATGCTCATGTTAAGAATGATAAGCTTGAGCCAAGGGTAAGGAAGTGCATATTTATAGGGTATGCAGATGGAGTGAAGGGTTATCGGTTGCGGTGTTCTGATGACAAGTCATCCAAGTTTTTTATTAGCAGGGATGTTACCTTTGATGAATCTACTTTATTAACAAAGAAAGAGAAGAAGACTGACATTGATAAAGGCAAGAGAATTAATAAGTAAGTGGAGATTGAGGTTAAAACTTTTGAAAAAATTCCCTAGATAACTCCAGAAGAGCTCATTGAAAACGTGGTGAACACCATTGGTATGGATGCACCACATGTACAACAACAAGAAGATTATAGTCTTGCTTGGGATAGAGAGAAAAGACAGATTAAACCACCAAAGAGATATAGATATATAGACTTGGTGTCATATGCACTAAGTATGGCAGATGATGTCGAAGCTTAAGAGCCTACTATATACCGGCAAGCCATTACAAATTCCGAATCGTCAAAATGGTTGGTTACTATAAGTGAAGAGATTGAATCTCTTCATAAGAACAAGACTTTGGAGCCAGTTGTACCACCTAAAGGACAGAAAATTGTTGGTTGTAAGTGGGTTTTCAAGAAAAGGAAGGGAATCCTTGGGGTTGAAGATGCTAGGTTCAAAACACGATTAGTTGCTAAGGGTTTTACATAGAGGGAAGGTATTGACTTTAATGAAATTTTTTCTCTTGTTGTAAAACATACTTCTATTTGTGTGTTATTACCTATAGTTGTTCTACTTGATATGGAGTTAGAACAATTAGATATCAAGACAACTTTCTTACAAGAAGAATTAGAGGAAAGAATCTATATGCGACAACCAGAGGGGTTCATAATCTCTGGCAAGGAAAACTACGTTTGTTTGCTGAAGAAGTCATTATATGACTTAAAACAATCACCTAGACAATGATACAAGTGATTTGACACTTTCATGATTGGGAATGGACTTTCTAGAAGCAATTATGATAGTTGTGTTTATCATAAGAAACTCTCTAGTAGTTCTTTATTGTATTTGTTGTTGTACATTGATGATATATTTATTGCCTCTAAAGACATATCAGAAATCAACACTTTAAAATCTCAATTAAGATGTGAGTTTGAGATGAAAGATTTGGGTACAACGAGGAAGATTTTGGGAATGGAAATCATGAGAGATCAACATGTAGGGAAGTTATATCTATCACAGAAGAGTTATATTGAAAAAGTTCTTTAGCGGTTTGGAATGCAAAACTCCAAGGCTATTGGTATACCTCTTGCTAAACACTTTAAACTTTCAACAAGTATGTCACCTAGTACTGAGGAGAAGGTAGAGTGTATATCTCATGTTCCATACGCTTGTGCAGTTGATAGTCTCATGTATGCCATGATATGCACTAGACTAGATCTTTCATATGCAGTAAGTGTTGTAAGTGGATTCATGCATTGTCTTGGAAAAACTTACTGAGAAGTTGTGAAATGGATCTTATGGTATTTCAAAGGAACTGCAGATATTGGCTTAGTATATGATTGAGATCGTAGACTTGGCGAACTCGTTGGTTATGTAGATTTGGATTATACAGGAGACTTGGACAAAAGATCATCTTTGACAGGTTATATTTTCACACTTTACAGTTATACTATCAGTTGGAAGGCTATGTGACAATCAACTGTTACTTTGTTTACAACTGAGGCAGAGTACGTGGCTTTGGCAGAAGCTGTGAAAGAAGCTATTTGGTTGAATGGTTTGGTTGGCGAATTGAGTATGGAATTAAAGAAAAATACTATATATTGTTATAGTCAAAGTGCTATACACTTGACGAATAACCAAATGTACCATGAGAGGACCAAGCACATTGATGTTAGATATCATTTTTTTCGAGAAATTTTGTTTCAAGGGTTAATCTCTGTAAAGAAGATTGGGATCACAAATAATCTAACAAATATGATGACTAAGTCCATTACATTGGTAAAGTTCAAGCATTGCTTGGATTTGGTCAAGGTGTGCAGTTTGAGATAGGATTGCTTCAAATATGCAAAGACATCATGATGGGAAACAAGTCAAGATGGAGATTTGTTGGATTATGCCTATTTCCAAATTGGAATGGGATTAGATAATTTTATTTAATATTCTAATTTGGTGTTTTTCATAATTCAATTAGGATTTGGAACCTTTATATAATCCTACTGGGTTTGGTAACACTAATCTAATCCGATTTAGATTGGGTCTCTACTTAGTGCCTATAAATATAGTTGTAGTAGGGGTCTTTTTTCATAAAAATAGAAAGTAAAGATTTTTAGGATGAGAAGATGTATACAAGATTAGTGAGTGACGGGTTTGTCCAAACTCACAAAATTAATCACTGATCCTAAAGTAATGTATAAAATAAATTTTCAACAATAGCGAGCTAGGTTGAATCTCAAGGGAACCGAAATATAATTCCAAATTTTCAACAATAAGATAAAAATAAAACAAAGGGGGATTTTTGAATGATTGATTAAATTATTGAAATTTTGAAAATTAAGAAAAATAAATATTAAGGCAATAAGAAAATATAAAAGAATGAAAATTACCAAATTTACCGAGTTTCCAATCCAAGGGTTGATATCATTCAATTACATCACTGATCATAAGTTATGAAAAATAATTTTGCAAACTCAAATATTTAACTTGAAAGTTATTAGGATAGCTGTAATAAATCTCCGTTTTCCTTATATAATTTACCGAGCCCAGCACCCAAATCAAAATTCACAATTAATTAATTGGGCATGATAGCGTTCCATATCAATCTAATGATAGCATTAAGATCTATGAAAATAGTTAAACAAAAAATAAAGCACCAAGATAGCTGCAGTAATTTAATCTTGTCCCGTTAATTTCCTTAGGCTAAGTAAGCATATTTGAAATCATAAACATAATTAACCTAGTTTTTAATTGATTTACTTATTCATGACAATTACAGATTACTGAATTCATGGATAGCAATAGAATAAATAATGAAAAATTAATTTGTTAGATTAAATAATTATCAATTATTCATAGGAATTAAATCAAGAATTAACAAGTATTTGAATA
This sequence comes from Gynochthodes officinalis, assembly GCA_020080225.1. Classification (NCBI taxonomy): domain Eukaryota; kingdom Viridiplantae; phylum Streptophyta; class Magnoliopsida; order Gentianales; family Rubiaceae; genus Gynochthodes; species Gynochthodes officinalis. The sequence continues at coordinate 19,969,697 of CM034619.1, forward strand.
AAATGCAAGAATATAAAATTAAGAACAAAACCTCAGAGTAATTGCAATTGAAATCAATTCTTCCCTTGAATTAGAAAATAGAGTTTAGCCACTCATGGTAGCATACATGATTGTTGAAATTTCCTAATAATATTACTAAAACTAAAATAAAGAAAAGAAAGAAAAGAAAAGAGAAGGACGTGCAGTCCAAGAGGAAAAAACAATTAGTGGTTGCCTAAGCAAAAAAGAAGAGTATGAAGGACGGGTTTTTCAGGAAGATGTCTACCTTTATTTATAGTTTTCCCACATGTCCTTTTTCCTTGTCTAAACTAAGAAAGAGGAAACACAAATGGAACACAAGAAAGGTGACAGCTGACTTAACAGTTATACACCCTTTTGTTTCCTTTTCTCGTAATCAATATTTGACGTTCAACTTCGGCTGCTAAGGAAAACAACGGCTGTTCCTTTTCTATCTTTTCTTTTCTTTTGTCTCCTACCCAGTTGACTTGTGTAGCATTCTTTTCTGTTTGTTTGTTTCCAAATCTTCCTTGTTTCTTTTTTCAGTTTTCTTGGTTCCCTTTTCCTTTTCTTTGCTCGAATGACTTGTTTCTAAAGCAACTACACCTGTTTTGTTTCCTAATGCTGAATGACTTGTGTGTTTACACCTCCCTTATTTCCTTTATTTTTTTTTATTACAAGCTGTTTCTTTTTGCCTTTTTTTCCCTTCTTGCAGCTTCTTTTGTGTTCCAAGACCAATGCCCATGCAAGGTATAAGAAGTTTTCTTTTTTTGCTTCAATTGTTGCCTTTTATCAACTTTTCCTCTAATTCACCGTTTTCCATACCTAAAACAAAAAGTATATTAAAACCAAATAATTTCTCTTAAAATTCAAATTAATATTAAGGAAATATTAATAAGAAAACGGAACATTTTAAACCCTATTAAATCCCCCACACCTAAACCATGCTTGTCCTCAAGCATACATTAGATTAATATCTTCCTCTTCATTCCTTCCCATGTTTAACTCATTCACAAATAACCCAAAATCACCTCACATTAGAAAATAAGATTAGAATGGAAATCCAGAGAACAAGTATTCATAGCTTGATTTTCTAAACAAATCATATACATCTCATTAATCCCAACAATTTTATTAAAATCAAATGCACAAAATTTGATAACCTCTCACAGGTTACATTCTAAACACTCAAAGTGTTTAGGGGTTCATTCAGCACTCATATCAAACATAGCATGTTATTACCATAGGCTTGCTTATATATCACATCTCCACCACTTATAAATATGAATTCATGCATTAATCAAAGGGTTTTGAAAATGGTTGTAACGGGGCTTAGGTAAAGGTAGGTAAAAAGATAGGAAAATTTAGGCTACAAACACCAAGATATATATGAATCGCTTTGCATGACTCAAAAATAACAGCACATTAGAACCACTTTCTTATTCCAAATAACATGCATCCCCTTTTTGCAACTTCATCATATAGTAGGACCATTTTGTATACAATAGAGAACATTAACTTTGTCCAATCTTTGTATGGAGTACTTTTCACTTCTCATTTTTTTCCTTTCTTTTCTCTCTCTTTTTTTTTTCTTACACTCCCCCCCCCCCCTCCTCCCCCCCTTTTTTCAATGGTCATTTTCTTTGGAATCAACAGAAAATTAATCATGCAATTAATTTCCACATACTCTTGAGAAAGGTTCAATGATGGTAAACAAAAACATTAGTTTAAGGCTAATGATGTCGGTTTAAAAACAAAGAAAGGCTAAGGCTCAAAATTGGTTGACTAGGAATATATGTAATAAAGGTAAGTTTTTTAGAAAGTTTAAAATGGGTAATCCTAAATGCCCTTATCATTTCAAAGTATGTATCCACAATGCGATCTCAACATGCATAACAAAGCAAGTTTTAGAATGAACATACCATAATTGACAATACTCAACAAAGAAATATGTGAGAAAGAAAAGGAAATGCTCTTAGGTTCAAATACTCACAATGGGTTCAATGTGTCAAATATTGCACATTCTTATTTAATTATCAAAATCAACGGGATGCTTTTAAAATTTTCAAAACAAAGACTAATCATACTTGTCACTTTTCATGCTTTCCAACTCAACTACTAATGCATATTAACCAAGAGTTACTCTAAACAAATATTAAAGAGTTAGGAATTTCAAGGAAAACATTCAAATTGTCAAAAATGATTGTGAAAAAAAATTTAGTCATAAAAGCACAAGAACACCCCCCCCCCAACACCTATATCATACATTGTTCCTAATGTATGAAAGAAAGAAGCATGCAAATCAGAAGAGATATAAAAAAAAAGGACAAAGGAATATGAAACCTCCCTAAAATGCCACATAAGGAATGGAGCTATGGTGAGGGTTGCGCGATGGGGAAGGACTGCTTGATGAAGTGGAGGACGGTTTAATGGTGACACCATACGATGTGATCTAGGGGGAGCACGGCAATCTGGACGCACGAATAACGGAGGTGGCAGATGTGCTCGGATTGCTGCAAAAGAAAAGGAAAAGAAAAAACAAAGATAGCAAGAGAAGTAGAAGAGAATGGGGGTTGTGAAACCCTTATAATAATAATAATATTTTTAAAAAAAAAAAAACAAAACAAAGGAAGACAGTATAAAATATGGCAAGGACACCTATAAAGCTTTCAACTGCAAATAACAATTAATTTGATTAACTATATAAAGAAAATAAAGAAATAATAATAATAAAAATAATAAAAGACAAACAAAAAAAATCCTTTGGGTTGCCTCCCAAATAGCACAATTGGTTAACATCGTTATGCTCGACATCTTTATGTCGCATCAAGTTATTAAATTTTTACTAATTGCTTGGACTACACCTACATTTTCTTTATTGATTTTGCACAAGCCACAATTTCTTTCTCAATCACTTCTAAATGTGCATTCAATTAATCTTGATTATATTTTGTTTTCCTTCAAAAATATCCAGCACACTCTCATCATGGTCCTTTGTTAACTGTTTTGCAACTATGACTGGAAGAGTCTCATTGTCCTCCAAATATGCATACAATTGATTCAATTCAAGTTTTGTGGCCTGCAAAAAAGAAGGTAACACTTTCTCGTGAGATAAAAGAAGGTTCGATATTAAAAAGTGTTGACCTTTCTTATGTATTATTGGTACAATTAATATCATCATATAGTTCAACGGCTTCTTTCTCATTCAATTGTCCCTCATTCTTGATATTTTTTTCATCAAAGGTTTCCTGTGCAATAGAATCAACAGTGTCAATAGAGCAAATTGAATGATCCGTAGGAGGATATCTCATAACATCAAAAATCTTAAATTTCACAATCTCCCCATCAAACTCTACAGAGAGAATGCCCTCACCTAAATCTATCTTTGTTTTAGCTGTCTTCATGAAGGGTCTCCCCAGTAAAATTGGGGCAAAACTTGTGTCTGTGTTCTCCTCCGGCTTTAGGATATAAAAATCTATTAAAAAAATTAGTTCCTTGACCTGTACCAAAATATCCTCAACAATCCCTATCGAGCAAGCATTAGAATGGTCTGTGAGTTAAAACACTATTCTAGTTTCTTTCAAAGGACCCAAATTTAAATTTTTGAAAATTGAGTATGGCATAACATTTATAGAAGCTCCTAAATTAAGCATAGCACACTCAATTTTCTGATTTCCAATAACACATGAAATTGTGAACATACTTGGGTCCTTCCATTTTTCAGGTAGAGTCTTTTGTGTGAGCATAGTTGAAACATTTTTTCATACCTTAATCATTTCATTTCCCTTGAGCCACCTTTTGTTGCACAACTCCTTCTAGAATCTTACATATTTCAAAATTTGCTTGATAGCGTCCAACAAAGTTATGTTCTTTTCTATCTTTCTAAAGGTATCTAGGACTTTTTTCTCATATTCCTCTTGCCTTGACTTCGCCAACCTACTGGGAAAAGGTGGAATAATCGCATTAGGGAATGTTGGCTTAGAATGAGAAGAAGGGGTTAACATTGATTGTGGTTCAAGTGTGGCTTTTTATTCTTCTTTATTTTCATGCTCCTTTGCATTCTTTGATTTTTCTGGTAAATTTGGTCTTGCATCAATCTGCTTCCCACTTCGTAGTGCAATGGCACTCCCATTTTTTATGGGATTCACCACTGGCTGTGAAGGTAACCTTCCAGAATTTTGTGCCTTCAACTTACTAATAGATGTAGCTAGTTAGGTAATTTGGTTCTCCATATCTCTTACCTCCTGTTGCATTTGTTGCATATTAGTAGCAAACGATTTAACAATGTCTTCTAAATGCATACCTGGGTTTGAAAATAGAGCTGGTGGTGGAGGTGGCTTGTTGTAAGGTTATGGTGGAAATCTTTGTTGTGCTCCTTGATTCCAATAACTAAAATTTGGATGATCCCTCTATCCAGGTTTGTAGGTATTAGAATAGGGATCATATCTCTGTTGAGGTTGACCAGGAAATTCTCTTACTACATTAATTTGTTGATATGAATCCTCTTGCAGTGTAGGACACATGTCCGTGGGATGACCATGTATCGAGCATATTCCACAAACCTTAGTAGTTTGCACGTGCCCTACCACCGATTGACAAACCAAAGTAATTAGATTAGCAATTTGATTTTCTAGATTGGATGTACTTACCTCATTAACTCTTTTAAAATTCCCCTCAACTCGAGTGCCAAACTGTTGGGAATTTTCAGCCATGTTAGAGATCAATTGCCTAGCTTCTGCAAGTGCTTTATTCACTAATGCTCCTCCGCTGACTGCATCTACCATACTCCTATCTATTGGTAATAATCCTTTATAGAAGAATTGGATAAGGAGTTGTTCGGGAATTTGATGGTGGGGACAACTAGCACATAGTTGTTTGAATATTTCCCAATACTCATAGAGAGTCTCTTCACTAAGTTGTCGTATCCCACAGAATTCTTTCCTAATATTTGCAGCCCGAGATGCAAGAAAAAACTTTTCTAAGAATAACCACTTCATCTCGTCCCATGAAGTAATTGAACTAGAAAGAATGTAGTATAACCAATTCTTCGCCTTATCTCCTAAGGAAAAGGAAAGGCTTTCAACTTGAGTTGCTCCTTTGACACCCCTTGCGGTTTCATACTCAAACAAACAACATGGAACTCCTTTAAATGCTTTTAAATGCTTGTGCGGATCTTTACCTACAAGACCATGAAAAATAGGCAATAAGTGGATTAAATCAGATTTTAATTCAAAACCAACATCTAAATTAGGAAATTGAATGTATAGAGGTTGGCAGTTTAAAGTAGGAGCTGCCAACTCCTTTAATGTTCGATATCTCATTTTTGTAAATTCGGCTATCTCCAATTCGGTAGATTCCATCTCACCCACCCCTAAAAATGAACCACCTTTCTTTGTTTAGCCTTTTTTCTCAATTGGCGAACAGTCTTCTCAATTTCAAGATTATGTTCTAATTCGTCTTCCTGAGAAGCACGAGTCATACAAGAAAGAAAATATTAGTAAATTTTAATGTTAAAAACCAAGAACTAATTGGTTCCCCAGTAAAGGCGCCAAAATTTTGACAGGTGTTTCAAAGCTCGCAAAATTAATTACTGATCCTAAAGTGATTTGTAAAATAAATTTGCAGCAGTAGTAGACCAAGTCGAATCCCAAAAGAACTGAAATATAATTCCAAATTTTGAACAATAAGATAAAAATAAAACAAAGAGGGATTTTTTAATGATTGATTAAATTATTGAAATTCTGAAAATTAAGAAAAATAAATATTAAGGCAGTAAGAAAATATAAAATAATGAAAATTACCAAGTTTACCGAGTTTCCAATCCAAGAATTGATATCATTCAATTACATCACTGATCATAGGTCATGAAAAATAATCTTGCAAATTTAAATATTTAACTTGAAAGTTATTAGGATAGTCGTAATAAATCTCCGTTTGCCTAATAGAATTCACCGAGCCCAGCACCCAAATCAAAACTCACTATTAATTGATTGGGCACGATAGCGTTCCATATTAATCTAATGATAGCATTAAGATCTATGAAAACAATTAACCAAAATTAAAGCACCGAGATAGCTGCAGTAATTTAATCTTACCCCATTAATTCCCCTAGGCTAAACATGCATATTTCAAATCATAAACATAATTAACCTAGTTTTTACTTAGTCCACTTATTCATGACAATTAAGGATCACTGAATTCATGAATAGCAGTAGAATAAATAATAAAGAATTAAATTTTTAGATTAACTAATCATCAATTATTCATAGGAATTAAATCAAGAATTAACAAGTATTTAAATAAAAAACAAGAATATAAAATTAAGAACAAAACTTCAGAGTGATTGCGATTGAAATCAATTCTTCCCTTGAATTAAAAATAGAGTTTAGCCACTAATGGTGGCATACATGATTGCTGAAATTCCCTAATAATATTACTAAAATTAAAAGAAAGAAAAGAAAAGAGAAGGATGTGCAGTCCAAGAGGAAGAAACAATTAGTGGTTGCCTAAGCAAAAGAGAAGAATGTGAAAGACGGGTTTTCAAGAAGATGGCCGCCTTTATTTGTAGATTTCCCACATGTTCTTTTTCCTTGTCTAAACTAAGAAAAAGGAAACACAAATGGAACACAAGAAAGGTGACAGCTGACTTAACAATTCTGCATTCTTTTGTTTCCTTTTCCTATAATCAATTTTTGACTTGTTCAACTTCGGCTACTAAGGAAAACAACGACTGTTCCTTTTCTGTCTTTTCTTTTCTTTTGTCTCCTACCCAGTTGACTTGTGCAGCATTTCTTTTCTATTTGTTTGTTTCTGAATCTGCCTTTTTTCTTTTTTCAGTTTTGTTGATTTCCTTTTCCTTTTCCTTGCCCGAATGACTTGTTTCTAAAGCAACTGTACCTGTTTTGTTTCCTAATGCTGAATGACTTGTGTGGCTGCTCCTCCCTTATTTCCTTTGCTTTTTATTGCAAGCCGTTTCTTTTTGCCTTTTGTTTTTTTCCTTCTTGCAGTTTCTTTTGTGTTCCAAGACCAATGCCCATGCAAGGAATAGGAAGTTTTTTTTTTCTGCTTCAATTGTTGCCTTTTATCAACTTTTCTTCCAATTCACCATTTTTCATACCTAAAACAAAAAGTATATTAAAACCAAATAATTTCTCTTAAAATTCAAATTAATATTAAGAAAATATTAACAAGAAAAATGAACATTTTAAGCCCTATCAGTGAGAGGTGGGTGTTTCTAAGGGTTTGGGAAATTCTTGTAATCTCTGTATTTGTTATTATATCATCATTGTCTTTGTCGTGGACATAAATTTGATTTGTTGAGCCGAACCACGTTAATTTGTGTCTCTCGATTTATTTTTTGTTTTTACTTTTCTATTCTTTGAACCATCTTAGGAATAATCACAACATTTTGAATAGTTGGAAGGCCGTGACTTTGTTTCATTTTCATGCAAGGGTTGATGCTAGATAACAAAAGGTTTTAGTTTGTGGAAAAAACAAGTGATGAAAGTGAGTTATGCAATACGTCAATTTTGCATTGAAGGAATTTTTTAGAAGGGTTTATGGCACCTGACATCATTCAAAAATTTTGTGAGTATTTGTCTGCTCTAATACTATTATGCTGACGTCAATATTGCCCTATGATGTTTTATGCCTGAAGAATTCAGAATTGGAAGAATTAAAGGATTTTTAAGTGTTGATTATGTGACTTGATCGCCATTCTCTTTCACTGTGCCTTGCTATTATATAGTATGTACTTAACCTTCAATGTTCTGAACTTGCAATATAAGACTACCAACATAGGAAGAAATTTTCAGCAAACATACGTCTCGTATTTATCTTCTATTGTTGGTCTGGTTCACTAAATTTTGAATTTTTTTATTTATATTAATTTTGAGATTAAGCAAAGATAGTTTCGTACTTGTGATTTAATTGCAATATTTCTGTCAATTGTTTTATTTGATGGACAAGTGGGAAACATTTATGTAAACAACATGGCACAAAAATATATTAGCTGAAGGGACACAACTGGGGTATTAACCTCGGGAGAATGTTGAGGAATTTGACTGAATCAATATAAGACTAACAGTTTACTCTGAATATGCAGGCTCATTAAACAACTTTCTACAAGAATGCAAATTGGTGAAGTATCCAAAGTCAGGAAAATTTCATTTAATTCATCCTCTCTGTTCACATGTATTTCATTATTGCAGAATACTAAAAGTGAAAAAAATATTCCGATGCTAAGCCTACATATATTAGTAGTATTACGTACAACATTCTTTAATCGGTCGACCATTTCAAAATTCATATCAAATATAGTACAACTTGGTTATTTTATTTATATTTATATATTTTTTTATTTCATTCCAACCAATGAAGAGGTGGGAAAGTCAAAATATGAGTAAATAAAGAAAAGAATGAAATGAGCAGTGCAATAGACCTGGATCAGGCTGTCCAAAAAGTTGATTGTTTTAACATTGACTTAACATAATTATTCATGCTACATAAAAAGATACTCCAACCGACTAAGCTCAATAAGTAATTAATAAATACTGGAATTTTTTGTTTTAAAACATTTTCTTCGGATTTACTTCGATAATAATTTGTCACATCCAAGATTGTATTCACACATATAAACTATCCATATGTTCCAAATTGACCTTTTTTTTTTGTGTGTTTTTTTGCCTGCCTTCACACTTAATGCAACCTTTTGCTTTTATACCAAATTTTTTGCTCCTCTGGGAACTTAATTTGAATATGAAAGACGAACATGTAATTTTTGTTCCTGTGTTATCGAAAGATGCTAAAATCTTCAAAAACCAATTTAGTACTTATGGATCACCCAACCAAGATGAGACTAGGATATCTTATCCATTATAGCTTAAAGAGGTACAAATTGACCAAGCAAGTTGTGTGATTTTGTATTGCTTGATGAACTTATAGGTATTTTACTAATTTTTGGCCTCACATGCTAGAACAGGTAGAGATAGTCTTTAGTTAGAGTGGAAATATCCCATATTAACTCACTTAGTTTCATTGAGAGAGTTAAGGATTTCTATGCCAGTGAGCATGATTGTAAATTGTATAATTTTGTTAGCAATTTTAACGATCGTTTCTTTGGTAAAAAAAAATATATATATAGTACTTATGAATCAAATGAAATCAGAATAGTTTATAGATTGAGAAATGAAAGTACGATTAAAAACCAAATTTAATATATTCATAACAAAGTAAAACATAACCCCGGTTTTAACACATCATGCAAAGCAAACATCACGAAGTACGAACCCAACATTTACTGGTCATAACAAAGTTTTGCAAAACCACGCTTTTATTAGATTATGCAAGGCAAACATTACAAACCAAACTTTTGATCTTTTAAAGTACAAGCAAACAACTTTGTTAACAGATCACTCCACACTAGTGTCTGATTTATTGATGCAAACAGGGAATGAAATGAAGAAAGTGAAATACGGATAGATGTGGCGAAATTAGTTGCAGGCATCAGGATTAGCGAGCAAGTATGCCTCGATATTCTTAAACATGAATGAGATCCTTTCTTCACCCTTGATTTCTTCCTCAGTAATCTTGGCATCACCCTTAGTGTGGTATGTGCAAGTTGTTTTGCAGATTGATCCTCCATTAGCAGAGGGTTCGATTTTGATAACATTTGAAACTGATTCAATCACATCTTTTCTTGCACCGCCATCAACTTCGATTGTGGTATAACTGTAAACGAAGTTTTCTTTGTCAATTCCATCAACTCTGTGTTTGGCACTCTTAAATCGGCTCCCTGAACACAACCACCCAAAAATAAATAAATAAATAAAATCATTAATATGTATCAAATCTAAACACACAACCGAATAAAATCATTGATTAATAATTAGTTTCCTCGAGGAACTGTAACAAATGTTATTATACATACAATCATATTCAATTCAATGAAATTGTTTGATCTTAGATATCAAAACCAACAATTTTGTGTATGATAGAACATCCAATAATACAATAAATAATTACTTGTATTATTAAAATTAAGGCTGCCAAATAGTTTGCTGCAAGAGTTTCCGAAGTTTATTCTACTCCCTTAAAATAATCCAGTTGAAATATATAATAGTTTGGAAAAATGAAAGAATAAATAAATAAATATGGTTGTATTCTTAGAACTGACCTTCCCCAAAAGTGATCAACTTAATAGTTCCAACTCCTCCATCACCTTCAAGGATTTCGACGCTCTTAATTCCTTGTGGCATGACCTTGGGAATGAATTTGGGATCAAGGATTAAAGCCTTGAACAATCTTGCATGATGGACTGAGGAAGTGACCTCATAATCATAAGTGATGGCCACCATTTTGTATTGGTTTGGGGTTTGGAAATGAATGGGAATTGAGAGAGAAGAATTTCAAGCAACTTTTTAGAAGTTCTTGATGAGTTTGTGGGCACAATATGATTCAAGTAGTGAACTTATTTATAGATTGAACATTAGTGCATTAGTAGAGAAACCAGAAAAAAAAAATAAAGAGATAAATGAAATTATTATGGAAACCAAATATTTAAAAATAATTCATCATACCTCATATTCTTAGTCAGACTTCTTGTGCTTCATCCTTTATAACATATTCGCATAGTCTTCTTGTGTGTGTGTGTGTGTGTTTTTTTTTTTGGATGGGAAGTAGGGTTTGAAGGTGTTGAAGTTATGGTAGTTATAAATTTCACATTGATTTCAAATAAAATTATAAAATATTTAATAAGTAAGATTAATCAAAAATTTTATTAGTTTAAACTTTTGAATTTGAATTGAGTTTCAACTTACTTATTAATATTTTTTACCAGACAAATTTCTAACCGGGAATATAAATTAAAGCATGAAATTTACACGGTTGATTTGAATAGAAATTGAGTAAAAGACCATCAAACTTGTGTAGTTTGCAAAGTCGGAAGCTAGGCTCCATTTGGGTTGTTTTTTTTTTTTTTTTTGTTAAGAAAAGTTGTATTGAAATGTGTGAAAATTTTGATAGTTCCTTTTTATAGAAAAATTTTTTTGAAGGGAAAAATAGGGAGGAAAATGTTTTTAAATTATGTAAGAGGAATTTGAGTGGAAAATTTTAAATTTTAAAATAAAAATATGTTTGAATATTTTATTTTTGTTTAAAAAAATAACTTTTTATAAATAAAAACTTTTGTCCAAACAAAGAGTTAGGGTCCGTTTGGACAAGGTAATTTTATTTGCAAATGGAAAAAGTTGTATTAGAATGTATAAAAATTTTGGTGAGTATTTGTTGATAGAAAAAGTATTTTGGAGAGAAAAAATAAGAAGGAGAATTTTTTAAAATTATGTGAGAGGATTTGAGTGGAAAAATTTAAATTCTAAATTTTTAAATAAAAATATGTTTGAATAATTTATTTTTATTTTAAAATTTTTTTTATTTGTAAATGAGAATTCTTTGTCGCATTAGATTTCTATGACGGTGTTGGCAGTCCTTTTCAGACAAGAGATAGGTAAAAAATCAAAGTTGTCGGTTAGTGGTTACGTAAAGCAATTGAATAGTAGCAGTTCTCGAAGAAGTCAAGAAAAGCTTGCCACAGATTAATCAAATATTTATATGCCTTATCATTTTTACACTTGTAATTAGAAGTGGCAATATTTTTATAATCCCAATGGATACACAATATAATAGCAATTATTGGATTTGTTATATTTATTAAAAATATCTATTGAAAATAATTGAGAAAAATTTTATTAAGATGAGAATTTATTAGAAGCGTTATGAGATACTCATAAATTCTATTGGCAATAATTAAATAAATAATTATTGATTAATATTTAACAATTAATTATCAATAATAATTTAATTAATTTTTAAGTATATTTATATATATTATTAATAAATTTTTTTATTTTAAAATCATGACTTCTATCGATAGTCAAATCACCTCTAGACAGCCGGTTGACTATATACCACCAACAGTCGCTGGCAGGCTGGATTTGGAAGTACTACTATTGGCCATCATTTAATTTCTAATGGAATTCCAAAAGAAATTGGGAAATTTTAATCCTAGTAAATCCCATTCCTTTCTAATCCCAAAATTTAATGAGAATCATATTTCCTATTTCTAATAATTTCCTACCTATTTAAATCCCACTCAATTCCTTTCCATTTCGTCCCAATTGCCACCCCTACTTGTAATCAAATATTTCAAATTATGAAGTAATTTCTAATGAGGAAAAAACAAAAAATATTTTTTTGCTGCGACAATTGAAAATAAAAAACTTGTGACTAAACAAAAAAATTAGAAGTTGTTGCTTTCTCTTCTTTTATTTTCCTTTTTTTTAAAAAAAAAAAATTTAGTATATAGGACAACGGCATTTATGCACTCAAAATATTTGGGCTGCTATAATAACTTGCAGTTGATTAGTTATAAGTAGTATTGTGTGGCGTCAGGATTGTTGAGTATGAGGATTGCCCAGATATTGAAGGAAAATAAGTAGACTATGTGATAATATAACATTAATAAACCGTCACTATATTCGTACTTTCAAGTTTGTTTTGTTTAGAAGAAATTCAGGTGCTACTTAGGAGGAGTAGTAATTATTGTACCAAGTAACATAGTACAAGTTGAATAATTACAAATGTCATCATAATTTATTTACATAAACATTTAAAAGTGTCATAATAAATCACTTTAAAAATCACTTTAAAATGTTGACTATTTACATAATTACAAATGTCATCATAATTTATTTACATAAACATTTAAAAGTGTCATAATAAATCACTTTAAAATGTCACACTAATTTAATTAAATAGACAATCCCAAATCTAATTTAATTAAATAGACAATCCCAAATGTGGTGGCAAGTTATTTATATAATTCATTGTTTTATGATGACTCTTTTTATCTCCTAAAATTAGGAGTTACATTGATAAAACTATCTTTTTTTATTTTTCAATTCTCTATCTTTATCTATTCAAATTCTAAACGCACGCAAGAATTTGACAAATCTAGGTCACTTCAGCAGAACCCATTAAACAAATTTCGTTTTACCTATCCCAGTGTCGTGTCTATTTTGGCTAGAGTCGGCAGTGGAGACAGATTTTTCAGGACCTCTCAAAGGTAAATGTTGAAGATTAGCACTACCAAATATGTTGAAGATTAGCACTACCTAATATATCTATGTATATCCCATATTTGTGTATATCCTATATTTGAGTGTATATTCCTTATGACTTGCATTTATCTAATTTCCTTATCTAGTTTAGGGTTTGTAACATATAAATACACACTAGACATTGTACATTTGGTGAGATCAATATACAGCAATTATTCAGTAAAACTCTTTGGTTTTTTGACATGGTATCAGAGCGAGCAATCTGTCATTGCTTCCGGTCCAAATTTTAAAACCATCACTCAGAGTTTATTGCTGTTTTTTTTAATTTTCCAAACCCTAATTCTTACCCTCTACTGCAAATTACCAAATTACCCCTAACAATTCTGAAAATTACCATATTTCTGTCGCCTTCATCATCCATGGCCGACATCACTGCCGTTTTCCAAATACTTCCACCGTTGTTCCAAAGAACTCCGCGTGACTACTACTCTCCGCCACCGACCTTCAGACGGGCAGCAATGTCTCCACCAAGCTCACCGGCGAAGGAAATTGGCAGGTTTGGAGCGACCAAGTGCGGACGGTGTTTTTGGCTAGAAATAAGCTGGGTTTCCTCGATGGCAGTCTCGCTCGTCCTTCCGATGACAGCACCGCCGCGGAAAAGTGGGATCAGTGCCATGCCGCTGCAAAAACATGGTTGACACATTCCGTTGATCCATCCCTCAAGTCCATGGTATCTCGGTTGCCAACCGTCGCTTCTATTTGGAACACGCTTAAGGACAGTTTCGGACGAGTTACTGGGTCTCAGATTTTTGCGCTTAAACAAGCAATCGCAGAATCAAAGCTTTTCACTGGCGCCTCTAGCTCGCAACTCACAAGCTTCTACCTTCGTCTCCAAGATCTTTGGACAGATTTGGACACTCACCAACCACCCATTCGCTGCACTTGTGGTCACTATCACTGCCGTGTTAATGATAGGCTTCGGGCGCATGAAAATTCCGATCGAGCCATGAAGTTTTTGCTCGCCTTGCCGGATGACTTTCGCACCTTGCGAACTAATATCCTTGCCCGAGATGATTTTCTATCCCTTGAAAAGCTCCACGCCATCGCCAAACAAGATCTCCACCAGCGTACGGCCGTTGATGGACAATTTTCAAGCGGCTCCGATGGTGTGATTTTTGCTGCACAACAGACCCAGATGATTGCTGGAAGGGACGACTCTTTTAACTCAATGCAGGCCGCCACTTCATTTGGGCCATCTTCTGCCTCACCCAACGTTGGGCCAATTCCTTCACCCTTCAATTTTGGGCCCAACTCCTTGCCTACTTCCCTTGGGCCAGGAGTTTCTAATTTAGCGTCCAGCATCCCAGGGCCCAATGGACCGCGCCCATTTTGCACTTATTGCAAGAAGCCAGGCCATGTTCGTGAGGCCTGCTTCCTTCTTGTGGGCTATCCTCCATATTGGAAGCCCAAGCAGAGAGGTGGCTCCAAGAAAAAACAAAATAGTACTGGGCCTCAAGCCCATAATGCTACTTTTACTAGCCCATTTCCTCCTCCTGGATTTGGGCCGCTTCCTAATAATTTTGGATATCATCCTCCGTCTGTGGACTCCTATGGCACTAATCCATTTTCTAGTGCAGGTATCTTGGGTTCAGCAACTCCTAGCCCAGACAATGTTTATGGCGGCCCCTCTGGTCTTCACCTCACCACGGATCAGCAACAAAAACTTGTCACCCTTCTAAATCAGATGGGAACCTCTGACTCCACCGCCAATTTTTCAGGTAATACTTTATCTTCTCAATCCATTTCATCCATTTGGGTTATCGATTCAGGTGCTAGTGACCACATCACTTGCAATTTGTCTATTTTAGATTCTTTTTCTCCTTGTCACACACCCATTTCCATTACACTGCCCGATCAATCCACTAGTCCTGTTACACATATTGGTCATTACCGACCATATCCCACTTTGCACCTCTCACATGTCCTATATGCTCCACACTTTAAACATAATTTGCTCTCTGTCCGTAAGCTTATTCGAGATAATCATTGTGTGGCACTTTTTTTCGATGAATTTTGTGTTTTTCAGGACCGTACGACTGGGGCTCTGATCGGGCTCGGCAGGGCTGATCGGGGATTATACTTTTTATGCTCTTATATTCCGAATTCTTTTCGTTTAGTTTTTCAAGGTTATTTAAATTCCCTAAAGAATGCTTTATGTATTCCAAAAACTTTTCCTCGTTGTAACTCATTTTTTTGCAATAATATTAATTATGACATTTGGCATCGTCGCCTTGGTCATTCTTCTTTAAAATCTTATCATGCACTTGGTCAATCAATTTCGTGTCCTCCATCTTTTTCATGTCCAATTTGCCCACTAGCCAAACAAACTCGCCAGGCTTTTCCTACACGGACCACTGCAACCACTTCCACATTTGAATTAGTCCACATGGACGTTTGGGGTCCACACCGGACCACCAATCATGATGGTTCACGTTTTTTTCTCACCATTGTAGATGACTTTTCCCGTGCCACATGGACTTTCCTTTTACACTCAAAATCCCAAGTTTTTCCCAAAATTCAACATTTTGTGTCTATGGTGTTTACCCAATTTGGTTCCATTGTCCGTCGTATCCGCTCTGATAATGGGACCGAATTTTTTTCCACTGAGTGTAAATCATTCCTTGCCAATCAAGGAATTCTTCATGAAAGCTCTTGCGTTTATACTCCTCAACAAAATGGAGTTGTTGAACGCAAACATCGTCATTTATTGGATGTTGCACGAGCCTTAATGTTTCAGGCTCAAATCCCATCTCACTTTTGGTGTGAATGCATCCTCACTGCAACCTATATCATTAACCGGTTGCCTTCTTCGACCATTCACGGCCTCAGTCCCTTTGAACTCTTATTTCACAAACCACCCATACTTGACCATCTTCGTGTTTTTGGGTGTCGTTGTTATGCCACCACCTTAGGTGCACGTGACAAATTTAGTCCACGTGCTATACCCTGTATTTTTATGGGTTACCCTCCTAATCAGAAGGGTTATCGACTATATGACCCCGCTTCAGGGAAATTCTTTGTTAGTCGAGATGTAGTTTTTGAAGAAAATGTTTTTCCGTTTTCTACTTCTGCTTCAGTATCATCCCCTGCAGCTCCGTCCGATCCGACATCTCCAGCTGTATGGTTCGACGAGGCGCCCCCTATCGCCGACCCACCTTCTCCAGCTGCTCCTACCCCTCTTGCGTCTTCGTCTGCTCCTATTTCATCATCCGATGATGATACTCCATCCTCGCCAGCCTTGGCCACACATGATCCCACCTTAGCTGTCTCTCTCCATCGATCAAGTCGTCCCTCTCGCCCGCCTATCTGGAGTAATGATTACCTCTGTTCTACCTTGCCATCCGCATCTTGTACCTCCCTCTATCCCATCTCCAATTTCATTTCCATGTCCGTTTGTAACCCCCCTTATCAGCATTTTGTTGCTTCCATCTCGGCTATTCAAGAACCAACCACTTTTCAAGAGGCCATTGCCGATCCTAACTGGGTTACTGCCATGGAAACTGAACTTCATGCTCTTCAAGCCAATCATACCTGGGATGTGGTCCCGTTGCCTCCTAATCGTCATCCAATCGGTTGTAAATGGGTTTACAAGGTCAAGTATAATGCTGATGGTTCTATTGAGAGGTATAAAGCTCGTCTCGTGGCTAAGGGTTTTAACCAGCAAGAAGGGATTGATTACCAAGATACTTTTTCTCCAACTGCTAAGCATGTCACTGTCCGTCTTCTTCTGACACTTGCTGCCATTCATGCTTGGCCTCTCTATCAGATGGATGTGCAAAATGCATTTCTCCATGGTGATCTTTCCGAAGAGGTATACATGGTTCTGCCCCCCGGATTTCGCCCTCAGGGGGAGAATTTGGTATGTCGACTGCGGAAATCCTTATATGGGTTAAAGCAAGCATCTCGTCAATGGAACGCCAAATTCACTAATGCTCCTCTCCAGCATGGTTTTCATCAGTCTCGCCATGACTATTCCTTGTTCACAAAACTTCAGGGCAGTTCTTTTGTTGCATTACTTATCTATGTTGATGATATACTTATTACAGGCAACAGTCAAGATGGCATCACTGATCTCAAACAATATCTCAATACCACATTTTTTATGAAAGATCTGGGTCAATCGAAGTTCTTTCTTGGTCTTGAGATTGCTCGTTCTCCAGCTGGCATATCAATAAGTCAACGCAAGTACACACTGGAACTGATATCTGAGGCAGGATTAGCAGGTTCCAAACCTTCCACTATCCCTATGGAGCAAAACAAGAAGTTCACATCCATTGAATATGATGCTGGCTCAACTGAACAAGTCAATGATCCGCTTCTCAAAGATCCTTCAGTATATCAGAGATTGGTTGGTCGACTTATATATTTGAATCTCACCAGACCCGATATTACATTTTCAGTTCAACTCCTCAGTCAATTCATGCATAATCCAAAGCAATCCCACATGGAAGCCGCTTTGAAAGTAATTAAGTATTTGAAGAGTTGTCCAGGTCTTGGTCTTCTATTCCCCTCGTCTTCAGAGATTGAATTACAAGCATTCTGTGATTCTGACTATAGCACATGTCCAATGACAAGAAGATCCACCACCGGCTTTTGTATCATGCTTGGAAATTCTTTAATATCTTGGCGTAAAAGCATTACGCTTTCATTATCATCACCGGTTAATATCGAGCCATGCAGGTCACCACCAGTGAAATAGTGTGGATCATGGGCCTTCTCAAAGATTTTGGTTTTCATATAAAGAAACCTGCCTTACTCTATTGCGACAATGAAGCTGTAGAAAAAATAGCAGCTAATCCGATTTTTCATGAGCGCACTAAACACATTGAAGTGGAATGTCATTATGTAAGGGAAAAGATCCAGCAAGGTGTCATTACAACGCGCCACATATCCACCAAGGAGCAACCAGCCGATCTGCTTACTAAAGCACTAAACAGTGGACAACATTGGCACCTACTTTCCAAACTTGGAGTTTTTGACTTATACAAATCTCCAGTTTGAGGGGGAGTGTTGAAGATTAGCACTACCAAATATGTTGAAGATTAGCACTACCTAATATATCTATGTATATCCCATATTTGTGTATATCCTATATTTGAGTGTATATTCCTTATGATTTGCATTTATCTAATTTCCTTATCTAGTTTAGGGTTTGTAACCTATAAATACACACTAGACATTGTACATTTGGTGAGATCAATATACAGCAATTATTCAGTAAAACTCTTTGGTTTTTTTCAGTAAATCATCAACATGGTAACTTCAAATCAAAAGGTTAATATTGTTATTGTTGTTGTTATTGCTGTTGTTGGTGATGGTCGTGTTGTGTTACTATATCTTAGTCTTGTATTTTTATCTGTTAGAATAATGTCTTAAAATTTTTTTAATACCGAAAAGAAAAAAAAAGAATCTTACAACTCCTCTCTGATTGGTAGTAATCCTTAAAAGCACTATAGGCTAGAATTAGAATTAGTTCTTTTTTATATTCGTTTACAATGTTATTAATGGGATAGATAGATATTTGTAATGATTTTGAATTTTTTGAATAGCTGAAAGGCTGTGACTTTGTTTCATTTTCATGCAAGGGTTGATGCTGGATAACAAAAGGTTTTAGTTTGTGGAAAAAAACAAGTGATGAAAGTGAGTCATGCAATACGTCAATTTTGCATTGAAGGAATTTTTGAGAGAGTTTATGGCACCTGACATCATTCAAAACTTTTGTGACTCTTTGTATGCTCTAATACTGTTATGCTGGCGTCAATATTGCCTACGATGTTTTATGCATGAAGAATTCAGAATTGGAAGAATTAAAGGATTTTTAAGTGTTGATTATGTGACTCGATTGCCATTCTCTTTCACTGTGCCTTACTATTATATATATAGTATGGACTTAACCTTCAATGTTCTGAACTTGCTATATAAGATGACCAACATAGGAAGAAATTTTCAGCAAACATATGTTGATGTATTTATCTTATATTGTTGGTCTGGTTCACTAAATTTTGAATTTTTATTTATTTGTATTAATTTTGAGATTAAGCAAAGATAGTTGCGTACTTGGGATTTAGTTGCAATATTTCTGTCAATTGTTTTATTTGATGGACAAGTGGGAAACATTTATGTAAACAACATGGCACAAAAACATATTAGCTGAAGGGACACAACTGGGGTATTAACCTCGGGAGAATGTTGAGGAATTTGACTAAAAATCACTATAAGACTAAAAGTTTACTTTGAATATTCAGGCTCATTATTAAACAACTTTCTACAAGAACGCATGAAATTTTCATTTAATTCATCCTCTTTGTTCACATGTATTTCATTATTGCAGAATAGTAAAAGTGAAAAAAAATATTCCAATGCTAAGCCTACATATATTAGTAGTATTAGTACTACTTGGTTATTTTATTCTTATTTTTATTTTTATTTTTATTTTATTCCAACCAATGAAGAGGGGGGAAAAGTCAAAATATGAGGAAAAAAAGAAAAGAATGCAATGAGCAGTGTAATAGACCTTGATCAGGCTGTCCAAAAAGTTGATTGTTTTAACATTGACTTAACATAATTATTCAACATTGTAGGCATTTTTAATTATTTTGGTTTCGTGAAGAGTTTAATAATATTGAATGTGGGGATCTCATGCTACAATAAAAAGATATTCCAACCTAGCTACTAAGCTCAATAAGTAATTAACAAATACTGGAAATTTATTTTAAAACATTTTCTTCAGATTTAATTGGATAATAGTTTGTCACATCCAAGATTGTATTCACACATGTAAATCATCCATATATATGTTCCAAATTGACCCTTTTTTTTTCTTTTGTTTTTTTGCCTGCCTTCTTAATCCTATCCGAAACATTATAGTGTACCTTAACTTAATGCAACCTTTTACTTTTATACAATATTTTTTGCTCCTCTTGGAACTTAATTTGAATATGAAAGACGGACATGTAATTTTTGTTCCTGTGTTATCGAAAGATGCTAAAATCTTCAAAAACCAATTTAGTACTTATGGATCAAATGAAATCAGAATAGTTTATAGATTGAGAAATGAAATCCCGATTAAAAACCAAATTTAATATATTCATAACAAAGTAAAACATAACCCCGGTTTTAACACATCATGCAAAGCAAACATTACGAAGTACGAACCCAACATTTACTGGTCATAACAAAGTTCTGCAAAACCACGCTTTTATTAGATTATGCAAGGCATACATTACAAACCAAACTTTTGATCTTTTAAAGTACAAGCAAACAACTCTTTTAACGGATCACTCCACACTAGTGTCTGATTTATTGATCCAAACAGGGAATGAAATGAAGAAAGTGAAATACGGATCGATGTGGCGAAATTAGTTGCAGGCATCAGGATTAGCGAGCAAGTATTCCTCGAGATTCTTAAACGTGAATGAGACCCTTTCTTTTCCCTTGATTTCTTCCTCAGTAATCTTGGCATCACCCTTAGTGTGGTATGTGGAAGTTGTTTTGCAGATTGATCCTCCATTAGCAGAGGGTTCGATTTTGATAACATCTGAAACTGATTCAATCACATCTTTTCTTGCACCGCCATCGACTTCGATTGTGGTATAGCTGTAAACGAAGTTATCTTTGTCAATTCCATCAACTCTGTGTTTGGCACTCTTAAATCGGCTCCCTAAACACACAACCGAATAAAATCATTGACTAATAATTAGCTTCCTCGAGCAACTGTAACAAATGTTATTATACAGACAATCATATTCAATTCAGTGAAATTGTTTGATCTTAGATAATAAAACCAACAATTTTGTGTATGATAGAACATCCAATAATTAGGGGAAAAAAACGAGAGCCATTACTTGTATTATTAAAATTAAGGCTGCCAAATAGTTTGCTGCAAGAGTTTCCGAAGTTTATTCTATTCCCTTAAAATAATCCAGTTGAAATAAATAATAGTTTGGAAAAACGAATAAATAAATATGGTTGTATTCTTATAACTGACCTTCCCCAAAAGTGATCAACTTAATAGTTCCAACTCCTCCATCACCTTCAAGGATTTCGACGCTCTTAACTCCTTGTGGCATGGCCTTGGAAAGGAATTTGGGATCAAGGGTTAAAGCCTTGAACAATCTTGCAGGAGGGAATGAGGAAGTGACCTCATAATCATAAGTGATGGCCACCATTTTGTACTGGTCAGGGGTTGAGAGAGAAGAATTTCGATCAAGAAACTTTTTAGAAGTTCTTGATGAGTTTGTGGGCACAATATGATTCAAGTAGTGAACTTATTTATAGATTGAACATTAGTGCATTAGTAGAAAAAACCAGAATAAAAAAATAAAGAGATAAATGAAATTATTATGGAAACCAAATATTTAAAAATAAATCATCATCCTTCATACTCTTAGTCAGACTTGTTGTGCTTCATCCTTTATAACATACTCGCATAGTCTTCTTTTGTGTGTGTGTGTGTGTGTGTTTTTTTTTTTTTCTTTTTTTGGATGGGGGGTGGGGTTTAGAGGTGTTGAAGTTATGGTAGTTATAAAAAATTTCACATTAATTTCAAATAAAAGTACAAAATATTTAATAAGTAAAATTAGTCAAAAAATTTATTAGTTTAAACTTTTGAATTTGAAACAGGTTTCAACTTATTAATATTTTTTAACAGACAAATTTCTAACAGGGCATATAAATTAAAGCATGAAATTTACACGGTTGATTTGAATAGAAATTGAGTAAAATACCATTAAGCAAAAGTAGTAAACAAAGTCGGAAGCTTAGGCTTCATTTGGATTGTGATTTATTTGAGAAACATTATATTGGAATGTGTCAAAATTTTTGTAGGTATTTTTTTATAGAAAAAGTATTTTAGAAGGAAAAATAATATGAAAATTTTTTAAAATTATGTGAGAAGAATTTTAATGAGAAAATTTAAAATTTAAATTTTAATTTTTGAAACAAAAATATATTTAGATGTTTTATTTTTATTTAAAAAAAATTAACTTTTTTGTAAATGAAAATGAATCCAAACGGAGCCTTAAATTTCTATAATATATTCTGAACATACTACCATAGTCTAGCAGCTGACGAATAACGGTGTTGGCAGTGCTTTTCAAAGTTGTGGTAAAGCAATTCAATTCAATTCTTAAATATTAAGTTAATGGTTACGTAAAGCAATTCAATTCTAGAAAGTAGAGAATTGAATAGTAGTAGTTCGCGCAGAAGTCAAGAATAGCATGCCAGAGATTAATCAAATATTTATATGCCTTATCATTTTTACACTTGTAATTAGAAGTGGTAATATTTTTATAATCTCAATAGGTACACAATGTAGCAAGAATTATTGGATTTTCTATATCTATTAAAGATATTCATTGAAAATAATTGGGAGAAATTTTATTGAGATGGGATTTAATTGGGAGGGTTATGAGATACCTATGGATCCTATTGGCAATAATTAAATGGATAATTATTGAGTAATATTTAATTATTAATTATTTAATTATTTAAAAAAATTTAAATATATTTATATATATTATTAATAAAAAAAAAATTATTTTAAAATCATGACATCGGTAGCCAAACTACCTCTAGACAGCCAGCGGACAATAAACCACCAACAGTCGTTAGCATGCTGGCTTTGGCAGTACCACTACTTGCCACCATTTAATTTCTAATGGA
This sequence comes from Gynochthodes officinalis, assembly GCA_020080225.1. Taxonomy (NCBI): domain Eukaryota; kingdom Viridiplantae; phylum Streptophyta; class Magnoliopsida; order Gentianales; family Rubiaceae; genus Gynochthodes; species Gynochthodes officinalis. The sequence continues at coordinate 19,992,532 of CM034619.1, forward strand.
ATTTCAATAGAAATTGGGAAATTTTAATCCTATTAAATCTCATTCCTTTCCAATCCTAAAATTTAATGACAATCATATTTCTCATTTTAATAATTCCCAACCCATTTAAATCCCAATCAATTCCTTTCCATTCTATCCCAATTGCCACCCCTACTTGTAATCAAATATTTCAAATTATGAAGTAATTTCTAATGAGGAAAAAAAATATATTTTTTCACTGCGACAAATGAAAATAAAAAACTTGTGACTAAACAAAAAAATTAGAAGTTGTTGCTTTCTCTCCTTTTTTTTCTTTTGTTTTTTTTTTTTGGCCAGAAACGATACGTATATTAATATGCACAAAAATATACACTTGTCCACTGACAAGACAAAGCGTTAATTTTCACACCGAGGGTAAAGAAAACTAACTAAAGTACAACATAAGTACAAACCACCTAACTAAACTAGTCAAGTGACTAAACCCAAACCAATTGATCTCCATAAGAGCACCGCAACCGACATGTAGAGCTGCCTGATAAAAAATAGACTGCAACTGCCGTCATTCTTTACGCTACGTCTTCTCTCGAATACTCTACCATCAAAGCTCGGACAAAACCCCAAGTAAATGGGGATCACCCCATAGGTGGTCACCAAACCAACACCGTACACGTTAAATAGTTTAGAAACTACTATCGTACACATTGAATAGCCCTTATACTAGTACCGTACACGTTGAATAGGTCAAAAACTACTATCGTATACGTTGAATAGCTCAGTAACCGCATATATTGAACAACACTAAAAACAAAAAAAAATTGCACCTTCGTCGGTCGCGCGTACAATAAAATTGGAGAGAGTGTTGGCCGCTGCCAAAGTTTAGGTTTTTTACTTTAAATTTTAGTATATAGGACAACGGCATTTATGCACTCAAAGTATTTGGGCTGCTATAATAACTTGCAGTTGATTAGTTATAAGTAGTATTGTGTGGCTTCAGGATTTTTGACTATAAGGATTGCCCAGATATTGAAGGAAAATAAGTAGAATATGTGATAATATAACATTAATAAACCGTCAATATATTCGTACTTTCAAGTTTGTTTTGTTTAGAAGAAATTCACGTGCTATTTTTTTTTTTATCAAAAGTTCGATAATAGTATTAACTTGATGAAAATTTAATATTACAAGCAATGTCCCCCACAATTGGATTCTTTTTAACTCTAAGTTTGGCTAAAACTAAATAACAACCTGTCAAAACTCATCCCTTCCACAAAAATACACCACCGAAACAGTAGAAGCACTACTAACCAAATAAGGAAAACCTCAGATTAAGCTGTCTACTACCTCACAGCCATGTGCCACCATCTATTTACTAGTTAGCCACTGATCTATATCATGATCGTAGCTAACTAAACTATCCTACTTGCTTGATGAAATTCCATCTAAGCATGCCTTGCCCTCTCAACTACATTATCCTTCTCCACCATCCATTCTCCTTGAAAAACCCAAAGGTTTCGGCTCTTCCATATCATCCAAAGAAGGTAAGCAGTGGACTGTGCTCATTCCATCCATATATCCTCACTTTGCCTAGAGCATAGATCTTGCCACCATTGCTGGAAACTTTCGGGTTGCTGTCCAACCTTAGCCCAACCAACTTGAGCCAACTTCCAAATGATTTTGACTCACGAACAATGAAATATTAAATGTTCCATAGTTTTAGCCTCTGCTCCACACATTGGACATGTAGCCTCCATTTGCATTTTCCTTTGATTCAGCTTTAGCATGAAGTGGCAAAATATTATGACAACATCGCTATACAAACTTCTTGACTTTACCGATGTCCTTCAATTTCCAAGTGGCTTTCCACATACGATGCCTTCTGCCTTGAGCATTACTGCATTCAGGTGGTTGTTCTGCATGTTGCCTAACCTACTACAATTGCTGATACGTGGACCCAAATGAGTAATCATGGGCGGGATTAAGTTGCCAACTAAAATGCAAATCCTCCACTAGAATCGGTACACTGTTCATCGCACAATAGTTTGCTTCCCCACTTATAATACTCCTTGCCCCATCCAACCCTTCCAAAGCCAAGAATCATTTTTTTTATCTACAACCGACAACAATTCTGCATTAGGGAAATATTTTGCTTTCATGACTTTGCTCATCAATAAACTAGATTGGGTAATAACTCCAAATTTGTTTAGCTAGTAAAGCATCATTGAAGAGTTGAAGATCTTGGAATCCCATCCCTCTCTCCTCCTTAGCTTTAGTAAGGTCTTGCCATTTTTTCCAATATTTTTTTTTCTTCCTCGTGTGCACCCCACCAAAAATTCACTATGATTTGACAAATTTCTTTACACACTCTCACTGGTAGCTTAAAGTGGCCCATCACATATATTTGCAATGCATTCACCACTACTTTGATGAGAATTTCTTTGTCGGCCAAACTCAAGAATTGAGTCTTTCAATGTTGAATTCGTTGTTGCACCTTTTCACCTTTTCAAACAGATCAATCTGATCCGATTCAAAATTTATTCCGATCTTATCTGATTTGAAATATTAGGATCGGACCAAACCAGATCAATTGATTTAAACTGTCCTAGTTGGAAGTCGGAAAGAAGGTAGCCTCGCCAATATATACCTTTCTTTTTCCTCCCTTAGATTGGAAAAAATATCGCATGCGTATGTTAAATCATTATTTTCAATATAGTAAATTAATCACATAATTTTATTTTTTTTCCCAATTTATTAAATAAATAAGTTGTGCCCCTAAATTCTAAACTATTTTCCCTAATTATTTTTAATTATTTTTAAATATACAATCTTACATGATACATGATAAGTTAGATTGTTCCTTGGTTATCTTGGTATCACCATGTGGTACTGGTTGCTACATTTTCAAATTGATCTTCCGTCGAAAAAGGCTTCCATTTAAAAAGCTAACAAAACAAAAAGGCAATAATTTTACAAAATTTAGGAAGACGAAAATAATTTTGTTCCATACCACTATAGTAAATAAGGGAAATTTTTTGTTGAAAATTTAAATAATTTTAATTGGTAAAAATGTTGAAGTGAGGAGACCAAATCTTAGTAGTAAATGCCAAATTAATCAATTCGGTGCTAGGAGGGTGGCAAATGGACGTTAATAAAATGTGGAGCACAAAACTCAAGAAGCTAGTAAGGAAAAAAGGGGGAAAAAAAAAGCTTTGGATTATCATTCTTAAATATTCCTCAGAAGTTTGAAGTGATAATTTTTTTTTCCGTTTTTGCCGGCTATGATAACACATTATTTTATACTCTCAAGAAAGATGTATTGTACTACAACTGAATTTATGAACATAAATGCCCTGAAATATAAGTTATGCAACTTGATCCGAAAATCTATATTTAGGAAGGGCCATTTCTAGTTGCCACAAAGCAAACCCCAACTGTTAATTTAAAGTGATAACATAGTCAACATAAATTGAGAGTACTTGGTTTGAACCAAGAAGTTGAAATTCTTGTTTAGGGTGCGCGTTTGAGTGAAGGGGACATCTACAAGATTTTTGATTAATTTGGTGCAGCTGATTGTTGGGGAAATCAACATGCATAGCGGAACAAGATTTGAGGACAATAATGAAAGTATTGTTGCATGGAAGTTTAGTTGTTTCCAAGGTTATTAAAAACGCATTTTTACGTAAAATCGAAAGAGGGTCCACAAAATCGGATCGTAAAATCGGATCGTAAAATCGTAAGAGTTTACAAATTATAAAAAATAATATAAAAAATATATTATATATAATATATATAATATGTTAAATTTATAAATTATAAACCTAGTCAAATTTATAAAAAGTACACAATTTTCACAAAAAAATATTATCAATGACACCTAAAAATTAATAATAATCATAATTCATTAACAACCATACATAATAAAAGTTACAACTTAGGGCTTACAAAAAGTAAAATATCAATATTTCAAATAGGCAAATACAATACTACAATAATCAATAAAGATCATCAACAGAAAGATTTAAATCCGTATCCAAACTCAAATCCAGCAAAAATACATCAAACGGAATTCAGAATTCCATCAAATCCAAGCCAACAAAATCCAGCAAATGTAAACACTAAACAGAGCAAAAATCCAACAAAAATCCAGCAAAAGAAAAGCTACTAAAATCCAGCAAAAATCCATCAAACGGAATTCAGAATTCCATCAAATCCAAGCCAACAAAATCCAGCAAATGTAAACACTAAACAGAGCAAAAATCCAACAAAAATCCAGCAGAAGAAAAGCTACTAAAATCCAGTAAAAATCCATCAAACGGAATTCAGAATTCCATCAAATCCAAGCCAACAAAATCCAGCAAATGTAAACACTAAACAGAGCAAAAATCCAGCGAAAGAAAAGGTAGTAAAATCCAGCAAACGGAATTCAGAAATCCATCAAATCCAAGCCAACAAAATCCAGCAAATGTAAACACTAAACATAGCAAAAATCCAAAAACAGAATTCGTGAGGTCTGTGAGGAATGAGGATACAACAATTGCAAATACTAATATACTATACTATAACCGACAATTCATACAAGTATACAACAAAAGAATGGTCTGGCCCAAACAGCAAATTCGTGAAACTCATTTTTTTGATTTCCAGAACAAAAACCGACAATTAATTTCTCCAATTTGAGGACTGCGTCTGGCCGTCGGAGAACTGAAGCCGGAGAACAGCCAATTACAGCCTACCTGCAACTCGGAGAATCCAAGCCGGCACTGCTGCTCTGCCGGAGAAGAACGCATACCTGCCTCGCATCGTTGTTGCCGCTGCGTCGGCGATTCTTCTTCTTCTTTGCGTCGACGAGTTCTTCTTCTTTGTGTGTGGTCGGAGATGGAGTTGAAGACTTGAAGTTGATTTGCGGAGATGGAGTTGAAGACTTTGAAGTTGATTTTCGTCTGGATTCTGGAACGTAAAACGGTAAAAATCAAAATCAAAATGGCTGGTCCGCTGGTGGGGTGTTTGACTAAAGTCACAAAACGCGGCCAAAAATTGAGATTTGGTGAAATCGTTAATAACGCACGATTTTACCGATTTTACGCTCCAAATCGCGATTTTAGTCCGATTTTGTCATTTTTCGAGTTTACACACGTGTTGACTCGGACTCTTGATTTTTACTCGTAAAATCGTAAAAACGTACTAGTAAAAACGCGTTTTTAATAACCATGGTTGTTTCATTCATAACAAAGTATATAGCACTCTTAGTCTCTTAGATCACATCTAGCCATAGAGCTTAATTCCAAGAGAAAACATCCAAGAAAACAGTATCTTAGTAAACTTTATTAACGAAACAAGCTTCTAGAGGAGTAGCGGTCATTGTATATTAACTTAATTGTATGCATCAGGATTAGCAAGGAGGTAAGCCTCGGCAGCCTTGAACATGAGCGCAGCCCTGTCCTTTCCTCCCTTAACTTCTTCCTTAGTAACGTTGGCACCACCCTTAGTTTGGTACGGGCTGGTTGTTTTGATGATTGATCCTCCATCAGCAGTTGGTTCCATTTTAACGACGTAAGAAACTGATTCAATTGCATCGATCACTCCATCGCCTTCAGCACCAATTCCGTGTATTTGAAGATGAATTTATCTTTGCCAATTCCATCAACTCTATGTTTAACAGTGCTAAATTGGCTACCTAATTAACGTGTGAAGAGAAGAGAAACCGTTAATTTTGTGTTCGCAAAACATTACATTAGGTAAAACATTGTAATGTAAGACTACCTAAAATAAAATGACATTCAATAGATTTGAGGTTCATTAGAAGTTCGTCAGTTGATTGTAATTTTTTGTAAGCGCTTGATTTTAACCATTACATCACATTCACACCTGAAATCTTGAAATTAGAGCTGAGGTTAAAGAGGGATATAAGTAATTCTTCATTTAACAACCCATACAATTCCAGGTGCGAGTTCATTATATTGATCGAGTGTGTATTTAGAACTTACCTTCGCCAAAGGTGACCAGCTTAAGGGTTCCAACTCCACCATCTCCTTCAAGAATTTCGACACTCTTAATGGCCTGTGGCATGACATTAGGAATGAAGTGTTAGGGTTTAAAGTCAAGTAATAGTATATGCGATTACTTGAAACATTACTTTAGGTATCTAATTTGAAATACCTAGCATGCTGTTTCCAACTAGCATATTTATAGGAATACACTAGGGTTAAAACCAGTTAATGGACCCTTGCCCATGTAGGCCTACTACAAAGGTGCACTACCTATTGGGCTTATATTAGAACATACACTTGGATTATATTAAATACCCAACAATCTCCTCCTATGTTCTACATGTAGCACAATCCAATAGATAGACAATGTAATGTTGAAAACAGAATATTGAATCATTCATAGCACAAAAGATTCATTACTCAAAAATATGAATTCTTTAAACACAATTATGAGTTTTAGAAATAGTCTAAACTCAACCAAACACAATCAATAGGTCTCACTCATAAGTGAACCAAATCAAAGTTTTAGAAATTCTCTGAATTTCGAACACAAGAGTTTTAGAAATACTCTAAACTAAAACTAAATGGTCAATTTCATATGTAAGTGAACTATTTGTTCAACTGAAAAGAAAATAATAGTCCCCCACAGTCTAAAGCTCTAAAGGAATTATCCATCAAGTAGATCATCACCTTCAAAATTCCAATTAGAATCAATTCCTCCATTTTCGTCATTTTCTGTAAGTTACCAAATATGAATTTTATGTAAATCTAATCATTTGTATAACAAACTAAAGTGTCTAGTTCTACCAAAAGAACATAGCACAACACCACAATGACTGAAAATAAATATATATCAATGTCCATATGCATCAATATCACATTCCAATAAGCATCAATGTCTAGTTTCTTTATAAGAACAAGACCTAAACAGTTTCCTTTCAAAAGAACCATTTCATATTTCTATGTGAAATGTTACAGCTGTCAAGTCCAAATTCAGGTAAGCAGCATCATTAGATATGGAATGATACCACCGCTCTAAACAGAACATCCAAAATGAGTAAAATTACCTCATCACATGTGGAATGAGACAACTCACCAAAAAACGGTTATACCATCAAATGTGGAATGATACATTGACAACCATAAGCATCATCGAAACATTATCAAGTGCTTATCTTAGCCAACAAAGAGAAATTCAAAATATTCAAAATAACATAGATGTAAGTTAAGACATGTCTATATAGTCTTTAACCCCACTTCGCCTCATAATTTTGAATATTCGATCTTTGTTCAGTCCCTTTGTGAGAGCATCAACCATATTATCCTTTGATCTTACATCGACCAAAGTACTAATACCGTGTTTAATGAGATAATTCAGCAGGGTATGTTTCAGCCTAACATGTCTCCTCTTACCATTAAAGAGTAAGTTTTTCACTATCGAAACTGTAGCCTGACTAGCACAGAACATACTTAAAGAATTAATTTTTAAACGGGTTAGTGAAATATCCAGGGTTAGTGGAATATCCACTCTGCTTCTCCTTCTGCGAAAGCTAGAGTAGAAAGTTTCGATTCTATAGATGACAAAGCAATACAAGTTTGTCTCTTGGATTTTCACGCAACAGCTGCTCCACCTAGTGTAAACACATAACCACTGGTAGATTTACTGTCTCCTAATTCAAAGCACTACGATTCATCAGAAAATCCTTCCAAGATAAGAGGATGGCCACTATAACATAGAGTATAGTTGGAGGTACCCTTCAGATATCGCATAAGTCATGTGAGGGCATTTCAATGCTCAGGGCCGGGATTACTAGTAAAATGACTCAACATGCCTACAGAAAAGGTTATGTCTGGTCTAGTGCATGTCATTGCATACATGAGACTACCAATCAATTTAGAATAATCCAACTGATTCACGCTAGCTCCCTTATTGGGGCTCAACCATTTATTAGGATCATACGGTGTCTCAGCCACTTTACATTCACTGTATCCCTATGTAGAAAGTAGTTTTTCAATGTAGTGAGCTTGGCTAAGAGTAATACCTTACTCTGTAAAACTTATTTTCATACCAAGAATGGTATGTACCACACCAAGATCTGACATGTTAAATGCTTTTGTTAATTCAGCTTTTATGTCACTCACCGTAGAATGATCGAAACCAAGTATCAACATGTCATCTACATATAAGCAAATAATCGCAGCCCATAGTTATTAAAATCGCGATCCGGATCATAAGATCTCACGATCCTACGATCCGGATCTACAAAATCGATCTTGAATCGTATAGGATCATTCATGTTATAGGATCGGGAGTAAGATCGATAGAATCAATTAGGATCAGTAGAATCACACGATTCTATCGATTTAGTGCAATCTCACCAAAAAAATCAAAAGGCGTTGTTTTAGTATTTGTTAGATAAGAACAAAGCTACCCAAGACTCCAATCATTGTCGAACGAACCCAGCTTCCAATTCTCCACTCCGATTCTCCATTCTCTATTCTCCATCTTCGATTCTCCAGTCTCCACCTTCACTCAGAATCAAGCTCAAAACTCAGAAGTCAGAGCCCAGCTTCACTCAATCGCTCAAGCTTCACTCCACACACAAACGCTCAATCGATCGGTTAATAGAATAGGTACTTCAACATTCTTGCTTCTTGATAACAAATTGCTTCTTGTCTATCTGTGAAAGTATGTTCTGTTCAAGTGGAAGTATGTCATCGAACCAATTTCTCAAAATCTTATCTAGAAGCTTCCAATTAATGAAGGCTGTTTTCTTTACTTTGGGTGCTTTAATTGCTTAGTATGCATTTTCATGGTTGTTGTCATTATCAGAAAGCCCAACATCATCACTTGCAGTTGTATTACTTTCGAGTTCCGACATTCTACTTTTCTATATGACCATCTTGACTCTTGCGAATTGATTGTGAGGGAAGGTTGATTGTGAGCGAATTGATTTAGGTGCTTGAGAAGGTTGATATCTGTCTTTATTTGGTTTTTTCATCAGCTATCGATCATCCCACTTTTGTGATAGTTTTTTTGACCAATATGATTTTTTGTGAAATTCAGTAGTGGTGCTAATTTTGCTTCAAGAACTGATAGTTTTTTGGACCAGTATAACCTTTGCATTTGTGCTAATTTGTTAGAATTTTACATTTTTTATTGAAGAATTTGTGAGAGTTGATTTTATTAGGAAGTTTGTATACATCGAATCTGATTATTCTATGATTATGGCTTGGAAAGTTTTGAATTTAGCCATTTTCTAAAAAATATCTCCATTCTTCTGCTCATGTGCCTTATTTATATATTTATTTATGGGCTTTCCTTTTTTCTTCTTGTTGTAGATTAGTGTTCTAAGAGTGAACACACACTATGATTGATACAAGTAGAAAGTGAAAAAGTTTCTCTAGAGAATTGAAGGTGCCCAGTTGTTTATTCATTTATGACTGTCTATTCCTTTGATTATTTCCAGGATATTGTTCCATTTTGTAGTTTGGCCTGATAATTTACTTGTGTGTGTGTTTATGCAATGTTTAGTTTACTACGTACTTTTTAAACTTAGCTTTGCTCATCTAATTTAATGCACTTTGGGATTTTGGAAAGGTTAAGCAAATTTTAATGATTATTCTATGATTATGGCCTGGAAAGTTTGGAACTTTATGCCTATATTGACAACTTCTGATGTTAATAGTATGATGAAATTCTCTATCGGGTTCCTTTATGACGATGGATATTTGGGTTACTTTTCCTGTTTCCAACTAGAGAGAATCGTAGGCAATCTCTTATTACAACCTTTTAGCCTAAAATTGGGTCTTTTATGCAGCCTTGGTTATTCAAAATTTCTTCTTTTCTATCTCCTGTAAAGTTTTTCCAATAGGAGTCTACCAAGTTAACATAGATGCAGAACAACAGAAAGTTACTGTTTCAGGAGAGGTGGATTCTGCAACTCTGATAAAAAAAAATTGGTAAGAGCTAGAAAACACACTGAGCTCTGGTCACAAAAGACAGGATAGCCATGGCTGCAGCAACAGCTACAAACAATGGTAAAATGAAAGTGAGTTGAGGAATGATGGGAAATGACATTAATTGCTCAATTTAGGGGTGGTGCAAATGTTATTCCAGGAGAGGAAAAGATGGGAAATAACATTAATTCAATGATGAATCTAGCTGGTTTTCATGGAAATGCTGCTTACAATTATCCTTCTGTCCTAGAAGGCAACTCTAGTAAATTGTGCTGGTGGAGAAGTTTATCATCAACTATAGCCTAACAGCTTCATGGGGTCTTCTCCTAAAGGGTTCCCAAATAGTGGGATGGCCACAGGTCATCATCCTTCATCTATGATGATGAATATGAATACTGGGTACTCGCAGGATGATGTGAACTTTGATGATTACAGATCAAGATTTTTCGATAAAGATGTTGATGATATAGGCTTTAGAGATAATGAATTTGATAAGGATGATATGTAGTTTGTGTAAAAACATCCATATTCTTAAATTTGAGTTGTACTTTAATTTGTCATTAAATTTAATATTTTAGCTAAAACTTTAATGGATTTATTTACATTGTCTATTTAGATGTGAAATTGTTCATGTTTTGACAATTTAAGATGCATTACATATTTTATTTGGCGCTATTACTATTTTGTGTAGACTGTAGAGTGTCATTGAATGATGGATGTTTGTTGTTAAACAGCATTTGGACAAGGTTATGAATGCATATATATCGTATATTTTATAATGTTGATTTTTTACAATTTAACACAAGTACACAACTTATTTTTGTGAAAAAAGTTAGTATAGGTGGTAAAATATGAATAATTATAATTATTTTGGTCATTTTTTGTAGGATCTTACGATCCTACGATCCGATCCCACAGATCCGATCATGCTATCCCAAATTGATCCTATGTAGAATCCTGATTCTACGAACTATGTTGCAACCTAATTCGACATAGAACGGTAGTAAAGGCATTTATTTGGGTAATTGGATTGAAATTCTAAGCTCATTACTACCTTGTCGAATTTTTGATGCCACAATTTAGGTGCTTGTTTTAAACTGTACAAAGATTTGTTTAACTTACAAACTTTGTTCTCGAAACCTTTCATGACAAACCCTTCAGATTGGTTCATATAGATCTCCTCAGTCAAATCTCCATTTAGAAAAGCTATCTTTACATTCATTTGATGCACAACATAATGCTCAACAGATGCCAAAGCAAGTAGAACTCTTATCGTAGTCAAGTGACAGACCGGGGAATAAACATCAAAATAATCTGCCCCACTTACTTGAGTATAGCCCTTGGCTACTAAATGTGCTTTATATCGAGCTATAGATCCGTCAAGATTAAGTTTCTTCTTCAAAATCCACTTGCAACCTATAGTCTTAGCCCCTTTTGGCAAATCGACTAGTTGCTAAGTTTGATTTTATAACAGAGAGCTCATTTCATTATCAATAGCTTCTGCCCATAATAAGGAGTCCCTAGATCTCATCGCTTCTTTATAAATGAATGGATCATCTTCTAAATGGTAAGTGACAAAATCCTCACCAAACGTTTGGGAACTCATTCTCTTGTAGATACCCTTAAATGTATAGATTTAGAAATTATTCGAGTGTCAGAGGAATTCGATTCAGTTTCCATAATTGATTTTGAAATTATTTCTATAGTGTTTGGTACTGTCAACCCTTGATTTTGAAGAAATTAATCTTTAAATAAAACTACATCTCTAGATTCTATAACCACATTAGTTGATAGATCCAAAAACCGATCAGCTGCACTATTCTCTGCATCACCTAAGTACACACAAGTGTGGTCCTAGGCCCCACCTTAGGTCTCGTAGGGTCTGGTATCCTCACATAAGCAATACAACCCCAAGTCTTAAAAATATCATATCTACAAGGATGTTTATGTCATATCTCATACGGAGTTGAGGACAATTTGGAGTGCGGCAACTTATTCAGGATATGATTAGCAGTCAAAGCTGCTTCTCCATAATAACAAGAAGGCATGCCAGCTGTCAATAACATAGAGTTTAACATTTCTGTTAACGTCTTATTCTTACATTTAGCTATGCCATTGGATTGAGGTAAGTAAAGAACAGTAGTTTCAAGTATTATGCCCTCTGAAGCACAAAATTCTTTGAACCCTGTCAATGTATATTCTCCTCCATTGTCACTCCTAAACCTTTTAATTTTCAAGTTCAATTGGTTTTCAACATGACTCTTGAAAATTTTAAATTTATCAAATACTTCATCTTTTGATTTTAACAGATAAATATGACAATATTTAGAAAAATCATCTATAAAAGTGACCAAATACTTCCGACCACCTTTAGTTGTGAAACTTTTAAAGTTATAGGGGTCAGAATATATTAATTCAAAAAGTTGTGTACTTCTAGAGACCATACAAAATGGTTTTTTTAGTAATTTTCGTTTGAGCACACACTTCACATCTGTTAAACCTAATCGAAGTATCTAGAGGTATATTATGAGTTTTAACTAGTATAACTATTTTCTTGTACTTCACATATCCTAACCGATTATGCAATATTATATGATCAATTAAATTTGAACTAACTTGGTTGGCTGTTTCATTTACGGAATTTAATCTATACATACCACTAGTCAAAAATTCACAACCAAAATAATGAGAGTTAACAGATAAAATTACTCTACTACTAGAAATAAATATGCTCATGCCAGCATTGTCTAAGCGACTAATAGAAATTAAATTCTTTTGAATAGCAGAAACTATTTTAACATCTTTTAGAGTTAAAAATTTACCTGAAAAAAGGCTCATATTTGCAATGCCAGTATGAGTCACCGTCTCTGCTGCCCCACTAACCACAGCAATAGTTTCGTTGGCCTTAACAACATTATCAAGTAACTCTTTATTTTTGTAGACATGGCACGTTGCCCTAGAATCTAATCACCATTCTGAAAAGTACTAGCTTTCCATTATTGCCCACCATAACAACAAATTTTTTAGGCTCAATTTTCTGTACTAGCATATTTGCTTCCTTCTTTGGTGTGTCAGATTTGTCCTTTTTAAGTTGCCTACAATCTGCTATAAAGTGGCCCCACTTCTCACAATTGTGACACTTGCCCTTCTTTTTCTTAAAAATAGGCTTTTTGGCCTGCAATTGTTGAGACTGGTGATTTGGATTTCTTAAGAAATTTTTTGGAATTTGTTACCGCATTAGCAGCTGATTGTTACTGTCGAACTATCTCCAAGTTATTCCTAACTCGATTCTCATCCTCGATTCTAATGAACCGTTTAAGATCATCCAGTCCCACTTGTACTTTCTTCCCGTACATCTCAGTTTTGAAAGAATGCCATGCAAATAGTAATTTATAAATAATGGCACTAACCAGAAAAGGATCACCAACAATAATATTTTCACTGGTCAATTTGGATCTCTAAGGAGTGATTTCCAAATCTTTCTTGAATTTGAAATCCATGAATTTGTCAACAAAATGTGTTTTTTGACAATTTCTCCTCCTTCTTAAATTGAGTATCTAAATTGTCTCATATTTCTTTAGCAGTCTTAAACTTGCTATAAACTTCTACAAGACGGTCTGAAAGATAGTTCAATAAATAGTCCTTGCAGAAGTCATCATCCTTGTTCCATTGAAATTCATCAACTTCCTCAGTAGTGTCAGCAAAGATACTCAAAACAGTGTAAAAAATACTTTCATATTTTAAACCAAACTGAGTCTTTCGCTTTCATGAATTAAATTAAGACCTATTAAAAGTATGAAATTTGACCATCTCAATTGGCATGTGCTTTTCCATTTTTAATGTGTAAAAAAATGAAAAATTAGAATAAGTGCACTTGATTTCAGAAACAAAAAATATCTGAAAAAAAAAGTCAATGCAGGTCAAAGTCGACAATCAAAGTCAACAGGTCAACCTGTCAAAGTCAACTGTCAACAGTCAACGGTCATCTGGTCAACTAGTCAACGTTTAACACCAGTTAGCAGATTCTGCCCAGTCAGCGCACAGTCAGCAAATTAGATTTGCAAACCCTTCTAGCGCGTGAGATGCACGTGCCGCATGGCCAAGAATTTCACTAGAATTTTAGTTTGTTGTTTCTCCGTCGTTCGAGCTTCGATTAAGGTCGTGACCCCTCAAAACGATCGTCTTGACAAGGAGAACGTAACCCAAGTAACCTTGCAAGTTAAAAAAATCTGGATATTTCAGGATCTAAAGAAAAAGATTTCAGTTGCTAGAACTTCAAACTCAGATCCCGGCCAACTCAAACTTCGGATCAATGATCCGATTACACCGTTGAATTCCTCTAGTCGAGAGCTACAAGATGGACTACTCTTTTGCCTCTAACATTCATCAGAACAAAAAGTCAATTTTCAAAGTGATTAAAATACCCCTGTTTCGCTATTTGGACATTGTTCATGTTTTTTTTTCCCATCTTGAAAAACATTAAAGAATTTTTTTTTGAAGTCTTCAATACCTAATGCTTCAAAATTGTTAGGGTTTAAAGTCAAGCAATAGTATATGTGATTGCTTAAAGTATTACACCCTATATATTTAATTTGGAATACCTAATATGCTGTCTCCAGCTAACATATACATAGGGATACACTAGGGTTAAAATCAGTTAATGAGCTCTTGCTCATACAGGTGCACTACCTATTGGACTTATATTAGAACATATACTTGGGTTATATTAAATACCCAATATGAAGCTGTCATCAAGGATGAAGGATTTGAACAACCTTGCAGGAGGGATTGAGGTACTAATGTTGTAATCGTAAATTAAAGCCACCATTGTGTCTAAATTAATTTGATGTTTGTTGGGAATGTATGGGACTTGAGAATTCCCAGAAGTGTTTAGTAATTATTGATGAGAGCGGGGTGCGGAATGACAGAATTAGTGACTGTATTTAAAGATGGAAGTTCATGTTCGTATGCTCTTCCATGAGAACCAGAGTGCGAAATACTCCGTGGACTTGGAAGTCGGTCTTGCTCTGCTGCTGATATTAAAATTGTGATATTGAATCGATTGGACCGCCATTCTTGATTGTGACATGAAGTCAAGAGAGCAACCTTCAGTTTTTTTTTTTTGGGTGTGGCTCCGTCAATGTTTGCGGAATAACTTTAGAATTATTCCTTTCCGTTGATTATTTAAACCTCGATTGTAGTGATATTAAAAAAAAATTATGACCTGGAAGTGTTTCATCATTATCTCTAAGAATAATGAACGCCTAGAGGGAAGAAAAATGACAAAGATCAATGCTATTAGTTTTGGTAGGTCCAAACTTCATTTCTTGCCGAACAAAAACAATATATATATATTTCATTTGGATTAAGGGTTTGTTTAATAACATAAACTATTATTATTTATCTTTTATTACTTAAAATTATTGAATAAAAATGTTTTAGTATTTTGTTTATTACTAACAATATTTAGATCTACCTAATTGCTTAATCACTACTTAACTTGTATAAAAAAAGTGACGCACTAAAAGTTAATTTAACACCTACAACATGGATCTTTTAATGATTTATCCCTAACATTCAAAATTAACATCCCTTCAACAAATTGATTTTTTAACTGTAAATATCTTTATTTTACACATCATTCTCTAACCTTCTGCTTTTTTTTTTCCTCGAAGAAAATTTCTCTCTCTCTCTTCCTTATTTTCTGAGAATGTTCAATGAATTTTAATCAATTTATTTTATTATTTTTATTTTCTATAATAAACATTAATTTTGATAATCTCTAATTTATCCATTTTCATAAACAATGATTGATCTTTAATTGCAAAAATTAATACTTTGTATATATAAATACAAAAGAATCAAATAGTACGGTTAAAATTATACAATTTCAGTAATTTGACATTTATATCAATATGTTTATCAAACAATATTAATTGGTTTAACATTTACATTTAAACACCAAAAATTAAATTTTAAATATTCAAATTTCAACATAATTATTTCACCATTAAAATTTTAAGATTTAGCATTTAATTTTATCAAACATACCCTAAATTGCAAAAATCATTCCCTAAACATAATACTTTAATCTTTTCTGTACAAGCTTATTCATAGGGCTGCCAACTAATGACAAAGTTCAATCCCTTGGCATTTCGATTGTGTCTCGGTGTGTTTGCTTCACTCAACCGAGGATGGAAACAATTCTATATGTCTTCTTGTAAAGTGAAATTGCAAGACAGGTATGGAGGTTCTTTGTTGACTTATTGACCTTGCATGCGCATTTCAACACAATTAACGGAATGGTTAACGATTGGCTGCTAGTTAGTGATTCTAAATCTCATATTGGTTTGGTGAAACGTCTACTTTTTCCTTGCATATATTGGGAATTGTGGCGATGTCACAATGAAGCCAAATTTGGTAGCGGGAATACCCTTTTGGGGTATGCTAATATTGTTATTGCAAAGGTTATATATTGGTTGAAAGAATTGTCCTTTGGCTTCAAGCTTACCATTGCTACTTCATAATAAATGGCATTGTACTGGATGGTTTGCAGCTTTCACAGGTGACGATAACAGTTAGCAAAGGGATGTAGATCAAATGGAAACCCCCTACTAAATAAGGTCACAAAGTGCCATGGGCTGTCACTCCATGTATCTCCCTTATTCGGCGGACTAGCAACACTAATACTGTTTTCATCCATACGTATCGGGAAGGGAATAGAGCTACTGACTTTCTAGCAACCTATGCTCACAATCATGAGGATGTGTAGATTTTTGACAAGTTAGGGTCCTTACTCCAGGCAAGCCAACTCATATGCTACAATGATGTACACAAACTACCCATATTTAGAGAATGGTAGCTAAATTTTTCTTCCATGGGTTTAGATAGATTGAGAGTACTGTTGTCTTTTGTTGATAGGTATGACTTTTTGTTGATAGTTATAATTGCTGCTATATATATGTTGTGTTATTTTTGCTGTTTCAGAAACAGGATATGTTTAGTTTACATAGGAGATACTGTCGAAATTTTTGTTGAATTTTGTATAGCTCCTAAGTGTTGCATTCTAATTGTAAAAATCCTACGATCATAGTTAGTCCTGATTTTTTTGTTTTCTCAAGAGTTAAGCCTATATGTTGCTCTATGTGGTTAGACTATACCCTGTCACTGTTTTGTTCCGATAATAGTTTTCTCATTATTAATAAAATATCACTAGTGGATGAGTTTGTACATTAGTGAGTCGTACTGTGCTTTTACAATGTGTTTATTAAAAAAATAAATAAATAAAATGATCCTATTAATCCTAAACTTTCATTAAATAGTCTCGTTTTTTTTTTAAAAAAAAGTTTTTAACCAATAATCACCCCCGTTTCAGTTGTAAAACTAGTTAGTCGAACATTATATGTATTTTTTTTCAGAGCAAAATTGTCCTTTCAAGTGCAAGATAAAAAGCAAATTTAAGAAGAAATTAATAATAAAAAAAATAAAACTTTATCTTTTTTTTTTTTTCGAAACGATAGTAGATTAATAAAGTGACACAAAGGCCAATGTACAGAGCCACAAGGGCTTAGTGTTTCGTGGCGTCGCAACTGACAACAGCGCTATAACCCACGAAAATAAAGGCCCGCAAAGGGGCAAAAAGCCCACGAGGGGCAAGAAAAGCAAATAAAGAAAACATAAGAAAACTTTATCTTTTCAAGACAGGACTTTTACTTATTGTCTCATCGAAAATCAAGCAAATTTTGGTTGAGTAAAATTGTTTTGTTTGTGCAGGCCATAGCTACGGGTTTTCCCGGTAAAAATTGATTC
Source organism: Gynochthodes officinalis (assembly GCA_020080225.1). Classification (NCBI taxonomy): domain Eukaryota; kingdom Viridiplantae; phylum Streptophyta; class Magnoliopsida; order Gentianales; family Rubiaceae; genus Gynochthodes; species Gynochthodes officinalis. Next base: position 20,010,264 of record CM034619.1, read on the forward strand.
TTATTTTGGCCATACTATTTTTGGCCGCACTTGGAAGTTTATGGCCTGACATTTTGTTGTTTGCTTTAGTTTAGTTCTGGCCATCCGATTTTGGCTCTCTCAACTTTGTCCAGTTTTTCTTGTTTTGGCCAAACTTGGAAGTTTCAATTTGTTTATTTATTTTGGCCAGCTTTAGAGTTTTTTGTTTTGGCCGATTTTAGCTTTGTGACTCATATTTTTTGTTTAATATTATTTTAGTCCCAATCTCTTCAAATCTTGGTGTTTATTGCGAATTGTGCTCATGGTCATTTTTTTTATTTTGTTTTCAAATTTAAAATTATTTCGCCACCTTAGGTTTGAGGAGGAATGTTAAAATATATTTAGAATATTTTTTTGTAAATATATTATGTTAGAATATGTTCAAAATATTTCTTGTAAATATGTTAGGCAATATTTAGTCATAATTAGATAATATTTAGTTTTCTTATATGCATATTTTATTATTTGTTGTAAAATATTGCGTTACAAATATATAATAGAACAGAAATGAGAAAAATTAAGTAGAGAAAATATAAATACACCACATATAGTGGAGAAATTAGAGGAGAAATTCTTATTTCACTTTTCTTCTTCACACATCCTAATGACCAAACTATGCTTCTATTTATAGGAAAACAATAATGCACTTATCAATATATTTGGATAAATACATATATTAGATAGGGATAAGTGTTTATATTAGATAAGGATAAGTGCTTACATTAGATAGAGATAAGTACATTTATTAGATAAGATAAATATACATTGGATAGGGATATGAACAAATAAAATATAATGAATATCCATTCATATATTTCATAACACTTCCCCTTGTATATTCATTGTATTCATTATTTTACGAATGTGCATGATATTACCTCATTAAAAACCTTAGACTGGAAAAACCCAGTGGAACAAAAAAATGGACAAAAGGGAAAAAGAGTATAGAGTACAAATCCTATGATGTCCCCCTTTTATGGATGCATTAGTTGCCTCGTTAAAAACCTTAAGTCAAAAAAACCGTGTGAGAAAAAACCGATCAGAAGGAAGAAAAAGAGTACAATGCATAGTTCATAATATCTTCCCCTCAATTGAGCTATATGGCCACTGCTGGGGCTAGTCAATCTTGCATCTTGTGAACTCGCCGCATACCAATACTTTATACTAATTTCTCAAAAGTTAACGTTGGCAATGATTTGATCAAAAGATTTGCAAGATTCGTTACAGGTTGAATCTGTTTAACATTAATTTGTCGATTTTCTTGGAGTTCATGAGTATAGAAAAATTTCGACAAGATATGCTTGGTCTTATCACTTTTGATATATTCTGCCCTAACTTGTGCAACATAAGTAGCATTATCTTCATAAATTATAGTGGGAGAATTTGTAATTGGTGTTAAACAACAAGAATTGTGAATATGCGTTATAACGGATCTTAACCAAACACACTCTCTTCTAGTTTCATATAAAGCAATAATCTCAGAGTGGTTAGAGGATGTAGTTACTAGTGATTGCTTTGTAGAGCGCCAAGAAATGGAGGTACCCTTACAACAAAATAAATAATCGGTTTGATAGCGAGCTTTATGTGGATTAGATTTATATCTATTATCAGCATATCGAACTAAACCAGAGGTAGTGGAATTTTTTGAATAATAAATCCCAAATCTATGATTCCTTGGTGATAACGAAAAATATGTTTAACTCCATTCCAATGTCTCCGAGTTGGCTCAGAACTATAATGTGCCAATAAATTTACCGTAAAAACCATATTTGGTCTCGTACATTCTGCCAAGTACATCAAAACCCCAATTGCATTGAGATATGGTACTCAGGACCAAGTATCTCTTCATCAGATTTCTCTAAGACAAAATTGATCTTTTTAGGGATCTAAAGACCTTACAACCAAGGGGTGCTCAATGGGTGAGTTTTGTCCATGTTGAAACGTTTAAATAATCTTTTAATGTATGCTAATTGATGGACAATTATTTCATTTGCTTTATACTCAAACTCTAGACCAAAACAAAGTTTGGTTTTACCCAAATCTTTAAGTTCAAACTCTGGTCGGGTTGTCGAAGCCCCCAAAATTAATTCAGATCTTCAACTAACTACAATTGATTTGTAGTAGTAGTGGACCAGTTTGAATCCCACGAGGAGCTATGTGTTGAGGGGGGGTTTTTAGCACTTGAGATGAAAAGAAAAAAAAATAAAAGAAGAAGGTTAATACCAATTCTAATAGTAATAAATAAAGGAAAATTATAAAAGAAATTACTAGAAATATGTAAAAGAAATACTTCAATCTTACCAAACTCCGATCCAAGGAAGTGTACTTGTACCGAATATATCTAGATCATAGGATTCTAAAGACACATTTTCATTCAAACATTTAACCGAAAATTTTGCAGGATAGCCATGACAAAATTTTGAGTTTTCCTATTCTATCTGTTTGAACCTAGCATTCACAACAAACCTTACTAACAAATGACTGGGGGCGATAGCGTTCCATATCATTTGATAGTAGCACTAAGAACATTGAAAACAGTTAAAACAAAAACCAACAATTGAGATAGCTGCAATTGAAAATCTTTGTATCATTAATTCCCTTTAAATCATAAATGCATGATTACTGTCACTTTACACATGCAAAAAGATTTAAGTGCTACTTGGACTAATTGTTCCGGGCAATTACGGATCAAGAACAAATAGATAGCTATAGGAAGAAAAATGAAAATAAGTTGTCAATTTATTTATCATTCAAAATCCATAAAAATAGAATGCAAGAAATAATGATTACTTGAATGCAAAGAATTATGAAACTATGAACAAAACCTCACTAAATATATTGGCATTAACACCCCTTGGATTGGAATGGAAATAAATTAGCCACTCATGGTAGCAAAACTATTCTAACTTTATTCTAAAAAAGAAAGAGAAGTACAAAAGAAAGGGAAAATTCTGCAGAAAATTAAAGGAAAGACTTATGTCTTCCAAGTTCACTAACCCTCCTATTTATAGCCTCATTCTCTAACAACCTCCCTAGAGATTTCCTAAAATCTCTCCAACAAATCTAAGTTTTTAAACCTTAAATTCCTAACCAACCATTCTATCCTATCAAATCCTATCAAATCCTATCAAATGTCGTCCAATCCATCCTAACTTGAATTACAAAAGTTTAAATCAAAAGACAAATTCAAATCTTGAAATTTCAGCCCATCGGTCCTTTGTCTCAGCTTAAGACGTGGTCAAGTGCATTTCTTTGAGTTTCACCACCAAGACTTCATTCTTTAAGGTGTGGGCAAGCTTAATCCAAAATAGTCTTTTGTTTTTGCTCCAAATGTCCTTCTCCAAAAATCATCTAAATCTCCATTAAATTCCATCTTTTCGCTTTAGTCCATCAACTTTACTCTCTGGGACAAAAAAACTTTAAATTAGCCAATTTCATACCAAATAAAACATTAACATCATAGTTTTGCTCCTATTAAATGGTAACAAATTAGATCCTATCAAATACCCCCACACCTAAACTATGTTTGTCCTCAAGCATATGATAGATCAATATTTCCCTCTCTATTCCCTACCTTTTTTCATACCATTCACAAATAACCCAAAATCACAACACATTAGAAATCAAGAATGAAATGACAATTCAAAGGATAAGCATTCATAGCCTGATTTTTTAAACAAAACACATGCATCTCATTAATCCCAACAATTTTATCGAAATCAAATTTACAACATTTGATAACCTCTCACAGGTTGCACTCTATCCACTCAAAGTGTTTAGGGATTCATTTAGCACTCAAATCAAACATAGCATGTCATTACCATATGCTTGCTTATATATCACATCCCCACCACTAATGAATATGAATTTATGCAAAAATCAAAGGGACTTAAAAGGGTTATAACAGGGCTTAGGTTAAGGTAGGCAAACAAAAGGGAAATTTAGGCTAAACAAATCAAGATATGTAGGAACTTTATTGCAAGATTTAAAAGCAACACAAGTAACATTTTAGAACCACTTTTTTACTATCTTCTTTTCTTTTTGTTTCCCTTTTTTTTTCTCTCTTTTTTTTTTCAGAATATAGTTGGACATTTTGTAAACAATGGAGCACATTTACTTTGTCCATACCTTTCAGGGAATACTTTTTCATTTTTTTTCTCTTTTGTTTTTTTTTTCAAGTGGTTCTTTTCTTTGGAATCCATAAAAATGTAATCATGCAACTCATTCCTACATACACTTGACAAAGGGTTTAACAATGGTAAATAACAGCGGGTTAAGGCTAATGATGTGGTGTTATCACAAAGAAAAGCTTAGGCTCAAAATTGGTTGACTAGGGTATATATAATGGAATGGCTTTTTAGAAAGTTAAAATTGGCTACTCCTAAACGCCTTTATCATTTCAAAGCATAAACCCACAATGTGATCTCGACATGCATAACAAAGCAAGTTCTAGAATAAACATACCATATTTGTCAATACTCAACAAAGAAACATGTGAGCAAGAAAAAGACAATGCTCATAGGCTCAAATACTCGCAATGGTTCATTGTTCAAACATTGTATATCCTTATTCAACTCCATCATCAAAACCAATGAGATGCTTGAACAAAAATTTCAAAACAAGGCTAATCATACTCTCCCTTTTCATGCTTTCCAACTCAATCACTAATGCATGTTAACCAAGAGTTATTCTAAACAAGTATCAAAGAGTTGGGAATTTCAAGGAAGTCATTCAAAATTTTAAACATGCTTTGAGGTATTTTGCAAAAAAATTGACCAAAATAATACAAAACCAATGAGCTAATAACAAAAGCACAAGAACACCCCCACACCTAAATCATAGATTGTCCCCAATGTATGAAGAATAGGCACACATTCACAAAAAGTAGTGAAAATAGAAAGATAGGGGGCAAAATAACTTCCCTGAATTGCAAACATATGAGATAAGACATCCAAGGGAAAGGAGGGTGCGCTATCTTTTCATGTGGTTGAGAGTATCAACATAAATTGAAAATAAAAAATACTTCTTCTCAAGGATGGGTACCTACAAATCATAGAAGAAGGTAATCAATAATAAGGCAAATGACGATCCCAAACTTAATCTTTGAAACTCAATTAGAAATTATAGTAATAAAATAGGATAAGAAAGGACTTAGGATAGAGACATAATAAGTTCACAAAGATAAAGCCATGTAATCCAGATAAAAGTCACTCTATAGCCCAAATCACTTTCTTTATTTAGATGATCATAAACCAATATAATTTGCATATCCAAAGAGAGATTGAAAAGGGTTTGAAAGATTAAGAAGTTCAACACACCAAAGCAACAAGAAAAATATGAAAGTATGGTTGAAATAAAATAAAATGAGATTAGGCAAAAGAATAAATTGAATAGAAACAAAATCTCTATCACATGATAACATGGTGCACTACATGCTACTATGTGAAAGTTGAAAAACACTACAATGAAAATGCACAAAACCATGCCATAGGTGGCCACACTACAACATGCTTTCTTTTAAAACACATTCTCAATGAAGTTCATACAATGCAAACCACTATTTTTTCAATTTTTCTTACCTATGTTACTATTTTTTAGCACATATATTTCAACCCATTCTTTCCAAACTAGAAACTAAAATTAATTGAACTCATCAACCCATTCAAAAAATCTACAATTTGTCCCTTATTCAATTGCAAAAAAGGAAACTTAAAATCTCGATGGGGAATGATAGCTTGGGTAAGAAAGAATACTCGACAGTGTCATGATCAAACATATAAAGTTATCACTGCAAGAGTACAACAAAGAAGATCAACGTAGCACCAAACAGCAAAAAACAAAAACCAAGGATTAAAACAATACAATAATAGCACAGTAGCCAAGAATGGAAACAAAAATTGCAGAAAAATCTGAAGAAAACCGAAGTACCAAAAAAAATTGGATGAGTCCCTAGCACTACACAGAAGATAACAAAAAAGAAAAGAGATAGATACGACACGAAGAACAATGGTAATATAAAGAAAAATAGAAATAGAAAACTGAAAAAAAATTTGAAAATTTGAAACCGAAGGAGAAGGGAAGTCGGCAACAAGAATCAAAATCAGCCGGACGAAGTGGTGGAGAGCGGCGGCTATGGCGAGAAATGGCCGGCAAGACTGCAGCGGCGACATGGAAGCTGAACCTACGACGGCCTTGTACTGCCAGAAAGCCGGAGATTGCAACCGGAAAGAAGTAGACAACAACGCCCTCAAAATATGATGGTGGCTGAGCACTGGAGGCGGCTGGATTGGTGGCTAAGTGGCGGCCCCTTGTTTTTTTCTACCAAGTGGTGCTGCGGCGGTGGACTGAATTGCGACTTGGGGAGCAGAGAGCAAAAGCTGCAGTGAAAATGCGATGAGGAAGGTGACCTGGAACGAACGGCGGAGGTGCGGCTGAGCTTGGACATTGCGGCAGGAAAATCGGCGGTGCTGTAGCTGTTTCTGCCAAGTTGTGGTGTGGCGGAGATGGCTGAATTGGAACTGGAATTTACCGCAAGAGAGTTGGCTGAAAATGGAAGAAGAAGAAGAAAAGAATTGGATTGTTAAAATAAGAGTAAGAGAGTCACTGAAAATGGAAGAAGAAGAGAAGAATTAGATTATTAAAATAAAAGGGAAAAGAGTCTGCTGCAATTTTGGAGAAGAAGAGAAGAGTTGGGTTGCTAAAAACCCTTATTTTGAAAAATAAAAAAAAATTTCGTTTTTTTTTTATAAAAAACTTTTTTTTTTTTTTTTGTTTTTGAATGTAAGAAAAACAGAAGACCAAATAAAATAAGGCATGGGCATACCTAAGGAAAAGGGATCTTTGGATGAACATTGTGAATAAAAATCAGAAGACTATAGATATTAAGGTGTGGGCACGCCTAAGGTGTTAAAGTCTTCTGTTTTTCCTTCATAAGAATATCATTCTTATGGCGTGGGCACGCCTAAGGGGCTCTAGTCTTCTGTTTTTTTTTTTTTTTTTGCAAAACTTCATGAATGAAAATAAAACTTGCATTGCAAAAACAATTAAAATCATTAGTTATATAAAGAAAAGAAAAGAAAGAAGAGAAAAAAAATACAATAAAATTATGGAGAAGAAAAAGAAAAAAAAATTTCTTTGGGTTGCCTCCCAAAACCGCAATTGTTTAAAGTCGTTATGCTCGACCATTCTTTCTCTCAAGTTATTAAATTTTTACAAGTTGTTTGGACCACACCTGCATTTTCTTTATTGATTTTGGATAGCTTGGCAAGGGGTTCAATTTTAACTTAGGAGCCTGCAAAATGGAAGACAATAATTGCTCATGAGAAATATGAAATAAATCCTTCAAATTTAAAGGATTTGCAAGAATTTCCAAGGCATATTCTTCACTTATATCCTCATCCCCTTCTAACTTTGCACTCAGGCCTGGAGAAAAAACATCATTCTCTTCATCAAAAACATCTTGCATAATAGCATCCACAATGTCAATAGAACACAAAGAATGAGTGTCAACTGGATGTTTCATTGCTTCAAAAATTTTGAACTTAACAATTTGTTCATCAAATTTTATAGAAATTGTGCGCTCATCCAGATCTATGTTAGTCTTAGCTGTCATCATAAAAGGTCTCCCCAACAAAAGAGTGGCTGATTCTCCTACATCATCACCCTCAGTTTTCAAAATATAAAAATCAGCCGGAAAAATCAATTTATTGACTTGAACTAAGACATCTTCCACAACTCCTTCAGGATATGCAGTAAACCTATTAGTAAGTTTAATAATTACCCTTGTTGGCTTCATTGGGCCCAAATTTAGAGCACAATATACAGAATATGGCATAACATTAATAGATGCTCCTAAATCTAGCATGGCATGTTTAATCATTTTATTCCCAATTACACAAGGAATTGAAATCATACCCGGATCCACACACTTATCAGGTAAATTTTTTAGAATTATTGCAGATGCGTTTTGCCCAACATTGATGGTTTCATCACCTTTTAGCCTTCTTTTATTGGTGCATAATTCCTTCAAAAACTTTGCATACTTGGGGATTTGCTTGATTGCATCTATCAAGGGAATGTTTATTTCTACCTTTTTGAATGTCTCCAAAATTCCTTGTTCATAATCCTCTCTTTTTGACCTTGCTAACCTGCTTGGAAAGGGTGCAGCATTAGTATTTGAATCATTAGATAATAAAGGATCAAATCTTACTACTTTTGAGCTTCCTTCTTCATTATCCTTGGTCTCCTCAACAATTTTCTTTAGGAAAGTGGGTGTAGGTTGAAGTTCCTTACCACTTCTCAACATCATTGCATTAACACTTTCCTTTGGATTTACCACTATATGAGAAGGTAATCCTTTAGAGACTGTTTGCTTTAATTCGCTCATTTTTGTAGCTAATTGAGACACTTGATTCTTCAAATTACGGATACTAGCTCCAGTCTCCTGTTGGAATTTCTGCACATTGTGTTGAAATTGTTGCGTGTTAGTAACCAAAGATCTTACAATATCTTCTAAAGGTATACCTAAATTTGATGGTTGCATTGGTGGTAGTGGTTGTGCTGGCCTATTTTGGCTTGCAAATTGATATCTTGGCTGCCCACCTGGGTTTCCATAACTAAGATTTGGATGATCCCTCCAACCAGGATTATAATGGTTTGAATAAGGATCATATTTCCCTTGGGGTTGATTGGGATATCCTCCAATTGCATTTGCTTATTGCATGATGTCCTCTTGCAAAGTCGGGCACAAATCTGTAGGATGTCCAGGAATCGAGCAAACTCCACACACCTTTGCATTTTGCAATTGCCCTACAGCCATTTGACGAACTAGAGTAGTTAGATCAGAAATTTGGTCTTGAATACTAGAAGTACTTACCTCATGAATCCTTTTAGTTATTCCTTCCGATCTTGAACCAAATTGTTGTGAATTCTCTGCCATGTTTGAAATTAATTGCCTTGCTGCAGTTGGTGTTTTGTTCACCAAGGCTCCTCCACTGGCTGCATCAACCATACTGCGATCCATCGGTAATAACCCTTCATAAAAATATTGGATCAAAAGCTGGTCTGAAATTTGGTGGTGCGGGCAACTTGCACACAATTGGTTAAATCTTTCCCAATATTCGTATAATGATTCTCCACCAAGTTGCCTAATACCACATATCTCCTTCCTAATATTTGCAGCTCGTGAGGCCGGAAAAAACTTCTCCAAAAACAACCTTTTCATTTCCTCCCAAGTTGTAATGGAACCTGCAGGAAGATAATAAAGCCAATCTTTCGCCTTATCTCCCAAGGAGAAAGGGAAAGCTCTCAAATTAACTTGTTCCTCCGTCACTCCTTGTGGTTTCATACTAAAGCAAACCACATGGAATTCCTTGAGATGTTTGTGTGGATCTTCACCTGCATTTCCACGAAAAATAGACAACAAATGAGTAAGTCCAGATTTTAATTCAAATGCTACATCCAAATTTGGAAATTGTATGCAAAGAGGTTGTTGATTCAAAACTGGAGCAATAAGCTCTCTCAATGTACGATCTCTTGCAGCCATTCTTTCTTCCTCAAGTGGTGTTGAATGAAATTGCAGCCTCCTTCTTGTTTCCTTCCTTAGTCGCCATGCTTCCTTCTCAATTTCTGAAATGAACACAAGATCACCTTTGTGAGAAGCACGGGTCATGCAATAAAATCACAATGCAAAAAAAAAAAAAAAAAAAATCTCCCCAGCAACGGCGCCAAAATTTTGGTCGGGTTGTCAAAGCCCCCAAAATTAATTCAGATCTTCAACTAACTACAATTGATTTGTAGTAGTAGTGGACCAGTTCGAATCCCACAAGGAGCTATGTGTTGAGGGGGGGTTTTTAGCACTTGAGATGAAAAGAAAAAAAAATAAAAGAAGAAGGTTAATACCAATTCTAATAGTAATAAATAAAGGAAAATTATAAAAGAAATTACTAGAAATATGTAAAAGAAATACTTCAATCTTACCAAACTCCGATCCAAGGAAGTGTACTTGTACCGAATATATCTAGATCATAGGATTCTAAAGACACATTTTCATTCAAACATTTAACCGAAAATTTCGCAGGATAGTCATGACAAAATTTTGAGTTTTCCTATTCTATCTGTTTGAATCTAGCATTCACAACAAACCTTACTAACAAATGATCAGCGATAGCTGCCCATATCATTTGATAGTAGCACTAAGAACATTGAAAACAGTTAAAACAAAAACCAACAATTGAGATAGCTGCAATTGAAAATCTTTGTATCATTAATTCCCTTTAAATCATAAATGCATGATTACTGTCACTTTACACATGCAAAAAGATTTAAGTGCTACTTGGACTAATTGTTCCGGGCAATTACGGATCAAGAACAAATAGATAGCTATAGGAAGAAAAATGAAAATAAGTTGTCAATTTATTTATCATTCAAAATCCATAAAAATAGAATGCAAGAAATAATGATTACTTGAATGCAAAGAATTATGAAACTATGAACAAAACCTCACTAAATATATTGGCATTAACACCCCTTGGATTGGAATGGAAATAAATTAGCCACTCATGGTAGCAAAACTATTCTAAGTTTATTCTAAAAAAGAAAGAGAAGTACAAAAGAAAGGGAAAATTCTGCAGAAAATTAAAGGAAAGACTTATGTCTTCCAAGTTCACTAACCCTCCTATTTATAGCCTCATTCTCTAACAACCTCCCTAAAGATTTCCTAAAATCTCTCCAACAAATCTAAGTCTTTAAACCTTAAATTCCTAACCAACCATCCTATCCTATCTAATCCTATCAAATCCTATCAAATGTCGTCCAATCCATCCTAACTTGAATTACAAAAGTTTAAATCAAAAGACAAATTCAAATCTTGAAATTTCAGCCCATCGGTCCTTTGTCTCAGCTTAAGTCGTGGTCAAGTGCATTTCTTTGAGTTTCACCACCAAGACTTCATTCTTTAAGGCGTGGGCATGCTTAATCCAAAATAGTCTTCTGTTTTTGCTCCAAATGTCCTTCTCCAAAAATCATCTAAATCTCCATTAAATTCCATCTTTTCGCTTTAGTCCATCAACTTTACTCTCTAGGACAAAAACACTTGAAATTAGCCAATTTCATACCAAATAAAACATTAACATCATAGTTTTGCTCCTATTAAATGGTAACAAATTAGATCCTATCAAACTCCCTTTTCAAATATTCAGCAGTTTTAGCTAACTCTTCTGGAGTTCCAATTAAATTCATATCGTCGACATAAACTACTACAATAGAAAATTTGATTTCTAATTTCTTAATAAACAAACATAGGCACATGGAATCATTTTTTTACCTTTCCTTAATTAGGTGCTCCTGTAGGCATTGATACCACATGTGACCGAATTGCTTTAACGCATATAAAGATCTTTGCAACTTTATTGAGAATAAGTTGCGAGGAGTGTATGCATCAGGCATTTTGAATCCCTCGAAAATTTTCATATAAATTTCAGAGTCTAATGAGCCATATAAATATGCCGTCACAAAGTCCATAAGACGTATTTCCAATCTTTTAGAGACGACTAGGCTAATTAGAAAACGAAATGTAATCATATCTATCATAGGTGAATATGTTTCATCATAATCAATCCCAAATCTTTGAGAAAACCTTGGGCAACGAGCCGGGCTTTTTATTTGATAACCTTGTTTTTCTATTTTCATTTCCTGACAAATACCCATTTATATCCAACGGGCTTTACATTATTAGGGATTCGGGTTATGGGGCCGAAAACCTCTCATTTGGCTGGGGAAGCCAATTCAGCTTTAATTGCTTCCTCCAACTTAGGCCAATCTTGCCTTTAACAACATTCAATAATAGATTGTGGCTCACAATCATCATTTATAATTTTATGAGCAACTAAAAATGCAAAAAATCATCAATGATGATTTCATTTCTATCCCAAATCTCATTACAATATGTAATGGAATTTTTAATATTTCTAGGATTAGTGATCTTTTCATAGGTTTGTGCCTCATTAGGGGTAATAAGCTCTTTGGGAACAAACACAACCAAGATTGTTAAACTTGAGTTTTTATGTAAAATTGGTGGAATGTCCACAAAATCGGATCGTAAAATTGTAAGAGTTTACAAATTATGAAAAATAATATAATAAATATATATGTTAAATTTATAAATTATAAACATGTTCAAACTTATAAAAAGTACACAAATTTTAAAAAAAAGAATATTATCAATTACACCTAAAAATTAATAATAATCATAATTCATTAACAGCCATACATTATTCTTTTTTCCCATTGCTAATTTTTCCTTAATTTCCCCATAGCAATGGATTCTTCTTTTTTCCTATAGCAATGGATTCATTAACAACCAGCAACTCTTAACCATAAGCTATATTACATCACAAAACAACATGCATGATACCAGAACAACTAGCTATTGGGTGCTCAGTACTTCAATCTCTAAAACCAACACAGAGTTAGGCTGAATACCCCACGCTGGAAATTCACCAGCCCAATATGCGTAATCAGGAGAGCACCACAAGCGAGCAACTTCTTCTACTTGCATTCTGAGCACACCTTCATCCCATCATTTAATAATTTTCTCCTGCCCATTCTGAAAAATGAATGGCTTCTACCTATTCTGAATAACAGTAGCAGTTTCTTTGGGGTGTTTTGTCAAACAGGTTATACACCCAAACATCATCAAGCTAACTAACTCTACAAATGACAACAATTTCTCCACAAATGACAGTAATCACCAACCAATCACAACTCAATCACAATTCACAACCCAATCACAGAATCATCAAACTCTGAAACTCGTCAACAAAATACACTTGAAAGCTACAGACCTACGAAAACAGCCTACAAGCTTTAGAGATGAGGAAGATCCCAGCTACAATCATCTTAAATCCGAGCTGACTCCTTTGGAAAATCCGAGCTCGTCTGAAATTCGAGTTGACTCGTTTGTAAGTTGGAACTCTGTAGAAGAAGCTGCTTTAGAGCGTCAGAGCTTGAGAAACTTGTTACAACCGACGAAGCCAGAATAAGAGTAATCTGAAGCTGCCAACTCCTTTAAAGTTTGATCTCCCATTTCGGCAAATTCGGCTATCTCCAATTCGGTAGATTCTGTTTCAATGGCCACCCCTGAAAATGAACCACATTTTCCTTGTTTAGCCTTTTTTCTCAGTTGGCGAACAGTCTTAATTTCATGATTGTATTCTAATTCGTCTTCCTATGAAGCACGAGTCATACAAGAAAGAAAATATTAGTAAAATTTAATGTTCAAAACTAGGAACTAATTGGTTTCCCGACAACGGCGCCAAAATTTTGACGGGTTTTTCGAAACCTGCAAAATTAATCACTGATTCTAAAGTGATTCATAAAATAAATTTGCAGCAGTAGCGGACCAGGTCGAATCCTAAGGGAACCAAAATATAATTCCAAATTTTAAACAATAAGATAAAAATAAAACAAAGGGGGATTTTTGAATGATTGATTAAATTACTGAAATTCTAAAAATTAAGAAAAATAAATATTAAGCCAGTAAGAAAATATAAAATAATGAAAATTACCAAATTTACCGAGTTTCCAATCCAAGGGTTGATATCATTCAATTACATCACTGATCATAGGTCATGAAAAATAATTTTGCAAACTCAAATATTTAACTTGAAAGTTATTAGGATAGTCGTAATAAATCTCCGTTTTCCTAGTATAATTTACCGAACCCAGCATCCTAATCAAAACTCACTATTAATTGATTGGACTCAATAGCGTTCCATATCAATCTAATGATAGCATTAAGATCTATAAAAACAGTTAACCAAAATTAAAGCGCCAAGATAGCTACAGTAATTTAATCTTGTCCCATTAATTCTCCTAGGCTAAACGTGCATATTTCAAGTCATAAACATAATTAACCTAGGTTCTACTTAGTCCACTTATTCATGACAATTACGGATCACTGAATTCATGGATAGCAATAGAATAAATAATAAAGAATTAATTTGTCAGATTAACTAATCATCAATTATTCATAGGAATTAAATCAAGAATTAAAAGTATTTGAATAAAAAGAAAGAATATAAAATTAAGAACAAAACCTAAGAGTGATTGCAATTGAAATCAATTCTTCCTTTGAATTAGAAAATAGAGTTTAGCCACTCATGGTGGCATACATGATTGCTGAAATTTCCTAATAGTATTACTAAAACTAAAAGAAAGAAAAGAAAAGAGAAGGACGTGCAGTCCAAGAGGAAGAAACAATTAGTGGTTGCCTAAGCAAAAGAGAAGAATGTGAAGGATGGGTTTTTCAGGAAGATGGCTGCCTTTATTTATAGATTTCCCACATGTTCTTTTTCCTTGTCTAAACTAAGAAAAAGGAAACACATATGGAACACAGGAAAGGTGACAGCTGACTTAACAATTCTGCACTCTTTTGTTTCCTTTTCCCGTAATCAATTTTTGACTTGTTCAACTTCGGCTGCTAAGGAAAACAACGGCTGTTCCTTTTCTGTCTTTTCTTTTCTTTTGTCTCCTACCCAGTTGACTTGTGGAGCATTTCCTTTCTGTTTGTTTGTTTCTGAATCTGCCTTGTTTCTTTTTTCAGTTTTGTTGATTTTCTTTTCCTTTTCCTTGCCCGAATGACTTGTTTCTAAAGCAACTGCACTTGTTTTGTTTCCTAATGTTGAATGACTTGTGTGGCTGCACCTGCCTTATTTCCTTTGTTTTTTATTGCTAGCCATTTCTTTTTGCCTTTTGTTTTTTTCCTTCTTGCAGTTTCTTTTGTGTTCCAAGACCAATGCCCATGCAAGGAATAGGAAGTTTTCTTTTTCTGCTTCAATTGTTACATTTTATCAACTTTTCCTCCAATTCATCATTTTCCATACCTAAAACAAAAGTATATTAAAACCAAGTAATTTCTCATAAAATTCAAATTAATATTGAGGAAATATTAACAAGAAAAAGGAACATTTTAAGCCTTATCAGTGAGAGGTGGTGTTTCTAAGGGTTTGGAAAATCCTTGTAATCTCCGTATTTGTTATTAATACATCATTATCTTTGTCGTGGACGTAAGCTTGATTTGTTGAGTTAAATCACGTTAATTTGTGTCTCTTGATTTATTTTTTATTCTTACTTTTCTATTCTTTGAACCATCTTGGGAATAATCACAACATTTTGAATAGTTGAAAGGCTGTGACTTTGTTTCATTTTCACGCAAGGGTTGATGCTAGATAACAAAAGGTTTTAGTTTGTGGAAAAAACAAGTGATGAAAGTGAGTTATGCAATACGTCAATTTTGCATTGAAGGAATTTTTGAGAAGGGTTTATGGCACCTGACATCATTCAAAAATTTTGTGAGTATTTGTATGCTCTAATACTATTATGCTGACGTCAATACTGCCCTATGATGTTTTATGCTTGAAGAATTCAGAATTGGAAGAATTAAAGGATTTTTAAGTGTTGATTATGTGACTTGATCGCCATTCTCTTTCACTGTGCCTTACTATTATATAGTATGTACTTAACCTTCAATGTTCTGAACTTGCTATATAAGACTATCAACATAGGAAGAAATTTTCAGCAAACATATGTCTCGTATTTATCTTATGTTGTTGGTCTGGTTCACTAATTTTGAATTTTTTTATTTGTATTAATTTTGAAATTAAGCAAAGATAGTTGCGTACTTGTGATTTAATTGCAATATTTCTGTCAATTGTTTTATTTGATGGACAAGTGGGAAACTTTTATGTAAACAACATGGCACAAAAATACATTAGCTGAAGGGACACAACTGGGGTATTAACCTCGCGAGAATGTTGAAGAATTTGACTGAATCAATATAAGACTAAAAGTTTACTTTGAATATGCAGGCTCATTAAACAACTTTCTACAAGAATGCAAATTGGTGAAGTATCCAAAGTCAGGAAAATTTCATTTAATTCATCCTCTCTGTTCACACGTATTTCATTATTGCAGAATACTAAAAGTGAAAAAAAATATTCCGATGCTAAGCCTACATATATTAGTAGTATTACGTACAACATTCTTTAATCGATAGACCATTTCAAAATTCATATCACATATAGTACAACTTGGTTATTTTATTTTTAGTTTTTTTATTTCATTCCAACCAATGAAGAGGTGGGAAAAGTCAAAATATGAGTAAAAAAAGAAAAGAATGAAATGAGCAGTGTAATAGATCTGGATCAGGCTGTCCAAAAAGTTGATTGTGTTAACATTGACTTAACATAATTATTCACATTGTAGGCATTTTTAATTAGTTTGGTTTCGTAAAGAGTTTAATAATATTGAATGAGGGGATCTCATGCTACATAAAAAGATATTCCAACCGACTAAGCTCAATAAGCAATTAATAAATACTGGAATTTTTTGTTTTAAAACATTTTCTTCAGATTTACTCACACATATAAACTATCCATATGTTCAAAATTGACCTTTTTTTTTTTTTTTTTTTTTTGGGGGCGTGCCTTCTTAATCCTATTCGAAACATTATAGTGTACTTTAACTTAATGCAACCTTTTGCTTTTATACTAAATTTTTTCCTCCTCTAGGAACTTAATTTGAATATGAAAGACGAACATGTAATTTTTGTTCCTGTGTTATCGAAAGATGCTAAAATCTTCAAAAACCAATTTAGTACTTATGGATCACCCAACCAAGATGAGACTAGGATATCTTATCCATTATAACTTAAAGAGGTACAAATTGACCAAGCAAGTTGTGTGATTTTGTATTGCTTGATGAACTTATAGAGGTATTCTACTATTTTTTAGCCTTACATGCTAGAACAGATAGAGATAGTCTTTAGTTAGAGTGGAAACATCCCATATTAACTCACTTAGTCTCATTGAGAGAGTTATGGATTTCTGTGCCAATGAGCATGAGTACAATTTTGGTAGTAATTTTAACAATCATTTCTTTGGCAAATTTTTTTTTTTTTTAAAAGTACTTATGAATCAAATGAAATCAGAATAGTTTATAGATTGAGAAATGAAATTACGATTAAAAATCAAATTTAATATATTCATAACAAAGTAAAACATAACCCCGGTTTTAACACATCATGCAAAGCAAACATTACGAAGTACGAACCCAACATTTACAGGTCATAACAAAGTTCTACAAAACCACGCTTTTATTAGATTTTGCAAGGCAAACATTACAAACCAAACTTTTGATCTTTTAAAGTACAAGCAAACAACTCTTTTAACAGATCACTCCACACTAGTGTCTGATTTATTGTCTGAAATGAAGAAAGTGAAATACGGATAGATGTGGCGAAATTAGTTGCAGGCATCCGGATTAGCGAGCAAGTATGCCTCGATATTCTTAAACATGAATGAGATCCTTTCTTCTCCCTTGATTTCTTCCTCAGTAATCTTGGCATCACCCTTAGTGTGGTATGTGCAAGTTGTTTTGCAGATTGATCCTCCATTAGCAGAGGGTTCGATTTTGATAACATTTGAAACTGATTCAATCACATCTTTTCTTGCACCGCCATCAACTTCGATTGTGGTATAACTGTAAACGAAGTTATCTTTGTCAATTCCATCAACTCTGTGTTTGGCACTCTTAAATCGGCTCCCTGAACACAACCACCCAAAAAAAAAAAAAAATCGTTAATATGTGTCAAATCTAAACACACAACCGAATAAAATCATTGATTAATAATTAGCTTCCTCGAGGAACTGTAACAAATGTTATTATACATACAATCATATTCAATTCAATGAAATTGTTTGATCTTAGATATCAAAACCAACAATTTTGTGTATGATAGAACATCCAATAATACAATTAATAATTACTTGTATTATTAAAATTAAGGCTGCCAAATAGTTTGCTGCAAGAGTTTCCGAAGTTTATTCTATTCCCTTAAAATAATCCAATTGAAATAAATAATGGTTTGGAAAAACGAATAAATAAATAAATAAATATGGTTGTATTCTTAGAACTGACCTTCCCCAAAAGTGATCAACTTAATAGTTCCAACTCCTCCATCACCTTCAAGGATTTCGACGCTCTTAATTCCTTGTGGCATGACCTTGGGAATGAATTTGGGATCAAGGATTAAAGCCTTGAACAATCTTGCATGATGGACTGAGGAAGTGACCTCATAATCATAAGTGATGGCCACCATTTTGTATTGGTTTGGGGTTTGGAAATGAATGGGAATTGAGAGAGAAGAATTTCAAGAAACTTTTTAGAAGTTCTTGATGAGTTTGTGGGCACAATATGATTCAAGTAGTGAACTTATTTATAGATTGAACATTAGTGCATTAGTAGAAAAAACCAGAATAAAAAAATAAAGAGATAAATGAAATTATTATTGAAACCAAATATTTAAAAATAAATCGTCATACTCCATATCCTTAGTTAGACTTCTTGTGCTTCATCCTTTATAACATATTCGCATAGTCTTCTTTTGTATGTGTGTGTGTGTGTGTTTTTTTTTTTTTTTTTGGATGGGGGGTAGGGTTTAGAGGTGTTGAGTTTATGGTAGTTATAAAAAATTTCACATTAATTTCAAATAAAAGAAAAAATATTTAATAAGTAAGATTAGTCCAAAAATTTATTAATTTAAAATTTTGAATTTAAATTAAGTTTCAACTTACTTATTAATAATTTTTACTAGACAAATTTCTAACTGGCCCTATAAATTAAAGCATGAAATTTACATGGTTGATTTGACGGTCGCTGACATTTGGAGGTTAAGAAAAAAAAAAGTGAAAAATTTGAGAGGTAATAGTTGCTGAATGCGTCCAAGCATGGGTGCATTTGGCAAATACGCCCATCACCTTTTGGTACACCATCAATCACTTTTTTAGCATACCATCAATTCCTTCCCCACAAATTTCTATTTTTTTTTTTTCAACTTGCGAGTGGAATTCTTTCTTGATTTGAATAGAAATTGAGTAAAAGACCACTAAGCATTAAGCAAAAGTCGTTAGCAAAGTCGGAAGCTTTAGATTTCTATAATATATTCTGAACATACTATCAAAGTCTAGTAGGTGACGAATAACGGTGTTGGCAATCCTTTTCAGACAAGAGACGGGCAAAAAATCAAAGTTGTCGGTTAGCGGTTACGTAAAGCAATTCAATTCTAGATGGAAGAGAATTGAATAGTAGTATTCTGGAAGAAGTCAAGAAAAGCTTGCCAGAGATTAATCAAATATTTATATGCCATATCATTTTTACACTTGTAATTAGAAATGATAATATTTTTATAATCCCAATGGGTACATAATATAACAGGAATTACTGGATTTTCTATATCTATTAAAAATATCCATTGAAAATAATTGGAAGAAATTTTATTGAGATAGGAATTTATTGGGAGGGTAATGAAATACCTATGGATTCTATTAGCAATAATTAAAAGATAATTATTAAATAATATTTAATAATTAATTATTTTTAATTTTTAAATATATTTATATATATTATTAATAAATATTTTTTTATTTTTTATTTTAAAATCATGACATCTATCTGTAGCCAACTATACCTCTGGACAGCGGGCTAACTATATACCACCAACGGTGGCTGGTTGGCTGGCTTTGGCAGTACTACTATTTTTCACCATTTAATTTCTAACAGAATTCCAATAGAAATTGGGAAATTTTAATCCTATTAAATCTCATTCCTTTCCAATTCAAAAATTTAATTGGAATCATATTTTTCATTCTTAATAATTTCTTACCAATTTAAATTCCACTCATTTCCTTTCCATTCCGTCCCAATTGCCACCCCTACTTGTAATCAAATATTTCAAATTATGAAGTAATTTCTAATGAGGAAAAAAACAAAAAATATTTTTTCGCTGCGACAAATGAAAATAAAAAACTAGTGACTAAACAAAAAAATTAGAAGTTGTTGCTTTCTCTTCTTTTCTTTTATTTTAAAAAAATTTTAGTATATAGGACAACGGCATTTATGCACTCAAAGTATTTGGGCTGCTATAATAACTCGCAGTTGATTAGTTATAAGTAGTTTTTTGGGGCTTCAGGATTGTTGAGTGTAAGGGTGGCCCAGCTATTGAAAGGAAATAAGTAGACTATGTGATAATATAACATTAATAAACCGTCACTATATTCGTACTTTCAAGTTTGTTTTGTTTAGAAGAAATTCAGGTGCTACTTAGGAGGAGTAGTAATTATTGTACCAAGTAACGTAGTACAAATTGAATAATTTACGGATAAAAGTGTAAGTTTAGTGGCTAAATTATATACAAATCAAGGGCAAATATCATAATATTTTATTAGTTTGTTGTGGGGAAAATTGGACTGTATTTAATATTTAGTCAATTAGGAGTAGAATCGAATTAATGAATTGAGAACTTGAGAAATTGACCAGTTTCAAGTTTGAATGAGAATATCTTATCTCAAACTTACTCATGCCAGCTAGACTTCCCTATTTTAAGTTTGACTGTATTAGGCAAAATATTTTACACATTTATTGTATCACACAGTATAGTCACAAACAATTAGTGGGAGCAACTTATTATTTAAAGAAAAGCTTATCTACGTGTAAAAAGTAAAAGAAAAAAATTACTTTACGTGATTAAATTACTACGCCAAAAATGAATATGCAATGAATATATAAAATATTTTCTGGTAAGTAACATTTTATTTCAAAGCTACCCCTAATCATCATTACTTTGATCTTTCATCAAGTCTTTGTTCATGTTCTTTTAATCGCTCATTGTGGTACATTAATGGAACAACAATTATTTCCAAAACAAAAATTTATGAGTAAATAATGTAAATTATCCCTTAATTTTTTATTCTCCAATTCCAAAATTTTTTGAATGCCTTAATTAGGTATATGGTTAAAAAGAATCCTCTAATTCAATTTGATTTAATAAAGAATCATACCTCTCGATTTGGGATTATTTTAACTCGAGAAAAATCTGGAACCAATTTTTAAATTTATGGACGAATTTCAACTTTAAAACAAGAGATAACTCCCAAAATGGTATTTCACATATTGGTCGATGATTTTTTTAGTCAATCACTTTTAAAACGAGAACAAATGGTCTCTTACATTTCATAAATGTACCATTTTGGTTATCCGTCACTATTCTATCACAATTCCGACACTATTCTGACATTATTACATTCATGAAATGTGAAGGACCATTGGCTTCCGTTTTAAAAGTGAGGGACTAAAAAAATCATTGGCCAATATGTGAGGGGCCATTTTGGAGGTTATCTCTTAAAACAAATTAGGAACTAAATTAAATTTTAAAATTGTGTAAAGGGATATTTGACATTATTTAACCAAAATTTCTTTTTGTCAAAGTATACTTTCAAATTTCATCACGTATTATGATGATATTATGCTGTGCTCTCTCTATCTCATAAAAAGAGTCCACTTTTGATTTGGTACAATTTTTTCAAGTTGAAAGATACAACACATGTAATTCATAAATAAAAGTATAATTTTATATTTTTATCTTTATTTTTGAATTTGAATTGTGCATCATCATAATTAGTAAGGATAATACAAGAATTTCACGCTCAAAATGAATTCTTTTTTTGAGATGGAATTTTTTTTTAAAACTGGACTTTTTTTTTGAGATGGAGGGAGTAATTCCTAACAATTGAACCAAAAAGTGTCAGCCAAACAAAGATTGAAGAAAATTATTACATACTAACCAAGTTATTATACTATAATTGTCATTTTTGTTTAATTATGATGTGGAAAAGTTGACAATAGGAAATATTTGTTGTCTGCATCAAAGTTGGAAGTCGGAAAGAAGGTAGCCTCGCCAATATATAACTTCTCTTTTTCCTCCCTTAGATTGGAAAAATATTGCATTCGTCCGTTGAATTATTATTTTCCATGTAATAAATTAATCGCATAATTTTATTTTTTTCCAATCTATTAAATAAATAAGTTGTGCCCCTAAATTCTCAACTATTTTCCCTAATTATTTTTAATTCTTTTTAAATATACAATCTTACGTGATTCATGATAAATTAGATTGTTCCTTGGTTATCTTGGTATCACCATGTGGTACTGGCTGCTACATTTTCAAATTAATCTTCCGTCAAAAAAGGCTTCCATTTAAAAAGATAACAAAACAAAAAGGCAATAATGTTACATAATTTAGGAAGACGAAAACAATTTTGTTCCATACCGCTATGGTAAGTAAGGGAAATTTTTTGTTGAAAATTTAAATAATTTTAATTGGTAAAAATGTTGAGGTGAGGAGTCCAAATCTTAGTAGTAAATGCCAAATTAATCAATTCGGTGCTAGGAGGGTTGACAAGAAATTGAGTTAAAGTTCTCCTCGGACGTAACTCAAATGTTTGAACCTAGAATGTACATATGATGTAGAAGGGTGGCAACTGGCAAGTGGACGTTAGTAAAATGTGGAGCACAAAACACAAGAAGCTAGTAAGGGAAAAAGGGCAAATAAAAAAAAAAAAAGCTTTGGATTATCATTCTTAAAATGTTCCTCAGAAGTTTGAAGTGATAATTTTTTTTTTTCCCGTTTTTGCCAGCTATGATAACATATATATTTTTATACTCTCAAGAAAGATGTATTGTACTACAACTGAATTTATGAACATAAATACCCTCAAATACCCTGAATTTATGCAACTTGATCGTAAAACCTATATTTAGGAAGGGCCATTTCTAGTAGCCACCAGAGCAAATCCCAACTGTTGATTTAAAGTGATAACATAGTCAACATAAATTGAGAGTCCTTGGTTTGAACTAATAAGTTGAAAATTTTGTTTAGGGTGCGCGTTTGAGTGAAGGGACATCTACAAAAATTTTTATTAATTTGGTGCACCTGATTGTTGAGGAAGTGAACATGTATAGCATAACTAGATTTCAGGACAATAATGAAAGTATTGTTGGAAGTTTAGTTGTTTCACTCATAACGAAGTATATAACACTCTTAGTCTCTTAGATCACATCCATCCATAGAGCTTAAATCCCAGAGAAAACATCCAAGAAAACAGTATCTTAGTAAACTTTATTCACGAAACAAGCTTCTAGAGGAGTAGCGGTCGTTGTATATTAACTTAATTGTATGCATCAGGATTAGCAAGGAGGTAAGCCTCGGCAGCCTTGAACATGAGCGCAGCCCTGTCCTTTCCTCCCTTAACTTCTTCCTCAGTAACGTTGACACCACCCTTAGTTTGGTACGTGCTGGTTGTTTTGATGATTGATCCTCCGTCAGCAGTTGGTTCCATTTTCACGACGTAAGAAACTGATTCAATCGCATCGATCACTCCATCGTCTTCAGCACCAATTGCCGTGAATTTAAAGATGAAGTTATCTTTGTCAATTCCATCAACTCTGTGTTTAACAGTGCTAAATTGGCTGCCTAATTAACGTGTGAAGCGAAGAGAAAACGTTAATTTTGCGTTTGCAAAACGTTACATTAGTTAAAACATATTTTAATGTAAGACTACCTAAAATAAAATGACATTCAATAGATTTTAACCATTACATCACATTCACACCCGAGATCTTGAAATTAAAGCTGAGGTTAAAGAGGGATATAAGTAATTCTTCACTTAACAACCCACACAATTCCAGGTACGAGTTCATTATATTGATCGAGTGTATATTTAGAACTTACCTTCGCCAAAGGTGACCAGCTTAAGGGTTCCAACTCCGCCGTCTCCTTCAAGAATTTCGACACTCTTAATGGCCTGTGGCATGACATTAGGAATGAAGCTGTCATCAAGGATGAAGGACTTGAACAACCTTGCAGGAGGGATTGAGGTAGTAATGTTGTAATCGTAAGTTAAAGCCACCATTGTGTCTAAATTAATTTGATGTTTGTTGGGAATGTATGGGACTTGAGAATTCCCAGTAGTGTTTAGTAATTATTGATGAGAGCGTGGTGCTGAATGACTGAATCAGTGACTGTATATATAGATGGAAGTTCATGTTCGTATGCTCTTCCATGTGAACCAGAGTGCGAAATACTCCGTGGACTTGGAAGTCAGTCGTATGCTCTTCCATGTGAACCAGAGTGCGAAATACTCCGTGGACTTGGAAGTCAGTCTTGCTCTGCTTCTGATATTAAAATTGTGAGATTGTTGGACCGCCGTTCATGATTGTGATATGAAGTCATGAGACCAACCTTTTTTATCTTTTTCTGGTGTGGCTCCGTCAACCTTTGCTGAATAATTCTAAAATTATTCCTTTCCATTGATTATTATTAAAAAAAACATTATAACCTGGAAGTGTTTCATCATTATCTCTACGAATAATGAACGCCTAGAGGGAAGTAAAATGACATAGATCAATGCTATTAGTTTTGCTAGGTCCAAACTTCATTTTTTGCTGAACTAAATATATCTATATATATATATATATATATATATATATATATATATATATATATATATATATATATTTCATTTAGATTAAGAGTTTGTTTAATAACATAAATTATTATTATTTATCTTTTATTACCTAAAATTACTGAATTAAAAGGTTTTAGTATTTTGTTTATTACTAACAATATTTAGATCCACCTAATTGCTTAATCACTACTTAAGTTGTATAAAAAAGTTAATTATTCAAATTTCAACTTAATTATTTCATTATTAAAATTTTAAGATTTAACATTTAAATTTCAACATTTAATTTTATCAAATATACCCTACATTGCAAAAATCATTCCCTCCTCATAATGCTTTAATTTTTTCTGTCATCTACACATCTTTGAAATGATCCTATTAATCCTAAACTTTCATTAAATAGATTTTTTTTTTAAAGTTTTTAATCAATAATCACCCCCGTTTCAGTTGTAAAAGTAGTTACTCGAACATTTTATGTATTTGTTTTCAAAGCAAAATCGTCCTTTCAAGTGAAAGATAAATGAAAGAAAATATAGAATCAAAGAATTTGTAGAATAATGCTGTGTATAATTTCATATTACTGTACAAAGCTAAGCATACATTATATAAACAATTCTGTGCTAAATAAGGAAACTAGATAATTACAAAATATACAAATAGATAACATAGAGAATATACAGAAATTATCTTAATATTAATAGATTTGAGCAATCTTTAACACTCCCCCTTAAGTTGAAGATTTGTATAAATCAAATACTCCAAGCTTGGAAAGAAGATGCCAATGCTGCTTGTTGTTCAGGGCTTTAGTTAACATATCTGCTGGTTGCTCCTTGGTAGATATGTGCCGCGTAGCAATGATGCCTTGCTGGAGCTTTTCTCTTACATAATGGCATTCAACTTCAATGTGTTTGGTACGTTCATGAAAAATCGGATTTGCTACTATTTTCTTTGCAGCTTCATTATCACAGTAAAGTAAAGCAAGTTGTCTCATATGAAAACCAAAATCTTTGAGAAGTCCCATGATCCACACTATTTCGCTAGTTGTAATTTGCATAGCTCGATATTCTGCCTCGGCTGAAGAGAGAGAAACTGTGGGCCATTTTTTCGAACGTCAAGATATCAAAGAATTTTAAAGCATGATGCAAAATCCGGTGATAGATCTCCTTGTCATTGGACATGTGCTATAATCTAAATCACAATAAGCTCGTCACTCAAACTTTGAGGATGATGGGAACAGAAGACCAAGACCTGGGCAACTCTTCGGAAACTTAATCACTTTTAAAGCTGCTTCCATATGAGATTGCTTCGGAATATGCATGAGCTGGTTAAGAAGTTTAACTGAAAATGTGATATCAGGTTTGGTGAGATTCAAGTAGATGAGTCTACCAACTAATCTCTAATATATTGAAGGATCTTCGAGAGGCGGATCATCGACTTTCTCATTTGAAACTTGGTCATATTCCACACTTGTGAACCTTTTGTTCTGCTCCATAGGAATAACTGAAGGCTTAGAACCCTCCAATCCAGCCTCAGATATTAACTCCAATGTGTACTTACGCTAACTCAGTGAAATCCCATTGGGAGATCGAGCGATCTCAAGGCTAAGGAAAAGCTTCGATTGGCCAAAATCTTTCATGAAAAACATGGCATTGAGGTATTGTTTGAGGTCAGCTATTCCATCGGGATTGTTGCCTGTAATTAATATATCATCAATATAAATAAGTAAGGCAACAAAAGATGTACCCTGCATCTTGGTGAATAATGAATAGTCATGGCGAGATTGATGAAAACCATGCTGAAAGAGGGAACCAGTGAATTTGGCATTCCATTGACGGGATGCTTGCTTCAACCCATATAAGGATTTCCACAGTCGACATACTAAACGCTCCCCCTGAGTGCGAAATTTGAGGGGTAACTCCATATATACTTCCTCGGAAAGATCACCATGGAGAAAAGCATTTTGAACATCCATCTAGAAAAGAGGCCAATCATGAACAGCGGCAATAGTGAAGAGAAGGCGAACAATGACATGCTTAGCAATAGGGGAAAAAGTGTCTTGATAATCAAATCCTTCTCTCTGATTAAAACCTTTAGCCACGAGACGGGCCTTATACCGCTCAAGAGAACCATCAGCATTATATTTTGCCTTGTAAACCCATTTGCAACCGATTGGACGACGACCAGAAGGCAATGGAACCACATCCCAAGTATGGTTAGCTTGAAGAGCATAAAGTTCATGGGCCAAGGCAGCCACCCAATTGGAATTGGTGGCAGCCTCCTAAAAGGTGGTAGGTTCTTGGATGGCAGATATGGAAGCTATAAAGTGTTGGTAGTGGGGGTGGCATTTGGTCATCGATAAGTAATCGGAAATGGGATAAAGTGAGACACAAGAGGTCGAGGGTAAAGTAGGACAAATATAATCAGGACTCTAGATGGGAAGTCGAGAATGACGGCCGAAGCGACGTGGAGGTACGGCTACGTTGAGGTCAGGTGTAGCGGATGACGAGGTGTCTCTATCTGGAGAAGGAATAGGAGCAGCCGAGAAAATAGACAATGCAAGAGTGGTTGACTCATCGGGAGAGGTTGGTGTGTCCATAAGGAGATTGAGAGGCTCGTCGAACCATACAGCTGGAAGTGTCGGATCGGACGGAGCTGGGGGGATAACTTGGAAGATGAATGGGAAAATGGAAAAACATTTTCTTGAAAAATCACATCTTGACTCACAAAAAATTTTCCTGAATTGGGGTCATACAAGCGATAACCTTTCTGAGAAAAAGGGTAGCTTATAAAAATGCATGGAGTAGGACGTGGATGAAATTTGTCACGAACTCCCAAAGTAGTAGCATAACACCGACAGCCAAAAACACGAAGGTGTTCAAGGATGGGGGGTTTGCGAAATAGGATTTGAAAAAGACTGAGGCTATGAATGGATGATGAAGGCAGGCGGTTAATAATATGAGTGGCAGTGAGAATGCATTCACCCCAAAATCGGGGTGGGATGTGAGTTTGAAACATTAAGGCCCGTGCAATATCCAATAAATAACAGTGTTTGCGTTCAACAATTCCATTTTGTTGGGGAGTATAAACACAGGAGCTCTCATGGAGAATACCTTGACTAGCAAGGAATGAGCGACACTCACTAGAAAAAAATTCGGTCCCATCGTTAGAGTAGATGCTTCGGACAAGGGAGCCAAATTGAGTGAAGACCATAGAGATGAAGTTTTGAATTTTGGAAAAAACCTGAGATTTAGAGTGTAAAAGGTATATCCAGGTAGCACGGGAAAAATAATCGACAATGGTAAGGAAATATCGTGCACCATCAGGATTGGGAGTTCGATGGGGACCCCAGATATCCATATAGACTAATTCGAAAGTGAATGTCGTAGCAGTGATTCATGGTGGAAAAGCACTACGAGTTTGTTTGGCCAAAGGGCAAATAGGACACGGAAAAGATGTAGGACGCAAAATTGATGTTCCATGAGTATGATAGGATTTGAGGGAGGAATAACCAAAATGGCGATGCCAAACATCATAATTAGTTTTATTAATAAAAGTGGAATTACAACTAGAAAAATGGGAAATACTAGCAAAAGTCTTTATGGAATTTAAATAACTTTGAAAAATAGAATAAAAAGAATCGGGAATGGAAGAACACAAAAGGTACAACCCCTGATTAGCTCTGCCGAGACCGATCAAATCCCTAGTCGTACGGTCCTGAAAGACACAAAAGTCATCGAAAAATATGGCCACACAATTATTATCACGAGTAAGTTTGCGGATGGATAACAAATTGTGTTTAAAATGTGGGGCATAAAGAACATGTGTGAGGTGTAATTTAGGATAGGGTCGGAAATGGCAAATATGTGTCATAGGACTAGTAGAATGATCAGGCAAAGTTATGGAGACAGGTGCAATACATGGGAAAAAAGAATCTAAAAGAGACAGATTACATGTGATGTGGTTGCTAGCACCTGAGTCGATAATCCAAACAGATGAAAAAGATTTAGAAGGTATAGCAGTACCTGAGAAGTTGGTTGTGGAATCAGAGAACCCTATCTGATTGAGAAAAGTCACAAGCTTTTGCTGTTGATACACTGTGAGATTAAACCCAGAGGAACCGCCATAAACATTGCCCGGGTGAAGGGTCGTAGAGCCCAAGATACCTACACTGGAATATGCAAATGGATTAGTAATAGAATTAGACCCACCATGTGAATTCATGGGCGGAGGGTTATATCCAAATGGGGCATGAGTAGGCCCAAATCCAGGAGGAAAAGATTGACCATGAGCGGCAACATTATGGACCAAAAGGCCAGGACTATTATTCTTTTTACGTGAGCTGCCACGTTGTTTGGGCTTCCAGTTAGGAGGATAGCCACAAGGAGAAAGTAGGGCTCACGAACATGGCCCGTTTTTTTACAATGAGTACAAACAGGCCGCAGCCCAAAAGATAAGCTTGGTGAAGGTTGAGGGCCAAGAATTCCATTGGATAGAGTTGGCCCAGAAGGCCCAATTGCTGAAGAAGTAAGTCCAAAACCCGGTTGACCCACTTGCTGACCCAATTGCTGCCAAGAACTTGTCTCTTTCGTTGAGCAAAAAAAGCAACGCCTCCAAAGATGGGTCAACGGAATGAGTAAGCCATGGTTTGGCAGCCGTGTGGCATTGATCCCATCTTGCAGCTTCAACATCATTGTTAGAAGGTCGAGCGAGGGTGTCTGTGAGAAAACCCAGCTTGTTTCTGGCCAAAAAAACGATTTGCACTTGGTCGCGCCAAACCGGCCAATTTTCTTCCACAGTCAATTTTGTGGAAACTATGCTTCCTGTCTGAAAATCTACGGCTGAAAAGTGATAGGGATCACTTAGGGTAGTCGGATTGGTTGAAGTTGCAGCGATGGTGCCGGTGGTAAAGGCAACGGCAGAGGCAGCCATGGCAGTAAGTGACGAGGGTAGAAATGTAATTTGTCAGAAAGCAAGGGGCAAAGCTGGAAAAAACAGAGGAAGACTAGGGTTTGGTGAGGACGAGGGCAAAAATGTAATTTGACCGAAGGAAGGAATAACACTGTCGTTGGTTGAGAAAAAAGAAAGAAACAGCAACACTTGCTGTTTTGGAAAAAAGAAAGAAACAGCAACACCAAATTCGTGATTCTGGTTTGAGAAGAGAAAAGAAAAAAATTTGAGCAGAAGCTGTGTCAAATCGCTTGCTCTGATACCATGAAAGAAAATATAGAACCAGAGAATTTGTGGAATAATGCTATTTATTATTTCATATTACTGTATAAAGCTAAGCGTATATTATATAGACAATTCTGTGCTAAATAAAGAAATTAGATAATTACAAAATATACAAATAGATAACATAGAGAATATACAAAAATTATCTTAATATTAACAGATTTGAGCAATCTTTAACAATAAAAAGTAAATTTAAGAAGAAATTAATAATAATTTTTAAAAAAAAACTTTATCTTTTCAAGACTGAACTTTTACTTTTTTGTATCATCGAATCAGGCAAACTCATTGGGAAGTGACTCCAAAATGGAAGATTAAAAAGAGTTCTTCGTCGAAGCGATATCGGGTTTGAAAATTGTGATTGCATGTTTTATAGTATAAAATTTCTTGGATTAAAAATTATGGAATAAATATTATAGAACTCAGTTAATCTAAAGCGAAGATATACGGTTAATGTGCCTCTTTCATAGGCGAATTTGACAATAGAATTAATGATCAATTGAGATTATTTGAATTTCATAGGTGAATTAATGACCATCTCCAGTTGAGATTGTTTGGTTTATATTTTTATTTTATAATTATTATTTTAAAAAATATAAAAATATCCTTTTAAATTATAGAACGCATCCAAATTGCAAAAATGCAATTACTACTAATAAGAATCTTTATTAGTTTTGTGCCCTAATGACCATCTTTCACTCCAACATGCTCCTAGTCTAATATATTGTCCAAACTCCAAACTCCAAACTAGCGTTTCACTAGATGCATTCATTTGGTCGGCAGCCTTGGCCACTGGGCATTGAAAATTGGTGCATAATCTTAGGTGATTTAAATGGACAAAGACTTTTTGAGAATCCAAAACATAGGATAATTTTAAAAATTCTTGGAAATTTCTTTTCGAAATGTCAAAGTCTTCGTAATGATTAAAGAAGTACACTTGCGTCATGGCTGCTCTATTAAAACATTATGATATATTTACTATATGTATAAGAAATTATTCGTTCAGCCATTTAGGACAAGCACACTAGTCCTAACATCAGTTAGCCTAAAGTCATGTCACATTAGCGCCACATCAGTTTATGAACGGCTTCTACTATTCAGATAACCATCATAAAAAAATTAAAAAAAAAGTGTCCACGCTAATGAACGGCCTCCGCTATTCAGACACCAATTTCTCTTTCCTTTAATATTAAAATTTAATATTATAATAAGTATATTATAATTTAACATTATATTATATTTAAATAAATCAAATCTTACACAAAAAATAGGCAAAGTGTATATTAATTTGTAAAAAAAAATATTTTATACTTGTTGGTGAATTTTTTTTTAAAAAAAATAGGTAAAATGGCCATTGCAAACCAAATGTGGGTCAACGTGTGGTGCGCGCCCAATCATAGCTGACAGGCCGTCAGCTCCTGGCAGTTGCAGTTTTTTTTTTTTTTTGAATTGAGAAAAATGATGTGGTATGGCGTCAATTTCGGATTTAGCCTCCAAAAACGATATCGTTTGGCGTCGACACCAAACGACATTGTTTTTGGAAGTTAAATCCAAAAAAAAATAAACAGCCGTCCACATGTTTCTCGGAACAAATGGTCAAACAACCGTTTGTTCTGAGAAGGCCACCACATTAGCATTTGTTGTTGATGTGGCAGCCTTTGCAGGCACGATGTTAACAGAAATTGTCAAGCAATAATCTGTCTAATATATTCACTATATATTTTTTTACTATTTTGTACATAAAGATATATTTAGGAGGGACAACTTATAAGTTAGGAGAAATAACCTATATATATAATAGGGGATAAAAAAAAAGTTATATAATTGACTTGTTACACTAAAATTAATTAAGATACAAGCGATAAATGTAATATTTTTTCCTATGCAATTGGTCTTACAAAATATTTTAATAAAGCAGATCTTATAGATTGGAACAAAATGTCTATTTTTTTTCTCAAGAACCTCGTATTAGTTACGAGTTTAGAAAAAGAAAAACCTGGTATTAACTGTATTCCATGGATTTTCTAATATTATTTGGAATTCAGTTTATATACACACACAAACATTAATGTTAGCAGTATTGGATACAAAATTATGAAATTTTTGCATGAATTAAATAATTAATTTTTTGGTGTTTTACAAATTTTAGTAACGAGTTAACTTATTTTTATTCTTTATGACGCTAAAAATTAATAAATTAAGAACAAGAATTAACTTTTTCTTCAAGTAATGTCGAGTGTCATCAAACTTGGTCAGATTTGTTGATCAGGCCAATTCAACTAGAAACTAAACATGGATCTGGTCCAAGGTTTGCTATAAACCAACCTTTAATAAACTCATTTAAGTGTTGTTAAAACCAATAAAAAAAAATGAGTTGATAGTAAAAACTAGATTTGACCCGATTAGTATATTTTTTATACTCCTCCATTCTCAAAATGAATTTACTTTAGTTAAAATATAACTTTTTATTACCTATTAGATACAACTCATTTAATGTATTATAAATTTATAATTTTATATTTTTATCATTATTTTTTAATTTTGAGTATACATCATTATTATGAGTAAGGATATTTTAAAATTTTACTTTGAAAGTGAACTCTTTCTTTGGGGACAAGAAAATTTTTTCAAAAGGGATTCTTTTTTTTGGAACGGAGAAAGTATTTACTATATTTTTTAGCTAAAAAAATAATTAAATATAATGAAAAGTGGACTTTAAAAAAATGAAGTGAGCATGAAATTACTCCAAAGATTTAAATTGTTTATGTTCTGTGTTGTTTACGATAGTATTCCATGAAAGAGAACTATATTTCTTAAGTCAAGAGTTAGTTCAAGTGAAAATAATCCAGTTATATCCTAATGAACAGGTTTCGAGGTAGATAATTCGTTTAAAAGCGAATTCAATCATATCCATTTCATTTTATATGTTTCACTTTAACCTTAGTGAAACGAAAAGTGGTTTATCGTTGCACCAACTTTACAGCTACATGTCTTCTAATTTCCCCTATGTTGTTAAAAAAAAAAAATTCTAATTAATTAAACTTGTTTTTCCCACGAAAGAATATTAAGCCACTTTCAAATTTTGTGATCATATTCAACGAGTTCACTATTAGTGCTATTCTGTTCCTCATATATTATTTCTTCGGCCCTTTTGTCTTGAAAACTAAATTATCTTTCGAAATTACATTATTACTTAGTATAATTTTACTTTCTGCCATCATTGAGATACAATCAAAAAACAGAAAAAAAAAAGAAAAAGAAAAGAAAAGAAAAGAAAGGGGAATTGGACTATTCAACTAAATACAAATGAAGATTCCTAATTCCACGGTGATGGGAGGTCATTGTTGAGGAGATAACATATAAGGGGTCCAATTAGTGAGGCCAATAAATAACATGAGTTTAATTTAAACCCAAATAGTTAAGCCAATGGGTTTATCTTGGATCTTTTCAACTTATTACATACTTTAATTTCTCTTATTTTTTTTCAATTTGAAATCACATGTTTACGAGTCCCTGTTAAACTCTTGTTCAACTAGAAAAGGAATCGCTAAATTTAGTCTAACAAAAAAGCAAACCACGTACTATTACTTACTTTATTTTTTTTTTTTTTTCGAAACGATAGAATTTTCATTGATAGAAGAATAATACTGTACAAAGGTTTAGCTGAAAAGCTAAATGATCTCCTTGGACTAATTCCATAGCCAGGGAGGAAAATGGAATGTGGTTGGGATTACCACTATCCATTAGTTACAGTGGAAAATTAGCCTAGTAAGGGCTAATAATGATTCTAATCTATACGATGAACATAAGATTATAATGTCAAAAGGATTGCCAAAAAATCTTGATGAGGTAAGATATCGTGTTCATAGCCAACTTCAACTGAATGACTAAGCTTGAACACTATATCTCTAAGCATCAATCGCAATCTTTGCTGTCTAACTATTACAATTGAGTAAACAAAACTAAAACACTAATCAGACCAAACAAAAGGCAACTCTTCCATAGAGAATCTAAATTAAGCTAGCAAATCAAGGGGAATAAGTGTAGAAAAAACCAAATGAAAGGAGCATGTTGTAATGAATATACCAGCATTTATACCTCAATAATGCAGATCACCATAGAGATTTTCAAACCAGAGATGGCTTGCTTCAACAAGAAACTGTGAAGTAGCTTTGCATCACCTGAGATTCGAAAGAGCTTATGGCAAGCCAACAAAGATGTAACTATCCATATCAAATACTTCAGATCGTAAATGAGACATAAAAGGTCGTGTAATAACCAAGACTAGGCGAGTAACCATCAATGCTAAATCATCCATACCACCACCAAAGATAGAAAAGAGCAAGTAACTAGTTTGATAGATTGCCACTATAATTCAGAAGAAAATCAATCACGCTTTCGCTTTGGTTTTGAAAGTCGCTTGCAACATTGGTGAATCAGCTAATTTCATAAATAGTGGTTGAGCACAGATGTAGAACTGAATAATACCTCTTTCTTTATCTTTTTCTGTGTTTTTTATCTTTTTTTTTTCCTTTTTCTTTTCCTCCTCTTTTTTTTCCTCTTTTGTTTTTTTTTTGTTTTTTTTTTCTTCTCATTGTTTTGTTTTTTTTTTCCTTCTTTTTTTTTCCTTCTTTTTTTTTGTTTTTTTTTTGTTTTTTTGTTTTTTTGTTTTGTTTTTTTTGTTTTCCTTTCTCTTATATTTCTCAAGTATTTGTATCAAGCTAGTCAAAGCCATAATATAGAGATCCATAGAGGGCCGAATATCTTAGAGGAAGACAATTACTTTGTAGAGAACATAGGAAGGACAAAGAGGCATATAGTACTAGTTATGTACCTATGATAGCCAAGCCAAATGATGTTATCCCTCTACCACTTGAAACCAAGGAGTAGCTACTCAAACAATGCTAAGAGCCCTTATGAACAAAACTTTGAGAGAAATCCCGATTGAGGGAACATTGCTCGCCTATGTTGCAATATGCAGACATGTAAACTGCACTAATGAAAAAACTTGCCTCTCAAATTGTTTTTGTTTTTGTTTTTGTTTTTTTTTTTGTTTTTTTGTTTTTGTTTTTGTTTTTTTGTTTTTTTGTTTTTTTGTTTTTTTTGTTTTTTTGTTTTTTTGTTTTTGATTTTTCTCCCTCGTTTTTTTTTTCCTTTCCCTTTTTTTTTCTTCTGTTTTCCTCCTCAGACACTGCTATTTCCTTTTACCTGATTTGCTCCATTTCTCTTTTCTCTTCCCTGACCAATACCCATTGCTTTAATCCTTTCCATATTTTGCTGCCTTTTCCAAATGATCATAACCATTCTTTATAGCAAGCAAAGGCAAACGGTTGGCACATTAGATGTCACAAATATGGAAACATGGCCTTCTAATTCTCTTTGTAGCATTATATCAAATGTGTTTCAGGCCGCCAAGATCAAACTTAGAAAACAAGACTCATGTACCATTAGAAAAGCCAGAAACCAGTGATTCCACCTTGAATCATATAAGTTTAATATAAAAACATTACTAACAATCCAAAGAGTACTAAGCCACACAAATAAAAGAAATACCACAAAACTATCCATCCCGCTTCAACATAAACTTCGGCGTGTCCCGCGACACTAAAACAAAACCAGTGCAACTCAACCAACTTAATGTACTTACAAAACAATTCGGCAATCAGCATACCCCAACTTTCCTTCCCATCTATTCCCATCAACCATAAAAAGACATCATGCTTGCCCCATCTATTCAGCTTTTCGGATGTAGATTGGCTTGTAGATTGAAATGAAAAGGATACACCTAACCATTTTTTGTAGAAAGCGGAGGAACGGTCGGCACATTGGGTGACCTAGTCATGGAAACATAGCCTTCTAATTCTCTTTGTAGCATTTTATCAAACAGCTTTTCTTGCGGCCAAGATCAAATTTAGAAAACAATCTTCACATACTTTTGGAAAAGCCAGAAAACAACGTTTCCACTTTGAATCACATAAGCCAAAATAAAAACAAGACTAATAATCCAAAGAAGATTAAACAACACAAATAATAGAAATACCACAAACTATCCAATCCCGCACTCAAATTAACTCGACCAGCCCATGATACCAAGACAAAATTAAGCAACTCAACCAAGACTTAATGCACATACAAAACAAATCGCAATCCTCATCAACCAAAATTTCTTCCCATCTAATTCCCTTCAACAAAAGAAGGCGGCTTGCCTCATCTATTCAAGATACAAGCAAAAACCAAATAGGAAGACTTACCTTAGGCGACGGTTGTGTTAGCTGGCCCAATGAGTGGATCTAGTCAGTAATTCCGTGTTGGTAGCATCATAATCGTGATCCCCGCCTATTGAGCGATCAAAGGAATAAGAATAAAAGGAGATAATAGTTTATGACTTTATTAACCAAAATGGACTCATTGGGTTATAACCCTAATGTCGTCAAGCCCCAAAACTGGAAGTTAGTAGCCCTCACTCATTTAGTGGAAGATCACATAATTAGAGCCCGAAAATACCGATAAACGGTGACTACAAAATAAGCGAGCCCCGAGATAGCTTAACAGAGACAAAGAAGGGTGAAAGAACAGAGTGCAATCGGCTCCAAACTCAATGCGGTTTCTCCTCAAAGAACATTAAGGACATATAGTAACTTACTAATGGCCGTTTAGAATATCAAATAGGCTTTGTATGTGGCCGCACAATTTGCCTCAAATGAGAATATTTCCAGCAGATGGTTGAGTAACTACAAGTGAGGAGCATTAATATGAATTCCATTTGAGCCACCTGCTTAACCCTTTGATATTGGCACCGAATATGCCCATTGGATTCACCTTTACCTCGTGAGAAAAATAGACAATTAAAGTTAATTTCTTGTCACGGAAAGGAATGCGATAAGACTCAAACAAACCGCTCTAATTTATTGTGGAAAAGGTTATCCGACAACCGCTCTAACAACTAGCTAAAATTCTACCATATCTACAAAACTAGGACTGCCTTATACTACGCTTGGCAATAGAATAGTATATCTCATAACCGATAGTCGATCATAGATAAATGTAGTAACAAAAAATTGGTTCAGCAATTTGGATTATCCCTTCCTTGGATGTCCTGGTATTCCTGCCATTCCGATAAAGCCTTGGTGACCACTTCATTAGCTGGTTTAATTATCCCCTCAAATAACCAAAGATTACGAGTTTTCCATAACATCCAAAGGATGTATACAGAAAGAGTAATTCGGTCCATATTAATGGGAGTTTTGCTCAATATACTTAAAGATTCCCACCAATGCCGGAAATGTGATTGTTCATGTCTTAACCCATCCCAATGAACTAGAGACAGTCTCCACACCATTTCTGCTCTTTCACAGGTGAAGAGAGCGTGCTCAATGGTTTCCTCATTCAATCCGCAATATCCACAGATGGGATCTTGCAGAAATTTGCGTTTGCACAACACTGCTTTGGTTGGTAAGATTCCGTGGCAGCAGCGCCATAGAAAGTGCTTCAATTTATCTTTAACCTGAAGATTCCATAGTCTACTCCACATACCGAAAGATTTGGTCAAAGGAGAGCTAGTGGTAGCTTCTTTTACAATTGCTTGGGCTCTCTGCTGTTCCATTGCAACTTGATATGCAGAATGCACCTTGAAATTACCTTTGCTATCATATTGCCAAATTAGCTTATCCGGACCAGCTTCCTTGGTTAAAGGAATTCGGGAAATTGCCTCTGCATCCTCGGGGTGAAAAAGTTGATCTATCAGGTTTTGGTTCCATTCTCTCCCTTCCTCCTTCATTAGTTGGTGGCACCAAATAATAGATTCCTCATTATGCAATCGTTGAATTGGCACGAAATTTGCTCGATGAGCCACCATGGGGATTCCTGCACTCTTATTTCTTTGCCATTTCCCACTTGATATCTCATCCCCATTTCTAGAATGTGTTTTGCTCCCATCCAACATCTCCAGAGCCAGGATGCATTGGTGTGAACTTTGGCTTGCATGATTGTGCTATGGGGATAATATCTTGCCTTCATAACACGGCTCAGAAGTAAATTAGGGGACTGGATTAACCTCCATAACTGTTTAGCTAACAAAGAATCATTGAACACTTGTATCTCTTGGAAATCAAGGCCTCCCATTCCTTTTGGTAATGTTAATTTTGACCAGGCTCTCCAATGTATTTTGTGGCCATTATTGACATTAGACCCCCACCAGAAATTTGCCGTCTCACTGATCAATTTTTTGCATATGCCAATTGGTAATTTAAAGCATGACATTAGGTAAATGGGTAAGGAATTCAGTACTGATTTGATGAGAATTTCCTTACCTGCCTGACTTAAGAATTGAGTTTTCCAGTTACCTATTCTTTTCTTTGTTGCTTCAATTACATATGCAAACACTTCTTTTTTCGATTTGCCGATTCCCAAAGGCAAGCCTAGGTATCTCGCACTTTTTTGTTCCTTTATCCCATTGAAAATTTGAATAATGGCAGCTTTCTCTAGATTTGCTATGTGCCTGCTGAAGATAACCGAGGATTTAGTGAGATTAACTTTCTGCCCTGATGCCTCACAGTAATCATCAATGATCTTTCTAATGTGCCGAGCTTGCTCTACGGTAGCCTCACCAAAGAGTAAAGAATCATCTGCAAAAAAGAGATGAGTAAGAAGCGGACTATTACGACACAATCTCATTCCCTTGTAGGTACCCTCATTTACAGCCTTATGGATTAAAAAAGAAAAAGCTTCTGAAAGAATGATAAACAAGTAAGGAGATAGAGGGTCTCCTTGTCTAATACCTCTTGTGGGTTGCACATACCCACTAACCTCACCATTGATATTGAAAGAGAAAGATGAAGTACTAATGCATGTTATAACCCAATTTACAAACTTTTGGGCAAAACCCATCTGAAGTAAGACTTGAGATAAGAAACCCCATTCTACCCGATCAAAGGCCTTGGTCATATCTAATTTTAATGCCATAAAACTCCTTCCTGTTTTTTTAAGGCTTTTGATGTAATGTATACATTCATGTGCAATAACCACATTATCCGTGATTTGCCTTCCAGGTACAAAAGCCGCCTGGCTTTCATTAATGCAAACACCGAGATAAAGTTTCATTCTTTCAGCTAGTATCTTAGAAATTATTTTATATACAACATTACATAAACTAATAGGTCTATATTGGCCTATGTGGGATGGGCTTGATATTTTGGGAATGAGAGTAATGAGTGTATGGTTGACACTTTTGAGCATTCTAGAGTGGACAAAAAAATTTTTTACAGCAAAAATAATATCATATTGAACTACCTGCCAATAGTGTTGGAAGAAGAGGGGAGTCATACCATCCGGGCCAGGGGCCTTATTAGGGTTCATACCAAACAATGCATTCCGGATTTCTGCATCTTCCACTGGTCTGGTGAGCCTCTGGTTCATTGCATTTGTAATTGACTTTGGTATACCTAGTACAAAAACTGAATCAGTAATGGGGAGAGAAGTAGTAAAAAGGTTAGAGTAGAAATCTGTTACTTCCCTCCTGATTTCTTCTGGATTGGTACAAATCCTGCCGTTGTTTTTCACCAGCCTATCGATTGCATTCAATCTTCTTCTTTGGACAGTTGAGGCATGAAAGTACTTTGTATTCTTATCACCCTCCTTAAGCCATTGAATGCGGGCTTTTTGCTGCCAATATTGTTCTTCCTCTCTATAGGCCTTGTGCAGATCGACTCTTAGCATCTTCCAAATTTGCCAATCTCTTGTATGTCCTTCTTGGCTCATCGATTCCATTTGGTCTTTGATCTCCTTTATCTTCTTTGCCGCATTGATTGTTTCCTCATTTGCCCACTTTAACAACTCAATTCTGCACTGTTTGGTTTTTCTTGTGATCTGGTACATCGGGACACCTACTTGAGACCTAGTCCACGCCTGGGCGACAATCTCTATTGCTCCTTTCTTTTGAGTCCATCTTTTGTCAAAATAGAATCTTCTTTTCTGTCTAGGCAACTCCCTAGACGTATGCAATAAAAGAAGAGAATGATCGGACGTTTGTTTCTCCAGATGTCTGACCACTGCTATAGGATGGTTGAGCATCCACTCGGCCGATCCAAAGAAACGATCAAGTCTTTCTTCCACAAACCCCTCATTCTCCCTATTATTTGCCCATGTGTAGGGTCTTCCTGTAAATCCTAGGTCTGCCATACCCATATCAGTGATGAAGTCTCTAAAACACTGAAAACTAGACTCCAAACGGGGTTGTGCACTTCTCTTTCTCAGATGAGCCACAATATCATTGAAATCTCCTCCCATTACCCATTTGTTCCCCACTTATTTTTGGCTGTAGAAGATATTCCCATTGTTGGGATCGGACTCTTGGATCCGTGTTTGCATATACAAAAATTATCCAAAAATGCTCTTGATCATCCTTATTAATGGCTTGAACTTCAAAGCAAAAATCCGTTGATAAGACTTGATTTATTATCATTTTTTCACTCCAAAAAAGCAAAAGGCCTCCTCGTGTACCCAATGGTTCAACATTTTTCCAACGGTTTTGGATACGGGAGGTTCTACAAAAAGTTTGAATGAAAGATTCTTTTTTTTTGGTTTCACTAAGAAATACTATATCTGGGAGGTGGAATCTGAGAGTTTCCTTAAGCTGAGAAATGGTAGAGGGCCCTCCTAGACCTCTACAATTCCAGGCACAAAATTTCATTGATCATTGTGGGGCCATTTTAGGCTGGCCTCCTCCACCTGCGTATCCCGAATAATGAGGCCATGTGGCTGCCGTTTTAGGCTTCTTTCTTGTCCCTTCTCACTATCCATTGCTTCCTCCTTTTCAGCCAAAGGCCGTTTTCTTTTATCTCCTGCATTAGCATGAACCTGGTCCCAATCTTGGGTAACAATTTGTTTTTGGTCGCGAGACACTCTATTTCTATGCCATTTCCTTGTTTGAATCCCCGGGACATTTGCAACCATCTCAGCTACCCTTTGATCCGATGCATGCTGCTCTTCTGACTCATTCTCTGAGGGGATCATCAATAACATGGGGACATTGACCAAATTCTGGTCCAACTCAGAAATTTCAGCATCCATAGCCGAGTGCTCTATCATCACTCCCTTCTCACATTCAGGAATCTTCTCATTATCCCGTGGAACCTCATCCAAAGTCGATGTAATCCCTTCCTTAGGTTGTGTCACTACTATCACACTCTTTGCGGCATTGGCCTCCATTGAGGGGGATGAATGGCTTGTTGCTTCGGCTTGTGGAGCCGGTATTGTGTTAGTGCCAAAATCAGCCTTTCGACCTCCTGGCTGGATTTGTGTGTTACCGCTCTTGCCATTGCCGATTCTACTCCATCCTTTAGTTGCCTCTGCTCGCATCCATTCTCCATATTGCTCCTCTAACAAGGAATTTGTCTTGCTGGCCTCAGTGCGATGCCAACATGATAGCTCTGTATGACCAATTTTGCCACAATAGAAACAGAAATTCAGGAGTTTCTCATATTTGAAATAAACCCAACAGCTCTGCTCCTGAA
Organism: Gynochthodes officinalis; assembly: GCA_020080225.1. Classification (NCBI taxonomy): domain Eukaryota; kingdom Viridiplantae; phylum Streptophyta; class Magnoliopsida; order Gentianales; family Rubiaceae; genus Gynochthodes; species Gynochthodes officinalis. The sequence continues at coordinate 20,051,377 of CM034619.1, forward strand.
GATTAAGCTTTGTGCCTCTTGGTAAGGGGTGATCTAACTGAATAGAGACGTGTAGCTTAAGGTAGTGGCCAGCTTTGCTACCCGTTTCCGGAATTACCACATCCCATACCCTGTGGAATAATTTGCCCAATTTTAACCCAACTTCACGAGACATCCACTGGCTTGGGACATTCCAAACCTGAATCCATAAATCTATGGTATTGAACTCTTCCGTTTTGATGTTTAGATTAGGGCTCCATTCTTTCAGGATCAAATATTGTTGATCAAAAGCCCATTGCTTACTGTTCAGTACCATTCTCTTATCCTCTTGGCTAGTGAAGACAAACCGAACAGATTAGGCCCTCTCTCAATGACTAAAAACCTCCATTTATAGGCCATATTTTCCCAATGTAGTCTTTAAAGCCATAAAATTAGCCTGTTTTTCACCAAATATTTTACCCACTAGGCTTCTTTCACATCTCTCCTTGCTTAGTATGACATCTTGATTCTGTAGCTCTATTCCAAGCTCCTCGGCCGTAGATAACTTACATTTTTGGAGCCTATTAAGAATTTCCTCCTCCATTTGCCGGGAACAAGAGAGCCGAATGTGGTTATGGCCGAGGAAATCCAAAGAAGTTAGGAAGCGGCTGGGACTGGAAGAGGGAATGGATTCTCTCACCTTTGTATAAGGACTGCTTTGACTTCCTTCCTCGCTTTGTTCTGCGAAAGAAGGCAAAGACCGCACACTAACAATCGGTATTTTAGCCTCGCCTGAGAAGCTTGACCACGAGAAGGCAGATAGGTTGAAGCTTTCCTCATATCCTGGAAGAGGTGTACTGCATGTCCATCCTCCGTTTACCCCTCTTCTACGGTTGGTCCATATTGTAGGAATATTTTGGCAGTTTTTTACTTGTTTCTATTTCTGTATTTTTTCCCGCTTGGGAAAATTGGTTGTTTTGTTTTAGAAGGTCAAAGTAAGAACAGAATCGAAGATTGATAGGTTGAATTTGTTCAAGGCCACCCCATTTAGAGGACAAATCCTTCTGGGAGGAAGATAGGGCACTCTACTGGGAGAGAAGGGCACTCTACTGGGAGAGAAGGGCGACACTCATCCTTCACGAATCTTTTACTTACTTTATCAAGTAGTCCAATTGTAGTTCAATAATACTATCACATGAGGCGGCTAAATAGAGTGATTCCATAAGCAATAGTTGACCAATTTAAATTCAAAAGTTTAAACCAATAAATTTTGAATCCTTCTAACTTATTAGATATTCTAATTCATTTTATTTTTCTAATATGAGACTATATCAATGAACACGAGAAGCATCAAGATTATTTTGATGTTTTTAATTTTTTCATTTTAGTTGTGTTTGAATAAAATATATAGAATAACTGTCATATTTCTTTGCTACTATTCCAGTATTCCTTGATCCCCAAAAAAAAAAAAAGTTTCAAAATTTTTTGTCTTAAAAAATATCCATTTTTTATGATATTTTTGTATTTTTCTTTTATTAATAATGACTATATATAACTCAAATTAAAAAATAAAAAAATAAAAAATTATACGATAGTAGCAAATTAAATGTGTTGTAACTAATCATTTTAATAAATTATACTAAATTAAAAGTGATTTTTTTTTAGGACAGAGAATTATTAATCTTTGTATAAAGAGTGCTATGTTGGAATTTTTTAATTCCTTTTGTTTTTATCGAAAATAGTCAAATATGAAACCTCAAGGAGGCAATTCCTTTTGATTTATGTACGTTTCAGGCACATTAATTACACTTATATAACAATGACATTTGCAAAAAAAAAATCCTGAACTTCCTCCTCACAATAGTCCTGTTTATGTGTGATTTCGTTAGTAGTAGTTAATATTCTTATGATTTATTTGTTCATCGAATTTTGTAACACTTTCCATTCATATTTCCCTTTTGGGAACACTTATTGATTTCGTATGGTTTTGTAAGTTTTAATTGGGAAATTTACAAATATGACACATTTGACCGTTGACTTTACAAAAATAACACCCTCCTTTTTTTTTCCTTTGTGTTATACCACTTTGATAAAAAAAAATGACTACAACACCCTTCTCTTCTGTTATAGGACACAGATTTCTCTCTTAGAACACAAATTCTAACATCTCTATTCCTTTGCTACTCTTCACTTCAACGATTTAGGGCTGTTTGGTCGATTACTCAGTTATAGACTACTCTTCACTTCAAGGATTTAGAGCCCTGTCACTTCTGTTGTCACGCACCTAGCAAAGTTTGTTCTCTCACACGCCATTGGTCGCACTGCAAGCAATAGCATTTGAAATCGTCCTCAATGAATCACATTTGAAATCGTCTGCAATTGCAGGTTAATTTGAAATCGTCTGCAATTACATCTAACTGGGTTTGTGAATCGTATAGATAAAATGGTCGAGCATTAGATCAATCACTAGGTCGAACAACATGCTGCGCACATAGTTGGGTCGAGCGTTAGGTCTAGCATTAGGTCGAGCAAAATAGGAAGTCGAGCATTTAGTCGATATTTTAGTCGAGTACTTTGATAGGGCTAGACCATGTTGGTAATTAGTTTTTTTCTGTCTCCAGCTCGACTATGTTCTCGACCTTAAACTCGACCATAATTTATTGAAGCAGAAGTATCAGAGTTTCTATTTCCTGCACGACTACTTACTCAATTACCAACTCGACTAAATAAAAAACTCGCCTTGGTTTCCATATTATACTCGAGCTTTTGATCGACCCTAAACTCGACCATAATTTATTGAAGTAGAATTATCAAAGTTTCTATTTCCTGCACGACTATATACTCAACTAGAAACTCGACCGAATAAAAACTCGTCTTGCTTGTTGTGTATACCAATGCCTTATCTTGAATAGCAACAAAATGTTCCACAGACAAAAGAAAAAATGACAATTTCTTAAAATGCTCCACAGACAAAAGAAAAAATTACAACTTCTTAAAATGTTCCTTAAAATAAAAGTGAAGACAAATACAAATTGAAATTAGTTTTTTTTTCAATTGTTTTCAACTGTGCTACATTCGTCCTCTTCATAAACAGTTCCTACTTTTTCAGAAACATTTCCTTTGGCCTTTTCTAAATACTGAATTTTGGCCTTCAACTTCTCAACACGAGCATCAAATTTGGCCGTCAGCTTCTCAACACGTTTGACACCCTTATCCAAATGTTTGACGCCCTTATCTAGATGTTTGACGCCCTTTTCTAAGCGGCCAGTGTATTGCTGGCATCTCTCTACTGTCGTCGCTATTTCAGGGTCAAGAGCATTCAATCGTTCATGCATATGCTAAGTTACGATGTCCCATTTCTCCTGCAATACATGAAAGAAAATACAAGGAACATGCTTGATAATTTGCTCGACAAATTCAAACATTCAACAACACTACGAATTTGTAAGATTAAAATGACAATTTAGTGAAATTTCGACGGACCTCGTGAGCTTGCACTTTCTTGCTTGAAGATGATGGTCCTCCTTTTGTGCTTGCCATTGAAACGGGTGATATGTATTGTTTTGAAGATTTGAAGTAGAGAAAAGGAATGGGTGCTGTTTCAGTAGAGGAATGGTGTTAAGGAAATGAAGAATAATGAGGAACTGAAGAAGACAAGTTTCGGAAATGATATTGAAGAACTCGCTTTAAAAAAAACATATAAAGATTGGAAAACATAAAATTAATAACCTGGCTCAACCCTTTACTCGACTAATAGCTCGACCAAACATAGAAATTGCTGAAAAAATTAAAAACTGGACTGTTGGCGAACCATTGACTCGACTAAAGAATCGACCTAAAACTCGACTTTTTAAGAGGTCGAGTAACGGTCGACATAGGGTTGGACCTATCATCGACCAGCGCCCGACCAATTTCTCAACGATATTCAGTCAACCCATTTCAAGTGCGTATATACAATATCAACACACACTACGTATGAAGAATAAAATGATAAATTTATCGACAAAATGGTACTGACCTCGTTATGATGTGCTTCCTTCTTCTTCTCTGTTGCGGCTGCTCTCTTAACGATGGAAGATGATCGTCCTCCCTTTGTGTGTGCCTTTCTAAATGTTTGAAATGGGTTAACACAACGGTTTTGAAGCAAGCTATGGAGCGGCAAACAATAAAGGTTTTGGAAAGAGAATGAGAAGAAAACAAAGAAGGTTTTAGAAGGAGAAGAACGGATCTATTGTAGTATGTCTTTTGGTTTCCCGCAGTTCTATAATACAAGTGAGGGGTATTGTAGTCTTTTTTGGGCTGAAAGTGTTATAACATAAAAGAAAAAAAGGAATGTGTTATATTTGTAAAGTCAACGGTCAAAGGTGTTATTTTTGTAAATTTTCCGTTTTAATTTGGCCCCTAGTAAAAAAAAAGTGGTGGGAAAACAAACTCCAAATTGTGTCTAATAGTCCAAAAAGATAATACCAGAAAAAATAAATGGAGTTAAACTTTATTAACGTGATTAACACAAGAAATGGAGTTAACCTTTATTAACATATATATATAATTTTATACCTAAGATATTAACCATGTTAGTAGCATAAATACGAATGTGTAAAATATTACATACAAAATAATGATTTGTATGCAAAATAATAACCAAAATCTATGGTGACCATGCATACGACAAAATTGTCATCCAACCAAACAAGGCCTTAATTGTAACAGTTTACTTAATCTATGCATGTTGATATGATCAATCCTGCAAATGAGAAAGTATGCAATTTGGCCTTTCTCTTTCCTAAATAATTGAACGAATAATTTCTGACATGTCATAACTGTTTGATTTAATGGCAGCCTTGTTGCAAGGTTACTTCATGACGAGGACTTTGACATTTTGGAAATAAATTTCCTGAATTCTTTTAACGCTATCCTTACGTTTTCGATGGTCAAAAAGTCTTGGGTAAGTGCTGGCATTGTCCTTTACTTGTGAAGTTGGTTTATTTTCGGTGTTTATGTTAAAAGGCAATAGATGATTTTTAATGTATTTAATTACATGACTTGCATGTGTCTAGAGTAAAAAACAATAGATGAAAATCGAAATAAAAAGAGTAAATTGTAAATAATCACACCAAATTTTTACTCTTTTGAAAAATACTTCAAAACAAATTTTATTTTACACCTTAATATCACATGTAATCAACAATTAAAAGTATAATTTTATATTTTCATCCTTAATTTTTAATTTGAATTTTGCATTATCATTATTAACAAAAATAATATAAGAATTTTTCGCTCAAATTGAATTTTTTTTTTGGAATAAAGAAAATTTTTGAAATTAATTTTTTTTGTAAGATGGAATGAGTAATTCCTAACAATTGAACCAAAAAGTGTCAGCCAAACATAGATTGAAGAAAATTATAACATATTAACCATGTTATTATACTATAATTGTGATTTTTGTTTAATTATGATGTGGAAAGGTTGACAATAGGAAATATTTGTTGTCTGCATTAAAGTTGGAAGTCGGAAAGAAGGTAGCCTCGCCAATATATACCTTCTCTTTTTCCTCCCTTAGATTGGAAAAAATATTGCATTCGTCTGTTGAATTATTATTTTCAATATAGTACATTAATCACATAATTTTATTTTTTCTCAATCTCTTAGATAAATAAGTTGTACCCCTAAATTCTAAACTATTTTCCCTAATCATTTTTAATTATTTTTAAATATACAATCTTACGTGATATACATATAAGTTAGATTGTTCCTTGGTTATCTTGGTATCACCATGTGGTACTGGCTGCTACATTTTCAAATTAATCTTCGTCAAAAAAGCCTTCCGTTTAAAAAGATAACAAAACAAAAAGGCAATAATGTTACATAATTTAGGAAGACGAAAATAATTTTGTTCCACACCACTATGATAAATAAGGGAAATTTTGTGTTGAAAATTTAATTAATTTTAATTGGTAAAAATGTTGAAGTTAGGAATCCAAATCTTAGTAGTAAATGCCAAATTAATCAATTCGGTGCTAGGAGGGTTGACAAGAAATTGAGTTAAAGTTCTCCATGAACCTAAGTCAAAATGTACATATGATGTAGGAGGGTGGCAACTGGCAAGTGGACGTTAATAAAATGTGGAGCACAAAACACAAGAAGCTAGTAAGGAAAAAAGGGGGACAGAAAAATAAAACTTTGGATTATCATTATTAAAATATTCCTCAGAAGTTTGAAGTGATAAATTTTTTTTTCCGCTTTCATATTATTTTATACTCTCAAGAAAGATGTATTGTACTACAACTGAATTTATGAACATAAATACCCTCAAATATATGTTATGCAACTCGATCCCAAAATCTATATTTAGGAAGGGCCATTTCTAGAAGCCACCAGAGCAAACCCCAACTGTTAATTTAAAGTGATAACATAGTCAACATAAATTGAAGAGATAAATCCAAAAATGGTCTTTCCCATATTGGTCAATGATCTTTTTAGTTCCTCATTTTTAAAAAGGGAACAAATGGTCCCTCACATTTCATAAATGTACCCTTTTGGTCTTCTATCATTATTCTGTTTTTTTGTCGAAATAGTGACGGAATAATGTCAGAATAGTGACAATATAGTGACGGATGACCAAAATTGTACATTCATGAAAAGTGAGGAACTATTTGTTCTCATTTTAAAAGTGAGGGATTAAAAAGATCATTGGCTAATATGTGAATGATCATTTTGGGAATTATCTCTAAATTGAGAGTACTTGGTTTGAACTAATAAGTTGAAATTTTTGTTTGAGTGAAGGGGTCATCTACAAGATTTTTGATTAATTTGGTGCAGCTGATTGTTGAAGAAGTGAACATGTATAGCATAACTAGATTTGAGGACAATAATGAAAGTATTGTTGCATGGAGGTTTAGTTGTTTCACTCATAACAAAGTATATAACACTCTTAGTCTCTTAGATCACATCCATCCATAGAGCTTAATTCCAAGAGAAAACATCCAAGAAAACAGTATCTTAGTAAACTTTATTCGCGAAACAAGCTTCTAGAGGAGCAACGCTCGTTGTATATTAACTTAATTGTATGCATCAGGATTAGCAAGGAGGTAAGCCTCGGCAGCCTTGAACATGAGCGCAGCCCTGTCCTTTCCTCCCTTAACTTCTTCCTCAGTAACGTTGGCACCACCCTTAGTATGGTACGTGCTGGTTGTTTTGATGATTGATCCTCCATCAGCAGTTGGTTCCATTTTAACGACGTAAGAAACTGATTCAATCGTATCGACCACGCCATCGCCTTCAGCACCAATTGCCGTGAATTTAAAGATGAAGTTATCTTTGTCAATTCCATCAACTCTGTGTTTAACAGTGCTAAATTGGCTACCTAATTAACGTGTGAAGCGAAGAGAAACCATTAATTTTGTGTTCGCAAAACGTTGCATTAGTTAAAACATATTGTAATGTAAGACTACATAAAATAAAATGGCGTTCAATAGATTTGAGGTTCATTAGAAGTTCGTCAGTTGATTGTAATTTTTGTAAGCCCTTGATTTTGACCATTACATCACATTCACACCCGAAATCTTGAAATTAAAGCTGAGGTTAAAGAGGGATATAAATAATTCTTCACTTAACAACCCACACAATTCCAGGTGCGAGTTCATTATATTGATCGAGTGTATATTTAAAACTTACCTTCGCCAAAGGTGACCAACTTAAGGGTTCCAACTCCACCGTCTCCTTCAAGAATTTCAACACTCTTAATGGCCTGTGGCATGACATTAGGAATGAAGCTGTCATCAAGGATGAAGGACTTGAACAACCTTGCAGGAGGGACTGAGGTAGTAATGTTGTAATCGTAAGTTAAAGCCACCATTGTGTCTAAATTAATTTGATGTTTGTTGGGAATGTATGGAACTTGAGAATTCCCAGAAGTGTTTAGTAATTATTGATGAGAGCGGGGTGCGGAATGACTGAATTAGTGACTCTATTTATAGATGGAAGTTCATGTTCGTATGCTCTTCCATGTGAACCAGAGTGCGGAATACTCCGTGGACTTGGAAGTCGGTCTTGCTCTGCTTCTGATATTAAAATTGTGGGATTGAATCAATTGGACTGGCATTATTGATTGTGATATGAAGTCATGAGAGCAACCTTTGTGTTTTTTTTTTTGGGTGTGGCTCCGTCAACGTTTGCTGAATAACTCTAGAATTATTCCTTTCCATTGATTATTTAAACCTCGATTGTAGTGATATTAAAAAAAATTATGACCTGGAATTGTTTCATCATTATCTCTAACGCTCCGTTTGGTACCTTGGAATTAGGATTGAATTATAATTGTAATTATGTAGAATTGAATTTATTATAATTAGAATTCCAAATTCGTAGAATTTTTCTATTTGGTAAATTACTTGAATCAACATGGAATTCATTTATAATTCTAAATTCTTTGTTTGGATATTAATGAATTACATGTAAATTGAAATTTCAAATATAATTAAAATTAGAATTGCAAATGGAAGATAAATATTAATTCCAGTGAACTGAGGACATCTTTTCATATTGAAATTACTACCAAGACAATTAGGAATACCTGTATATCTTGGGTTGTAAGGGCTACTACGTTCAAGAAGGCACAATTTTTTGAATCAATGAATTACATCAATTTAAAATAAAACAATTCAATTTCATGATTTCAAATGAGGATGATGAAGCCTCATTGCTAAAAACCATGGAAGAGAAAGGTATAAAAATAGCACCACCAGCAATAGTTATGGACATTTCCCTACATATGAACCAAGAAAATTACTACTAATGAATGGGTTGTGTGTGGTATTTTTTCACACAGTGAAAGGTGTTGCACTTACAAGTCTCCTTAGGACAATCCTTAGGAGGGTCTAGGTTTCCTTTTTAGGGAAGGAGAGGTAGTGTATTTTAGGGGGCAGATTAAAGTTTTTATGCCACAATCTCAGCTATACTAAGTAGTCTAAAATAGCTTCAAATGTAGTGCAAAAAGGTCACAACTAAAAATGAAACTTGGTAATCAAGTCTTATAGCTTAAGTTAAACTAATCACGCTAGGTAATTTAGTTCTAAGTAAAAGGAGTCTCTTTGCTGGGGGCAGCCGCCGTCTCCACCAACCTTTCTTCACCTAAACCAAAACCAGCATCCCATTTGCATCTCCGAGCTGAAGGCGGATGGCTGAGTCTTGATTCAGAGTCTGAGTCTTGTTTTTCTGTTGCGCATCTTGTCATTTCCGAGTTACTAGAGTTTGAGAGTCACTGTCTTGTTTAGCGACAAATTCAGCTCTTTGTTTAGGCTACTTCCTTTTCTTCCTTTTTTCTCTTTTTTCTGCAAGCGGGTTTCTCACTTGGTAGGTTGATCTGCGGGATGGATCGAGGGACTACATTTAACCACGAGGGTGGCAAGGAATTGGTGGGTCTGTTTCAAACATTCAGCTGTCGAAATAAGAAGGGGAAAGAGTGATACTAGCGGAGAGGGACGTTCAAAACGGCAAAGAGGAGTGTAGCCGTAGCTTGATTGGAAGAGTTTTTGGGGATGAAAGAGAGAGTTTTGCAGGTCTAAGGAGCACAGTAGGAAACATTTGGCCCACTTCTAGTCCTGTCGCCACAAGGGAGCTGGGAGCAAATTTGTTCCAGTTCGTCTTCAACTCCGAAGCTGACAAGAAAAAAGTTTTGCAGGGGCAAAGGTTGGACTTTTGACAATCAATTTCTTGTCCTGCGAGAATAGGTGGACGAGCTGCAGCAAGCACTAGAAAATTTCCAGACTATCGACTTGTGGGTGGAAGTATGGAATTTGCCGATTCAATGGCTGACCAAAGAGACAGGTCTCAAGATTGGTAGCTTGTTCTTGAAGGTGAGCGATGTATGGATTCCCTCCACGGGCAGCAAGAACGGAAGGCACTTTGGATCTTGGCCACAATTGATTTGCACAAGCCTTTGCTACGAGCTACTATTCTGAAACTGGAAAATAGAGCTTGTTGGGTCCAGAGACGGAGGGGCCATATGGCCCAGGTGGGCCAAGGCCACCCAAACTCCGAAAAAAAATTTATTATGATATTTAAAAATTTAATTTGGCCACCCAAAATTTATTTTTTTTAATTTGGCCATATGGCCCAAGTTGTCCTTCGACTAACAGTCACTCACACAGCCGTCTTCATATCATCAGCTATTCTGGCTGGAATTTGACGCCATGCCCTATCTTCCCACCACCACCACTGCTAAAAACTCTGCTACCTATATCCACCTCCCTCACATAGCCACCATTATCACTACATTCTCTGGCATATCCATTTCAACATCCATAAATAATACCATCATCGGAGTTTACTGAATTTACTGAAGATAAAAAGGTTCCGATTATTACTTCAATAAACCCCAACAAAAAGGCAAACCTCTTGTAGTAAATTGAAAAATAGTTTGTGGGATTTGTAGCTTTTTTGAGATGGTTGCAGTGTATCAGCAATTGCCTTCATTGAAGGAATCATCTGCACTTTTTCAGTTGGCCCCTCCCAATATCCCTAAAAGGTGTACTACTTATATATATGTGTGTGTAGGATTTTCATATATGGTTTTCTTTCACCAAAGATTGCATCTTGATGCTTGTCGTTTGTCTGTCTAAAAATTGTCCCGTGCTTTGTATTATTTTAAAGCATAAAGTCAGAATCTTTGTATTGTTGTTATTCAACTTGTCAGTAGTATTTTCAGTATCTTTGTTTCCGGAGCCTTTATGTATTCATTTTTATCATTGTTCTTCTTTTGTGATGGACGGGTAACATTAAGATTGCTCTGAGTTGGGGATTCTAATTTAATTTCATATGTTCATTTGTTCTTTGGTAGTCATTTGGGACTTTTACCCTTTTAAGTGTACTACCTTTTTTTTTAATTGCCCTTAAGATTTTGATTTTTGAAATGATGGTGTTTCTGACTTTCGTGTCTTGTAAAGTTTGACAAAATGTAATTATGTTTCCTAGACAAATTCTGGGAAAGTACAAAGTAATGAATTGGAGCGAGTCAAGTTATTTCATGCATTGAAGCTTTCTAATATCTTTTGATTTGCATCAAATACCAAGGAGTATATTATTGCTTCAGATTGAATCATCTTAAATTACTTCTATAAAATGGCATTAATGTGTGATTTCCCAAACAAGTCCCAGTGCATTTGATATAAATTCAGATTCTTCTCTTAAGTTGTAATGATGCCTGTTTGTGGTTGCAAGTTTGTTGGGCTGTTTTTTGATGGTTTCACAGGTCTATTATTGGAATGAGGGAAATTATGCCCATGCCCTCTGTTTTATTTGGTTTGTAGGCGAGGAAATTGCAAATGATGAATATCTAGTCTTAGGATATAGTTCATTCTCCTGTTTGATTCTATTTTAGTGTTGTTTTGACTCTAATGCATGTTTTGATTCTTATTTGAAAATTTCTGGCAGAGTTATGACCCCATTCTAGTCCCAAACTATCTAGGAATACTGAAACGTGATATCAATATATTGTGCTTCTTTTTGTTTGATATCAATATATTGTGCTTCTTTTTGTTTGATTTTTTGTTTCTTTTATTTTCACTCAATTATGCTTTGAATTATAAATTTTTAGGATTGAATAGTCTTCTCATTCTCAAATTTTTGTTTGAAACGAATATATGCTTTGTGAGGAATGAAATTTAAACTTATTTGACTAATAAGAGAATAGGAGAACGTCATTCTCGGCCCACCCAGAGTAAAATTTCTGGCTTCGTCCCTGGTTGGGTCTCATTTAAATATGAAAATCTAGCTGCATTTTGCCATTATTGTGGAAGAGTTGGGCATGGGGTGAGAATGTGCAAACAAAGGGGAGAATATGCTAATAAAAATGTTCTAAGGGAAGGAGAATATGAGGACTGGATGCGGACAGCAAGGACAAAACCATATGAAAAGGAAAAAAATAGCAAAAGGGGAACTATTGGGATGAGAAACATAGCTGAACAACGAAGGGAGGAGGTACTGATTGATCTTGGTTCGAGAGATAGAACAACAGCAAGCCTCATAGATGGCTATGAAAATCTAAGCAGCCGTGCGAAGGATAAAGAGACGAGTGGGATATTAGAGGAAGAGACACTAGTCTTGGCCGAGATGCAGAAATGCTTTAAGGAGCTGAAAAATAATCCTAGCAGTGAAGTCACGGGTGGGCTGAATCTTGAGGGGCAGGAGAATGCAGTGGGAAGGCTGGAAATGCAAGTACACGCCTGAGAAGGCTGTTCAACGCCTGGGCAGGGAAAGAATGTGAAGGAAGGGGAAGAGACAAAACAAGACCCCATGTTGGTAGAGCAAGCACAGAATTTTCAGCTAACCAATCAACTCGACCAAGAGATGGCTTTGGTCAATATTCCAATTGAATGTGGGCATTTGAACAAGGGGCAAATTAAAGTAGATAAAAAAACAGCCAAAGCTGGAATCATAGTGGAGGATGCCGAACTTGATAAGAATTCCCGATTAAGAAGAAGATGGACTAGGGCCGCTAGGAATAAAGTGCTAGCCGAGGGAAGGACGATGGAGATAAGCCAATTAAACCCATTGGAAGGAAAGAAAAGGGGATGGAGCCTACTAGATGAGGAGTGGGATTTGGATGATGATGAAGAGCAAAGATCCGCAAAGCGAGGAAAGACTACAACTGAGGAAAATGACAAGCAAAATGTGGGGGTGACCAGCCTGGAATGGTTCCAAAAGGAACTATGAAGGTATGTGTGTGGAATTGTAAAGGTTTGGGTGGACCCTCTACAATTTCCCAGCTAAGGGAGATCGTGAGATCCCACCACCCGGATATTGTCTTTCTTTCTGAGACAAAAAGAAAGAAAGGCTTTGTTTCAACAGTGTGCAAACGTCTCCATTTCCACAATAGATGGAGAATGGTGGAACCTGAAGGAGTTAAAGGAGGGCTCTTAGTGTGTTGGTCAGAAGAAGTCGTAGTATCCAAAATAGTTTCTACAAGCTTTTGCTTTCAACTGGAATGTACAATGTAAGGAGAAGGAAAAAAATTATGGGTAATATTTTTGTATGCTAGCACGGACTCTAAGGTGAGGGAGGAGCAATGGAAATATTTGGAAAGACAAAAGCAAGAGTGGGGAGATAGCTGGATCATGGGTGGCGACTTTAATGAAATAATTAGTAAGGAGGAGAAAAAAGGAGGACGGCCAAGAGCTAATTCCAACTTTGTGGCCTTTAAATCTTTCATAAACAAGATGGAGATGCGGGAGTTAGGTTTCATTGGAAGAAAGTTTACATGGGCCAACAATAGAGAAGGGGAAGGTTTTGTAGAAGAAAGGTTAGATAGATACTTCGGAGCCCCTAATTGGATATTGGAGAATCAAAAAGCCAAAGTGTACCACCTCGAAAGAGTATCTTCGGATCATGCACTTCTACTCCTAGATACGTCACCCAATGATCCGAGGGGGCAGAAGAGAATTGTCTTTGATAGAAGATGGATAGAAAAAGAAGAGGTGAAGGAGATAATTGAAAGGGCATGGAGAATGGACTCTGCAGGAACCCCAATGTATCAAATCTGCTCAAAAATCAAACAGTGCCGAGTGGAACTACTACAATGGAGGCGTAAGTATGACTTCAATTCAACTAAAAGGATTACGAAGATTGAAGCATAGATGGAAGTGGTAAGGAACCAAGGGGGGAATAGGGATTAGAGTAAGTGGAGCCAATGTCGAGCAAAACTTGATGCGGCATATCTAGAGGAGGAGATACATTGGAAGCAAAAAGCTAGAGTTCAATGGCTACGAGAGGGAGACAGAAATACAAAATTCTTTCATGCATGCACTGTAAACAGAAGGAGACAGAATTTGATAAGGAGCCTGGAAAGAGGGGATGGCCATATATGTGAGAAACCTTAAGAGATCAAAGAGGAGATTGTGTAGTTTTATCAACAGTTGTTTCAGTCCTCAAATCCGCAACACTTCAATGAAGGGTTAGATGGCATTCCTTGATCTATCCTTGCAGCAATGAACCAAAGATTGATCTGTCCAGTGGAGGAAGGTGAGATAAGAAATGCTCTATTTCACATGCAACCCAGTAAAGCTCCCGGTCCAGACGGTATGACCCCTATTTTCTTCCAATATTATTGGGATGTTGTCAAAGTGGACATTTGCAAAGCTGTTCAAAATTTCTTCTGCTAGAAAAAATTGCTTAAACAAATGAATCACACCTTAATCACTCTAATCCCTAAGGTTAAGAATCCCACTTCCATGTCTCACTATAGACCAATCAGTTTGTGTAATGTTGTGTACAAAATTATTTCTAAGATTGTGGCTGAAAGATTAAAAATCTGCCTTCATAAATGCATTAGTCCTTGCCAAGCAGCTTTCATTCTAGGGAGACAGATTTTAGACAATGTAGTGGTGGCTCATGAATGCATACACACATTATACTCTAAGCTTAAAGGAAAAAAGGGGTTTATGGCTTTAAAATTAGACATGGTCAAGACCTATGACAGAGTGGAGCGGGGTTTACTTTAAGAGGTGCTTAGGACAATGGGGTTTGATGACATTTTCATTTCTTGGATTAAACAATGCACTTTCTCTATAAACATAAATGGGGAGGTGTGCGGGTATTTACATCCATCCAGGGGTTTGAGACAGGGGGACCTTATTTCATCATACTTGTACTTGATAATATCGGAAGTTTTTTCAAATATGATTAAGCAAGCAAGCAAGCATGAGAAGAGATTATAAGGGGATGAGATTGTGCAAAAGAGGACCACTAATAACTCACTTATTGTTTGCAGATGATTCTCTTCTTTTTTGTGAAGCAGATGTTGACCAAGCAAAGATAGTGAAATCATTGCTGGACAAATTTAGCAGCTATTCTGGGCAGCTGGTCAACTTAGACAAATCGTCAGTTTTCTTCAGCAAAAACATGACGACGGTAGCAAATGAAGCTATATGTCGAACTTTGGATGGAATTAAGGAGCAACAAAAAGCCAAATACCTGGGTCTCCCTATGCAAATTGGGAGGTCCAAGAGAGAAGTCTTCGCCTATGTGGTGGAAAGGGTGCAAAAAAGAATACAAAATTGGAAAAACAAGTTCCTAAGTTCAGCAGGGAAGGAAACTCTCATCAAAGCGGTAATCGATGCTCTTCCAACCTATGCAATGGCTTGCTTCGAGTTACCGAACATTGTATGTCAAGCAATTGTTCAGAACTCAGCAAATTTCTAGTGGGGGAATAAAGGGGAAGGCAGGCAGAGAATTCACTGGAAAGCCTGGAAGGAAATGACCAAACTCAAAGAGGATGTGGTTTAGGTTTTAAGAACCTCCAAGCATTCAATGATGCATTATTAGCCAAGCAACTTTGGAGGATGATAACTCAGCCTAATTTACTCATGAGTAAGGTGATGAGAGCCAAGTACTTCCCAAAGGGGGGATTATTGACGACTCAGCTCAAAAACAATGCCTCATGGTTGTGGAAAAGCTGGATGGGTGCTAGATATATCATTCAAAAAGGAGCAAGGTACCAGGTGGGTGATGGGCAATCTATATGGATTTGGAAACACTCATGGATCCCGGGAAGGCCAGATGGAAAACCCAATTATATACCCCCCACTCAGGACCAAGTCACGTGGGTAAGTCAACTTTTGATTCGGGATAAGACTGGCTGGAATAGAGAGTTGGTTGAGCGGACTTTCACCCAAGCAGATGCAGAGGCCATTCTGGCAATTCCAATTAGCCACGGTAGTAGAGGAGACAAAATAGTATGGCAGCCTGGCAAGCAAGGAAACTACACCGTCAAGTCGGCATATAAGATGGTGATGAGCGAACAAGGGCAGTATTCCCAACAGCCAGAAAGCAGCACTTCCATAGAAAAATTGAAAGCAGTTTGGAGGACCACTTGGAGCTTGGGAATTAAAGGAAAATTGAAACATTTTCTTTGGAGATGCTAGCATAATATCCTACCGACAAAGGACTAGATGGGGCGGAGAGATATTCAAGAAGACCCCATTTGCCAAATGTGTGGGGAAAACAAAGAAACATTGGAGCATATGCTATTAAATTGTTGGAGAGCAAAGATGGTATGGAAGTTAGCACCATTGAAATGGGGGGATAGTGAGCAATATGAAGGGAGTTTTAAGAATTGATGGCAGGATATTTGTGCATAACAGAAAGGGGACTGCTAGAACGATAAAGCTCAACTAACTGTATACATTCTATGGATGTTATAGAAAACAAGGAACCTTTGGTTATTCCAGCATGAGTGGAGGGATGAGAAACAAGTGTTGGATATGGCTACTGCAGAATGGATGGAATTTGGGCAATCAAGAAAATTTACAATACCCTCAGCCAGGGCAGGAACTTAGGTTAGAGTACCAATTAGAGGCTAGGGGCAAAGAGGTTGGCTCAGTAGTGTCTATTGTATAGCGAGAAAGAGGAGAATTAGAAACCAAAGTGGGCAGGGTACCCATCCATAGTATAGATTGGGGACGCTACCCACTTGCATATGATCATGGACCTTTTGGTGCAATCCGATTTTGTCACTTAGGTGAGTACTATGGATCCTATGAGTTAGAGATATAGGAAGGAGGAAATTACTCCTTTTGAGCCTTAGACTCTACATGAGTACTAAGGACTCATTGAGCCAGTGGGCTTTGTGTACATGATATATTTTTGGAGAAGTAAATACAACTATCGTTTTTAGTCAAAAAAAAAAAGAACAAAGAAAATTAGAAACCTAACCTTGTAGGAATGGGCAAAAATACTTCAATTACAACTGGTGCACGGCTAAGCAAAAACAAAAAAAAAAAAAGTTTCAGATAGAAAGGCTTTTGGATTTCATAATCTAGAAGTCGCAAAATTCTCTCCAAACCTGAGAATTGCTGGTATTAGACAAGGGGTAAAACAAAAGAGCAGTCCTAGATAGAAAGATTTAATCATAGAGAACAGCTACGAGTGATCTCCTAAGAGTCTTTAGATTCATAAGCATATAATCAAGCCGAACAGAGAGCTACAGTGTTGAGAAAATTCAAAGGTCATCTGCCCAAAAGCTCCAAACTACAAGAAGTCCCTTACAGATCACAGCAGAACAAAAAGAGCATTCCAAAAACACATCACTGTTTCTCCTTCAACTAGTCTTGATTGACGTACTTGATATCAACAACTTTATCAAGGTTGGGACTCACCTTTACGTCCCAAATAATGAAGAGAAAATAATCAACTGCTTATCAATTTTACTGCATTATATACATTGTCAACCAAACATAAGAATCAATCTCAAACTTGAAGTAAGAATTTTACTTCAAGTAAGTTGTCTGAATTGCACCCATACAAGTAGCAGAATATTTGGTTCATCAAGTTTTATAAGTTTGGCTTACAAATGCTAGAACTTTGAGTAGATGCACATAAACCAAGGAAATGGGACTTCTCTCTTCCAGTTCCTCTTAAAACTCAAAAATTACTCATTTTGTTTTTACATATCTTTATTACTAGAGTAATAATACAGACAATGACCAAAAAGAGTGACTTCTTATAGTGATTGATGTGTAACACTAACGTGATTGTCCATGTCACCGTTCTGCAATTCCGTTCCTTCAAGCCCTCACTTCCATTTTAGTTTTTCAGTTCTTTATCTGTGCCCTTTAGCAAAACACACACAGATTATTCTTCTCTGCCCACTTTCTGCCAGCATCAATGTTTTGCAATTTTTTGCCTTCAAGCCCTCACTTTTATTTCAATTTTTCAGTTCTCCATCTGGTGGCTTAGGCAAAAAATTGCTTCCAGCGAAGGACAAGAAAATTTCTTGAAGAAAACAAACACCATTCACATATTGCCATAGAAACAGAGATTGGAAAAAATCGGGCAGAGAACTGCCATCAAGCTCCTTCTTCTCGCTTAGAAGATAGAGAAAACACACACAGATGGGCACAGACGGCGAAAACACACACAGACGGACACAGACGAGCCACGGAAGGGGAAAAAATCCAATCTTTTTACATGGGGTTGATTTTCTTGGGAAGAAAAATCTTCAATGTCATAGTCTAAAATGAACTCCTCCTCCTCCTCCTTGGACTCTCACCTTTGAGCTGCCAACTACATCCGCCGTCGAAGCCATTTAAGAGTCGAAGTTGGCTCCGACGTTTGAAGGCCAAGAAATAGAATCTGCTGTCTATAATTGATTCGCATATTGCCATAGAAACAGAGAATTTACTATCTATTGGATCTTGTATTGGTAAGTTCCCTAATTGATTCTAGGATGAAAATTTGGAACTATTTGATTTGGATCTTTCTACTTTCTGTAAGGAATCATTGGATCTTTTTTCCCCTCATATGCCTTTGATTTTATGATTTTTGTTTGTTCTCCTATTGGGCTTCTACATAAATTTTATTGGAACAAAATAAATTTGTCTTCATGAATGTTATAATGAAAAAGAGTGGATTTTAATATAACCATTGAGATGTAGTTTTCCGTAGATGTATAAAATCAAACTTATTTTTGAAGGAAAACATGTTGTTTTATGTGCTTGATAAAAAAACACATAAAAAAAGTTCTTCTCTGATTTTTGAGGGTTACGCACGAGCTGGATATTTTCAGCAAAAGATGTAAGCAAAAAAACATTTTATGTATTGTTAATCAAGTTA
The DNA here is from genome assembly GCA_020080225.1 of Gynochthodes officinalis. Lineage (NCBI taxonomy): Eukaryota > Viridiplantae > Streptophyta > Magnoliopsida > Gentianales > Rubiaceae > Gynochthodes > Gynochthodes officinalis. The sequence continues at coordinate 20,069,941 of CM034619.1, forward strand.
GGAGCTTCCATTTTTCATATTCTTTGAATAATGCTATATTTTAGCTTTTCCTTTATGGTTGATTAGCATAATAACATCTTGTTTGGATATAATGTTACTAGCCTTGGATGTTAGGTTTTGAAGAAGTTATATCCTTAGAATACCTGTCCTATAAGTTCTTTGATCTTACAATAGTTGTAAAATTATCCGTATGATTCTTTTAATATTGATCTCTTTGATTGTGATTCCCATGTTGATTTATTTTGAAATAAAACATTTTTTTTGTTCTTAATGGCTTATAGTTATTTATATTAGTTGTTTTTTATTAATAAAGTTGATCAAATTTCCACGGGGAGACACAAAATAGTTTTACACATTGTTATTATTTACCTAAAAATCTTTTAATTCGTTAGGTGAAGAACCTTTTTTAGGGAGTCTTTTGGCTGACATACTTAAAGAATTTGTTTTATTTACATGCACGTGAATAAATTGCCATGGAAGAAGGCAAAAATAATTTCATTCAAGTTGAAAATAATGTTAATGAGGAGATTGTAGAAAATCCAATTTGTTTGAGTGAAGTTAAAATTCCTGAAATTGGTATGTCTTTTGCATCCAAGTAGAAGTGCGTAACTTTTACAAATCTTATGCCCAACATGTTGGTTTTGGTATTTGCAAGTTAAGTTCAAAAAAATGGAGATGATGGACGGCAAAAATATTTTTCTATTGGGTGTGCCAAAAATGGTAAGACAGTATTCTGCAAGAAAAATTCTTTTTATCCTTGCCTTTCTACTAAAACCAATTGCAAAGCCAAGATTAATGTTGCAATTCAAAATGATGGAAGATTTATTATATGTCAAGTTTACCTTGATCATAATCATACCCTGAGTCCAGGAAAGTCGCGTCATTTTAGATGTAATCAAGTGTTGGATTCTTTTGCAAAGAGAAAACTTGAATTGAATGATCAAGCCGGAATAACCTTGAGTAAAAGTATTCAGTCATTTGTTGTTGAAGCTGGTGGCTATGAGAATCTACCATTTGATCAGAGAGTGTAGAAATTATATTTTAGAAGCTAGAAAGTTGAGACTAGGGATTGGTGATGCTGAAGCTTTGAGTAATTATTTTTGTCGTATGCAAAGTCGAAACTTGAACTTTTTTTATATGAATATTTTTCGAATGTCATTACATTTGATACAACCTATTTTACCAATTGTTATGACATGCCATTTGCTCAATTCATTGAAGTGAATCACCATGGTCAGTCTGTCTTGTTTGGCTGTGGGTTGTTATCGAGTGAGGATTCAGATACTTTTATATGGTTGTTTAAATCTTGGTCGACATGTATGTTATGATGTGCTCCAAAAGCTATAATCACATACCAGTGTAGAGCTATGCAAATTGCAATTGCAGAGGTATTTCCAAATTCTCATCACCGTTTATGTCTTTGGCATATCATGAAAAAACTTTCACTAAAGTTTGGTGGTCATGCTCAGTATAAGATGATAAAGAAACAACTGAAGAACATTGTCTATAATTCTCTTACAACTGATGAATGTAATGAGAACTGGCAGAAAATGATTGAAGAATTCAATTTGGAAAATAATGATTGGTTGAAATCTTTGCATGAAGAACGTAATAAATGGATACCTGTTTATGTCAAGGATAAATTTTGGGCAGGGATGTCGACATCTCAAAGAAGTGAAAGTATGAATGCTTTTTTTTATAATTATTCATTCAAAAACAACTTTGAAACAATTTGTTGAGCAATATGAGAATGCTTTGAAAAGTAAGATAGAGAAAGAAAAATGTTTAGATTTTGCATCTTTCAACTCTATCATTCCAGTAATTACTAGCTATCCTATTGAAAGGCAATTTCAAAATATTTATACTAATAAATTATTCAAGTTGTTCCAAGATGAATTGAGAGAGCTAATATTTTGCAACACCTCATTTGTGAAGCAAGAAGGGTCAACTATAATGTTTGAAGTGGTAGAAACTATATCAAGAAAAAATGGAGCCCTTGTAAAAGAAATTTCATTTTGGGTATAGTACACTGAGGTAAATTGTGAAGTGAAGTGTTTGTGTCGTCTATTTGAGTTTCTTGGAATTTTATGTAGGCATGTGATTTCAGTGCTTATTAGAAATAAGGTAACTGAGATTCCAATTAATTATATTTTGGATCGATGGCGCAAAGACATTAAGCGTGGGTATCAACATATCACTAATGTCTATGATGATTATGGTTGGGATAAAGAAAGGCGTCGATATAATTTTCTCACTCCATTATTACAAGAAGTGCAACAACTTGGGTCAAAAAATGATGAAAGAAGCTCTATTTTGATGAAAATCTTGAAAGAAACAAGGGAAAAACTCATTGGCAATGATGTTGAAATACTGGGGGTTGAAAAATATCGTAATCAATCTCTATTAAATCAAGGTGGTGAGCATTTGCATGAATTAAGACTAGATGGAACAAACATGCATACTCCATTAAAAGTGCAATCTCGAAGTCGTCCACCCATTAAGAGGAAACAATCCAATTGGAACAAATTGTAAATAAAGTACATGTGAAAGCTCAAAAGAAGATTTGATATACCTTTAATAGTATATTTTTATTATGCTTGTAAATTTTAATTATTTGCAAGTTTTTGTATGAGGAAATTCATATTTTCTTAGAAAATGAAATTTCTATATGATTCATCTAGTCTCAATATAATTTATTAAAGACTAGAAAGATTTATATGTTAAGTCTTTAATAGTTCAAATTTTATTTTTTATTTTTGTGTGTTAACTTTTAACTAAGGTTTCATTATTAGTAGGTTTCTGCTAGTAAGAAAAAAACAGGAAATATCAAATGATAGATTTCAAAAGAAAGAAAAGGTGGAATGTTTTCATTGCCCTTTTTTTGAATGAATTGAGTATGAATTGTGTTATCATTATAAAGTTATCGTTATAAATTTTAGCTAACTTTTGTTTCCTATGCTGCATATGAACATAGAAATTATTTGTAATTACTTGTGAATTTGATTGTTATAGGTATGTACTAGCAATTCTATGCCCATGAGCGATCTAACTAGGCAATCTATGAATTTTGTCAATCTTTCACAGGTTACCCTATTTTACTTTAGTTTCATCTATTTATAAATTTGACATGTATACTTTTGTATTATATGTCTAGTTCTCTTTTCTAGACTTTCTTTGTCCTTTTTTTTTTCAGCATGGTGAAGGATGTGGGACAATACCAACCCAACATTCATCATCGTAATGAAAGTGATGGCACTATTCGTATATGGAATACAACCACTTTCAAGTGATTTTCATGCATTCTTCATCGCTTATAATCTCATGTTTAACTTGAACTAAGTTCATCTTTTTGTGTGCAAGTTGTAATTTTTTTTTTTTTGGTTTGTTTTTGGGTCATTTGATAGAATACAAAATAAATTACACCATAGTTTATCAGGTGAAGAGACTTGAGAGTTGGGTGATGTTCTTGAAGGTTGTAGCAAATTTCCAGAAGGGTGCATTGGGAATAGCTCCAAAGTTTCCTTGGTGTAGTGCTTCAGCTGGATATTGATATTCATGCATTCTCCATTGGCTTTGATCAGGTGAAAGATGGGATTATAAGCTTGATTTTCTTGGTCAAAAAATGGCTTGCTGCACGGCTTATTCTTCTCTATTCTTTTTGCCAACATTGGCCTCCTCTTGAAGCTTCTAAGAAAAAGTACCTTTGGTTGTTACTACTACTATCGCCACAACCCCATTTCCGGATATGGCGTGTAAAATGGGTTGTATAGAACCTTAGTAGTAAAGATTTTGTTCTTCTTCTCTTGTATTGATTAGTAGTATAGATTTTGTTCTTCTCATAATGATTTTTACTAGTCCATGTTATGGAAAGCAGCATTTTCTCTTTGGTTTTTCCGCTTCTTGCATTGATTCCTTGAATACATTTTGTTCTTGTCATAATGAATTTTGCTAGTCCATTTTTGTAAAGAATAACAGTACAATGGTGATCTATTTACCGTTTAAATCATATCATAATTTTATTAGCTATTTCAATCAAATAAAAGAGATCTTTTGTAATCTAATAGTGTTTTATAAGTGGTATGAGGTAAATGTTATAAAGAAGTTTAGATGTTTTGCATCACGTCTTGTAGGAACTCATCATTATGTAGTATGAATTCAAATTTTTGTGCACTCAGTGTAGCATTTATGGTGTCACTGATTGCCACATCACATTAGCTTGAAAAAACAAAGCTGCAAAATAAGGTGCGAAATTATAGTTCTTGCTCAATTGGAGAAGTTTAAACTAAACAATTTCTGCTATACCAAATAATCTGCATTTTTTACATGCATAATGATCAAGAAAATGTATTGTACAAAACTTGGTCATATGATAATCGAAAGTTGCCTACGATTAACAGCCAGCCTCTCAGGCCATGTATAGTTCAGCACCTCCGTTATTCATTCAAAACAACTATGCTGCAAACTTGTACCAGAAGAATCAAAAAGAGAAGTCTTCAATTTTGTGATCCAAAGGGTGTTGCAACGAACTCAAAGTTGGAAGTCTCAATTCCTGAGCTCAGCAGGTAAGGAAGTCTTGATCAAATCTGTTCTAAATGCTTTACCAACTTATATTATGGGATGTTTCAAGCTTCCTGTGGCAGTTTACAAAGAAATAAGTAGAATAACAGCTAGGTTCTAGTGGGGAGAAAAAGAGGACAACAAGAGCAAGATTCATTGGAAAGCTTGGAAAGATCTCACATAACCAAAATCGAGAGGAGGCTGGGTTTTCAGGACTTACAAAAATTCAATGAATCTCTAATGGCAAAGCAGCTTTGGAGGGTGGTCACTCAACCAGATTTGCTTATGAGTAAAATACTCAAAGCAAAATACTTCCCTCAAGGAGGACTCATGAAGGCGGAAGCAAAAAGGAACAGCTCATGGCTATGGAAAGGATGGTTGGGAGCAAGATACCAGCTAGAGCAAGGGGCAATGTTTAAGGTTGGAGATAGGAAGTCAATTAGAATATGGGAATCTCCATGGTTTCCAGATAATAAAGGGTACAAGCTGAAGCAAAACAACCCGAACAGGGATAAAGCAATGTGGGTGAATGAGCTCCTATTGAAGGATTATCAAGGCTGGAATGAAGAGCTGATACAGAGCTTATTTGAAGAACAAGAAGCAGCAGCAATCATGAGGATACCAATTTGACCAGCAGGAAGTCAAGACCGGTTAACATGGCAATACAATCTAAAAGGGTTTTTCACAGTGCAATCAGCATATAAGCAAAGCAAGAAAGCTCAGTTTAAACACCAGCAGCAAACATAATCAAGCAACAGTCTAAGCTCAAGAACAAAAATGTGGAATTTTAGCTGGAAGCTAGACATAAAAACAAAGCTGAAACACTTTATATGGAGATGCAACCATGATATTCTACCAACCAAGCAGGCATTACAAAGGAGGAAGATGATGATAGATCCGATATGTCAATCTTGTGGAGAGGAAGAGGAGAGTCTAGTTCATGTTCTTTTCAATTGTCCAAGAGCAAAACGAGTTTGGCAGTTAGCTCCGGTACAATGGCATAATCCAGAACAAGAAGTGAGGAGTTTCGACGAATAGTGGCATCATATAAGCAACAGCAATAACAGTCATATGGGGCAAGAAAGAAGTCAATTATCTGTCTATATACTGTGGATGCTGTGGAACGAAAGGAATATGTGGATATTTATGGGAAAATGGATGGCAGAGAAGACAATAGTTGACATTGCCTTGGAAGAATGGATGGAATTCATCAATACAAACACTAAGGAAAATATCATGAATCGTAGCAACTAGGGTTGCTCATATGAGTTTTGGCCAGTGGTTACTCTAGAAAGGAGGAAGATAACTATCAAGGGTTTGAGTGGTGCTAATAACCTTCCACAAGCCAGGAAGGTTAACACGACCACTTATGACCCGGAAATGGTTTTATTTTGGGGTAGAAAAGTAGGTACAAGGATGGTAGAGGAGTTAATCTTAGCCTTGACCAAGGAATAGAGTCAAGGAGGGTTCATTTTAAGAACCATTGATGTAATACTTTACTTTGTTTTCCACAAAGTCAATACAAAGGAATATTTTCAGGAAAAAAAAAAAAAGAAGTATGAGTATCTATTAAGAGACTTTGGACACTGGAGAAACAAAGTTTTCATTCTCAATTTCAGTTGCCTCATTGGGGGGCCTAATGCTTCTTCCCTTGAGGAAATTAGAGTACCAGTGCGCAGAGTGTTTTGCGTACCTCCTAAGTTGCTTGTGATCCAAATCCACGTAGTACAGGCCATAAGCTGCTGATAGCCACCCAACAACTCGAAACCATCTAAGAACGCCCATAGGATGTAGCCTTTTGTATTTGATCCATTTTTTCCAACATTACGGGATGAAAGTAAGAGAAAAAAGTTAGGGAAGTTGAAAATATTTAAAATCTTTAACATGGAAGAACAAGAGAAAAAAGAGCAGCACAAACCAAGCATGTTAAGGAAACGTTTGCCATTGATATGCTTCCATATGTGCTCTTATGTTTTATTGATGGTGACTCCTGTTAACTTGCATATTAGCTTGGAACTACAAGAAATAACAGAGTGAATCAAACTAAGCAACGTATAACACATGGATACCCAATGCTTAGGCTAAGTTGCAAAATCAAAGTAATTCAATATAGGTTACTTTTAGACAACAAACTAGCTTTTACGAGTCATACAACCCCCCATGTGCCAATCTATCTTGTAATTCAATCTTATAGAAATCAACAGCAGCATCAAAAGTTCAGAGAATTTTACCAATCCAACACCCAATAGTATCATCTACAACAATGAGCTAAAAACCGAAGCAGAAATTATAAGTGATAATGAAATTCAGTGGTGATGTTTGTTGTATAAAGATTCCATAAACCCCAAACCCATTTAGAGGAGACAACACAATTTTAAATATATGATAATAAAAAGCAGACATCACATGACATTAAATATCAAGACTGAGGATCTTGAAGGAACATGTTGAGAGGGGGTTTATTATGAGCAAGAGCTACATCAATGAGGCACAAGTGGCAGTGCTTGCTCTGAGAGTAGGAGTCTCTGTATAATCCCAACAGTAGAACACAAAATTTTAGTGCTATTCCCAATAGGAGTCTCTGTAACTTTTAGTATACACAATTTTAGTGCTATTCACGTACTAAATTTTATTGCACTTTTAGCTGTTCACATGACAACAAAGTTACAGCATCAAATAAATCAATTCTTTTTCTCAGTCAAGCTACATGTTATTATTATACAATAAGGGAACTTCAATTATTGCTGCAATTCCACAAACAAAAAGAAAATAATAATAATAAATAATAATTAAAAAAATTGAAACAAACAAAGACCTGAAGGTATAAACAAAGATCATAGCTTAAGCTCATTAGGAGGTCATCTCTTAACCAAATAAGGACATGCCAGTCAAAGCAATCATAACTCAAACAATCAACCTAATATAAAAAAATTGTACCAAATGGCCAAGGTAGCTATGGTGATAATATGATTTGCAACAATTACTTTTCGTTTCTTTGTGGCTTGACTCTCATATTCATTTAGAGGCAAGTGGAAATCCATGTACTATAATTAAAATAATGAAAAAAATCAAATAAGAATCTTGAATAGGCAAGACAATGAAAACATAAGAAGTACCAAATTATGTATTATGATTAAATGGAACACAACATAAGTCAGCCTATTACAGTGAAGATGAAAATCAATTTCTAGATTTCCTCAGTCTCGGTAGCAATTCTCCACTCATAAAACTAACAGCCACACTAACTTGTAACTGCAACTTAAGGGGAAATCAATCATAGCATCAACTAGTTAGTTTATTTCCACTAAAGAAAGTCTGGAAGTTAGTTTATTCCCACTAAGGAGTCTGGAAATAGAGAACAATTACAGATATGTGAGAAATTAAAAATGCAGCATTTACTCAACAACTAAAATTCCCAGATGCTAAACAAATTAAATACTTGAACTCAAGATCAGTGACAAAAATGACTCCCTCTATCTATACCATAAACTTCCCCTTCCCCTTCCCCTTCCCTTTCGAATTCCCCACCACCAAATTATAAATAAACTAGGGCAATTACATCCCTGATGAAGAACCCCAATATCTGGAAAACGAAATACAAAATCTAAAGAAGAAACTACAAAAGAATAGGGACATATCCATGTACTTAGTTAAACGTGTAAGTTATTACATTAGATCAGAGTACTAAAGAACTTCTAACAAAACAATAGTGGTTCATTTCATTCCCTCTTGACCAAAATTCATGGCAATAAACAAGGGGGAAAAAAATGAAAATCCATGAGACACACAAAATCAATCAATAGCCAAACTATTTTTCAAAACAATTTTTTTTTTTTGTAATTTCCACATCAACAGCAACAGCAACAGCATTCAAAATGAAACCCAGATCACCAAAGATCAAATCAATATACTCGAAGTAGCAAAAGAATTGCAAAATTTCGTGTCCTATATATTACATGTGATCACAAAAGGAAACACTATTTGACCACAAAATTGCACTTTAGTTGATTGATTAATTCAAAAATTGAACAAAAGCAATTGAATCCACCCCACCAAAGATCATAACCCTTTTTACCAGTCACTTCACATCAAGAATCCCACTAACCCAAAAGTAACAGCAAAACCAAAAAACAATCACAAGCAAATGGCGGCTAATAATATGCACCCCACAAAATTTCACTCAAGTAGACACAAATTGACAATCTCATTACTGTAACTTTCCCAAAAGAATTTTCCCATAAACATTCAACCTTTATCATCAAAATCCCCCAAAACCACAACCCAGTTTAGCATACACACTTAAGCAATGAATCAAACATCATAGTTTAGATTCAAAGATGAAAGTTAGATCAAAAAAGCAAAACTTAAAGTGAACAAGTTTTCAAATTAATACATAAATCTTTATTTGAAATCCTAGCAATTTGTTTAGGAGTAGCTTAGCAGAGAATCCACTAGTAGTGCCTCCTTTGCAGCCACCTCACTATATATTCAAACCCATATTCACACATAAAAAAATAAAAAACCCCTTTACTAAAGCTAAAAACAAATAAAACCTTAATTATATCAAAATATCAAAAAAAGAACAAGAAGATAGAGATTTGTGGGCAAATAAGGACCTTCAAGAGGGGGACAAAGAGGTGACAATCAAGGTGAAAAGTGAGGAGAAGGAGAAAGTCTTACAGCTGCTGAAGATGAAGAAGAGATTGAGTGAATGAGTCGTCCATCGAGTGAAGAAAAGAGTATTGAGACTTCTGCAATTTTACCCGTTTTATTGTTTTGACCCGGGATAAGTTATTAATCCAATTTTGAGACCCTGTGTGTTTTAATGGGTAAAATATTGGATTTGGAAAATTTGAGGGAAAGTAAAGAATTCAGTTTATAGAATTAGAATAGATTTTTAATTCTTGAACTCTTTGTTAAAACAAACAGTAGAATTGGAATTGGGGCCTTCAATTCCAATTTTAAGGCCCCAATTCCATGGAAACAAATAGACCCTAAAGGCTCATTTGGTTGGTGGAAAGTAAAGTTAAATGGGAATATGATTTCTAGGAATTTAATTCTAAGGAAAATGAATACTTTTCCAGGGAATTTGAATTTTAAAAATTTAATTATAAGAATTCTAAATACTTATCTATGTTTGAATAAAATAAAAATATTTATGGGAAAGTTAATTAACAATGAATCACAAATACATTTTAAATATGATTTATTTGGCATGTACATCTATCCTATTATTCCTCTTATTTTATACCAGTACAGGATTCCCATGTAAGGCATGGGATGTCAAATAATTTGTTAATAATTTGCTAAATACATATTGTTAAAAGTTTAGGGAAAACAAAATTTTCAAATTTTCAAACAATTAAAAAAATCATAAAGCAAGATACTAAAACTTTTATAAATAAATGTAAAATGACCCTAAAAAAGTACAATTCATAGTGCCCAAAAATTCAAAATGCAAAAAAAAAAAAAATCAAATTAAGATGGGTGGGGGTAGGGAGTAGATAAGGTTATAAAAGAAGAAAAAAAGAGTAATAATAATTTAATTAAGGATATAGATATTACTATCAAAATTCTTCTATAATTACTACGAAAAGAGTAAAATAATTAATTAATTATGAAAAAACATACCAATGAAAACTAAATTATTAAAAGGAATAATAAATTTTAACCATATTAAAATTGCTAAAAATGAATACATAGTAAATAGATAATCTTTTTAAAATTTTGTAAAATTTAGAACTTTAACCACATTCTAATTACTAAATATTTATATTAATATTAATATTATGGGACTGTAAAAAGATAATTTAATTCTTAATATTTATAATAATTACATTAAAACCGACTGACAAACTTTTTCATTTTATATAATAGTGATTAATGATAGAGAACTATTTTTAGTCTTTTAATCAAAATATAATTTAAAATTTCTTAATTTTGTCAAAAAAAAATTCTCCAAAAGTTGGTAATTGCATTAACTCTTGAAAGTTAACATGTACAAGCAATGCCCCTCAAAATTGGACTCTTCTTAGCACTATGTATGGCTAAGACTACATAACCACATGTCAATACCCCACATTCCATCCTCTAACCCTTAATTTTGTCAATTGTAATATATAATAATATTTAAACCCAAAAAAACCTCATTTAAGATGAAATCAAACCAAAATTTCAAAAAATTTAAAGCAAAAAAATAAAAAAGTACATAATTTTAAATTTTAATAAATTATGAATTTGAATAGAAAAAATTTTCGAAGTAAATTTTTTGAAAAAATTAAAAATTAAAAATAATAATAATTAAAATAGAAGATTACATGACTAATAATTAAAAAATAAAAGATACGTGAGAGTCAAAAGAGAAAAAATAGATGAAATAATATTGAAAGTAAAAAATATATTTATTTAAACTAAAATTCTAAAAAAAGTAATCAAAATAACAACTTTTAGTAAAGAATCAGAATCCTTAAATGTTGCACTTATTTTTCCCATTTTTAGGAATCTAATTACTTTTTTTAAAAAATTTAAAACTAAAATAAACACTAGAAAGTAATCAAATTACTTTCCCAAACTAACCAAACACAGGAATTTAAAATTAAGAAAACAAATTACTTTCCAGTGTAATAACATAAATTATTGACAACCAAACAGGCCCTAAGAGTTTGTTTAATAACATAAATTATTATTATTTATCTTTTATTACTTAAAATTATTGAATTAAAATGTTTTAGTATTTTGTTTATTACTAACAATATTTAGATCCACCTAATTGCTTAATCACTACTTAAGTTGTATAAAAAAGTTAAGAAATAAAAGTTAATTTAACACCTATAACATGGATCTTTTAATGATTTATACATAACATCCAAAATTAACATCCCTTCAACAAATTGATTTTTTAACCGTAAATATCTTTATTTTACACATCCTTCTCTAACCTTCTACTTCTTTTTTTTTTTTTGTTTCTCAAAAAATCTCTCTCTCTCTCTCTCTCTCTTCGTTATTTTCTGAGAATGTTCAATGAATTGTAATCAATTTATTTTATTATTTTTACTTTCTACAATAAACATTAATTTTGATAATCTATAATTTATCCATTTTCATAAACAATGATTGATCTTTAATTGCAAAAATTAATACTTTGTATATATAAATACAAAAAGAATCAAATAGTACGGGTAAAATTATACAATTTCAGTAATTTGACATTTATATCAATATGTTTATCAAACAATATTAATTAGTTTAACATTTATATTTAAAAACTGAAAATTAAATTTTAAATATTCAAATTTCAACTTCATTATTTCACCATTAAAATTTTAAGATTTAGCATTTAATTTTATCAAATATACCCTACATTGCAAAAATCATTCCCTAAACATAATGCTTTAATCTTTCCGTCATCTACACATCTTTGAAATGATCCTATTAATCCTAAACTTTCATTAAATAGCCCTTTTTTTTTATTTTTTTAGTTTTTAACCAATAATCACCCCCGTTTCAGTTGTAAAACTAGTTATTCGAACATTCTATGTATTTGTTTTCAGAGCAAAATTGTCCTTTCAAGTGGAAGATAAAAAGCAAATTTAAGAAGAAATTAATAATAATAATAATAAAAGAAACTTTATCTTTTCAAGACTGAACTTTTACTTATTGTCTCATCGAGTCAGACAAACTCATTAGGAAGTGACTATGGTAGAATGTATTTAAAATATTTATTTATAAATATGTTATTGTTCAAAATATTTTTTATAAATATATTAAATAATGTTTAGTTATAATTATATAATATTTAATTATATATATTTATTATTATATTTATAAGATGATTATATTAAAATTATATTATATATACAAAAAATATAACTATTTATTTTCTTAAAAAATATATATATATAATTATTTATTTTTTCTCTTAAATTTTAACTTAGTAAGTGAGTCTTCTTGAATTACTGCACGCCTAATCTGTTAAAATTTTGTGCCTGCGGTTTCCAAGGTTTCGCAGTCTTAGAGTTTGAAATTTATTTGTCGTTGTCCAAGATTCTCCTTAGAAAATCTAGCAAATTTGGTTGACTAAAATTGTTTTGTTTTTGCAGGCCATAGCTACGGGTTTTCCCCGGTAAAAATTGATTCATATTTTGGCCATACCTTTTTTTTTTTTGGCCGTACATGGAAGTTTGTGGCCTCACATTTTGTTTTCGGCTTTAGTTGTGTGCGGGCAAGCTGATTTTGGCTCTGTCAACTTTGTCCAGTTTTTCTTGTTTTGGCCAAACTTGGAAGCTTCAATTTTTTCGTTTTGGCCAGCTTTAGTTTTTTGTTTTTGGCCGATTTTGGCTTTTAGATTTGTGACTCATATATTTTATTTAATATTATTTTGATCTCATCCTTTCCAGATTTTGGGCTATATTTGGATTGATATTTATATATATAAATTTAATTTTTTTTTCTCACAAAAAAAAATATATTCAAACACTCATTTATTTCAAAATATAAAATTTTCCTCTCAAATTCTCCTCACATAATATAAATTTTTTCCTCTAGTACAAATTTTATTCTCTCTCCAAAATACTTTTTCTTACAAAAAATTTCCACCAAAATTTTCACACCTACTCACAAAATTTCTCAAATAAATCACAATCTAAACATAACTCTTGGTGTTTGTTGCGGATTGTGCTGCTTATTGCTTTCTTGATTTTGTTTCCAAATTCAAGCTTGCTTCGCCACCTTGAGTTTGAGGAGATGTTAGAATATATTCAAAATATTTCTTTATAAATATGTCATATTAAAATATGTTTAGAATATTTCTTATAAATATGTTAGGCAATATTTAGTCACAATTAGGCAATATTTAGTTTCCTTTTATCTATATATATATATATATATATATATATATTATTGTATTTATAGGACAATTGTATCCCATTATATTACATATACAAAAAATACGATTATCTATTTTTTTCTATTAAAAAAATAGAAAATACAACTATTCGTTTTTTTTCTCTTAAATTCTAACTGACTCCTTAAATTGAAGATTTAAAAAAGTTCTTCGTCGAAGCGATATCGGGTTTGAAAATTGTGGTTGCATATTTTATAGTATAAAATTTCTTGGATTAAAAATTATGAATTAAATATTATAGAACTCAGTTAATCTAAAGGTGAAATTTTTTCCCTCTCCAACAATCCCCAATTGAGATGGTTAATGTGCCACTTTCAGGGATTATAGCCGCAAAGGCTGACTCTCCCAAATCTTACTGTTCTAGCGGGTGAAAAAGATGCGATTTTGGTGTGATTTTTTTTTTTTAATTTTAAGAATTGAGTGATTACACTCTATTTCACTCTAGTTATTTGCAATTCGTTCTTTTTTTTTAACTAGTTTTTTTGGGAGAATTGAAGGATTGTATTTCTGTGCAATTCGTGTTTCTTTTTTTTTTTTAGGTAATTTATGTCCCTATTTATTAGGGTTTTATCCTCCATGTTGGAGGTATTTTGTTACTTGCTTGGGAAAAGGGCTTATCAATGTATTAGATAGCATCAAGCCAAATACGTGGCGGGAGCTAGGAATTCGAGGCTCGGGACCCGGGTCCGAGTTCAACAGTGTTTTGTTTGCAAGTAGTTTTATGATGCTCTAGTGGCATCTCACAAGCTAGACTATATAGTACTCCAGTTTGCTATTGATGTACAGGGTGTTGTGCGCTACCCCAACACATCAATCTTTTGTGTAATTTTTTTTTCTATTTTAATTTTCATGTATTGCACTTTCCTTCATGATTAAGCTATAAAACTATGAAAATCAATTAACCTCTTTTTGGCTAAGTTTTGTATAGTTTCATCTTGAAATGCAAGTTTTAAGGTTTTAGAGAAAAAAAAAATGTGCCACTTTGAGTGACCAATTTGACAATAGAATTAATGATCAATTGAGACTACTTGAATTTCAGAGGCGAATTAATGACCATCCCCAATTGAGACTGTTTAGTTTGTATTTTAATTTTTTTTTGTGTAAAATATATTTTTAATATATATTTTTCTCATAATTACTATATCAAAAAATATAAAATATAAAAATGTATTTTTAATTACAAAATAGGTTTTGATATGCTGTCGGTTAAGAATCTTCATTAGTTTTGGACACTAATGACCTTCTTTTACTCCAACATGCTCCAAGTATAATATGTTGTCCAAACTCCAAACTAGCGTTTCACCAGATGCATTCATTTGCTCAGCAGCCTTGGCCACTGGGTATTGAAAATTGGTGCATAATCTTAGTTGATTTAAATGGATAAAGACTTTTTGAGAATCCAAAACATAGGATAATTTTAAAAATTCTTGGAAATTTCTTTTCGAAATGTCAAAGTCTTCGTAATGATTAAAGAAGTACACTTGCGTCATGGCTGCTCTATTAAAACATTATGATATATTTTCTACATGTGTTAGAAATTATTCGTTCAGCCACTTAAGGGGGAAAAATGGCAAACTGCTTACTCAAGCATCGCTGTAAGTCTTTCTTTGTGTTGGATTATGTCTTGTGTTTGAATTAGAATGAAATTAGATAATTTTATCAAATATTCTAATTTAGTATTTTTTACAATTCAATTACGATTTGGAAACTTTAAATAATCCTACTATATTTTGTAATATTAATCCAAATTAGATTTGGATTGGATCTCTATTTGGTGTCTATAAATATAGATGTAGTTGGGGTCTTTTCCCATAGAAATAGAGAGTAGAGGTTTCAAAGAAAGTTTTAAGAGCTTTAGAAAGAGATTTCTAGGGTGAGAAGGTACATACAAGATTAGTGAGATGTGAGGTGTTTCTAAGTGTTTGGGAATCCTTGTAATCTCCAAATTTGTTAATAATATCATCATCATTGTCATGGCCGTAGGTTTGAATTGTCAAGTCGATCTACGTTAACTTGTGTGTCTCGATTTATTTTTTATTCTTACTTTTTTGTTCTTTTAACAATCTTGGGAATAATCACAACAATTTGGTATTAGAGCCTGAGCTAGTTCAATATGGCTACCGTCAAGTATGAAATTGAAAAGTTTTGATGGGAAGAATGATTTCAAATTGTGGAAGATGAAGATGTATGCTTCTTTATGTAAAGAAAGTCTCCAGAGGGCATTCAAGGGTAAAGAGCATTTACTTGAAATAATGATAGACCAGGAAAATGGCGAATTCTTAGAGACGGCATATGGCTCAATTGTTTTGTCATTGGCGGATAATGTCTTAAGACTGGTTGTTGGAGAAATAAATACCTGCAGGACTTTGGTTAAAGTTTGAGAATCTCTACATGATAAAGTCTCTCACAAATCGGTTGTATTTGAAACAATAATTATACAACCTAAAGATGAACAAAGGTACACTTATTGATACACATATAGATGTGTTCAATAAAGTTATTTTAGACTTAAATAATATCGATGTGATAATAGAATATGAGGATCAAACCCTTATTCTTTTGTATTCTTTACCAAAGTTCTATGATCACTTGGTTACCACTTTGTTGT
This sequence comes from Gynochthodes officinalis, assembly GCA_020080225.1. Lineage (NCBI taxonomy): Eukaryota > Viridiplantae > Streptophyta > Magnoliopsida > Gentianales > Rubiaceae > Gynochthodes > Gynochthodes officinalis. The sequence goes on from CM034619.1 coordinate 20,086,008, forward strand.
ATGGGCGTGACTCAATTTTCATGGAGGATGTAAAGGCATTGTTGAACTCTAACGAGTTATGGAAATCAGTTACAGAATAAGGTGATACAGTTAGTGCGGAAGGATTAGTTATCCTAGATAGAAAGAATGAAAGAGGAAAAGGAGGTGAAAGAAGATGCCAATCGAAATCTAAATCTAAGAAAAATGACAAGTGCTATAACTGTGGGCAAAAAGGGCATTATAAAAGGTATTCTCCAGAGGTCCAAGGGAAGAAGATAGTGAGCTCTACAAATTACTCAAGTTCAGAATGGATTTTTTATTCAGGCTGTATTTTTCAAATGAGTCTACGTAGGGACTGGTTTACTACTTATCAATCTATTTATCGTGGCAAAGTTCTCATGGGAATAATATTAATTGTGAAGTGATTAGAATAGGTACAGTAAGAATTGAGATGCATGATGGTATGGTGAGGACTTTGAAAGATGTCAAACATGTACTATTGATGATATATTGATTGCCTCCAAAGACATATAGGAGATCAACACTTTAAAATCTCAGTTAAGTGGTGAGTTTGAAATGAAAGATTTGGGTGCAGTGAAGAAGATTTTGGGAATGGAAATCACGAGGGATCAACATGCAAGGAAGTTATATAAATCACAAAGGAGTTATATCGAGAAAGTTCTTTAGCGGTTTGGAATGTAAAACTCCAAGGCTATTGGTACACCTCTTGCTAGACCCTTTAAACTTTCAACAAGTATGTCATCTAGTACTGAGAAGGAGGTGGAGTGTATGTCTCGTGTTCCACACACTTGTGCAGTTGGCAATCTCATGTATGCCAAGATATGCGCTAGACCAAATCTTTCATATGCAGTAAGTGTTGTGAGTATATTAATGCATTGTCCTGGAAAAACTCATTAGGAATTTGTGAAATGAATCTTAAGATATCTCAAAGGAACTACAGATGTTGGCTTAGTGTATGAACGAGATGGTAGACTTGGCAAACTCGTTGTTTTTGTGGATTTGGATTATGCAGGATACTTGGACAAAAGAAAATCTTTGACAGGTTATATTTTCACACTTTGCGGTTGTACTATCAGTTACAAGGCTACGTTACAATCAATTATTGCTTTGTCTACAACTAAAGCAGAGTACATGGTTTTGGTAGAAAAGAAACTATTTGGTTGAGTAGTTTGGTTGGTGAATTGGGTATGGAGTTAAAGCAAAATACTATCTATTATGATAGTCAAAGTGCCATACACTTGACGAAGAGCCAAATGTACCATGAGAGAACCAAGCACATTGACGTTAGATATCATTTTGTTCGAGAAAATTTGTCTCAAGGGTTAATCTCTATAAAGAAGATTGGGACCGCAAATAATCAGATAGATATGATGACTAAATCCACTACATCGGTAAAGTTCAAACATTGCTTGGATTTGGTCAATGTGTGCAGTTTGAGATAGGAATGTTTCGGATGTGTGAAGACATCATGATAGGAAACAAGTCAAGGTGGAGATTTATTGGATTATGACTTGTTTCCAAATTGGAGTGTGATTAAATAATTTTATCTAATATTCTAATTTGGTGTTTTTCATAATTCAATTAGGATTTGGAACATTTAAATAATCCTACTATGTTTCGTAACAATGATCTAAACTAGATTTGAATTTGGTCTCTACTTCGTGTCTATAAATATAGGTGTAGTTGGGGTCTTTTTTCATAGAAATAGAGAGTAGAGATTTCAAAGAAAAGTTTAAGAGCTTTAGGAAAAGATTTTTAGAGTGGGAAGGTGTATACAAGATTAGTAAGAGGTGGGGTGTTTCTAAGGGTTTGGGAATCCTTGTAATCTCCAAATTTATTAATAATATCATCATCGTCTTTGTTGTGGACGTAGGCTTGAATTGCCAAGTTGAGCTACATTAACTTATGTGTCTCGAATTATTCTTTGTTCTCACTTTTTTTTTATTTAAACAATCTTGGGAATAATCACAACACTTTGGATGGTTAAAAATTTTGTATGTTGTTCATTCTTTTTAAAATAAGATAGGGCTATCCTTTAATTGGTTTTTATTTTCTCCTTATAATTTGGTCCAATAATGATACATATTTTAGTAAGTTTTCTTAGTGCTTAAAGTGATGTTAACAGAAATTATCAAGCAAGAATCTGTCTAATATATTCACTGTCTTTTTTTACTATATTAATAATCTACTGATTTTTTAATGAATATTATCGCTTAATTATTCGGTGCTAATGACAAGATAATAATATATGTTGGTCGTCAAAGTATCAAATTATCCTTGTACAGTTGTTAGTTATCTTATTATCATATCGTTCATAAACAAGATCCAAACTGTATATAATTCAAAATTGAGTTGATAATTTCTATACAGATAAATCAGTTTTATCAAATTGAAACTTATCTGCAAGAGTCATTTTGCAAGTAATAAGTTTAGATATCAAGTGAACATTCTCAGGCATGATGAAGATTCTGGTCATCCTTAATTTATGCAGCAATGGGAGAATAATCCATGCATTTCTTATATCACGTAAAATTGTACAGGTAGTGATATTTAGAAGAGACAACTTACAAGTTAGGAGAGATAGCCTATATATATATATCTATATATATAGATATATATATATATATATATAAAATAGTGGGCAAAAAAAAAAAAGAAAATTATACAATTGACTTGCTACACTAAAAATAAATTAAGATACAACTGATATATGCAATATTTTTTCCTATGCAATTGGTCTTACAAAACATTTTAATAAAGCAGATCTTATAGATTGGAACAAAATGTTTTTTTTTTCCTCAAGAACATCGTATTAGTTACGAGTTTAGAAAAAGAAAAACCTGGTATTAACTGTATTCAATGGATTTTCTAATATTATTTGGAATTCAGTTTATATACACACACAAACATTAATGTAAGCTTTACTGGATGCATAATTATGAAATTTTTTCATGAATTAAATAATTGATTTTTTGGTGTTTTACAAATTTTAGTGACGAGTTAACTTATTTTTATTTTTCATGACGCTAAAAATTAATAAATTAAGACGGAGAATTAAATTTTTCTTCAATTATTCTCGAGTGTTGTCAAACTTGGTCAAATTTGTTGATCAAGCCAATTCAACAAGAAACTAAACATGGATCTGGTCCAAGTTTGGCTAAAAACCAACCTTTAATAAACTCATTTAGGTGTTGTTAAAACCAATAAAAAAAAGTGAGTTGATAGTAAAAACTAGATTTGACCCAGTTTCATATTTTTTATACTCCCCTTACCTAAAAAAGAGTTTATTTTAATTAAAGTACAAGTTTTTTTATTAGTTATTAATTACAAACTCATTTAGTGCACTATAAATATATAATTTTATATTTTTATCATTACTTTTTAATTTTAAATATACATTATTATTATTATTCTTATTATTAAGAATATTTTAGAAATTTAGTTTGAAAGTGAACTTTTTTTTTTTGAGACAAAAAAAAGTTTTTAAAATGGACACTTTTTTTAAAACAAAGGGAGTATTTAATAAAGCATTAGTGTGTTACTATATTTTATAACTAAAAAAATAATTAAATCTAATGAAAAGGGGACTTTAAAAAAAAAAAATTCAAGGGAGCATGAAATTACTCCAAACATTTAAATTGTTTATGTTTTGTGCTGTTTACGATAGTATTCCATGAAAGTGAGTTATATTTCTTAACTCAAGAGTTAGTTCAAGTGAAAACAATCCAGTTATATCCTAATGCACAGGTTTCGAGGTAGATAATTCATTTAAAAACGAATTCAATCATATCCATTTCATTTTATATGTTTCACTTTAACCTTAGTGAAACGCATTGTGGTTTATCGTTGCACCAACTTTACAGCTACATGTCTTCTAATTTCCCCTACGTTATTAAAAAAAGAAGAAAATCTAATTAATTGAACTTGTTTTCCCCACGAAAGAATATTAAGCCACTTTCAAATTTTTCTGATCATATTCAACGAGTTCACTGTTAGTGCTATTCTGTTCCTCATATATTATTTCCTCCCTTTTATCTTAAAAACTCAATTATCTTTCGAAATTACATTATTACTTAGTATAATTTTACTTTCTTCCATCATTGAGATACAATAAAAAAAAACCCAAAAAAAAGGGGAATTGGACTATTCAACTTAATACAAATGAAGATTCCTAATTCCACAGTGATGAGAGATCATTGTTGAGAAGATAACATATAAGGAGTCTAATTAGTATGGCCAATAAATAATACGAGTTTAACTTCTTAAACCCAAATAGTTAAGCCAATGGGTTTATCTTGGATCTTTTCAACTTATTATATATTTTAATTTCTCATATTTTTTTCAATTTGATATCTCATGTTCACGAGTCCTCGTTAAACTCTAGTTCAACTGGAAATGAAATCACTAAATTTAGTCTAACAAAAAAGAAACCACTTACTATTACTTACTTTATCAAGTAGTCCAATTGTAGTCCAATAATACTATTTATCAGGGAGATAACGAGTTATTTCTCCAAATATTGATTCAAAATAAAATTAAATAAATATTTTTTTTTCTTCATTCTCTATGGAAGTCAGTTTTTGAAAAACCGACTTCGAAGTCGAATTTTCAAAAATCGATTTCAAAGTCAGTTTTCGAAAAACCGACTTCAATGTATAGGGATTTTTTTTTTTTTTTGCAATTCTTTTTTCCTCATAACTCCCTCCTTAACCGACAAAATCTAAGCACGTGACCGGATGAAATCTGAATGAAAATACAAAAGGTGCATAAAACATATAGCAGCTACCTAACTTGCTTATAGTTTTTCTTTTCCGAAAGTAAAGTAAATCCGTAGCTTGAACAGGTTGTCATGGAGTTAGCAACCTAGAGTACAATAAACAAAAAGCTACACTACAAAACATGTATATGATAAGATATGAAATAACAACACTTTGTTTTAAAGTGAAAAATGTACCTTCTACTGCATCAATCAAAAATCTGGTCTAACTTCAACCTGTCTTGGTCCAAATGCTGCAAAGGTGGAGGCAATAGGAAAATGTACAATTCACAACATCAACACTATAAACATGATTGAAAGAAATGAAAGAATTGAACAGAGAGGCACATTTTCACATTTTCAAACCCATCCTATTGGGTTCTTGGGCTAGGGCGTGTAGGTATTTGCGACAGAAAAAAAAGTGATTTTAGTAATTTGGAATTTCAGGCATATATACAACTGATTTGAGTATCAAAAGCTTTACCCCACGAACAATTTTGGAATTTGTTTTATAGGCAAATATTTTTAAAGGTATTGGATCATTGATTTGTTTTATAGGCATATAGTTGTAAAGGCATATATACAACTGATTTGTTTTTCAAGGTCGGTTTTTCAAAAATCGACTTCAATGTATAGATTTTAGTTAACATTTATTTTGATTAAATCTAGTTAATTAGTTTTTTAACCATATCTTATTTTAACAAATTTGAAAAGAATGTTATCCAGAGCTAAATTCTTCATAGTCGATATTCTGCATATCCACTTCAATTTAGTATTATTGTTCAAAAGTTTTTGATTAAAACTACTAGTTAATTAGTTTTTGTACCATATATTAGTAATTTTTTTCTTGAAAATAATGTAACTTTGAACAATAATTTTGCAATAATTTGTTGTGTATTATTACGAGTTTTTTCCCAAAAAATTGTATAAAAAATATAAATTAAATTTAACATATTATTGAAAAATTCGTTTGTTTTGAAAGAAATCGATATCTGAGATATCGACTTTAAAATCGATATTAGGGATATCAACTTTAAAAATCGCTATTCCAAATAACTACTTTGAAGTCGAAATCTTAGATATCGACTTCAGACAATTTATGAAAAAGAAAACTTAGCCCTAAACCCCCTAAACCCTAAACCCTAAAAACTTAACCCTCAACCTTCAACTCTCAACCATCAGCCTTTAACCTTAAACCCTAAACCTGCCCCCCTACCCCTCCACTGGTGTTTAGGTTTTTCACTGGTGGATCATCAGGTTCTGTTTTTCCTTTTACCACAGCGTCTGCTTCAATCTCATCTTCATACTCTCTTTGGTTCACAAAAAGTTTTTTGTAGTTCTGCTCCTTCCTTTACATCTGCAGCAGGAAATAATGATAAAATAAACACAAAAGACAGCATGGCCGAGGATTCCGTCATGTTATCCATGGAGTTTTTTCCATTGATAATTCCACAGGGTACAATGGAGGTTTTTCCTTAAGTGAAGAATGGAGTTTTCAAAAAATCGCCGAAGCTTTCGCCCAAGTCATGCACACAAACAGGATGTAGAAAAGAGAGGAGGGTGTGAAAAGCTTATGATGGCTGGCTCTCAGAATTCAGAGTGGGACTTATAGCCTCATAGGCTCCAGTGTTTCGACTCTTTTCCATGTTTGTACGGCTTACTATATGAAATGATGTGAAGAATCTTTGCATGGAAAATCAAAACCAATCAAAATAGGTAAAAGTATATGGATAGTAGTAGAGTTAATTTGCATAATATTGTTTTTTTAATAAAAAAATTAAATAAATATTGATTTTTTTTTACTTCAAGTCGATATCCATGATAGTAACTTCACTATTTTATGAACGACTCCCAAATTAGCAATATTTATTTAATTTTTTTTTAAAAAAAACAATATTCACAAATTTCACTCGTATTAGTACAGATGATTTTAATTTATATTTTTTGAAAATGTATAAGAGAATGTTAAATTAAAAATAATATAATTATATCTTTTTATTTCGTAAGAAGACATATAAAATTTTCGTACATGCTTTTTATAATTTTGTTCTTTAATAATATTTGGGATCCCACCTTAGACCATTAAAAAGGGCATATTTAGGAAATCAACTTCTTATGGCAATTTAGATTAGATTACCTCTCAAGCCATAACATGTATTTTTTTTCTATAATAACATTTGGAATGGTGAGGAGATTTCACTTAATTAATCAAGTTATAGAAAAAATTTATAACTTTCAACAAGTTACAAAAAAGGAAAAAAAATTAATCAAGTCCCACAGGGAGGCTGTCTAATATTCCTACGTGGCTGTCGCCTAGGGGTTGGGGTTGGGGTTGTGGGTTGTCGTCCTTCTCCAGTGTGTTTAGGTCAAAAGGAATTGATTCATCCACACGTGATTGTGGACGAGGACGCCTTCGACGACGCTCATAGACCAAATTGCATTGAGGCATTTGAGATGACGTACTAGTGTGACCTTACGATAATAGGTTCATCGCAGGTGTCTCTTCATATAGCTCACCGGGCTGATGAAGAAATATACTAGCGGCCAATACTGATCATCATCATCAACATTGCAACGGCAGGAAGTAGACGGACGTTCGGACGTAGATGGACGACCAGAAGTAGATGGACGTCCGAAGTAGATGGCCAGCCGGACGTAGACGGACGAGTAGACGTAGAGGGACACCCATGCGATTGTTGAAATTCACCTTGAAAACTTGCACGTGGCATCAGCAAGTGGCGATCCTCCCCAACCATTGTCATTGCACGGTTGGACACGTCATATACGTTTCCCAATCGAGCTCTCGTATCTACCTCTAAATTGGTAAAATCACGGGCCAACTCATTCACTTGCTGCCAACAGTCCTATAAAAAAATGCTCAGCTGTAACATTTTCTATACTATGCTAAATATGAATACTTTAAAAGTTATATACATACCCAATACTCAACAATCGATGCGGTTGGGCGCATACCCTAGGCAGGATAATGCGCGGGATTACCGATAAGATTCCAAGTAATCTGTCGATACCAGATCGTGTATTCCGAGAAATAATGTATAGGACCAATTGAAGGCAAGCCAGTTACAATCCGGTCCATTCGGCTATTCCACGCGTCAACGTAAGCTGCATGTCGTGACATCCAGTTCACTCCCTTCCTGCCCGAACGATCCACTCGATGCAACCTCATATCAGTGTCAACAGTAGGAGGGATCGTCTAAATATAGCCAAACTGCCGCATAACGCGCTCTGGTAAATGTAGTTCAACTACATCAAAGTTGAGCAGAGGCAAGGCTGCACACCAAATAGCACGGCCAAATAAGCAATATTCAGGCAACTCGTACAGGCCTTCACTATCTTGATACGGTTGCCAGATAAACTGTGAAATAAAGAAGGTTAACAATCATCAGTATTTGAACTAAATTTAGTTGTAACGAGCCAACAGTTTCGAAACAATAATGATTTATCTACTTACGTCCTCATTGGCCATATAGTCCAGCCAATCCTAATACATACGCAACACATTGCATCCGACATTTCCAAAACTCAAACCAGTGTTCCATCTGCAATGAATCAATATACGAGAATATAGAAGATCAGACACAATTTCAAATAAACCAAATGTGCCATTCCAAAAATTTAACCGGGAAACACGTACACGCATGCTCTTGGTCCGAAAGGCATGCCGTGGTAGCCCAAGAAATGAAGGTCTCTGACATTTCGGTGTTGCGGTCTAATTCGCGGTAGTCTCTCCCAGGCCCACACCACTATTTGAAACTAATTATTCCAATAAGAGCAAACTCATTGAATAAAATTCCAAATCAATCCAAATAAAGCCAAATCTCGACCAGACAAAAATAAACAACCAACCATTTTCCTGGTTTGTACGTCCAAACAACATTCACAATTATATTCAACAAATCTAATATAAATTCATTGTTCGTCATCATCAGCAGTACTATTCACAGCTTATTATTCCAATAATAGCAAACTCAATAAAAATCAATCCAAATCACCACCTCACAAAAGTAAACAACTAACATTTTCCCATACATTCATAACCTAATATTTTCCCAACAACATAAAGCATTATATTCATCAATTCCGACTACCATTCTTTAAGTTACATCATCAACTCCACTATTCAACACTTACTATTCCAATAATCGACAATTCAGTGAATGAAATTAATAATCAATCCCAATCATTCCAAATAAAAAAATCACCATACTTTATTCACAACGAAATTTCCAACATCAATTCAAATAATTCTATCAATAATTAACAACTTTTGAAACAAAATTAACGCCAAATCACAATCATAATATATAAATTGTTTACCTTCGTCGGTTTCTTCGATCCTCGAAAATGTTCTTTGCTCAACTTATTTTCCTTTGCACTACAAATAAAGTTTTTATCAATATAAGATAACTAATTAACAAATTTTAAGTCATAAAATTTAACATACAAATTAAACATAAAATTTAACATATATAATATAATTTAACTTACAAATGTAACATAAAATTTAAAATATAAAAAACAATTTAACATAAAATTGAACATATAAAATAACATATAAATTTAAGAAACAAATTAAACATAAAATTTAACATACAAATTTAACATAAAATTTAACATACAAATTTAACATACAAATTTAACATATAAAATAAAATTTAACATATAACATATAAAATAACATACAAATGTAACACAAAATTTAACATATAAAGTAACATACAAATTTAACATCAAATTTTAACATATAAAACAACATAAAAATTTAACATCAAATTTAACATAAAAATTGTTTAAAAAAAACGGTAATTCACCTTTTCAAAAAGAAATTGGCCAAGAAGGTACCCCAGAAGTGTTGTGTGTATATATATATATATATATATATATATATATATATTTTCCGTTGAGGGCAGCTCAAAGTGGGGCGGCAGACTTCTTAGGGAGGAGGGGTTGTCAGCGGTGGCGGGGAGGAGTGCGGAGGGTTGGATTTGGGGTGGGGAGAGAGGAGGAGGTGGGAATGGGGTGGATCTGTGAAAACAAGGAAAAGATTGGAGGAGCAATAGGCGGAAATGGAGAAGAAAAGAAGAAAGAAGGAAGAAAAGAGGGAAGGAGGAAGAAAAGAAAGAAAAAAGCGAGGGAGTAATTTTTATATCGTGTTTTGAAAAACCGACTTTGAAGTCGATTTTTGAAAACCGACTTTAAAGTCAGTTTTTCTAAGCACGCTTTCCGTAAAACATGAACAATATATATATATATATATATATATATATTGAATCAATATTGGGAGAAATAACTTGGGAGATAACACGTGAGGCGGCTAAGTACAGTGACCTCATAAGCAATAGTAGACCAATTTAAATTCAAAAATTTAAACCAATAAATTTTGAGTTCTTCCAACTTATTAGATATTTTAATTCATTTTACTTTTCCAATATGAGACTATATCTTTTTTTGTTTTTTTTTTGTCGAAAAGAGCGGATTATATTACGTGAGAAAATCCCAATTAATACATTACAAAGTGGTCCATCACTAGGACGGACAGGTCCTAACCCAACTAATCTAACCCAGTAGGGGTTAGTTAAGACAATTATCCCCTTTAGAACGGAATCGGCATAACCCCACTCAGTGGGATTGATGCCTCCTAGCTACTACCTAACTAAGAGATCAAAAGAAAACTAATCCTAGCTTGTCGGCTTCTACCTGCACAGCTCCTCTTCTCACGAACAGGACAAACGAATCGCAATTCTTCGTGTAGCGCGGCGTTGTGTTGATCGATGTCCCCTATCCGTGTGTAGACTTACACTGCGTTGCTACGTTTTCTTAGATGCTCCACCCAAGCTAAGACTCTAGAAGTCTTCAATAGGGAAATCGCACCAAGACGGCACAATGTTGGCTCCTCTACTAAAGACCACAACCCCTCTGTAAAGAAGTCTCACCAATACCCTCACAAACTCCAAGACCATCACCTACTTCAACTTTAGCAACAGTCGTCTGTGAAACGGTACAGTTCGTGCTTCCATACGAGACATAACAAAAACCGACGATCGCCAGTCACCAAAAAAAATAATAATAAATAATTACTGTTGGCTACAGTGAAAACTGAAGTCAACAATTGCACCTCAATTCACACTATTGGTCGCCCGCAGGAACAGTAGCAAGGGGGAGAATTTTGGCCTTTTGGCCTTTTGGCCTTTTTCACACAATAGTCCTCAATATGAGCCTATATAAATGAATACAAGAAGCATCAAGATTATTTTAATGTTTTTTATTTTTTTAATTTAGTTGTGTTTGAATAAAATGTATAGAATAACTATCATATTTCTTTGGTCCCCAAAAAAAAAAAGTTTCAAATTTTTTTGTCTTAAAAAATGTTCATTTTTTGTGTGAAAATTTTGTATTATTTTTATTAATAATGACTATGTATAACTAAAATTAAAAAATAACAATAAAAAAATTATACAATAGTAGTAAATTAAATGTATTTTAATTTATAATTTTAAAAAATTATATTAAATTAAAAGTGGACTTTTTTTTTTTTTTGGATAGAGGAGTATTGATCTTTGTATAAAGAGTGCTATGATAGAATTTTTTTAATTCCTTTTGTTTGTACCGAAAATAGTCAAATATGAAACCTCAAGGGGGCAATTTGAATATGTTGATTTATGTATTTTTCCAATGTACATCAATTACACATATATAACAATGAAAGATGCAATTTTTTTTTCTTTTTGAACTTCCTCCTCACAATAGTCCTGTTTATGTGTGATTTCGTTAGTAGTAGTTAATATTCTTATGATTTATTTGTTCCTCAGAATTTTATATCACTTTCTATTCATAATTCCCTTTTGGGAACACTTCTTGATTTCGTATGTTTTTGTAAGTTTTAATTTAGCCCCCGGTAAAAAAGTGGCAGGAAAACAAACTCCAAATTGTGTCTAATTGTCCAAAAAGATAATAAAGGAAAAAATAAATGAAATAATAGACACAAAAATTTAGATGGTTAACATAGGAAATGGAGTTAAACTTATTAATACATATAAAAAATTTTATACCCGAGATATTAACCATTTTAGTAGCATAAATACGAATGTATAAAATACTACATACAAAATAATGATTTGTATGCAAAATACTAACCAAAATCTATGGTGACGATGCATACAACAAAATTGTCATCCAACCAAACAGGGCCTTAATTATAACAGTTTACTTAACCTATTCATGTTGATATCATCAATCCTGCAAATGAAAAAGTATGCAATTTGCCCTTTCTCTTTCCTAAATAATTGAACGAATAATTTCTGACTTGTCATAACTGTTTGTACTAATATTTAATAGCAGCCAAGGTGCAAGGTTACTTCATGACGAGGACTTTGACATTTTGGAAACAAATTTCCTGAATTCTTTTAAGGCTATCCTTACGTTTTCGATGGTTAAAAAGTCTTGGGTAAGTGCTGGCATTTGGTTTATTTTCGTTGTTTATGTTAAAAGAATTTTAATTTAATATCTTAATTTATAATTTCCAATCTAATTGTTCATTTTCGTATAATTAAACTAAATATTTTTTAATGTATTTAATTACATTACTTGCATGTGTCTAGATTAAAAGACAATATATGAAAACTGAAACAGAAAGAGTAAATTATAAATAATTACTCCAAATTTTTACTCTTTTAAAAATTACTTCAAAAAAATTCAATTTCATACTTCATCACTTCCAACTTCATAATTTTATAATATAAAAAAATTTATCAGTTTTTAAGAAATATTATAAATAGAAAAAATTACTCTTTAATTATCTAAATTACAAAATGCCCCTTTCATAATAGTCAAGGAATAATTCTGTTCGTTCATTATTTTGTTTTTGATAACTAATAAAAATTAGTAGATATTGTAAAAGTTAGAAGTTGGAGGTGATAAAGTACTCTTAGAGCATTTTATAAGAAAGTAAAAGTTCAGACTAATTTTTTATAATTTATTTAATTTTTTTCTTTTGTTCCATCTACTACCTTTTGCTCTTAATATGTTTAATAAGTTCCACTTGTTATAATTTTGTCAAAATAACCAATTAAAATCGAATTATAAATTAAAAGATCAAATTGAAACTTTTCAAATATCAAAAATGAAATCGAACAAAAGTTATAAATTGGAATATAAATAATGTTATTTACACTAAAATCTTTATCCGTTTAGATCACTTAAGATAAGGATAGAATACATTAAGTTTTATTTGGTATGATTTTGTCGAAACAAATAATTAAAATCAAAATTATAAATTAATATATCAAATTAATTTTTTTTTTCAAAACAATAGTTATATTTACGTTTTAAAAAATCGTAATTATAGTTTGCCTAATGGCAATAACCTCCTTAGTACTCCATACGAGTCGAAGTCACGCAATAAGCACAAAATAACATATTCATCAAACTTACTTCTATCCTGGCTCCCTAGGTTGAGTCTTCATCATCCTCCCTCTCTCGTAGATCATATAATCCTCCTAATTAAAAAATGGTTACATTCTCTACTGGATCACAAGTACTATAGCTCCCTCACTCGTCATAAATGGCGTGACCCTTATCAAGAGTCTCCTCAAACTCCATCCATTCAGACATTGCCTGATCCACTACCAATTCTCTTCCTTACAATCTTTTTGGAAAAGCCACAGGGTTTTTGGATTTCCACAACATCCAATTAAAACTTTTCAAATATAAAAAATAAATCCAACGAAAGTCATAAATTAGAATATGAATATTTCTATTTATCCTAAAATCCTTATCCATTTAGATCACTAAAGATAATGTCCCAATTTTCAACGCCCAGTGGCTGAGGCTATTGGCCAAAGTGAAATGCCATTTTGTTTAACCAATGAATAGATGGATGCCATTTGTATCCTAACCAATGAAGGTTCTTAATTCTATTCTCAAGGACACAAATTCGCTGCTAAATTCGCCTCTGAAAGTCGCCTTTCAACGGTCTCAATGGGGGAAGAGATTACACTTGTTAAATTATACGAGTGTAATAATTTTTTATCCAAAATTTATAGTATAAAATATGCACGGACAATTTTCAACCCGATGTCGATTTAATGAAGAATAATTTATTTTTCTTAATCTGCCACTTATAGAGTTGCTTCCTAGTGACTTTGTGAAATTTGATGAGGCACTAATTGAAAGCTTAGTTTTATAAAGATAAAGTAGGTTTCCTTTTCCTCATTATATAATTCTTATATATGCATAGAATTTCGAATTTATTTGATCTTTTATGTTGATTAATTTTTTATTTGTGATCAACATCTTTTGTACTTTTTCTTAAATTACATTTTTATTAAAAAAATCTTGTAAAAATCATTGCTGATTCGAAAAAAAAACTCCTTTTTTTACTTTTTGTGAAACAATAAATAAATAAAAGATAATTATTAATAATAGTAACAACAAGAACAATAATAATAACAACAACAAGAATAAGGGCATCAAGAAATGAAGCTTGGACCTAGCAGAAATGATGGCATAAAAGTTGGTCATTTTACTTCAGTCTAGACATTTATTACTCACAGATAATGATGAAACTTATGCATGATACTTTTAATGACTAATTATAATGACTTTTTATATTAATTAATGTAGCAAGTATAAAAATATAAAATTTACTCATCTCTCTTATTAAAAAAAATATAAAATATTAAGAGATAATTTTGTCTTTTCATACTTGTCACATATTCACATTAATCACTATGAAAAATCACTGTAAAAATTCATTATAAATATCATCACTCTTCGTTCAATATGACTGCAATCACGGATTAAATAATCAAATGGAAAGGAATAATATATAGTTCATCAGCAAAGGTTGACGGAGCCATACCAAAAAAGGGGTTGTTTTGATGGCATCCATATCACAATCAAGGATGGCGGTCCAGTTTACTCAATCTCTCAATTTTAATATCAGAAGCAGAACAGGACCAAGTCCATGAAGTATTTCGCACTTCGGCTTACATGGAAGAACGTACATACATGAACTCCCATCTATAAATATAGTCACTAATTCAGTCATTTCGCACCACACTCTCATCAAGAACTACCGAACAGTTTCTTAAAATCCTTTCATCTTTTAGGTCCCATACATTCCCAACAAACACCAAACTAAAGCACAATGGCGTCCTTAACTTACGATTATGACGTCACTACCTCAATCCCTCCTGCGAGGTTGTTCAAGTCCTTCATCCTCGATGACAGCTTCATCCCTAAAGTCATGCCACAGGGTATTAAGAGTGTTGAAATTCTTGAAGGAGACGGTGGAGTTGGTACCCTTAAGTTGGTCACCTTTGGCGAAGGTAAGTTCTAAACATACACTTTATTAATATAAGGAACTCGCAGCTGGACTTGCGTCGGTTCGTATATCCCTCTTGAACCTCAGCTCTAATTTCAAGATCTCGGGTTTGCGTGTGATGCGTGGGTTAAAATCGAGGGTTTAAAAAAATTTGTATTTAATTGATGAACATGGTAATGAATCTCCAAATTATCGAATGTCATTTTATTTATGAAGTATTCTAATATATTTTAACTAATGTCACATTTTGTGAACTCAAAATTAATGGTTTTTCTTTGCTCTAATCATTACTTAGGTAGCCAATTTAGGACTGTTAAACACAGAGTGGATGGAATTGACAAAGATAACTTCATCTTTAAATTCACGGCAATTGGTGCTGAAGTCGATGGCGTGGTCGTCGATGCGATTGAATCAGTTTCTTACGTCCTTAAAATGGGACCAACCGCTGATGGAGGATCAATCATCAAAACAACCAGCACGTACCATACTAAGGGTGGTGCCAACGTTACTGAGGAAGAAGTTAAGGGAGGAAAGGACAGGGCTGCGCTCATGTTCAAGGCTGCCGAGGCTTACCTCCTTGCTAATCCTGATGCATACAATTAAGTTAATATATGGCGAGCGCTACTTCCATAAAAGCTTGTTTCATGAATAAAGCTTACTAAGATACTGTTTTCTTGTAACGAAGCTCTATGGATGGATGTGATCTAAGAGTGTTAATTTGCTTATGCTTTGTTATGAATGAAACAAATAAACTTCCATGCATAAAGCTTACTAAGATACTGTTTTTCCTTGTAACGAAGCTCTATGGATGGATGTGATCTAAGAGTGTTAATTTGCTTATGCTTTGTTATGAATGAAACAAATAAACTTCCATGCAGCAATACTTTCATTATTGTCCTCAAATCTAATCATGCTATACATGTTCACTTCCTCAATAATCATCTGCACCAAATTAAGCTAAAAAATCTTGTGGATGTTCCCTTCCGCTTTAGTAGAAATTGGTGGAGAAGTTGGGATTTTGATAATTATAACTCAAACGCGCACCCATTAAACAAATTTTCCAATTCAAAGCAAGTATTCTCCCTTATGCTCAATTTATGTTGATTGTTATCACTTTAAATAAACAACTAGGAATGACTCTTAATATCATATTATAGAACTTACATTTAAAGGTGCGACGCACTGATATAGGAGTATCCAGCCTTCCAGAAGTCATGACAATCACGGCTCAAGGAGGATTACATGCAGTCCAAGCCGCCCTTGATATTAATGCTTTATGTTTTCATTCTTTTAATTTACACCCAGGTATTGGTAATAACTATAAGCCCAAATTTTTATGTTATATGGGCTAGTCATCTTTTACTACTACTATGCTTAGTTACCTTGATTAAGTTATTAGGTTACATCACTTGTTCCCTATAAATAAGTGATGTTAGGACTTGTTTAGGGAGGCAGAATATTGGAGTGAATAATCCTTTGGTTTCTCTTTTAGTTCTTGTTCTTATTTCAGGTTTGTCTTGATTTACCCTATGCTTCAATTCAAGTTCATAGTTTCCAACCTTTGTTTTCTTTGCATATTTAAATTTCGGCTTTGCTCTTTAATTTCCTGAATGTCTTTGCTTTTGAATCCTAAATACCTTTAGTTGTCTTTTACCGAATTTATAGTTTCCATCGAAATCTGCATTGAATCCCTTACAAATTAATGGATGTAAACAAATAGCACGCTCTTCCAAAAAAAGAAAATTATCACTTCAAACTTTTGAGGAATATTTTAATAATGATGACACAAAACTTATTTTTTCTTACTAGCTTATTCAGTTTTGTACTCCATGTTTTATTAACCTCCACTTGCCACCCACCTAAGTCATATACATGTACAGTCTAGACTCAAACATCGGACTTAGGATCAAGGAGAAATATAACTCTATTTCTTGTCAACCCCCTAACACTGAATTGATTGATTTGGCGTTTACTATTAAGATTTGGACTCCTCAGTCCAACCTTTTTACCAATTAAAATGATTTAAATTTTCACCAAATTTCCATAAAAAATAACCTTTATTTATAATAGTACTATGGAAACAAAATTAATTTTGTCTTCCTAAATTCTGAAACATTATTGGCTATTGTCTTCCTAAATTTTGAAACATTGTTGCCTTTTGTCTTCCTATCTTGGTTTAACGTAGTGCTATGGAATCAAAATTAATTTTGTCTTCCTAAATTCTGAAACATTATTGCCTTTTGTCATCCTATCTTGGTTTTTTTCAAGGCTGTCTACTTTTCTTCATATATCATAATTCAAAATATAGTTTAATAACGTAACTACCTGATTATAATTTTCTTCAATCTATATGGCTGAAATTTTTTGTTTCAATTATTAGGAATTAACATCACAATACCATCATAATACATGATGAAACCTGAATTAAGTCCATAAATTTAACAATTTGATTTGAGATGGTTCTCAGGCTAAATTCAACCCAAATCGATGGGTATTAATTCTTTATTAAATCAAATTGAATTGAAGGATTTTTTTAAACATATATCCAATTAGGGCATTCAAAAAAGTTAAGGGATACCTAACATTATTTACTGATAAGTTTTTTATTTTGGAAATAATTGTTGTTGCATTAATGTATTATGATGAACGATTAAGAGAACACGAAGACTGTTTTAGTGAAAAATCAGAGTAATGTCTATTCGGGGTAGATTTGAAATAGAATGTTACTGACAAAAAATATTCTATACATTCCAATCACATAAGGTAAAAATAATTTTTTATTCTTTTGGCCCCTTTATCTATATAAACTTCCTCTTTTAATTACAGATTGTACCCCTGATTTGACTTTGACTGTATCATTTTAGATGGTACAATAAATATATAAAATATTTTCTCATTGTTGACATTCCTCTTTGAAAAAGAAAGGAGAAATATATAAACATCTTAGTTTTGCTTAGAAAAGTCAAACTTAAAATAGGGAAGTCTAGCTGGCATGATTAAGTTTGAGTTAAAATATTCTCATTCAAACTAATTAAGGAAAAAAGAATTATAATTTTTGCCTCTTGAATTACACATAATTTGGCCACTACACTTAGGGGCGCTTGGTTCTTGGGTATGAATAAAAAAGAAATGGGAATGAAAAAATACCATGCGCCTAGTTAAGAGCAATGAAAAGAGTACAGTAAAATTAATTACCCTATCTATGTGTATTCTCATACCCCCCAAGATTGGCAGAATGAAAGCTAGAAGCCCAATTTTTTTTTTTCTTTCCCCTTCCCATTCCTCGTCATTGCCCAAGGGCTCAAAAGAATCCCTTCCATTTTCGTCATTCTCGTCTTCCATTTTCGTCCTTCATTTCAATCCTCCATTTTCGTGCTTCATTTCCGTCCTCAAGCAACAAATTGTTGCAGCATCCTCCATTTTCGTCGTCAATTGAGGTTGATTGGTGGATCTACTTTATCAATTGTTGGCAGATCCTCCATTTTCGTCCTCAAACCATCATCCCCTCCAGATCTTGATAGTCCCACCGGATCTATTATATTGAGATTCACTGGCGGTGTGTCGGAATTTGGTAGATTAGCCGGCGAATCCAAAAGTCTAGCACTCTGAAGTGGGAGTTTACAAAAACTGAGGGAGCATTCTAAGCATTGTTTGTGTCCAAAGAAAGAGTCAGCCAGAATATGCCCTTTCGAAGGTTCAATTTCTGTCCTACTCTATTTTCTTTGGCCCTAGACCTTTATTCCTTCCCTTTTTCCCCTGTTTATTTGGAGGTTAGCCCAGGAGGCTCTTGGTTCTTGGTATTGCCAAACATATTAATCCACTGAAACTAGTTGTTTTGCTACATATGCTGTCTTTCTATTTACTAAAAATTGAATGGCAGGATATTGGGAACCTTAGGTTCATACATACTCCAATTATTGATAAAATATCCTGTTTGTACTGAATTTTGTAGTGCATTGCACTTTGGAAATGCAGGTGTAGGTGAATTGGTTGGCAAATTTTTCTTTAAGAGTATCCAACAGGTTTGTTTTCTCTTCTTAAATACAAATCCAGTTGCAGGCTTCATTGTTGATCCATTGATGCATCCTGAATATCCTGATCCTATAGTGCATCCATCTAAGATGATATGAGAATCCCTTAACTCTTTGAGTTTTGAGAAAAACAAACTTTTTTGAGCTTCTAGCTTGGCTTTGACAAAGAAACGTTTTATCACCCTTGGTTGTACTGAACCAAATTTTCTTATGTTTTCCTTCTTTTTTTTTTCAGTTTCTGGTTGTTGTTACATACTTTGCATGTTGTAGTTTTTGACATTTATGCATAAATTTATACTGAATTTGGATGTTGGTGTTGTATTTTAGCAACAAACATTGTCGATTTTCTATTGATCATCACAGTTTTGAGCACAATCTTATGTTCTGTTTTAGCCTCTGTTTTGCTGGTACGAAATTTTAGTACTTGGTAACTAGTTTTATGTGTATGCGTATTTGATGTTTAACTTTTGTTGAAGACCAGTGGCACAATAATAATAAAGTCCTATTTATTGAAATCTCACATGGATATAGATGCTTTTACTCCTTGGATGCTTAATGTATTGTTCCTGTTTATATATTTCAGTTGTCTTTTGGTGCTCAACTTTTTATCTTTTTGGAGTCTTCACTCTTTATGCTAGCTGAGGTGTCATTTTCACTTTTAACAAAATTCCTAAAATGTGTATAGACTTGGGAAATTGTGGACCTATGACTTTGTGGTCTTTTGGATGGGCAATTGGGTCGCTATTACTTTGTAAATGCTAGCAATCAATGGTGAAGGATCATATGGATACTTCCTGGTTGTTTTGAGTCATGTGTTTCCTGTATGGATTTGGATGCTATATGTGGATGCTGAATGTACTGTTTCTGTTTATATATTTCAGTTGCCTTTTGGTGCTTAACTTTTTATTGTTTTGGAGTCTTCCATCTTTATGCTAGCTGAGGTGTCATTACCACTTTTAACAAAATTCCTAAAATGTGTATAGACTTGGGGAATTTTGGACTTGTGACTTTGTGGTCTTTTGGATGAGCAATTGGGCCACTATTACTTTGTAGATGCTAGCCATCAATGGTGAAGGATCATATGGGTACTTCATGGTTGTCTTGAGTCATGTGTTTTCTATATGGATTTGGTGTGGAATTTCCTCAATATGGAAGGCGAAGACCTAACACTACACTTGATTAAACAAAATAAGTAATGAATGTATTACTTTTAAGTTTCTAATGAAGTTGTTTGTGCCTCTTAGTGCTTTTCTATCTTGCTGTGGTAATGACATTTGGCTATACTATTATATTTTACTTGGAAATTTGTCCCCTTTAAAGCAATTTTGGTGCTGTTGCCGGTGCATCAACTCTTTACTTTTTAATTTATTTTTTGTCTCTTTTTCTCAACTCTTTACTTTGTTTTTTTCAATTGCTTTCAGTAATACTTGATTTCCTCTTCACCATTTAAGTCTAATGTACTTGTAATGTATTAGAATTTTTGCTTTTTTTTTTTACACACTGAAAGCTTTGGGAAAATCTGGGATTGCAGTCATGGTTGGCATTCCTAATGACATGCTTGGATCTCTTGCTGGCCATATCTGGTTGATGCCATGAATTTATTGTTGTTTGTTTATTTCATTTCTTGTTTTCAGTGCAGGTGTGCTAGAGTTGGCTAATTTAGTAAGCAACTTGCACTAATATTTTTCTTTCTTTTTGTTCTAGAAAAGGTAATAATTCATGGCATTTACTATTTCTCTTCAAATTCTATTGCTTATGGATTAGCAATTCCACATTGTATCATGATTTAATTTGCTAGAATTTATAGTACAGACTACAGAGTGTTGTTGTTTGGATGAATTCAAATGTGTTTAGCCTTGAATGTTTTGGTTGCTTGGATTGTTCTTTTCCTCAAAATAGTTTCAATATTTGTTGTTTTGTATATATGTAGATTGAGACGGCTCGTCCTGCTAGTTTTGCACAATGTGGCAGATTCAAGCTATTATTGTTGCTTCATCAAAGAACAAATAATATGTTGCTTTTTTATTTGCAATGTATTATGTAGTCTTTTGTTTTCACCTTCGAAATATGGTTCATGAAATCAAAACGAAGGAAGAAAAAAGATTGGATCGCTGAGATGGATGTTTAGATTGATCATGGACTGTGATGCTGCATGTATTAGTGAACTTCGTATAGATAAAGCAACTTTTAGACTATTGTGTGATGTGGTTAGATATGTTGGGGTTTAAAACCTACTAAGAATACATCTATAGAAAGGTTGTAGCAATGTTTGTGTACACTTTGACTCACCACAAAAAGACTAGGACAATTAGCTTGGTTTTTTCTCCTAGTAAATAAACCGCGAGTTGACAATTTCATCATGTTCTATCGGCAATTTTAAAATTGCATTGTATTTTACTAAAGAAGCCAGAGCCTATTTCTCATGATTTTCAAGACAAAAGATGGAAATATTTTCAGGTATTTTAATAATATAAATAAAGTATACTACCAATATGAAAGAATTTTTGTATAATCATTTTATATCCAAGTTATAAGTATCAAAATCATCTTCTTTTTTTTTTTTTACAAAAACTTGAAGGGTTATCTAGCAACCTTATATGGAACACTAATTAAAGCTACACCTCCTAGTGAAGATAAGCCCCGATATCATACAAGAAAAGGATGTATTTCAACAAACATTTTAGGTGTTTGTTGTCCCAAAATGCAATTCATATATGTATTGCCTAGTTGGGAAGGCTCTGCACATGATGGCCGTGTGCTTCGAGATGCTATCTCATGGCCTCATGGTCTAAGAGTCCCTCAAGGTAAATTTGCGATATAATATCCAATTACCTAAAAATTCTCATTTCTCAATATGAAAAGCCCTAAACCATAATATGTTGTTCAATTATGAAGGTTATTATTAATTGGTAGACTCCGGATATTGTAATGCAAATGGATTTCTTGCTCCATATCGAGGGCAACGATATCACCTCAAAAAATTCGATGGTTATCGACCAAAGACTATGGAGGAGTACTTCAATATGAAACATTCCAAAACAAGGAATGCCATTGAGAGATGCTTTGGATTGTTGAAAGGAAGATGGAAAATACTTTCTTTCTCTTCATTTTTCTCAATTCAAACGTAAGTGTGAATTATAATGGCATGCTGCCTTCTACACAACTTGATTCACAAGTTTATGAGTTTTGATCCATAAGAGTCAACCATGGAAGAAGAACAAGAAAGTAAAGGAGAGGAAATTGATGAAGTTGATGAAGTGGAATACATTTTGCCCATTACTCTAATCAATGAGTGGTTAGCATTTAGAAATAATTTGTCAACTAATATGTATAACATTTGGTTAGCTAGATCTAATTAGGATTATATGGATTAGTAATTTAAGAAATGTTTCTAGCATGTACTATTAGAACATTTTGATGTGTTGACTTCTTTAGTTGTACGAAAAAGAAAAAGACATTGTATTTGATTTTATTGATTTGTAAGTATGTTATTATACTTCTTTAGAAATGCACACATCATATTCAATCTATTTTATATTTTTCAGCATAATTATTTATATTCTATATCATTTCCTTACTAATTCTAACATAAGTAGCTTTGTTTTCTGTTAGGAATAAATATGTCTACCCATGGAAGGGGAAAGAACAAGCAATACTGGAAAGATGAAGAGGTCAAAGCTTTGGTTGATGCTTCACAAGAACTAGCTTCTGATCCATTGTGGAAAGTAGATGGGGGATTCAAGAGTAATTAGATGGGTGAAGTACACAAGATACTATTGTGCAAGATTCCTAATTTTGATAAGGAAGTTGATCCACACATGGACTCAAAGATCAAATGGCTAAGAACCAAGTACAATTCACTTTCTGAAATGTAAAGGCAAAGTGGCTATCAATGAGATAATGTTGAGCATAAGATCAATTGTGAGAAGCAACGGTTTGATGAATGGTGCATGGTATGAGCATTTAACTTCTTAAATTATTGGGTTCTTAATATGGTCCACATTTGTCTCTTAATAGTTTCAACTCTTTCTTGCATAGTGTATTCATGCTACAATTGGATTGTGGCTATATTTTTGACCTTCTAAAGTTATTTATGCTGTGTTTGTTCTTAAATCTTTTTTTTTTTGTGTGTAGAATCACAAGAATGTTGGTGGATTGTGAAATTTCAGATTCCCTTATTTGCACAAATTGGACTTGGTGTGGGGTAGTGACAGAGCCACAGGCCTCAGAGCTGAAGATATAGCTCAAGCAAGTGTTGATGCTAATCCCACCAATGATATAACGGTTTGTTGTTCTTTCGATAGTGAAGGAGAATTTGGATTGGGTTCTAATGCACAAGGATCTCCGATGCGTTCATCAAGTGCTCATACATCAAAAAAGCGTAAGAAAGTCAAGAAGGGAAAGTTTTTACATGAACAAGAAACCAGCAACACTTCAGCATACTATTGATGAGTGGTTAGACAAATTTACTTTTAAACTTGAGTCCATTTGCAATGTAATGGATGCACAATATACTGCAGCCACCAATGCTTTAACTGCAGAGTCTAAGGCTGAATCCCTAACAGATGAGAAAATGCAAGAGTTCATTATGAACTTCTTAATATTGGCATATCTCCATTGGATGTTGGTAGGGCTACTGAAATTTGCTATAATGATCCGTCCAAAATTCGTGTTATGTTTGCTTTGCCAACTCATTTGAGAAAATGTTTTGTGCTTGGGTTTCTTCCTCTATCTTCTAATCTTTGAATCAAGTGTTGGAGTATATTCTTTTGTATATAAGTTTTTGGTAATTGATATAGATTTGGGATGCCATTGATGTTATGTAACCAGGTTTTTTTGTATTAGTTAGCTACTTTGTAACTATAATATTGTATTTAGGTGTGGAAAACAAACCTTATTTTGTTAACTTGGTTATTTTGCATCATTGAACTTATTTGGAATGTACCTAGCACTGGATGATGTATGCATCTTATGGTAACTCATATTTTTGGAGTAAAAAGAAGTTTGATATGAATAGATGCTCTTGAATTTTTTGTGTTCACAAAAGTATGGATGTGGAATGTAACTAAGTTCTAAGTTTACAGCTTTTGAGATTGTAGAATGGATAGGTTGAAGAATGAGATATTTTTCCTCTTGCTCTCGCTTCCTGTGCTAGTAATCAATCGTTGTTTGGACCAATCTGGGAGTTAGTTAAGCCATCATCATGTTGGTCTATTAGGATTTACTCACTGGTGATGAGCTTCTCTTAGATTCGTTTCCATACAAGGAGCTTGAGAATGGGGTTCTATGGGAAGTTGAGGGAAAGTGGGTTGTTAAAGGAGCTATAAATGTAGACATTATTGCAAACTTGTCTTTAGAAGGGAGTGAGTAAAATAAGGGTGTTGATGACCAGGCTGTGAAGGTGGTTGACATTGTTGACACCTTTAGGCTCCAGGAGCAACCTCCATTTGACAAGAAGCAGTTTGTTGCATGCATAAAGAAGTACATCAAGTTGTTGACACCAAAGCTGGAAGGGCAGAAGCAAGAGCTATTTAAGAAGAACATTGAGAGTGCAACCAAATTCTTGCTTTCCAACTCAAGGACCTCCAATTTTTTGTTGGGGAGAGCATGCACGATGCACAATGACAACACCTTGGTGTTCGCTTACTACAAGGATGGAGCCACTAATCTAACTTTCTTGTATTTTGGCATTGGTCTAAAGGAGGTCAAGTGCTAAAAAAATGAGTGTTGCCTTCTAGACTTTTAAGAGAGAATGGTGTTTGCTTTAGTTTTTAGTTATTGTTACTGCTTTTTTTTATCAGTGTACTTTTAACTTATTAAGATTTTCTTACTGTTATTTATTGTCATTCGAATTTGACAAACTAAATAATTTTCTAATTCAGAAGACTCAATTGCATGGTTAAAAAATAAGAGATATTTTCATTTGCAAATAATTATCCAGGACACCATGGAAAATTTCATTTGTGTGATTTTCATGAAGCCAATGAAAATGAATAAAAAAAAAATACCATAATTAAACATAATTAATAAAAAAATTATACTACATTAGGCATGAAAATGCAAAATAATAAAATTAACATATTTCATTATTAATACCATAATTTATTAGTAATTATAGAATATTTAGAATTCAAAACAAAATTAAAAATTAAAAATATTTTCATTTCTAAAGATTTTGAAAACCAACCACTATCATTGGTAATTATAATCATTTCCTAACATAAACCAACCAGCATAATTATAATAAAAGAATCAACTATTATTCTCCACTATTATTATTTCCATTACCTTTGTCATTCTTTTAAAGAAACCAACCACCCCCTTACACTTTTTTTCATAAATGTTTAAGCTGTATCATCTTCTTTACCACACGAATAATATTCAATATCTATTCCTACTCCCTATCACATGGTCCAAATATTTTCTTTCAATATTTGGGCAATCCTTAAACAATCTTGAAGCCACGCAATACTAGTTACTCCTTTGGTTCCAAAAAAAAAAAAGGTTCACAATGAAAACTTTTTCATATTAAAAAAAAAAGAGTTCATTTTTAAATTAAATTCTTAAAATACCTTTACTTATAATAATTATTTATATTTAAAATTAAAAATAAAGGATAAAAATATAAAATTATTCATTTAATAGTGTATTAAATGAGTTATACCAAATAACTAATAAAAAATTGTACATTAACCAAAGTGGATTTTATTATTATTATTATTATTATTATTATTTTTGGGAAGGTGGGAGCATAACTAATCAACTAAAAGTTACCATAGCAGCCCAAATACTTTGCATTGTCCTATATACTAAAATTTAAAAAAAAAAGGAAAAGAAAGGAAAATAACGACTTCTAATTTTTTTAGTATAATTACAAGT
Source organism: Gynochthodes officinalis (assembly GCA_020080225.1). Lineage (NCBI taxonomy): Eukaryota > Viridiplantae > Streptophyta > Magnoliopsida > Gentianales > Rubiaceae > Gynochthodes > Gynochthodes officinalis. The sequence continues at coordinate 20,112,019 of CM034619.1, forward strand.
TTTTATTTTTTATTTTTTATTTTCATTCGTTGCAGCCAAAACTTATTTTTTCTCTTTTCCTTCTTAAAAATTACTTCATAATTTTAATATATTTGATTAAAAGTGTAAAACTGAGAAGACGTATAAAGAGGAGATAGGTTAATCTTGTGAATGAGCTTGTATTAAAATCCGATGTAGAATTAATGCCAAATAACAACAAAAAGAAAATTGCTGTGTTTGGTTAGGATAGTTTTTGTTTTTATTTTTGTAAAAGTGGAGGGAATTTTGGTTGACCAAATGTTTGGATATGTTAAATTTTGAAACTACTATGTTTGGATTAAACTTCATTTAGAAAAAGTAATTTTTCTCACAAAATAAATATAACATTTAAACATCTTTTATTTCATTTCAAAATTTAAATTTGAAATTTGAAATTCCCCCTCAAATTCTCTTCAAAATTTTTTAAAAATTAGAAATTTAAATTTTTTTCTCTCTCATGTACTTTTTATTCTCCCTCTAAAATAATTTTTATTTCAGAAAATTCTCATAAAATTTTTTACAAACAAACAAGTCATAATCCAAGCATAGCCCATTTTTTCTCTAAATTTGAAGGGAATGAATGAATAACCACCTTTTGTGTGTGTAAAAATTATGAGTCATAATTTTTTTTTAAATATAAACTCCAAATTTATAAAATATCAAAACAAAAGTAAAATAATATTATAACGTCATCAATAGTATTACATAAAATTAAACATATTTTACATGTTACACATATAATAAACTAATAATATCTAAAACACATATAACAAATAGGATGGTCACCAATTATATTTATCTACCATAATTCTATATGTATATTGCAATTTAATATTGAAGTTAATTTTGCTCATCTACTCCTTCAGTGGATGGACTATGGTTTTTATTCTTTTTAAACTAAAACAAAATGAATGAGAAAGACTTTATCTTTTTGGCTTTTTGGGTTTTGAGTTAGACACAATTTCAAAATTTAGTATAACCAAATAATTTAACAAAACCAAAAAGGAGTCTACTTTCAAAAAAAAAAAATTATCTAAAAAAGAGAAAAATTATCTAAAAAAGAGAGTGCACTTTTTTTTTTGTGAAATTCTGATATTATATTTACTAATAATGATAATGTATAATCTAATTTAGAAAGTAAGGATAAAAATTATAAAAATATATATTTAATTGTGTATTAATTATAAACTAAAAAAATCATATAAAATTAAAAGTGATTTTTTTTTAGACGGGAGAGTATTACTAACCTAACTAAACAAAGTCAATATTTTGAATTTTCTAAACACATTTTGGAGGGAAACGAAACATGAGGTAAAATTGGACTAACCAAAACATAGCCTTAATCGCTCGCAAGCTTTTCTTGGCTTCTAGAAAACTAGTGTCATTAAATTCTATTCCATCTAGAATGACAACGATGCCGAATGACTGAAAACTTTGATTTTTTGCCTCTCTCGTGCGGGAAAAGGACTGTTACCACCGTCAGTCGTTTTTATTCAAATCGAAGAATTTGTTTCCATTTATAAGAAACTAACTTTTTTAAAATAAAAATAAAAATAAAATATTCATACTCATTTTTATTTCAGAATTTAAAATTTAAAATTTCCTACTTAAATTCCTCTACATAATTTTTAAAAAAATTTCTTTTTATTTTTTCCTCAAAAATACTTTTTTTATAAAAAAAAAATAACTATTAAAATTTTCACACATTCTAATACAAAATTTTTCAAATAAATCATAACCCAAACATAGCCGCTTCTGATTTTTCTAACTAGATTAGGCCATTTACTCAACGCATTCAAATCAACACCGTAAATTTCACGGTTTGATTTAAATGCAACTTTAATCTTTTTCCCTTCCCCCCAAAAAACAAAAAAAATAAAATAAAAAAAATACACACACAGGCCCACACACACACAAAGGAGAAGACTATGGAATATATTTTAAAGGATAAAGCACAACAACTCTCACTAAGAATATAAAGTCCACGTGCCATTGTCAATTCGTGTACATCCATCGATTTACATTCTACCTGATTAACGGGCCTCAAGGGAGTTTTGTTTTCGCAATGAGAACTTTTTTCTAAAACAAAGAATATGGAGTCCACATATTTATTTTTAAATATTTGGTTCCCACAATAATTTCAATTATCTCTTCATTTTTTTTTATTTTGGTTTTTTTACTAGTGCACTGATGTTCTATCTATAAATAAGCACACTAAGTGAATCATATTGTGCCCACAATCTCATCAGCAACTACTACAAAGGTTCTTGAAATTCTTCTCTCTTAAATCCCGGCCCATTCATTTCCAAACCCCAAACCAATACAAAATGGTGGCCATCACTTATGATTATGAGGTCACTTCCTCAGTCCCTCCTGCAAGATTGTTCAAGGCTTTAATCCTTGATAAGAACTTCGTTCCCAGAATCATGCCACAAGGACTGAAGAGCGTCGAAATCCTTGAAGGTGATGGAGGAGTTGGAACCATTCACTTGATCACTTTTGGGGAAGGTCAGTTGCAAGACTACAACTTTATTTATTTATTTAGTTTTTTCCAAATATTATTTGATTCAACTGGGTTATTTTATTTTATTTTTTTTGGGTGGTTGTGTTCACGGAGCCGACTTAAGAGTGCGAAACAAAGAGTTGATGGAATTGACAGAGATAACTTGGTTTACCGCTACACCACAATCGAAGTCGAAGGAGGAGCAAGAAAAGATGTGATTGAATCAGTTTCAAATGTTGTCAAAATCGAACCCTCTGCTAATGGAGGATCAATCTGCAAAACAACCTCCACATACCACACTAAGGGTGATGCCCATATTACTAAGGAAGAAATCAAGGGAGAAGAAACGGTCTCATCCATGTTTAAGACTATCGAGGCGTACTTGCACGCTAATCCTGATGCCTACAACTAATTTCATCACATCGATCCTTATATCACTCTCTTTACTTTATCCCCTGTTTGAATCAATAAATCAGACACTAGCGTGGCGTGATCTGTTGAAAGAGTTGTTTCAAAATTTTGGTTTGTAATGTTTGCCTTGCATAATCTATTACTATTAAAAGTGTGGTTTTGTAGAAACCTTGACATGACAAGTAAATGCTGTGTTTGTAATGTTTTCCTTGCATGATGTAATAAAAGCGCGGTTATCTTTTACTTTTGCCTTGCATGGCTTATTAAACGCGTGGTTATATTTTACTTTGTTATGACTGACATTAAATTAAATTGAGTTTTTAATTGCACTTTATAAACTATTATGGTTTCATTGGATCCATCATTATATACTAGATTGGTTTTTGAAGATTTTAGCTTCTTTCGGCTGTATTTACTAGCTAATTATCACTCGATAACATTGCAACAAAAATTACATGATCACTGAATCTTTCATATTCAAATCAACTACCCGAGGAGAAAAAAATTTAGCATAAAAGCAAAAGGTTGCATTTAGAGAAAGTCCACCACTACGTATTAGTTAGAATTAAGAAAGCAGGCCAAAAAAATAAATAAATAAAAATTTCAATTTGGAGTGGATATTTTATATATGTGACTACAATCTTGAATGTGACAAATATATTATACAAGTAAATTTGAAGAAAATTTTCGAAAAATAAATTTTCAGTCGTTATTAATTACTTATTGAGCTTAGTAGGTTGCAATATCTTTTTATGTAGCATGAGATCCCCGAATGGGATATCGTTCCACTCATCACGAAACCAAAATAATTAGAAATGCATACAATGTTGAATAAATGATTTTAGGGATAATTACCTATATCGCTGATGTATTGGTTTATTATTAATACCTCCCTATAATTTGACAAAACTACCAATACGTCCTTGTGGTTTATATTTCTTTAACAAATGGGTATATTTGACTGATTCCGTTAGTACTGTAGTTACAGGGTAAAAACAATGGATGAAATTGCCTTTTTTACTTTAGTATTTGTTTTGTATTTTTTTAAAAATGAATTAGGACAAAATTTTAAAATGAAATTTTTTATATTATCTAAAAAAAATGTATTATTATAAAAATTTACTTATCTCCAATTTATTTTTAATATAAAATTATTATATTATTCATATTAAGAGTGATAATGTATAAATTAAATTAACAAAATAAAAAAAATTGCCTATAATAATAAAAATAAATTAGAGATAAGCAAATTTTTATAATAATACATTTTTTTTAGATAATATAAAAAATTTCGTTTTAAAATTTTGTCCTAATTCGTTTTAAAAAAAATACAAAAGAAATACAAATACTAAAGTAAAAGGGTAATTTCGTCCAACTTTTTTACCATGTAACTACAGTACTAATGGAATTAGTCAAATGGACCCATTTGTTAAAGAAATATAAACCACATGGAGGTACTGGTAGTTTTGTCTAACTGAAGAGGGTATTGGTAATAAACCAATACCTCAGGGGTATAGGTAATTATCCCATGATTTTAAGTCAAGTCAATTTTAACATACTCCACTTTTCTTCTTGGAGCTTTGAAAAGCCTAATCCAAGTCCATCACATTACGCATGTCACTCTTAAATTATTGTTATTATTATTATTACTATTTTTCATACTTTCATCTTTCCCACCAATTCATTGGTTGGAATAATAAAAAATAAAATAAAAATAACCGAGTTGTAATATACGTGATATGAATTTTGAAATGATCCATCGATTAAATAATGTTGTACGTAATACCAATATAAGGAGGCTTTGCAACCGAATATTTTCAGAAACGTACATAGTTTTTATTTTCACTTTATAGTATTCTGCAATAATAAAAAATACATTCGCCTTCCTTACACCTTCCTAAATAGTGAGGATAAATTAAATGAAATTATCACCATTTTGGATACTCTCCACCAATTTGGGCGTGCATATTCAAAATAAACTTCTAGTCTTACATTGATTTTGGGCCAAATTCCTCAAATGCTCCCCATATAATGACCCAGGTGTGTACCTCCATCTAATGTATTTTTGTGCAATATTATTTCTTAACATCTTTTATATCTTGTGATCATAAAATATTATTAAAACTAAAAAAAATTATAAAATAGGTATGAGACCAACAATACTTTATACATCAGAGTATTAAAACACTAATTATAAATATGAACAAAAAATAAAAATAGCAGAAATAAAAATATTAATATGAATGTGTAGATATACTAAACTAAATATAATAAATAATGAATGTATTAAAAAAATAGAAATAGCCCCAGTAGATGAGACAATGAGTAAATATGTTAAAAAAAATTTGGACATATGTGTAGGAAACCCTTAAATAGGCTAGTATAGAGTTTAAAAACTAGAGAACGACTTAATCAAACTAGATGGGGAAGGGGTAGGAAACCCTTAAATAAGCTAGTATAGAGTTTAAAAACTAGAGAACTACTTAATCAAACTAGATGGGGAAGGGGTAGGAAACCCTTAAATAAGCTAGTATAGAGTTTAAAAACTAGAGAACTACAAAATCAAACTAGATGGGGAAGGGGAAGGAGAAGGGGAAGGGGGAAGGGGAAAGGGAAAATCTAAAAGGGATTAGAAAAAGCTATTAAAGACGATAAAATTTTATGTAAAATTTTAAATTTACACACAACTTTCCCACTTGTACATTAAATAAAAACAATTGACAAAGACAATCACAAGCTTACAACTGTCTTTACTTAATCTCAAAATTGATGCATATAAGTACAATTTTCTCATCCAATTAATACCAACATATAATTTAACACTAGAAGAATCAAAATTCAAAATTCAGTAAATTAGACCAAAAATATAAAATAAATACTAGTGGTATGTTTGCAGAAAACTTCTTTCCATGTTGGTAGTCTTAGCAAGTTCAAAATATTGATATACAATAGTAAGAGAGTGAAAGAAATCAGTGATCAAGTCACATAACCAAGATTTAGAAGTAATTCGATTCTTCCAATTTTACTTAAAGCAAAAAACATCACATGGCAATATCATGTGTATATATTTGTGACCTATGAAGTTTGAAAGTAACTAGATTAGTAATTGGAAAAGAAATAATCTTATTCTTGACAAATGAAGCAGGTGTTGCTACATTAACTATGGGAGCAAGTTTTTTGCCTATAAGACTTATTTTAAAGATTATTATACCATTTTTATTCTTACTAATATAATTCCATTTCATGTTTGATGTGTGAAGATAGTTTTTCATAGAAAAAATAATTTTTTGATATGATGGAATCCTATTTTAAACTGGTTTCTTAATCCAATGATCTTATTGATCTAAAAGTTATCAAAGTTAGATAATATTTTGTTGAGATCAACTTGGTCATGTAAATGATATTTACATAAACAAATTACATTATAATGATGATTTAGATCTTTTGATTTTGAATCAATTTAAATATATGAATATCAACTCTCACGTAGAAAGATATTTGATAAATTAACATGACTAATAAATTCGATGGATATCATCTCATGATATATTGTGTTAGAGGCCATTTTCTGAAATCATTATTTTCCAATTTAATCATTCGAAATTATTAAATATACTTATTGATATATGGATGTGAAAATTTTTAATAGTTCATAAATAAAATGAAATTTGAAATTGTGATAGTAAATACCTAAGTCAAAATTTTAAATTATTTCAATAAGAATATGATTCTTGTTGTTCATTTATACACAGTACTAGTGGATATTGTTATTTAAAATAAGATTAAATATATTAATTATGTTTTAATTTGTAACAAGTTATGGAATCTTTTTAAAATTGTTTACAAATGATGCCATTATTATTGTCTCATATTTTATAATCCTGTTTTATTTAAATAATTGATTTATATTATATGAAATATGGATATATATGAGCCAAACTTTTATGGAAAACTTGATGCTATCCTACGTATATAAAGAAAATGAGGCTAGATTAGTTTTGGTTATTATTTATATTATTTTATGAGTAAATAGATTTTTTTAGTTATTATATTTTTAAAAAAACCCAACTTTAGTTACTATACCTTTTTTTAAGAGGTCATTAAACTTGATAAAAGCATGTCACATTAGTCACTCTGTCTAAAAAACTCATTAACTGTGAAGTAATCCAACACGCTTGAACTGCACGCCTATTTTTGTTGGACGGAAAAAGCCATTTCTCCTGCTGGGCATGAATTTCTATGACAACTGAAACGATGCCGACATGGTTGCCCAAAATCAGTTTTCTTTCTTACCATCTTCCTAACTACTATATTGCATCAATAAAAAAAATTGTACATCACAATCTGAAACCCTAATTGTTGATAGAAAAATCCATATGTGATTTGTCACCAAATAGTTGCGTATATCGAGACGGTTTAAGAATAAGGTTCAAGCTACTAATGGATTAGAAAATAAGATTATTCGATGTATATATAGATCCTAACTTGTTTTATGGTGAGATTCATATAACTTGTTATAGTTTTTGAATAGGGATTTATGTAGTAATAGCGAAGAATAATCTATTAATATAGAAGACTAACTTAGTCATGTGACGGATGCATATGAATGCAACAAGAAAAAAACACCGTAATGAAGAGTTTGGCCAGATTGATAATTTGCATGAGTATGGTGATACAAGTGACCAAGGTATGGGCAATATTACATGAGTACATATTTTTTTATTAAGTTCTAATTTTGGCCACTAAACCTTTTAGTTAGTCCTAAGTTTGATCATTGAACTTTTTGTTAAATCCCAAGTTTGGTCACCAAATTTTATATTAAGTCGCATGTTTGGTCACTTAACTTTTTATTAAGTTTTAAGTTTGGTTACTTAACTTTTTACTAAGTCTTGAGTTTGTCACTTAACTTTTAATTAAGTTCTATGTTTGGTCACTAAACTTTTTCATAACCTTCCTTATTTGTCAAGATTAATTCAACTGTTAAATATAAACATTAAGGAGGACCCTTATGGAGGGAATTAATGAAGATGTACAGACTCTAGTATCCAACAAGATGGAGGCATTAACCAAGATATTATGATGCATTAAAGACTTCTTCACTATTATCTAAGAACCTTGCTTATTTGTGAATGCTAAGAATTCCATTTAATGAGGAAGATTTAGATTATAATTTTGAGGTTTTCCTGAATTCTATGATGCAGATACCTTTTTCGAAGGAAAAATAGACAAATCATTAGAGAGTCAGGTTACAAATGAGCAACCAGGATTAGAAGTCCAAAGTCTTGAAGTGAAAGAGCCTGAATCAAATGAGGTTATGACAGCGAGAGCAATGATGACTATTGAACTGCAAATGTATAGCGAAGTGGGGAAAAAGGCAAGAACACTAATTCGAGAAAAAGATAGAGAGATGGGGATGATGTAAGAGGGACAAATTCAGAGTGCAATGGTGAGGCTCCATCTATTTAGCAGTCTATTGATTAGAAGAACAATGTGAATCTACAACTTCATAGCAACCTATGTTCATCTGATGATGAAGATAATTAATCTTCGATTTCTAATACTGACTTCAATGCAAAGAAAGATATGAAGAACCCAAAATTTGAACTTAGGATGAAGTTTCGATCTTGGACGAAATTCAGGGAAATAATTTAGAATTATGCTAGAGGAAACAGAATACTGGTATCTGTGTACACCAATGATGAAATAAGGCTTCCCGCAAAAAGTAAAACTCTTTATAATTGGTATGTTTATGCTAATAAGCTCAAGACATTTGGCTTTGATGATTTCATTGTCGTAATCCTCAATGATGTCCACACATGTGCTAATGATGTAGTCAGCGATCCGAAGTTGACATTTGGATGGCTAGACAATAGATACCTAAATTGATTTGCTACCAATATGAATATGCCTATCGAACGATTAAGGTAGAATGTGGATGAAGAGTTTGATTGCTAGATCTAGGACAAAGGAGTTTAAGACAAGGTTAATGAGAATTGCAAAGTTCAAAGGTAATATTGATGAGTAGTACAAGCATTTATGGGATTAAGTGGAGGAGTTGAAAAGAACACATTCAAGAATAACAATCGAGATTTTTTTTCACCCCTTCCAGAGAGGAAGGACGTAGTCCACGGTTCATGAAGTTTTACAGCTGTCTTAGGCCTTGAAAAAGGGGATTCCTGTTTGGGTGTTAGCTTATAATATTCTTAGATAGATGTTTCACCAAAGGGCCCTATCCTGACCAAATTCTTACAACTATTGTTGTAGTCCAAATAATAGTTGGTGGCCAATATCATGGGTAGTGGTAGAGAAAGAGTCTACAGAACAATGGACTTGGTTCCTAGTGTTGCTTATAAAGGATTTGGAGATAGAGAATTCTTACCATTATACATTTAAGTCAAACCAACAAAAAGGTATTCTCCTTGTGAATTGGATCTATTTTTGGTTTATGAGCCTCCTTTTTACTGTAGTATCTTATAATTGCTATTTGCTTCTTTTTTCTTTTTTTTCTTTTTTTTTTTCCGTAGGATTTGACTAGAACTATTACAGAACTACTGCTTAACAACAAGCACAAATATAGTGTGCAACATCTATATGGAAACTTCAAGAAAAAAACACCTTGATAAATTGTTGAAAACTTTTCTATGGGTTTTGGCCAATGCTACAATTGTTGAACTATACAAGACAGAATTGGAATAACTTAAAGATTTTGATCAGGCTGCATATGTTTGGATAAAAAAAGCAACACATCCTCAGCACTGGTGTAAAGTTTTTTTCCCTGAAAACGCTAATGTGACACTTTAGTCAACAACATGTGTGAGTCCTTCAATTTCAAAATTTTAGAGGCAAGGGAAAAGCTTATAATTGGAATGCTAGATTATATTACAGTTACTGTAATGAATAGAATTCAAGAAAGGGCCACAGGTATGAGATAATGTACATCTGTAGTTGGGCTAGTGATCAAGAAAATAATTAGTGACAGAGTTAAATATTCAAGGGGTTGGAGAGTAATATGTATTGGTGCTGGAGGGTATGAGGTTAGAAACTGTAAGGGGAAACAATATACACATCTATAGTTAGGCTTGTGATCAAGAAATAATTACTGACCAAGTTAAATATTCAAGGGGTTGGAGAGTAATATGTAATGGTGTTGGAGGGTATGAGATTAAAACTCTAAGGGGAAACAATACGTAGTCTACTTGAAGTGTTGAACTTTTTCTTGTAAGAGATGGCAATTTAGTGACATTCCATATAGCCATACGATTCCTTGTATTCATAGGAATGAAGAAGATATTCTTGATTATGTGGATCAATGTTATAGAAAGGCCTATTCCGGTAATTGTTTGAGCAAGTTCTATTTCTAATAAATGGAAAGATGTTACAGCCAAAGTCTAATAATATTTCTCTTGATCCCTCTCTAATGCATGTCTAGCCTGGAAAGCCTAATAAAGTTAGAAGAAAGATGTTGATGAGGTTAAATTATACAATAGAGTACACAAATTGAGAAGGGTAGTTGTCATTCACTACAAAAAAATGCGGTAAGACTGGACACAATGCAAACACTTGTAAATTTGCACCCACAAAATCAGAACCATCCTTAGCTAACCACCAGCAAAATCTTGCAGAGAAGCCTTTGAGATGGCTAGAATCCACCAACCATTTAGAAAGCACAACTAGGATTTCAGCCATCATCGATAGCAGCAAGGAGGACTAAATACCCAGTAATTTCTTCACTTCTTTTATTGTTTATAAATGGGTTTTCAAGCTTTTTATCTTTTTGTACTCACGCTTTACAAATTTTTTTTTCCATGTGCAGATTTGAAGGACAAAAAGGACTTTAAGGGATGAAGGCCAACAAGATGAAGCCTCACCTCAGCATCTCCTATACAATACCAAGGCTTTTATGTTTCATCTTCTCTCACTACTACACAAAAGGGTTACTTCTAAGAGTCGCAATTTAACTGAATTGGACAAAGTTCATATAAACGAGAAATATGAGTACATAGACAAAGAACCACCATTTAAGATAGGTAGATAGGAATGAACATCAAGTGTAAGGGGAAGAGGAAGACAAAAAAGAAGGGAATGAGGAGCGATAGATTAATGTGTGTTGTTTGGTGCTTTTCTGCTCGTGAGATCTTTTGTTTTTTATTTCTTTTGATGCCTATGTAATGAACATTTGGAGTGTACTTACTACTAACACCGTATTTTTGAAGATAATGATCTAATTTTTTTTTGTATTATACATTAGAATGAAGTTTGGGTTAGATGATGGAACTCCTGATTAGGTGCAGCTCTCAATGTATTGTATTGGTGACAACATCCAATGTATATTGGTTATGTTTAAGCATGAATTCATATGGCACTTGTTTGCAATTTGTACTTTGGTGTTAGAAGAGCTATTGGGAAATGAATAATGAGTCATCTTTAAACTTTGTTTTCATTAATTTCACAAAAAGCAATAACAAGGTTTAATTGCACGTGTTCTTCACTAGAACCACATTATGCCCCACAACGTCATCAATATTATCTCTTAACAAATACTTTACATATGCCTAAATGCTAAACACTATGTCTTTTCTTCCACACTTCTTCCAAAACCCATGAAGTGTAGGGACACTTTGTGCTCCACAATCATTAGTTAAGCACTATTTTAATTTACAAAATAACAAACTCAATTAATCAAACTGAAGATAGCCATGGTTTTCACTCTTTCTTTAAATTTCTTCAATTCTACTATGAGCCTACTATTTTCCTCCTCCAATTTCGTGACCAATGTATCTAGCCTCCCAGCATCATTCTTTTAAATAGCCACTCCCTTTTCCAATTTGTTAATTCTTCTAAGGAGTTTAGGAATCACTTTAGTTGACTTTTGGCACATTTTATGATCATACCACTCCTAAACCCTACATTATTCGTCTTGTATTTAATCAATAAAAATAGTCTCTACAATTGATTATTGGTCCCTAAACAAATTTTACCAACAAAAAGTTAGGTTTACCTATAAAAGTTGACACACTGCAACTTTTCTTTCTAGGTTTTCATATGTTCATGATGTTATTATCTTTGTTCTTAGACCACAGGAGCACAGTGGTGGATTGGGATTATGTCTTGATATTTTTCAAGTTTACCCCTCCTATTGCATTAAAATGTGTTATTATTCTTCAGCCTACTCATTAAAGTTTGGTTGGAGAGGGAAAAATTTGTGCCCAATAGGGGAAATGACCTCTTTGTCTAACAAAAATAGGCATGCAGCTCATGTGTGTGGGGATTCTATCACAATTAAGGAGCCTTTTAGATAGAGTGACTAATTTTTCATGCCTTAATTAAATTTAGTGACCTTTTACATGAAAGAAAAAAAAATATTGACTAAAATTGATATTTTAAAAAAATATAGTAACTAAAAAATCTATTTACTCATTGCTCTTTCAAGCAAATATTATCTCATAACTTGCTATCTTTTTAAATGAAAATCTTTATCTTTCTAAATTAGTAGAATGAATTATAGCATTTGAGAAGTTCAAAATCACAAAATAGTAAAATTGTCTAACAGAATAAACGCTTTAATCATATGATAATGCGAAGGCTATAAACTTTTCGATCATATGATCATGTGCGTTTGCTATCATTGCATATTAGGATCAAATATTATAAAACTATATTTTGCACGATGAGTTGTATATCATATGGCTCAAAATATTACATCTGGTGATCATAATAAAAGATGCAAATTTGAAGAGTCCAATTTACATTCTAACATTTTGATTAGAAAATCAAAATATTTGTTTTGTCAAAATATTTGTAAATTTTGTGTATTCAAATTAGTTAATGGGAGGTCAAGTGTTTTCCTCTTATTTTATGCATGGCATATTGTATACAAAAAATTGAATACTTTTGATCTAAATTTAAAGGAATATAATTATTCAAAAATGTATTTTTCTCTCAAAGTTAGGGAATGCAACATATATGTTGGCAATTAAGAGCTATGGAAGTAGATCATGAATATTGCTTCATATACATAAATACGAGGTTAAAACGGTTTAGCATAGAATTAAATAGTGTACAATTATTTCATATATTTCGACTCTTGGATTTCATTTGTATACTATGGTATATATGGTAAACCGGAAACTATTGTCCTAACTCCTAAGTGTTATGGATAGGTTTGAACAAATCCAAGTGAGAGTCACTAGACGTAGATTAAGAATATTCTGAAGTGCTTAACATATGAATATTCTTCATTTAATAGGCTCATCAAATATTCGTACATGTATAGATATGAACTTTTGATTCTTGAAGATGAAAGTGATTTACCTGTCTTACTTATAATAATGTCAAATATTGAATGAGCTCCAAATAGTATGGCATGAATATTTTATAACTTATGCCAAATACATTAAAATTTATAAGGTTTTACGAAATTATTTGAATAAGAAAATGTTCTTCATTGAGCTTTTGGTGGGTATTTCCACTATTATAATACATTTGTACTGTGATAAGTATAGAAAAGTCTCTTCGGTGATCCAATAATATATGAGGCACTGTCATTGATATAAATCAATGATAGTAATAATTTAAAAATAAAACATTTCCATTCGTGATAAAGTCATTTATTAGTTGATTAAATCCCCATGAACAATTGGTTTTAGTCTAAATGGACAAAAAAAAAATTTATGTGGTGATATTTATACTTTCTTTGGATTCTAAAATTTATATAAAATTTAGTGATATGGAATTATTAATCATTTATTTTATGTTTTATTTACACTAATTAAATGACAAAAACCTTCAAATAAAATTTATATGGAAGTATAGTAAGAGTTATGATTGTGAAAATTTTTACATACTTGTAACATTGTTCTTACATTATTTGTAGAGATAGTATTAACAAGATGAGAAATTATTTATGCTGATAGATGAGCACATATTATACTTCTTCTTAATACAGGAAATAGTTGATCTTATTGACAATCGTGTGGTGACATAAAAGTAAATATGTGAATGTTTATTAGAGAACAAGTTCATTGGATTGACTTGTTTAGAGATTTTCATGAGATGTGCGATTTGAATGTCAATGAAATTAATCTCTAGATGATAATAGTGTAAATGATTCTTTGACTTGAAATCATAGGAGCATCTAGAATGATATTATACTTTAGCTTTTTTTAATTCTCAACCTTGGTTATGTGTGTTTTAAAAATTAGATACAGTATAAAATTTGGATAGTTTATAATTAATAGAGGATTCATAACTTCTAACAGTAGGAAGATTATATCATATTTATGGCTATTTGTTGAATTATGACTCAAGAAATTTTTAAACTAGAACTAATTTTAGAAGTGATCAAAATTCATCTTCAAGAAAATATATTTTGAAAATAAGAAAAAAATAACTAATTCATTAAAAGTTGACACTTTTATATACTTATGAACTACTTTGTATATAGGATAAACATTCACATATTTACTTTTATGTCACCACACGATTGTCAATAAGATCAACCACATCCCTGTTACTGAAAAGGGAAAAACCACTGTGATAAGTGGTGCAGAGATTGTTAAGAATAAGGGGAAATCCTCCCACCCAAAGAGCCGTGGCCGAAGTCTTCATAGAACAAGCTCGAAGCAAGCTCCACTGAATGGGGATGGCTCTTCTTTGCAGCGGTCGTGGGTTGCTATAGCCAAAGTTGCAAGTCAGGGGTATGCTCTCAATTACATACCTCCTCTTCAATTTGAGAATAAACTTGTTACAAATGCCTCGAAGGAAATCCTTGAGGCCACGAATCCTAAATTAAAGGAATGTTTAGTGGGATACTTGGTCGGTAAAAAGCTCCCCCGCCCAATTTTTGAATCGATTGCTAAGCAATTTTGGGGTGCTCATTTTAACAAAGTACTAGCTAATGAGGAGTTATTTTTTTTCCCATTTACCAAATGCGGATTTTAGACACAAGGTACTTGATGGTGGCCTTATCACTATGGCGCACGCAGCCCTCTTCCTCCAACAATGGCATTCATTTTTGGATCTCAAGAGGGATACTCATAAAACATTGCTGGTCTGGATTCGGTTGAAGGATATTTCATTAGTCTTGTGGTCTACACTTGGCATTAGCGCTGTTTCTAGTCTTATTAGCAAGTCTCTCTATGTTGATAAGAGAACGGATCACGTGACGATGTTCTCTTATGTCCGAGTGTGCGTGGAGATTAGGGCGGCTCAAAACTATGCTAATTTAGTGGAAGTGATAAATGTCCAACTACGTACTATTAAAGTCTTCTATGAATGGAAGCCACACTCATGTGGGAAATGTGGCACCTTCGGACACAAGTGTCCCCCATCTACGGTGAACCCCTTTAGTACTAAAGTCACTCTTATGCCGGAGGTTTCCCTACTCGCCACTGCCATGGCCTATCCCAATGCCCATGAGAAAGGTCTTTCCCCAGCATTGGAGGTAATACATCAACCTCTACGGGCTGATTTTCAAGCAAATCCTATCTCCCCACCCCAGGCAAAGGAATATTGGAAAGAAGTGGGATCGAAAAAGGGCCGACGTGCACCCCCAAAAAGTGCCATGAATATTCAAGTTAGCTCTAAACCTTCGGATGCTAAACCATCGTCATCTAGTGCTCCTCGACGAGCTTCAGTTGTGTTTTTTGACTCTAATGGTGACATTGAAAGAAATGTTAGTGATAAGAATTGAGGATGAATCCATTGTGGCAAGCACCCCGGATGTCAAACATCCGCAGACTAAACAACCCTTTATGGTAGATTCCTCTCCCTAGATCAGCTTGGATAGTAGTCCAAACATCCCTAAACCAACCAAGTTGACTTCGAGTAGAAAGAAGCGAGGCGGCTACAACCGTAGGTAACTCTCCTACCCCCTTGTAAATATGTATATAGGCATATGGAATATTAGAGGTTTAGGTAACCCTCTCAAATAAGAGGAAATTTGCAACTTGATCCGTGCTAACAATCTTTGTTGTATTAGAATTCTTGAGACTAAGGTGCCTAGATATCTATTTAATACTCAGACTATGAATTTAGTTCTTAACTAGAATTAGGTAGAGAACTATATGCACTCCCCTATAAGAAGAATATGGGTTGGATGGAATCCTCATCTTATGGATTTTGCTGTCACATCTTCATCAGTCCAAGCCATCCATGGGCATATTCGATTATTGGATTGTGGCAAAGCATGTTTATTGTCAGTTATTTATAGTGATCATACCTTTGTGGCGTGACAACCACAGTGAGTTGATCTCGTACAAAATAGCTTAGCAAATACTTCTTCACCTTGGCTAGTGGTTGGAGACTTCAACGTAATCAAAAACCTTTCTGATAGGATGGGCAGCTCTAATACATGGTTGCCTTCTTTCAATGAATTTGGTGAGTGTCTAAATTAGGTTGGCTTACAAGACCTCCGGTATGTAGGGCGGAGATTTACATGGCATACGTCATCGGGGGAAAATAGGAAGCAGAGGAAAATCGACAGAGCCCTAATTAATGCCTAATTGAGCCATGAGTTCTCATTCTCTGAAGCCTTTTTCTTTTCCCCAAAAATCTCTGATCACACCCCTGTCATCATTCGAACTTTGAATTCCACAAGCAACAGAAAACCGTTTAAGTTCTTTAACTTCTGGATGTCTCATCCCTTTTTCATGGATATGGTGGATTCAATATGGGAATCCCCAGTAAATGGCACTCCTATGTACACTTTCTGTAAGAAGTTCAAGAGACTCAAGAACTGGCTAAAGCAGCTGAACAAGGATGCATTCTCGAATATATCGATATGCATAGTTGAGGCAAAAAATGCTCTCATGGCTATCCAAGATGCTAGGGTATTGGAGCCTTATAACCAAGAGCTTGAAATTTAGAAGAAAGAACGTCTTAGGGCATTCGCAAATCTTTCATCTCCAGGAAAAAACATTTTATAAATAGAAATCGAGGGTCCAATGGGTCAAAGAGGGATATCTCAAAACAAAATATTTTCATCACTTGGTTAACCAAAGTCATCTCCAGAACAGAAGGCTACTGATGAAGCGGGTGTTTTGGTCACTGAACCTTCTCGAGTTCAGCAAATAATTGTGGATCACTTTGAAAGTTTGCTAGCATTGACTTCTATGCCCACTCGGCCTTTGGTTGATGACCTTTGGGCCGTTATTGGGAATACTCTAGATGACGACCAGATTAGATTCCTATCTAGACCTATCTCAAAAGTAGAAATTGAAAATACTTTGTTCTCCTTGCCCTCTAGAAAGGCTCCGGGCCTGGATGGTTTTAATGTAGAATTCTTTAAGCACACATGGAAGATCATTGGTCACTCGGTGCCTCTGGCTATCGAAGACTTCTTTGAGCAGAGTAAGCTATTTCGGGAGATTAATACTACCATCTTATATTTAGTGCCTAAAATCCCCAATTGCAACCTCCATGAGTGATTATAGGCCAATTGCCCACTGCAACACTATCTACAAGTGTATTACTAAGATTATGGCCAACAGATTAGTGACTGTCTTACCCTCGATCATCAGCTCTCCCCAGACTGCTTTTGTTAAAGGATGGCGTATCAGTGATAACATCCTGCTAGCCCAAGAACTTTTCGCTGATTTCTACCATGATCACTACTCTCCCAATTGTGCAATCATAGTTGATTTTTGCAAAGCATATGATATAGTGGACTGGGATTTCCTGGAAAAAACCTTAACAGCATTTGGGTTTCTTCTTGTATTCTCAAAACTAATCATGACTTGTGTTAGGACCCTCAAATTCTCGATATCCAGCAATGAGGGACTTCATGGCTTCTTCTCGAGTGGTTGGGGCATACGATAGGGAGACCCGATCTCGCCTTACTTGTTCATTTTGGTCATAGAAATATTCATAGGCATTCTGAATAGACAGACAACTTAGCCAAAATTCAAATACTTCTAGAGATGTATGATGAAAATCAAATATACCTAAATTTAACAAGTAATATTACTATATTTTTGTAAATTTTTGTTATCATTCTAGTAGATTTTGTAGAGTTGGTAGTTTATTATACTTAAAGTGCTAAATTTTATTTATTTATTTATGTTTTTTCCCAACAATAAAAATAATATTTTATAGGATAAGAATTGTTTTTATTAGCCTCACTAATTGATTTATATAAATAAATAAAAGCAGGTCAGTTTTAAAGAAGAAGGTTCGGGAAAGAGTTGGAATTTCTGGAGCGGGAGGCAGTAACAGAATCAGTTACTCCAACTGTATCTGAGGCTAACGATCTACCCAAATCTGATTCCAGTCAAAAAGTGCACGATGTTTAGGATTAAAATTCGGTTGATTTAGTTTCCTTTTCTATTATATATACACTAACTTTTTCCTTTATTCTTTAGAGAGAACTGTAAGGAGGAAAAAAAGAGATCTTGGAAGAAAACAGCCGCCTTTGTCTTTTCATCTGTACGATTCTTCTTTCCTCTTGGACGATTCTCAATAAAATTACCAAATTGATTGGAGGATGTTTAGCACCACCATGAGAGGCTAAAGCGTTGGTTTCTGATCCAGGGAGAGATTGAAGTCAATGTATTCTTGTGAGGTTTTGGTTTAATTTAAATTTCTTATTGTGCCCAAGTAGTCATTAATTCTTGATTGAATTGTTATCAAAGATTAGGATCATTTGAATTGACGACTCAATTGGTTTTAATCTTTCAACTGCTATCCATCTTGTTCTAAATCCGGAATAGTTTAGAATAATTGGAATTGAGAGCACCTACAATAATTTGCATGTGAAAAGTGTGAGTGATCGTGTGACTTTGACTTAGGTAAGAATTAATGGAACGAGTCCAGAGAATTGTAGCTATTTCAATTGTTTGGAATTGGTTTAACCGTTTCACCTACTCAATGCTGTTATCAACTTGATATGGAACGCTATCGTGCCCAGTCGATTGAGAATTAGGTTTGTTTTGGATGCTAGGTTCAGGCAAACGAATTTGGAAAACATATAATCTACTTAGGCTAATCTGGTAGATTTTTGGTTAAATATTTGAACTGATAAGAATGTTGCTTAGTAACCTGTGATCGAGAAGCATTGACAGAAATCGTATTCCCTGGATTGGATTCTTGGTAAGATTGTTATTCACATTTGTTTATTTCGTTGTAAAAAAAAACAAAGAAGAAATTTTTTGTAGACTTTATATTTTAATTTTATAAATAGTTTTCTGAATCCAAAACCCCCTTTTTGTTTGTTGCTAAGAACTTCGAAAAAAAGTTCCCTGAGGGATACGACCCGGTCCACCTTTTACTGCAGTTAATTGTGAGATCGGTAATTAATTTTGGGGGCTTCGACAATCCCACCAATGTAAAGCATCAAAACTCTTCCATCTTTTCTTCGCTGATGATGTGCTACTTTTTGCTAAGGCACAAGCCACATCCATTTATTTGCCTACTAAAGGATGGGCTCGACAAATTCTCGGGGTGGGCAGGATTAACACCAAACTCTAACAAGAGCGAAATATACTTTTTTGGTGGTTCTGTGGTGAATTGGGCAACTATTAGGGAGATGCTTGGTTTTCCAGAAGGATGCCTTCTATTTTGCTATTTGGAAGTCCCAGTCATTTCTTCAAGATTGGGGAAGGAGCATTGTATGGAATTGGTAAACACTATAACGATTGGAGCCTAGTTTTGGACCCAGCGATTCCTTTCATTTACTGGGCGCCTTCAACTCATAAGGTTAGTACTTCATGCCATCCATGTTTGTTGGGCTAGTGTCTTTATTTGGCCAAAGTTGGTGCTTGCACGTATTGAGCAAATTCTTAGGTAATTCATCTGGAAAGAGCAAGCACTTGGTGTTGGAGGAGCAAAAGTGTCATAGGATAAGCTATGTCTCCCAAAGAAGGAAGGAGGCCTCAGCTTATGCAGACTTAAGGACTGCAATAAAGCAATGATGGCTAGGCACATAGGATTCTTTTCACTGATAAAGAATCTCTTTGGTGTAAATGGATCCATTCCACATTCCTAAAGAACATGAATTTCAGGATTGTCAAAAGACCTTCTATTTGCTCATGGGCTTGGAAGAAAATTCTTGATCTCCGATTGACATTTTTGCATTTCTTTAGATGGCGAGTGAGTAGTGGTAACATGATTTCATTTTGGTTTGATCCTTGGCATCCAAGGGGACCTCTAAACAAATCTTTCACCAACACACAGATCTATAGATTGGGTGTATCCCATAAGGCCACTGTAACCAATGTTTTCTCAGTCTCGGGACCTTCCTCTTCGATCCTTCACACCATTCAATCCTGGCCTAAACAATCTCACCCGTTCACCACAGACGCTTGGATCGGCTCTATTGGCTTGGCCACTCCTCGGGGAAATTCTCTACAGACTTAGCTTGGCAATCCATCCATCCACGAGGACAAGTTGTAAATTGGCAATCATTCGTCTGGAGCCATGCTATGGTCGCAAGACACTCATTCAGCATATGGCTTATCACGTTGAAACGCCTACCAACACAGGTTTTGCCACTAACTTATAACCATATATCGGAAGCAACTTGTGCTTCTTTTTGTTCTATTCCGGATAGTGTTGACCATTTATATTTTGAATGCCCTTACATCAGGTCTTTGACTTTCTTTTGGGCTATAAAATGTAACCTTACATGGTCTAATCGATGCTGGTACGACAATCTTCAATGGGCCAGTCAACACACCAGAGGTCGTAGCTTCTATCTTCAGATCGCTTGCTTCTCATTTGGTACCCTTTGCTATATTATTTGGAGGGAAAGGAATCACATTCTATTTCGCAACAAGCCCCTCTGTATGCTGACTATTGAACCACAACTTCAGAAGGTAGTTAGAGACAAGGCTCTCACTTTTAAGCATGTTGATGATACCGCTCTGAATAAGGGGATGCAAGTTTGTTGGAATATTGACCCTTCTATTTTCTTAGCTTAAGGGGTATACTATAAACTTGTATCCTTGGCTATAGCTGGCTTATTTTTGTAGTGGCCGGTTTTGTATGGCAAACTTTCGCTTGCATTCTTGTGAGCCTATGCTCCGCTGTTGATATTGTGACACTCTTGTACTTGTTGTGACATGTATTTGGTGTCACCACTTGTGAAAGCTTTTGAAGTGTTTAGTTCTCTTTTGGATATAAAGTTCTACCTTGGTATATAATATAATACTTACCTTTATAATATATAGTCTTGGAACTGAACATCCCCAGAAGTGATCAACTTAATGGTTCCAACTCCTCCGTCTCTTTCAATGATTTTGACACTCTTAATTCCCTTTGGCATGGCCTTGAGAATGAAGTTGTCATCAAGGATTAAAGAATTGAACAATCTTGCAGGAGGAACTGAGGAAGTGACCTCATAATCATAAGTGATTGCCACCATTTTGTATTGGTGTGGGGTTTGGAAATGAATGGGACTTAAGAGAGAAGAATTACAAGAAACTTTTTAGCGTTTCTTGGTGAGCTTGTAAGCACAATATGATTCAATTAGTGAACTTATTTATAGCTACATTAGAGCATTAATAAAAAGGAAAATAAAAATATATAGAGAATTGAATTATTATGGGAACAAAATATTTAAAAATAGTCAGACTTGTTGTGCTTTATCCTTTATATTATATTCTCTTATCATCCCTTTGATTCCATAGTAGAATTGAAATTGATTTAAAATTAAATGTATATATTTTTATAAATTTTAGTTTGGATTTTATAATTTATTTATATAATTTGAAAATTTTATGAAATAAACATTATAATTGAGTTTCAATGAGGAAAAAACCATAAAACTCAACCAAATATAATAAAGAAGTTTTTTAATTTTAAGCCAATTCCAATTTTAACAAAAAGCCAAATGGATCTTATAGTTTCTTTGTGTGTGCATGTCCCCGTGAAATTAAAGTTGCATATAAATTAAACCAAGAAATTTACAGGGTTGATTTGAATACGTTGAGCAAATGACCCTTTCACTAATCGGTAATATATTTTCAACTTACTTTCAAAGTCGGGTGGGCAACCACTGACAGCCTTTGGCATTTTTTTTTACATAGGAGGTATTCTACATTTACTGTTCTTCATATTTGGCTTTGACTCCCCACACTCCTCATGACACAAATCCTAAGACTCCTCACACTCGACTACGGGTTATTGTTCATACCCCATCATTAAACAGGGCATTTCATATGCTAAACAATTAAATTCTAGATGGAAGAGAATTTAATAGTACTAGTTTTCAAGAAGTCAAGAAAAGCTTGTCATACTTTCAATTATGTTTAGATGTTGTGTGCAATTACTCTGCGAACTAAGATAATATAACTCGAATAATTTATGGATAAGATGTAAGTTTAATAACTAAGTCATATACAATTGAGGGGGTAATTTTTATATTTATTTTTAAATTATTTATTGTACATAAAATAAGACTGTATTTAATATTTAGTCAACTATAAGAAGAATCGAATTGATGTATTGAGAACTTGAGAAATTGACCAATTTCGAGTTTTGTCATTGATACTCTATTCATGTTCTTTCAATCCTTCATTCTAACGCATTAAAGTAACAACAATTATTTCCAAAAGAAAAAATCAACTGGACCATCATGTTATTTGATATCTAACAAAAGAATGTCACTTCATATATTATCATAAAATAGAATACATAAAAATATTATGACATATTTGAATAATGTGTTATAGTACGTAAACATGTTTTGTACTAATATTTTTCAAAAAATTTTTTTACACTTTCTAAATATTGTTTGCCTAATAAAATATCATAAATATATCTTTAAACTAATAACAATTCAAAAAATATTTTTTATTAATAAAGAAGGGTATTAGTGATTATCTTTTTTGAGAAATGACAATGATAAAAATTTAGAGCTTATTGCCCATGTTATCAGACTCGGACCGGCCCAACTGGCGACCCGGTCCCTAGACCGGTCCAAGTCACACATTAACCCAGTTGGGTTCTTTTTTTTTTCTTTTTTTTTCTCTTCTTTCACCTTGTTTCTTCTTTGAAAATATACAATTGATTTCTTTTACCTTGTTTCTTTTTTGAAAATATAAAATTGATAACTTGAATAAGTATTTTATACATGAACTTTTTTAAAGGTTGAAATTATGATCCTATCGAAATTAAGACCAATAGGGTATGTGTTGTTCATTGTTTTTCGTATTATTTTACGTAGGATATGTTTGGGGTGTGATATATTTGAGAAAAGTTGTATTGAAATGTGTAAAAATTTTTGTGAGAATCTTTTTATAGAAAAAGTATTTTAGAGAGAAAAATGAGAGAGAAGATTTTTTAAAATTATGTGAGAGGAATTTGAGTGGGAAAATTTAAATTTTGAAATAAAAATATATTTGAAGTGTGATATTTTTATTTGAGAAAATGGCTTGCTTTTTCTATTTGCAAATACAAATGCCTTATCCAAACATACCCTTAGATAGTGTTTCTATATCAATTTTTATGAGTATGGATTTTGGATTTTGGATTTTATTATGCTATTATTACAATATCAATTGTTTGGTTGCTTATAAGTTAATATTTTATATTTTCTCTATATTTTTATATTATTTTTATTTTTTATTAATTTTATAATTGACCCACCGGTTAAACCATTGACCAATTAACCCGAAGTCTCGACCGGTTCAATGACCGGTTCGAATCTGATAACTATGCTTATTGCTTTTGCTCTTATTTCATTTATATAGCTGAAATTTTTTAAAATTTACATATCTATATCCAAAAGAAAAAAATTGTATGGTAAGAATTATATTAAACAAATTTTATATTTATGATTAGAAAACAAATAAAGTTCCATACAATAACAATGTAACCTCAACAAAAGAAAACTGTAATATAGTTGATGACCCCCAGTGTTAGAATTTTTAAGGGAAAAAAATTGCTCTTACACAACAACCAAAATCAAGTTTCCCTTCACATAATACATTGAAACATTTCATTTGAAAACTGTACCATCAAATAATAAAGATTATACCGTGCTCTTCATCATATCATAGAACATAAAACATTAACATTGTAAGAAATGAAAATTTTAAATATTATCGAAATTAAATTATTAGGCATAAAATAATATGTAACACTTCATCACAATATTGGAACGATTTTCGTAGGGGAAAATTTATTTTTTCCCCTACGCATTGTATTATTTCAATTGGATACTATACTGTCAAACAATAAAAAAATTTATTGTCCTTTCATGTGGTATTTTACACTACCAAAAATCAACATTGTAGGAACTAAATTATTTGACGTAAAATAAAATGATTAGACATAAAATAATAAGTAACATCTTATCACCACATTGTAAGGATTTTATCGGGGAAAAATGAACTTTTTTCATCAATAAAATGCATTTACCACCTCCCTTGAATAATATACTGTCAAATAATTTTTACTATACTCTCCTCTTATATAATATTGTACAGTATCAAAACTCATCATTGTAGGGAATTAAAATTTTTAAATACTATTGAAAACAAATTATTAGCCACAAAATAAGACATTGTTCACCAAATCATGATATTCTAAGGATTTTTTTTGGAAAAAAAAAGAATTTGTTTCCATCAACAAAAGGCAATGTACCACCTTGACAAGTTTGTTAAAACCTTCAAAATTAATCATTGATTATTTAGTAAGTACAAATTAATTTTGTAAAAATGGTAGAATCGAGTTGAATCTCAAGAGAACTAAATATTAATTTCTTAGCTTGAAGATAATAAAAAGTAAAATGGGGGAGGGGGTTGAATAATTAAACTAATAAACTAAATTCTAACAAATAATCAAGATATATAAATAAATGACAAAAGTTAATAAAGTTAATATTACTAAACTTTTGATTCTGGGGCCCAATTTTATTCAATTGTATTATTGATCACAAATTACAAATATTCATTTTGCAATTTAAATATTTAACCAAAGATTTATTAGGATAGCTATAAAAAATCTTTTATTTTTCTAAACTAATTGATCAAACCTAACATCCAAATCAAAACTTATCATCAATTGACTAGGTACGATAGCTTTCCATATCAATTCAATGATAACATTAATATATATAAAAATAGTTAAACCAAGATTAAATAACTAAAATAGTTACAGTTATTCAATCTTGTCCTATTGATTTCCCTACCTCAATCATGCATACTTTGATTCAAGCATGCATACAATGGACTCTTTTTGGAAAAAATAATTATTTAATAAAAATTTTAAAATATTATAATAATTTTTAATAATTTAATAATTTAGCAAAATGCATTGTACCACTCCCTAGAATATTACATTGTTAAATACATAAACAATGTAGCATATTTTAATATAGTATTATGTGGTATCAAAAATTAACATTGCGTGAACTGAAATTTTATAAGTACTGTAAAAATTAAATTATTAAACATAAAGAAAATACATAACATCTAATCATGGTATTGTAAGAATTTTTATGGAAAAAAATCATTTTTTCTTCAACAAAATGCATTATAATATAACAATTGAATATTGTATCATCAAAAAATAAATAATGTGTCATCTTTTTATATCTTAATGAACTACAATAAAAATCAACATTATATGATTAAAATTTTTTAAGTATTGTGGAAATTGAGTTATTATGTTTATAATAATATGTAACACCTTATCACCACATTGTAAGGATTTTTTACGATATAAAGTCAAACTTTTCAACAACAAAATTCAATTTACCACCTTAATTGATGTGTACCTCACAGCTAAGGGGAGTCGACAATATACAACAAGCGAAACAAGACCAAAGACTTAACTTGCAAAATTGCTAGAACTAACGGAATTGAGACCGATGGATGAAGTGTCGCCACAACCTAGAGTTCTACTAGATTGATAATACTCAAAAGCACCACAAACTGGAAAAGTTTGATAAGCCTGTTGTTATTTACAAGAACAAAGAGATTGATTCACTCAAACTCTCAAGGACGTAATGTCAAATTCTTCTCAACGTGTATTTTGATGTTTTGGCCAAATGGCCTCTTTAAATAGACTACAAGTTTGTCTTAACAAGGAAACAACTAAATTTTGATCCTAATCTAATTTCTAAAGGGGGAGGTGGCCAAAAGAGACTTAAAAAAAAAGGAAATAAAAACCCTAAAGCCAATTGGACTTGAAAGTTTGGCCCTTTAAGGCTTCCTTTAAGCTTACAAATTTGGCTATTAAAATTACTTAATAATTTTGGCCATAACAAAATAAAAACCAGCAAGGGTGGACTTTTAATTACCTAAATTCGGCCACCAAGAATTAAAAATAAAACTACAAAAATTAATTAAATAACTTGGCCTATTATCACACTAGAATTCGGCCAAGGCAAAACTAGTGTTCTTCAATTCGGGTTTGCAATAAATTAATGACTTGCAAGTCTTGGCCGCATGCTTAGCGAGCTTGAATGTCTTCAATTAAACCACTTAATGGTTTCTTGATGTTGTTTAGGTCTAACTCTTGCCATTAGCCCCGTGATATGCCTTAATTGATCAAATACTTGGCGAGTTGGTTGAACGACTTCTGAATTCCCATCAAGTAGGTTAAACAGCTCCCGGATTCTTATCATTCCCCCTCTCTTCAAAATGATTTGTCCTCAAATCTTGAACAAAATCTTTGGAATGAAATCAACATACTTTGACCCATTTAGGGAGTAGAAAAAATAGTTTGGCCAGGGAAAATGATGGCTTTTCTTTTTACCTTTTCTCAAGCCACTCATGTAATTGCGTTTTACTGCCAATCTTTGAAGGCTCCAAGTTTGTATTAGAATGTGGTAAAATTGTCTTTCTCTAAACACAAAGTCAATGTGTGGAAGATTGTCATCTTTGGCGTGTATATGTATGGCTCAAACGGTCAAAACATCATCAACCGGCTCGGGCTCTTGGTTTTGATGATCCCCATTCAATGGATTTGTCCTAATTGAGGCATCGAGCTTTTCTTCCTCCTCAAACTTTTTCTCTTCATTGCTAAGCTGGAGTTGATATTCAAAAACTTGTACATGGCATATGTTCCCCTTTGCTCATCATTTTCCATAGTTGGAGCACTAAGTGATCTCATGGTCACTAAGGCTTCTTCTCCACTTGAACACTGTTCATCACTTACCATTGAATGCATAGACTTAGTAACTGTTTCTTCCACGATGATATCTTTTTCACTGTCAATTTCAGCTAGAGGAGGCATAGAATCGTTGGATTTACTGTTAGAAATCATGTCCTCATCATCGAAGGTGATAATCACTCGTTTATTAGGGTATTGGGTAGCTATGTGATCTTTGCCTTAACATTTAAGGCAAATGATATTTCAGTAGTATTCGGTGACATTCTTTGAACGTTGTTGCAAACTTCGTAGCTTTTTGTACAATTCTCTATCGTAAGATGGAACGAATCTCTTTCTCATAGTTTTTTTCATCTCTGCCCAAGAGCGGATAGGGAGCTCTCTATTTCTCTCGAGGTAATCCCACCAAAATATTGCATAGTTAGTGAATGCTACAGCTACTAGCTTAACCTTCTTGTCTTCAGAGTAATGGTGACAATCAAATATCCTTTCAACTTTCTATTCCTAGTCCAAGTATGTTTCGAGATGTACCCCACTTTCGAAGGCTGAAATTTTCATTTTGATATAATTCCTGCAAAAGATTAGTACAAACAAAGCAAAAACAATAATATGGAAATATTTTTAGTAAGGGTGTATTGAGTAAGCTCTCGGTTATTTTTTTATGTCTCAACCCTCACTCAACAATCTCTTTCTAAGTTCTTGCTTAGAACAACTAACTTTATCAAATCTTTAGGAATTTTTGGCCAAAAGATAGCTAAAATTAGAATGTATGAATTTAGGAACTAGGGCTCAAGGAGTTTAACAAATTAGAAAACTACAAAAATCTAAAATTAACTTGGAATTGGATGCAAATATGGAAACTAAAGGGAATAGGGAACTAAGCAATTCCAACTACAAGTGAACTTGAATAAGGAAAGCTATAAAATAGGAAACTAAAAAAATATGAAAATAAATAGGAAGTGAAAACAAATATGGAATCAAAAAAGAAACAACTATGAAAGCTTACTAAAGGCAGGTACTTTCAAGAATGGAAATATAGTCAAAATAGAAAAAAATTCTTGCGGCCCTTTTCGTAAAGTAGTTTTGGCCTAGAAGGAATTAAGGCAAAAATCAATTTTTAGCAAGGACTTAGCGTCGGCCAAATAACAAGAAAAAAGATTGCAATTCAATACGACTAACAGAATTTTTCTCTTTTTCTTGGACAAATTCAGCAGAACTATTGTAGGTAGAAAAACTTCAAAAACAACCACAAAATACTTTCAGTCAAGAAAATATAAAACAAGGAACAATGTGCAGTGTAGAGCACCAATCAAGATCAAGCAAGCCTAAATAATTGAGTTTCAGTAGCAAAAATTCAGACAGCTTCACAATTTGGGCAAATAGAATTTGGACAAGACAACAAAATTTCTAGTAGGACACTCAAGTGATTTCAGCCAACAATTGTACCAAAATTTCAATAACACAATTTCAAAGAAATCCGAAGTCAAGCAAAACTAATTGTTAGCATAAAATTTCTAGAACAACAACTACTACTTTGGCCAGAATTTGTTTGGAACAAGGAATAGACTTCTAGACAAGATGAATTTAGCAAAACCAATGTTGGAGAGCAAGACAAATTGCGGCTAAAGACAAAAGTTAAGCAGCAACAAAAATTTTTAAAAAAATTTGTACATAAAGAACTAAAAGCTTCACCCAGAAACAAGACTCTTTGGACAACAAAATTTCAGACAGAATTATAATTGAGGCAAAACATAAGAAGTTTCGGCCAAGAGGAACCAAATTCCACTCAATAATTTTGGCCAAAAGGGACCAAAATTCTGGCAGAACCAAAATTGCAGAAAACTGGATTTGTGACAGTGACAAAATTTGAACAAAACAATAATTTTTTGCACAAGAACTAGAAATTTCGGCCAATCAATAGTTGAAAGTCAAGAATTTCAGGTAGAGATGAGACAATTGGTTCAAAATATATTTGAAAGAAATACAATGACAACACCAAATTTCTAGAACAAAAAATTTGAACGCAAGCACTATTTGTCGATAGAAAAATCTCCAAAGCACTATACTTGCTGCCAAATGAAATTTGGGACAAGAACAATTGGGTTAGGCAAAAAGCATTAGAACATAAAGGACAAAAAAATTTATGCTTTGGGTAAGAAAAGTTAGATAAAAAAAAAGCAAGTTGAAAGAAGAACGGCTTTGGAAGTTAGGCCAACATTATTTGCGACTAGGAGGAACTTTTGTCAGCTCTTTCATCTTCTTGTCTCTTTTTTTTTAACCATTGAAGAATAATTCACAGCAACAACAAATATCAAAATGAAGAGGGAAAAACAAAAATAGCACGATTATGTAGAGAACAATTCAAGGGATTTGGATATTCAAAAAAAAAAAAAACTAGTAAGCAATCTTTCTTTTTCAGCAAGAAACAACAATCGACAAAAAATGTTTTTCTTCTCTTCATTTTTTTTTGTTTTGTTTATAGTGGAACAAAAATTACAGAAAAATATCAACACAAAGAGGCACAACTCACAGAAAAATAACAAAACGAAGAGGAACAAAACACAAAACAAGAACAATGAAACTGGAAGGAAGGACGAACTTCAAGTCGTACAGATTTTTGTTTTAAGCAAACAATAGGTAACAAATTATATTTTTTTTCATACAATAACAAAAACAAATTTATCTACACAAAAAGTGGGTAGCAAGAAAAGGTTTAACTGAGTCTCGAAGACTAGGGATAAACAACTAATTTGACTACCACAAGAAAAATTAGAATTTCGGCTGTACAAGAAGAAGTATGAATAGAATTTTGACTAAAGAATTATAAACAGAATATCTACAAAATTTCAAAGTTACTTAGAGCTCTGATACCAAACTGATGTACACCTCACAACTATAGGGAGTTGGCAATATGCAATAAGCGAAATAGGACCCAAGACTTAACTTGAGAAATTGTTAGAACCAGCGGAATTGAGATCGATGGATGAAGTGTCGCCACAACCTAGGGTTCTTGATACAAATCTTAAACAAAGAATAAGAATCCGAACCTATATCGGAGTGTTGGTCTAGTATCGTCCTCTAGGTTGAACTAAGTCTTCCTTTAGCAAGACACCAACTCCAACTTGTGAAGAAGGACCTTGCTTTTGTCCACTTGACACCCGAAGGAATTATCCAAACTCAAAGTTGAGAATTGAACTATCCTTGGACCCAAGAAGCACACTCAAATTGTTGAGGGAAAGAAACTCAACAAAATAGCTTAAACATGAACCTAAGAGGCTATCCTCAAAGACCCAAAGCAAGTTCTAAATTAGAACTCAAAGAAAAGCTACAAAGCTTTCAAGTTTGTATTGTCAAAATTTTGAATTTCATTATGGCTGAATACCTCTATTTATAGTTTACAAGTTGTAAGAATTAAGAAAGCCATTCCCAAGTTAGATTAGCTTTCTAGGAAACTAACTAAAGAAACTATTACTTAAAAGAATAACTACTCTAAGAAAAAGGAAATAAAACAACAAGTAGTTGCCTAAAACTAATCCAAGTGCGTTGGCTGAATTCTGCTTGAGCAGAATTTCCCATTCAGCTTTGTGGATTTGGTAATTCCTTTAATCATCATGGCTTTGGCCGAATTGGAGCTTCTTTACTCCAATTTGGAAGTTTCTCCAATTCTTCATGGCTATGGATTTGGTAACTTCTAAACTTGATTTTGAGCAGAATTCCAACTCCATACCATTGCCTAAAATTGAACCGAAATTATTTGGAAAATGCTGATCTGGAACTAGCTTGGCTGAAGCTGAACTGTTTGAGCTGCCCAAATGCATAACACTAAGTAGAAACTTGAACTTAGAATCGGTCTTTCTTGCTGCCTTAACATCTTGAGTTTCAACTAATTCGGTTATAAGCATTGCCAAAGCATTTTGCATTTTCCTAATCTTTGATCTAGTCATTGGTCCTCCAATGCCTTGCAATGGATCAAACTTTGAATGCCGCATTGATGAAGTTTTAGTCTCATCTTTGGCTTCATGTTCACGTTCGGCTACCTGAGGAGTTATAATTGTCTCGGCTCTTGGATTTTCATAAGTTCTACTAGATTGATAAGACTCCAAAGCGCCACAAACTAGAAAAGTTTGATAAGCCCATTGCTATTTACAAGAACAAAGAGATTGATTCACTCAAACTCTCAAGGACGTAATGTCAAATTCTTCTCAACATGTATTTTGATGTTTTGGCCAAATAGCCTCTTTAAATAGACTACAAGTTTGTCTTAACGAGGAAAAAACTAAATCCTAATCCTAATCTAATTTCTAAAGGGGGAGGTGGCCAAAAGAGTATTAAAACAAAAAGGAAATAAAAACCCTAGAGCCAATTAGACTTGGACGTTGGGCCCTTTAAGGCTTCCTTCAAACTTACAAATTTGGCTACTAAAATTACCTAATAATTTTATCTATAACAAAATAACAACTAGCAAGCGTGGCCTGTATTACCTAAATTTGTACAAGAATTAAAAATAAAATTACAAAACTAATTAAATAACTTAGCTTATTATCACACTAGAATTCAGCTAAGGCAAAACTAGTGTTCTTCAAATCGGATTTGCAATAAATTAATGTCTTATAAGTCTAGGCTGCATGCTCGACAAGCTTGAATGTCTTGAATCAAACCACTTAATATTTTCTTGAAGTTGTTTAGGTCTAACTCGTGCCATCAGCCCCGTGATATGCCTTAATGGATCAAATACTTGGCGAGTTGGTTGAACGGCTCCTGAATTCCCATCATGTAGGTTGAACAACTCCCAGATTCTCATCACTAATTAAATATTGTATTGTCAAAGAATTAAAAAAAATGTATTATCTTTTTAAACAGTATTGTAAAGCATAAAAAATCAACACTTTAAGAAAGAAAATTTTTATATACTATCAAAAATAGATTATAAGATATAAAACAATACATAACACCTAATCATAATATTATAAAGATTTTTTAGGGATAAAAAACAAAAATTTCCCCTCCCTCCCTCCTCCCCCTACAAAAAGAAAAACAAATGAAATGCATTGTATGATTTCATTTAAATATTGTATTGTTGAATAATGAAGAATGTACCATCCTTTTATATGGTATTGTAGAACATAAAAAATCAACATTGGAGAAATTAAAATGTTTTAAATATATCAAAATTAAAATTTTTAAGCATAAAACAATAAATAACACCTAATCACCACATTATATGGATTTTTTTTTATAAAAAAAATGTTCAATTTTTTTCTTTAGCAAAATGCATTAACCACCTTCATTCATTAATATACCATCAAATAATGAACATTGTACCATTATGTCATGTAATATTGTACAACATCAAAAATCAACACTGTACAGAATAAAATTTTTTAAATACTATTAAAAATAATTATTAGGTATAAATTAATACATAACACCAACTAGTGATATTGTCTTAACCGCGATCTACTGGGTTAGGTTAGTTGAGTAAGCTTTTTTTGGAGAAAAAATAAAAAATTTTCTCCAAAAAATGCATTATATCATTTCAATTGAATATTGTTTTGTCAAATAATTAAAAATATATTATACAACATGACAAGTTAATATTGAAGAAATTGAATTTTTTTAAGTATTATTGAAATTGAATTATTACATATAAAATAACATTATAATTATTCATGACATTGTAAGAATATTTGTGTGTAAATGACCTTTATTCCTTAAGGTGTCGTGTTCTAAAATAAAACAAGTTGGGAAAAATAAATGTTTTAACTAGACAAATAGCTGGCTTTTGTGACTTTTCCTTTCTGCCTAAAACAATTTGCATGGAGAAAAAAATGTGTGCATAGTGTTCATCCTATCGAGACATGTTGCTATAATTCTCTGACTATTGGAAATTTATGACAAAATTAAGAAGTTAAAGCGTGTATTTGGCATGAAGTAGCCTAAAGCAGCAGGATAATTGGTGGTTCTCGATAGACTCCATCGTCTTATAGCTCCTTCAAATATCAAAGAAGATAGTGCACAACAACCTTGGAGTTGAACAGACAATTCAGAAGTCAGTGAAGGATTTTTGGAAGTAATTTTCTCACATTAAGCTGAAGATTAGTATCTATTTATGTTATATTCATTCATAACTATTCATTTATTTGCTATACTTTCTTTTTTATGATTATTTTGTTTTATTAAATAATTGGTCACTACTTGACCATCAAAATAGTTTACTGTTAATTAAGATATTGAATTTGTAATTTTTTTTATTGTTTTAATATTTGTAGCAATAACATAACTTTTATACCTCACAAATAGTCTAATCTATGTGATGAAGATAAATACTCTAGTTTAAGTAAATTAAACTTGTGTTTTTATTTATTAGAATTGGGCATCTCTAGTAACTAATGCTATTGATAAATTAAATGAGAGCTTTTGCCACTTCAGTTATTGTTGCTAGTTTAATCACATGGCCTGTTTCTATTGGATTCAAAATTGATTAAAAAGTACTGTAGGTTAAATTATAAAGGATATCATGAGTCAAATATTAGAATAAAGAATCAGGATTTGTCCTAGTGGCAAGTGATATCTATTGAGGTTAATGGGTAGATACACTTGTTCCACATCGATTTGAAAGATATAAAACACTTGATAAGTAAGATGAGTTCAAAAACTATTTACACTTTTAGAACCAAGTTACATTTCAACTTACTTATTAGTGGTTTTTGTGGGCTCTCTGTGTTGTGGGTTGTTTTAACCCAAGGTTCGTATTCTGGATTGTGCTGTTTAACTAGTCATTAGCAACAAATTCTTAATAGTGGTATGTGCTATTGGGCTAGTCGCAAGGTTAATAACCTATATTGTAGGACTAGTCATTAGAAAATTTGCATGAGTCATACATAAATTACCTCTTAGTGTTGAATTCGCCTACGTGGATAAGAATTGGAAGTAAAATGGATTCAAACCCTACTAATTTAAACTTTTGGGCTTAAGTTGGATTTCAACTTACTTATCAATGACTGTTATGGGCTCTTTTTGTGTTTTCTTCTCCCACAAATTCCTAACAAAAGCCTCTTAAATCCCCTACCCGCCAACCATATGTAATATGATATGCTATATTCTGTGTAATTATGTATCCTACTAATAATAATCATTATAATAAAGGACTACGTTATAGGATGTGCAATGAAGTGGGTACTCTTAAGGCTTTTGTAATCACGATGTCCATATGTGTGATGTAGTTTGAACTCAAATCGGACTAATTGATTCGAATAATATGATGAGAAAGAATTCATGCTAGGGGTTAAGAATTTGATTTCCAAAATCGGAATGAACCGGTAAAATTCATGAAATCGGACTGAATCGAATTGAATATATGTTTTTTTTTTATTATTCTTTTCATAAAGTTTTTAATGGGAAAAAAAGTTCAAAAGTTAATAAACTATTACATTCGTATACTTTTAATCACTAAACAAAATTTCTTTAAGTATATGACCATTAAACTAATTAAAACGGTCACTTGTGATCCTTGTGTCAAGTTTAACCATTAACATGGATGAAAAATGTTTCATGTGTGATTCATATACTATTTTTGAGGGAAAATTAATAATTTTAGATTTTTTTTTTGTTTGCCCCACTACACACCTAAACTTATCGTAATTCTATTTCTATTCCCTTATCTCATGATTTCCTAGGACCATACTACAAGATGTTTTGGAAAATTTTACTAAATTTTGGGATGATAAAACTTTTATTTGTAAGTTTTAAAAACATTATGTTTATTAACACCCACTTGCCCTTAAAATGGCACACGAATAGCACATGAGACATTTTCCTTCTATGTTAATAGTTGAACTAAATAGGATGACTGCTAGTGACCATTTTAATTAGTTTAATAGCCATAAATTTTAAAAAAAAAAAATAGTTCAGTGACCAGAAGTATATAATCACAATAGTTTAGTGATTTTTGAGGTACTTTTGCCCTTACTAATAGACTTGCTACTAGGTCATCTAACAAGATTAGTGAAGTTTTGAATGTAAAATAGTCCTAAAACACTAGAAGAAGAAATCAAAATTTGGCATAAATCGATAGTTAGGACATGTTTCTTTTGATTATATTAAGAGATTAATTTTTTGTCCAATTTAAACTACTCTAATGTTTTTAACTTTTATAATGTAAGACACTATCCAGTTTATGAGTTAGAGTTGATGCATCAATGGCCAATTCCCTCACAAGCTTATCATCAATGAGTTATCATTATTCACAAAGACTTTTCTAGTTCTACTCACAAAGTCTCTCATTCAAAGTATTCTGAAATTTACATTCAATTTAAGAAACATCAGTAATGCTTCCCTCTATAAGAAGGGATTCCACTTTAGACAGGGTATAGTTATTTTTAAGGGTAAATAGCATAAATTGTCCCTTATCTTGGGGCCTTTATTTAGTTTTGTCTCCTAAGTTGAAAAAGTTTCAATTTTATCCTTCAACTTAAAAATTAGGTTCTATTGGGTCCCCAGCCAATATTTTGGCAAGAGGAGTGCAAATTTCGACTAATGCGTACAATGCACGTGAAGATGGTAAGGGCAAATTTGGAAAAAAAAAATTGGCAGACCTCATGACTAGCTTCTGGAGGAATAACAAAGTGAGAAAATGAAGAAAGAACAACAAAAGGGGAAAAAAATTCACTCTCTTCCTACCAACATCCAAGGTTGGCCATCTGCACCACCAACAATTGCAACCATGGAATGCCACTACGGGAGAAGAGCTACACTACGGACTTCATAAACAACAGCTAATCCGAGAAGGAGATTCTTTGGTTGCCCAAGATATGGTGGTGGCGGGGCTTGCAATTATTTTCAATTGTTTGACCCCCAAATGTGTCAGAGAGGAAGGCAAATCATTCCAGGATTGTTGAGGTCATTAGAAGAGAAGGAAGCCAAGGCAGCTGCGTTGAAGAAGAATGAGAAAAGGCTGAAAGGAATGGTGCTTGTTTTCTCGCTACTGCTGCTGCTAGTGATTGTTAGGAAAGGGTATGATGTATGATAATGAGGGAGCAGTAACAATGTAGATCTATTTGCAAACCCTAATGTAGGGTAGGAAGCTTATTGCTACTATGTAATAGAGTGGAACGTAGCATGTAATTTTGGAATATATGTAATGAAATTATGTTTTATGGAACATGTGTGGCATCAAAATAATTGGAAGTGTGAATATCTTTGAACAATTCTTATAGAAATCGATCATAAATTCATTTACATCAATAGCAAAAGTTTCCATAAACAAAGGCCTAACAAATTAGATATGCTAAACACATTGTAGTTTCACTATAACGAAATTTAATTATTCATTTGTTCAACCAAGTTCTAATTGGCAGTTACATGATGTTCATCAAATAGTCCTATAGATTATGAGTCACATTTTCTTGCCACGACCACAAGGATATAGACCAAACTTGTCCTTGTTTGCGTGCATCTCCTGTATAGCGGCCTCAGTGGCTAGAGGAGGGGACATAAATACAACATTTCCCTCAATTTCAACATGTTTCCAAATTCTAGATAGAACCTCATGATCCAGAGGGACTCTATCCTCACTGTTACACGACGCACAACATTTTGGATTCTGCTTTTGTTTGTTGCCCTATACATCCATGGGACTTGGGCCAAAGTACATTTTTACTTTGGTGTTCTTTAGGGTTGGTTGAGTTGGCTTGGTGATAGTACTCATCCCTAGAGGAATAAAAGGCCCCATTGTCTTTTGCTTGAGGTCAAGTTGTTGTTTTCTTACTTTGTTTGGAGGCTAAGTTACAAGTACAGTATCACTTTGCCTCTTAGCATGTCTGGAGGGCTTCTCATGCATGGCATCCCCAATTTTTGCTGTTAGGGGTGGCTTGGCAGTAGTGATGCCAGCCTTCCTTCTCAATTTCTTCAGAGTTTGAGGTTGAGGTTTGTCTGCTTGCTATTGTGAACTCACTGCGGCCGACATTTTCTATTTGATGTGCGATGAACAATTGTGCCTTTCAATCTCTGAATCATGGCACATAAAATAAACAGGAAGTTTATAATCAACATCTACCACCTAAAAATAGAAAAATTTAGCAAAAACAATGATATTTACCTCAATCAACCAATCGAGGCCCTTATCACCCAATATGTCATTTGTGTTGGACTCTAGTTCATCTGCAAATGCGCCAACATTTGTAGTTGGTTTCTTATTAGCCTGTACAGCATGAAACAAGGAAAATATTTGAAAAATGCAAAACTATTGTGTAGGAAACCAAATCGAAGAACGCAGCGGAAATTTAAAATTTTTTTGGTTTCCTCCAAGGATCCATACGAAGTGAAATCAAATTGGTAGTGAAGATTGTTACCTTACCGGTAGTGTAGCCTTGTTGATTGTGGGAGATTGTTGATTGTCGAATCACAAGCAAGACCAATCTAGCTTTGCCTCTATGGTATCCACACGATCGTCTCCAAGCCTCAAGTTAATTGTCAAACAATTAACTAAAGAAAGAAATAACAAAATTCTTTTAGTGCTAGCTAAGATTTTGTTACTTGGGTATTCCCTCAAGTTCTCAACTTAAGGATTGGTTTTCTATTTTGAGTTCTCAACTCAAATTTCAGTTTTGTTCTTATTTCTCAAATAAGGAGTGGTGTCTATATTGAACAAGAGAAGAAGAAAAGAAAGAAATTTAGTGCACCAAGAATAGCACTAAGTTTTCTTCAACAAAGAAAGCTTAAAAGAAAACTCTCTCAATGAAAGTGCCCTTGGTTTCTTGATCTGAATTCAATAATTCATCCATGTGAGCAATTGCCCTTTCACATTCCATATCCTAGAAATTGAATTGCAATATGTTGCATATGGTTGCCTTTTTATTTTCCAATGAATGGCTGCCTTTTCATTTTCATAAAATGAATTGCAATATGTTGCTTTTTCATTTTCCAATGAATGGTTGTCTTTTCATTTTCCAATGAATGGTTGCCTTTTCATCTTCCAATGAATGGTTGCCTTTTCATCTTCCAATAATAAAATCCATTTTGATTATTATTTAATTAATAAATCTAAAAATCATTTTGGATTTATTAATATTAATAGAACCAAAATCTTTTTCGCCTTAAATCCAAAACCATTTTAAAACGAAAACCCGATAGATTTCTATTCTCAATAGGATTCTTAAATTAACCAAAATTTCATCACATGAATTTTGCATTTCTTTTGGATACGATCTAATTGTGCGACCCAATAGGTTCTCATAACGTTGGCATTGACATAAAATATATTTTATGCCAAAAGTAATGAGCGGTGTCTAGCAACACATCAATACTACCCAAGTCATGAGAATATTAGTAATTGGACATTACTTTTCTTGTGATAGATATTATTGTGTACTTAAATCCCGTTGCCCTAGATATCTTGATCGAACACAAGCCATGGATCGTGTCATGCTCGTATAGTTCAATTTTTTTCATTTCTTGATTCCCGAGTAGACACATCTAAGCAAATGAGTCCGATATCACATATCGACTCATTTGAGCACGGCCATGCATTTTATGGTCTTACTCAATCAAGAGGCCCAAAGATATCACTCTCATTATATAAGAGGGGCAAATCCTTTCTTGATCACTTAACATCCCACTACATGATTTATTACATATCCAATTACTACTTTTATAGTTCACCCTATTACGGGTAACATTTGGTAGTATCAAAACATGCAACTCCTCATGTTGGGATCTCTGAGGATCTCAAGTCTAAGGATTATTTACACCATCATCACTATGAGAAATATTTATGACACTTCATATAATAATCCATGTAATATTTCTCATGGCGAGTCAATCCAGTACATTGTTCTCTAGCATGTACCCATGTGTTGACTTGATATCTCATATCATGAACAATTTCATCAATCACTACACATACTAGTCTTAATGCATTATCGTTGTCCCATTTAATGATAATACTCGACTATGGATAATTTTAGAATAATTAAATTCTTGGGACATTATTATGTTTATTTCATAAAACGCATATATAAGATAAACATAATAATTAGTGCCATTAATTATGAACATTATGATACAATATATGCATATACCATCATCATATGATTGGTTCTTAGGGCATAATCCAACATATTGAATACACTGAACGCATAGAATCATAAGTACGGAGACAGTACTTACTTTGTTTTTTTGCTCTTCTAGCTAATGCTAGGCAATTTTTCTTGTTATGGCCAGTCAGTTTGCAATGGCCACACTTGGTACGTCTGGTAATCCTATTAGACTCCACATTAAAACTTTGCTGCACATTTTCCTCAACCTCATTTGCAGAGTCTAAATGATCTCAGACATCATCTACGGGCTAGTTAGGTTGAAGTTTGGGTGATCAGTCAAGTTGTCCTGGAGAAAAAAATGTAAGATAATTAAGTATAATATCTAACAACATGCTACAATATTCAACATCTTCTACATGTTGCGCATTATTTTTCGTTGCTTGACTCTGAATATGCATATTTGGGCAAATCTTCTTATTGTGTCCTCGCACCCTACAATGGCTACACCTATTGTATCCTTTTCCAATAGTTCTACTCATTTTATCAGCCCCATATTTTGACTTCTTAACTGGTGAATCTAGATCTCTCCTTACTTTTTTTGGTCTGCTAGGCTAGATGTGGAAATAGGGAGGCAAGAGAGGAAGAGAGTTGGTTCTTGGCCACATGTCCATTCCATTGATTGGCCTAATCATAGGATCATTTGCTTTCATGTACGCATCCTTTAAATACTAGTGACTCAACCAGTTTTCCACCCTATCTCTATTGTCAAATATAGCTCGTATAGCATGTGAGCAAGGGACACCAGTTAAATCTCATTTTTGGCAAGCACAAGACTTGGCAATTAGATTAACCACAAACTACTCACGATTTGAGCAATTGATCTGAAACTTTCCGTCCCTGGCATACATATAGCTATACCTAACTGCTCTTTCTGAATAGTGTTCCAACCTTTTCCCAATTTTAGGAAATATCTCTCACCCACTATTCTTTGCCCATTCTCGCTTATCATTCAATCGTTTTATCATGTATATTTGGTGGGTTGTGAACCTCCCAAAATTAATTCAGATCTACAGACTAGCTATAATTGATTTGTAGTAGTAGTGGACCAGTTCGAATCCCACAAGGAGCTATGTGTTGAGGGGGTTTCTTAGCAATTGAGATAAAAAGAGAAATAAAAGAAGAAGGTTAATACCAATTCCAATAGTAATAAATAAAGGAAAATTATAAAAGAAATTACTAAAAATATGTAAAAGAAATACTTCAGTCCTACCAAACTCCGATCCAATGAAGAGTAGTTGTACCAAATATATCTAGAACATAGGATTTTAAAGACACTTTTTCATTCAAGCATTTAACCGAAAATTTTGCAGGATAGCCATGACAAAATTTTGAATTTTCCTATTCTATTTGTTTGAACCTAGCATTCACAACAAACCTTACTAACAAATGACTGGGGGTGATAGCGTTCCATATCATTTGATAGTAGCAATAAGAACATTAAAAACAGTTAAAACAAAAACCAATAATTGAGATAGCTGCAATTGAAAAGTTTTGTATCATTAATTCCCTTTAAATCAATAATGCATGATTACTGTCACTTTACACACGCAAAAAGATTTAAGTGCTACTTGTACTAATTGTTCTGAACAATTACGGATCAAGAACAAATAGATAGCTATAGGAAGAAAAATGAAAATAAGTTGTCAATTTATTTATCATTCAAAATTCATAAAAAAAACATAATGCAAGAACTAATGATTACTTGAATGCAAAAGATTATGAAACTATGAACAAAACCTCACTAAATATTTTGGTATTAACACCCCTTGAAACGGAAAGGAAGTAGTTTAGCCACTCATGGTGGCAAAACTATTCTAACTTTATTCTAAAAAAGAAAGAGAAGTACAAAAGAAAGGGAAAATTCTGCAGAAAATTAAAGGAAAAACTTATGTCTTCCAAGTTCACTAACCCTCCTATTTATAGCCTTCTTCTCTAACAACCTCCCTAAACACTTCCTAAAATCTCTCCAACAAATCTAAGTCTTTAAACCTTAAATTCCTAACTAATTATCCAGCCAACCATCCTATCCTATCTAATCCTATCTAATCCTAACAAATGTCATCCAATCCATTCTAACTTGAATTACAAAAGTTGAAATCAAAAGACAAATTCAAATCTTGAAATTTCAGCTCATCGGTTCTTTATCTCAACTCAAGACGTGGTCACGTGCATTTCTTTGAGTTTCACCTCCAAGACTTCATCCTTTAAGGCGTGGGCAAGTTTAATCCAAAATAGTCTTCTGTTTTTGCTCCAATGCCTTTGTTGTTCTAGATTTCTCTCATTCCCAAATTTGCACCACCTAGCTATCTCGATTTCCTTGTCCATGTACTTTTCAAAAAGTTTGTCATCTTCATTGGAGCTTTCATAATCACTATCGTAAATTATCTCATAGTCACTGCCCTCCGACCCATCTCCTTCCTCTGCATTAATGTCCACCTCAACCAAGTCTGTGACCCATAATTTCCACTCTCTAAAAGGTCACTTGTCCTCGATCATATTGTAAATATTTCTACAATTATATACTCATCTATGGATTCAACCATCCAATTGTTGCTTCTCATTATTAATACAAGCAGTTCATGATCCAAACTTTCTTACAGTACCCTATAGTATAGCCTATGTAAACTTGAATACCCAATTTTCTCAACATACCCTTTCAAGTCCTTGAGTGTTAGAAATGATGGGTCTCTGAAATCAAAAAGTCTACCTCTCTGCTCTATAAACCCTACATGGAATGTGAAAGAACCCACCGCCATAGTTTATTTTGAGGGAAATGTATATAGAATCTTCACCTATTTACATGAAAAGTACAACTTCAAATGCATGCCAACCAAACAAAAAATATTGAACATGCACACATAAACTTTGTAAAGTAAAACCAGTTTGAGGTTAACACTAGTTACATAACATTTGAGGCAAGTTAACAATACCAGATTAAGGTTAACATTGGTTAAACAACGTTGCAGACAAAAACTTCGACTGACCAAATAATAGTTTGTCCCTTGTGAACCCAACATACTTGTATAATATACACAAAATCACCATTTATAGGCCTATGCATACGTCCCTATCCATGGTTAACAACATTCCATTACAACAGATTACAGTACAAATTCCCAAAATAGCAATCGGATGAATACCCATATATTCCATTGACCAACTTTAGTAATTTGTCTCCTCTAAACCAAGCACAAAACCAAAAAAAAATTGTATAATACACAAGTAATCAATATTTATAGCCAAATACACGTGTGAAAAAGCAGACATTTGGTCCCCCACAAGACCACTTCCGCATTATTCAAACCCAAAACCACTTCCCTCAAAAATGCCCTGCTGTTCAAAATTGCTTTACAAATACTTACTATATAGTGGAGTTTGATCTTCATTTGTGTCTGGCATATTATAATCCTTGTCGCACCACATTTAAACATGGATTGCCTTGCTAACTCACCCTCAGCGATTTGGCTTTTGTTTTCTGATTTGATTTCTTCTTCGTCCCTTTCACAATTTTCCCTCTAGAAACTTGTGAAGGGCTACCAAAAAATTGTTTCCAAATTCCCCCCCCCCCCCCCACCCCCTCCAACATCACGTGCACTGCGTGTTAGTCAATTGCACTCCTTTCAAGAATGTTGGTTGGGGATCAATAGAATCCAATTTTTAAGTTGAGGGATAAAATTGAAATTTTTTTCAATTTAGGAGACAAAACCGAATAGAGGCCCGAAGATAAGGGACTATTTACGCTATTTATCCTATTTTTAATTATAAGATACAACATATTTAATGTATCATTAAATGCAAAGTTTTTTTATTTTTATTTTACTTTTTAAGTTTACATCATACATAATCATCACTAGTAAAAGTAATATTGAAATTTGTTCTACAATTAAACTTTTTTCAAAAAAAATTAAAAAATATTTAAAAAGTAGACTATTTTATAACAGACAAAATATTTGATTTGCTAAATGACCATGTAGTATCACACTCTAGTATCAAATTGTGTGAAATATAATCCGTTTATAAATTTTAGAACA
This sequence comes from Gynochthodes officinalis, assembly GCA_020080225.1. Classification (NCBI taxonomy): domain Eukaryota; kingdom Viridiplantae; phylum Streptophyta; class Magnoliopsida; order Gentianales; family Rubiaceae; genus Gynochthodes; species Gynochthodes officinalis. The sequence goes on from CM034619.1 coordinate 20,155,131, forward strand.
CCAACTAGATGGAATCTTATTGCAATCCAAAAATTTAAGTTTATAGATTTTTCTACTCGTTTATTGCTTTAGTTTCTTTAACTTATATGATGATTTGAGATAATATTAATGAGACTAGCGTAATTATTACCTTTGGTATTTGAAGCATAATTATTACTAAGTGGTACTTAAGTTGGACTTTGTTAGGATTGTGTTGTATTTTAAAATTTTATATTGGAATATCTGAAGTTTGGTAGAAATTTTTTATAAGAAAAATTGATATGAAAAAGTAAATTAGAGGGGAAATTTTTTTGAAATACTGTAAGAAGAATTTTGGTGAGAATTTAAATTTTAAAGTTTGAAATAAAGAGTTGTTTGAATATTTATTTTTGTGGTTGAAAAAAGTTAACTTTTTATTAAATAAAAACACAAACCAAAACACATATATATTTTTTTAAAATGCACTGCAGAAACATAGTACGACTCACTAGTGCACAAACTCGTCCACTAGTGGCATTGTATTAATAAAGACAAAACTATTATCGGAACAAAACAGTTGCAGGGTATAGCCTAACCACATAGAGCAGCATATAGACTTAACTCTTGAAGAGAAAACAAAAAGATCAAGACTAACTAGATCCTAGGATTTTTACAATCAGATAACATGTAGACAACACCTTGTAGCTATACAAAATTCTACGGAAATTTCAACTGCATTTCCTCTGTAAGTTGAACATATCCTATTTCTGAAATAGCAAGAAACAACCCAATCCTATTTCTGAAGCAGCAAAACCAGCCCAAATATATATATCAACAATCATAACTATCAACAAAAGGCAACAATAAAATCAATCTATCAAAACCCATAGAAGAAAAATTCAGCTATCATCCCCTAAGAATGGGTAGTTCGTGTACATCATCATAGCAAATGAGTTGGCATGCCCGGGGTAATGGCACTAACTTGTCAAAAATCCGCACTTCCTCATGTTGTGAGCATAAGATGCGGAAAGTCGGCAACTCTATTCCCTTTACGATACCTATGGATGAAGCGATATTAGTGTCGCTAGTCTACCGTATAAGATAAATACACGAATTGTGACCCACGGCACTTTGTGACCATATTTAGTCCTTGGATTGTAATCTTGAATCGACTCAACCTTTGTGTAGGTGTATTCCTTTTCTGACACAATCTAACACCAAAGAAGATAGCATTAGCCTCTACCTGGTTGTTAGTACCAACCCAAAACTTATGGGTATGCAAAGATAACAGAGTCGTATGAGTCTCTAAGGACACCCCCACCGAAAGTTTGACCATTCACACTGGACCCATCTGTATTCAATTTTAAATGCCCCTAAGTAGGGGGCTTCCATTTGATCCACGTCCCTTTGCTAATTATTATCAGCACCTATGAAATTTGCAAACCATCTAGTACAATGCCATCCATATATAAAGCAGCAATAGTAGGCTTGAAACCAAAGGACAAGTATTTCAACCAAAGTACAACCTTTGCAATAACAATATTAGCATACCCTGATGGGGTGTTCCTATAACCAAATTTGTCTTCATTGCGACATCTCTACAATTCCCAACAAATGCAAGGAAAAAGTAGACGTTTCACCAAACCAATCTGATATTTAGAATCACTAACTAGCAGCCAATGGTTAACCATTCCGTCAATTATGTTGAAATCGCATTCGGGGTCAATAAGTCAACAAAGCTCCATACATCTTATAGTTTCACTTTGTAAGAAGATGTGTAGAATTGTTTCCATCCTCGGTTGAGTGTAGCAAACACCTTTGAGACACAATCGAATGCTAAGGGATCATATTTTATCATTAGTTGGCAACCCCCTATGAATAAGCTTGCACATCAAAATAGCGATTTTCATGGGAAAGTAATTGTTTCAAATCAACGTTGACCATGGGACTATCGGCTCACATCTTGCATTTGTTTGCTGAAATTTTTCACTGTAAATTCACCTGAGGAGGAAGCAGTCCAAACAAGCCTATTTGGAACCTGCGGATCCAAAGCAATTTGTAAAACCGAAACATAGATGCCACTATCAATAGCATCCCTTATCAAAGCAGCCTCATCTATGTTGTTAACATACAAAGGTGGACCAGGGCCTCTGTACCAATGGTCCTTCCAAAAGCTCACATCACCCTGGCCAATGACTCAAATAGCCTAAGGCAAAAGGAGTTCAACAAGGGTCCTAATATTCTTGCACACATGAGATCTATTGTGCAGATTCTTTGAATGAGTAGCACAGGTGTCCATATTTCTGTCTCAAGAGATTAGCCCACAAAGATCTTCCTTTAATAAAGCACCACGCAAGCTTTCCATGTAGAGCACACATAACATGACTAAGAAGCTTAACTCCCAAGCCACCTTTCTCCTGCGTACATGTAATGGTATACTTGCTAATCCAATGGTGTCTTGACTTTTCATTTGAGGCCCAAGAGAAATCAATCATAATAGTCATCAATTTCTCAATAACACATTTGAGGCATAAATGACCGGTGTGTGTATTGGAATAGAGGAAAGAACATGTTTTGTTAACACAAGTTTACCTCCTCCAGAGAAGCTTGCCTTTCCATCCTTGTAGCGCTACCTCATTTTGTCAATAATCCTGAAAGTACACGGGTTGCCCCTTCATTTGAAAAGTGGAATGCCTAAATCGTGATATGGAGAGCTTTAGGACTAAAACCGGTAATCCAGCTAGATAAGACCTGTCGCCGTGGATTCATGTGTTTGGATCAATGAAATAACTTTTAGCGACATTGAAGAATCTGCTAACCTTTTCATAGTTTTGTACCAACTTCCATAATTGTTCATGGAGGCGGATGGCCATTGGTAAACACCAACATATCATCGGCATACATCAAGTGGGATAGGCGATCCACGTTCCTTGTCATCTTATATCTCCCAATTAACCTGTTTGACAAAAGAATTCGGATGTTTGCTTAAACAATCTTGAGCAAGGACAAAGATCAAAGGTGACAAAAGGTCCTTGTGGAAGACCTCTAGTGAATGTGAAGAAACCATGGCTATGATTGTTAATGCTCCTTTGAGTACCAATAATTTGACACACTTTGATAAATAAGGTCACACTATGTTTGGAGAAATCATATTTTTCATGGCTCTTAACAAGAATCTCAATTGGCCGTATCATAGGTTTTGGACATATCTAACTTCATAATCACATTGGAGCCGAAGACCTTTTGTCGGATCACTGCCAACTCATGCGTGGTGGCAACATTTTCATGTATTCCTCTTCCTTTAATGAATCCGACCTACTCATGAGAAGCGATTGAGAGGAGGACAACACCAATCTATTGTTGAGGATCCTAGTAATGGCTTTAGAAAGAAAGTGCAGGTGATTGGTCTTAAATCACACATACTAGAGGATTAGGCACCTTAGGTAGGAGGATTAGGTTTGTGGATGTCATGCCCTAAGCATATGCATACCATTAAAAAATCATGAACCCTTTGCTAAAATATCCGGTTTAATAATTTGCGATAACTAGTATAGAAGATCGATGAATCCATCATGACCGAGACCTTTATTTGGATCAAGCTCATAAACCACCAAACTAATTTCTTCTTCACTAGGGGTAGCAAGAAGTTTTCATTCATCTCTTAGTAATTAGTGAGGGTATCAACGCTAAAAATCTGCTTCATGAAGCGGAGATGCCATAAATAGTTTCTTTGAAGAAATCCTCAACCGCCTCCCTAATGACACTTTCATCTTGGCGTTGATCCATCATGGAGTTTAAGTTTTATATACGATTTATGTCTCTTGATCTTTAAAGAAGCATGGAAAAATGAACTATTCTTGTCCTCACATTCAACCATGTCTCCGAGACTTGTCGAGCAAGTTTCTTTTCTGTAGCAACAAAGTTTTCAAGCGGGCATTGGCATTCAAAATTTTCTGCACAAGTTCTTGAGAAAAATTGCGTCGCATCTCACGTTCAAACCCACGGCGGTCCTCTTGATGTTCCCAAATATGGTATAAACATTCTTAAAAATAGTCCAATTCAATGTTTCAGCGTCGCAACGACTCTTTTAACTTTTACGCAATTAAACCATAAGTGGTCCGTGGTGGTCAACTTTGTGCCAAATTGACTCCACAAAGGGTAAGACTCTGGTGGTCCACCCACATAGAGCGAATTTGAAACCCTTACGGTATCGTTGAGGCAACATATTCATAATGATTGGGATATGATCAGAGATTTTTGTTCGGATGCAACCACGACCACTTCTAGGATCCTCACCATAAATTCGCATTGGTAGAATCTTGTCAAGTCTACACCAAACTCTTCCATTGGACCAAGTGAAAGGTGTTCTTGAGAAGCCAAGATCGAACAAGCCGGCAACCGTTATAAAATCTTGGAAGTCTGCCATAGCACCTCTATCGAGGTGTCTACTGCCCACCTTTTCTTTTTCTATGGCAATAACATTAAAATCACCCCTGATCACCCAAAGACTAGATATGGAGGTAGAGAAAATTAATAAATCCTGCCATAATTCCTGCCAATCCAATCTTGTACACCTCGCATAAACAGAAGAAATAAAACATTTCTCACCACTCAATGTCTAGATGACCTGTAAAGCAACATGTTGCAAAGTAAAATGCACAACATCAACAGTAATGGAATCATCCCAAAGAATCCATATATGTTTATTGGCCAGACCCAACATGGTAGAAGTTAGGCATACCTATCTTCGAGGCCACAATAACCAGATGATGCCCTTCCCTCTTAGGTTCTATCAAAACAACCAAGCTTACCTTGTATTGGATTATCAGGTTATGCAAATGTAATAGTTTTTCTTGGGACTTGTTGCCCTTTGAGTTCCAAAACAAATAGCTAGACATGTGTCTTTGTAGCTTTGGATCTAATGTCGGGCGAGCTCTTGTGGAAAGTAACTCCCTTTTGCTTCACCTTATCATTTGTGAGTATCTCCTGTTCCCTATATAAGCATAATATCCTTGTTGTTGCCCCTTGTAGGTATAGTTAGTTCCCTTAAGGACTTGACTCTCTTGATGTTGGTTGGTTCATTAAGCGAGACAAAGCAATCATCTTTCGGTAGTATATGAGGTGAGTTGCAAATTTATCCAAGATGAAACTTACGTATTGGCAAAAACTTTTTAGTACTACGACATTAGGTGTAATAGTGTGCTCCACGGGTAGTTCATCTAACCCATTGTCAGTGCATCTTCAAAACAATATAGTCCATATTATTTGGTGACACTTGTTTCGCGTGAAATTTTAATATGAACTCCAAAGAATCCACTTCCAAAAGCGTTTATCCATCATGACAATATCCCGTTTAGCTCTAGCAATTCCCAACCTTTTTATTCCAAAAGTGATCCACTTTTTGTTTTCCCAACAACTGTATATAATCACCCACTAATGTTGTTTGTTTCTCACAAACATTTGGATTCTCAAAAAGAGCATATTCATTAGCTTATATCGATTACGCATACCTCCCCTATTTTGGGTGCACATGTGTCTTCAACTTTTTTGTTGGTAGAGTCTTTTCTATTCATTCTCAGAAGTGTTATACCTCCTTGTTTTTGTTTGATATACGCTTTTCCAATTTTTCTTTGGAGCTTGTGGGTTGTTGTGCAGTTCTTTGTGTTTGCTCTCATTGTTAGTGTTAACCAAATTCCCTTTTCTACTATTGAGTTTTCATATGGCTATAGTATGCCTTTCCTCCTACAATCACTTTCCATATGCCTTTGCAAAACGATTCTTTTAAAAGCCAAGTTGCCCTCATAAACAATCTTTTGCGAATTCCTCATACTCTTTTTACCTTGACCGAATCGTATCCTATCTAGGAGTTTACTTGCAAGATCAACTTCAATGCAAACCCTTGCGAACATTGGATGAGTGAGGTTTTTGTGCGTTCATCCATAGTAATGTATCTTAACAATTCCCACAATATCCTTAAAAAGCATTCTAGAAAAAGAAAAAGGCATGTAATGGGAGGTGTACCCATACCGCAACAATGTGTGAGTCCTTAGCGAGTCAAGATCTTGTGTCTATGGTGACAAATGGAAGGCCAGAAGATCCTATCTTATGATTTTCCATGACCAGGACCTTTACAAAGTCTTATCAAAGCTTAGCCAGAATCATCACATGTCTTGGGTCTACCAAACCGACACCAAAATTTGATGTGATCCCCAAGATTGTTTGATCGAATTGTGAATTTCATAAAGCGATAGGCGACTAGCTAAAAACTTTGCGATGAGTGTATGTTTGAATAGTTCTTCCAGCGACACAAGCTCCAAATCTGTGAGCGTAACCATTGGCATTCTTTGAACATTTGGGATACCGCATAGGAATTGAAAAGTTTGGAAGACTATCATATCCCAAATGGAAGAAGTGGGTTTTCGATATTTGTTTGTTGTTGTCAGTTCCAAATTTTTGTCAATAGCCGCATATGATAAAGTCCCTGGCGATGCCATGCATCTCTTCCCAGAAAGATCGGCCATGGCATCACTTTACCACTGCGAAGCGGTGTTCCCACATTCCCAAAGCAATCCCAAAAAACAACAGATTCGGGCAAATTCCTAGAAATCCAGTAAATTCATGTAAACGCCCAACAAACCAGCAACACAAGCAAGAAAACCCAGTGAAAAGGAGCAAGAAATCTTAGAAAAATCTAGCAAATTGGATAGCAAAGCACTTCCCAAAAAACTAACAAAATTCAACCAACAAATTGGGCAAGATTTCCAGCAAGAAATCCTAGAAAATCTAACAAATCAGGCAGCAAAAAATGCAGAACTCCCGGAAAATAAATAGAGTAGCCACAAAAGTAAATCTTAGAAAACCAGTTTCTTGGAGTCAACAATTGGCAGTAACACAAACAAGATATCCCAAAGACAACAAACGAGCAAGAGCAAAAATTGCGAGAAAACAAAAAGGAGAAGATTAGAAAAAACCAGCAAAATCCACAACCAAAGAGCTCCAAAACCGAAGCTATGACCAAGCTTTATGATGGTAATGGCGGTAGCAATGCCAGTCGCGGTGGCGGTGTGGCGAGCTTCAAAGCTAGATCTATAGCATTTTCGGCAATAGAAAGAAACGGGTTGTTGGAGGCTAAAAAGGCACGGTCATCTACAATAATCCATCGACAAGATGGCGGAGAAAAGCGGCAATGGGCTTTAGCTACGAGGTAATGAGGTTGTGGTGAGGGCTTGGCTAGAGCTTGGACTCAAGAACAGGCCGATAACATTCTTGATAGTTATTAAAAATGAAATGTAAACCAAACACATACATTTGGAGTTTGAAGCATAATTATTACCAAACATCTCTGTATTGGCAAACCTCTTCAAAAATTCCACCATCACTATCTAAAGACATATTGTTATCGATGATTCTCAAGAACACATTCTTTCTTTCAAGTTTTCGCATTGAACTCATTGAATACTTGGCAAAGGACAAAAGTATTGAATATCAATGTTTAGTTTACCTTATTATTAGCATAAAAGATTATTTCCCTTTGAATTGTAGTGTCAAGAGAATAGTTATTTGATATAATGCTTGAGTTAGTAAGTTCCTTCACATGATATTGGTGGTGAGTGGTTGAAGTCTGACCAACTAGAGTATTAAATTCGCACATATACCAGAGTGTAGGTCCTAGTATCACCCTTTGTGTTGAACTGAATCTTTCATGAGTAAGACACCAACCCCAACTTGTGAAGAAGCACCATTGCTATTGTCTTCATGACACCCGAAGGATGGCCTAAACACCGAACCATGACACGGCAAATTCTATAGCACACTCAAATTGTTGAGGGAAAGAGACTCAACCAGCTAGGTTAAAATCTGAACCTAAAGACTACCTCAAAGACCCAAAACTAGTTACGAACGACAGACTTGAAAGAAAAACAATATGTCTTGGTTTTAATTCATCCAAAAAAATCTGTTTTTCCAAAGACCAGTGGCCACTATATAGATTTGATAATGTGTGGCCAATGATGATGTCATCCCGTAGAAGGATTAGAACTCCTTGCCTCATAGGAAACTAAATACTTTAATGAAATTACTACCAAAAGAATCCTCCTCGAAGAAAGGAAAATCTTGCTAAACTAAATCAAGCGTAGACGTGATTTGAGAGAGTAGTATACATGTGGAATTTAGCCATACAAGATCCTTCCACATTCAAATTTGGATTGCCACAATAATTGGCCTATAAATTAGAAGAAACTCTTGGCCCATCATTTATGACACTAAGTATAAGAACATATTGTGGACTAGGATCACCTGGCTTTGTTTCTTCCTTAGCTTGGAATTCAATTATGAGAGCGGTTAAAGCATCTTGCATCCTTTTGGTTCTTCATTTGGTCATGGGACCTCTAATTCATTGCAATGGGTCAAGTAGTGGATGCCCTTCTCTACTCATGTAGGAGTTGGATTCTTTTCTAGCTCATTGTCCACGTCCAAAACCTGTTGGTTGGATATCTCATGCCTCTTTGTCTCGTGCCTCATATTTCCATTAGTCCCCCTTTCTTTGAAAGGACTGCTTTCGAGTCCATAAAGTTTGCATCAATTCAAACAAGGAAAGATCGGAGACATTAAGCGTAGCACTAATCCCATAATCACTTGGAAGGTCGAGCTTGTAAGCATTCTGCACGTGTGCAACAACTTGGAAAGGACCATCTCCTCGAGGATGTAGTTTAGTTTCATTGCACGGAAACCTTTCTTTCGCATGTGAACCCACCCAATCCCAGGTTGAAAGCTCCTTTTTCTGCCCTCTATTGGCAGCAAACATAATGTTCATTTTCTTAAGGCTTTGAAGGTGTACTTTCTCATGCAATTCTTGAACAAACTTAGTTTTTGCTGCACCATCAAGATTTACTTGCTCATTGCTTGGCTGGCACTAGATCAAGAGGTGTTGAGGTTAAAACCATAAACAATCTCAAATGAGGAATAACGATGGCGGAATGGGCGGTTCTATTATAAGCAAATTCTGCAATTGGAATGCATTCTTCCTACCTTTAAGATTCTTTTTTATCAATACTGTAATAAAGTACCAAAGTCACGATTTGTTACCTCTATATGCCCGTTGGTTTGTGGATGTCCAATAGTTGCAAATAACAATTTCGTGCCCAACTTTCCCCATAAATGCTTCAAAAGTAAATCAAGAATTAAAGTCAGTCGAAACTATGGTTTGTGGAATCATGTAGAATAACCTTCAAAGAATAAATCAACCACATGTTTCGTATCATCCGATTTCCTACAAGGTATAAAATGAGCCATCTTAGAAAATATGTAGCCTGCAAAATTGAATCCTTACCCTTTGTGACTTTGGCAAACCTAATATGAAATCCATAGAAAGGTCATTTGAAGGAGTAGAAGGAATAGGTATCTTGGGTATATAATCTCGGGGTGTGAGAAGTAGATTTATCAAAGCGACATTAAATGCAAGAACTACCTGACTTTTCTACATTTCTTTTCATATTAGGCCAATAGAAATGTTCAATTAAAATGTCATATGTTCTCAAGACACCAAAATGACCCATGAGACCCCGAGTGTGACTCTCGAACTAAGAGTTTAAGTGAACAATTCGCACACATAACCTCTTTTCATGGAACAAGAACCCATCGTGCCTATAAAACTTATTAAAGGCTCCTTGTTCAGTAGCTACATAAATACTAGAAAAATTAGGATCAGTAGAATAAAGATCTTTAATGTACTCAAATCCCAAAATCTTAGTATCTAAGAGCTTAAAAGAGCGGACCTCAGTGAGAGTGTATCTGCAACAACATTCTCTTTACCTCATTTATACTTTATGACATATGAAATGTTTCAAGAAAGGAACTCCACTTAGCATATCTGTTATTCAACTTACATTGCCCGTGTAAATACTTCATAGACTCGTGATCGGTGTGAATAACAAATTCTTTGTGACAAATAATGTTGCCGTCTCTAAGGCAAAATTCTTGCATGAAGTTCTTTGTCATAAGTTGGGTAATTGAGAGCAGCACCATTCATTTTCAAAAAAATAAGCTAGTGAGTCGACTCTCTTGTTTTAAACTGTGCGATACCTGTACCTAATGCATCACATTTCAAGCTCAAAGGTTTTGTTAAAGTCAGCAAAGCTATCTGAGGAATGATCATAAGATCTTTCTTTAATTGATTAAATGCATTCTCTTGGAGGTCACCCCACAATTGAACATTTTCTTAACAAGTTCATTAAGAGGTAGCCTTTGAAGAAAAATCCTTAACAAACCTCATATAGAATGAAGCAAGACCATGAAAAGACCGTACCTCATGCACGGTTTTTGGTCTTGGCCAGGAGGTTATAGCCTCGACTTTTGCTTGATCAACCTGTATACCTTTGGAACTAACAACAAATCCAAGAAATATAACACTTTCCACACAAAAGGTACACTTCTTGATATTAGCAAACAAGCGATTTTCACCAAGACACTTAGACAGTTTAAGATGCATCACATGCTCTTTGAGTTCTTGCTATAAATGAGTATGTCATCAAAATAACCAACGATGAATTTTCCTATGAACTACCTAAGAACATGATTTATTAGTCGCATGAATGTGCTAGATGCATTAGTTAATCCAAAAGGCATGACTAACCATTCATATATACCAAATTAGTTTTAAAGCGTTTTCCACTCATCACTAGCTTTAATGCGTATTTGATGATACCCACTTTTAAGGTCAATTTTAATATAAATTTTAGAACCATGCAACTTCTCAAACATTTTTATCAAGGCAAGGTATGGGGTTTCTATACTTAATTGTAATTTTATTAACAACTCTACAATTAGTACACATTTTCCACGTCGTTCCTTCTTTGGAACAAGGATGACTAGAATTGCGCATGGACTAAGACTCTTTCTTACATGACCTTTATCTAGTAAATCCTCAACTTGTTGAAGTTCTTTGGTCTCTTAGGATTGGCTCTATAAGTTTGGACGGTTGGGGATTCTTGTGCGAGAAGAAGTCAATTTGATGCTCAATCCCTCTTATGGTGGTAGTCTTTTGAGAAAGATCTTCCAAAAATATCTTCAAAGTCCACAAAACAACTACGACTTGCAAAGGTAAGTCACTTGGTAGCTTATCGTGATAAATAACACCTCTTGAAAAATAATTAATACAAATTCTTTATTTGCATTCAGCGCTCTATCAACATCCTTCATGCAAACATAAAAACTACGCTTTGAATTTGAGCAACGGCTTTTCACTTTGGTTGTACTCACAAGACCAAGCCTTACCTTTAGAAGTTGAAGGAAACTTCTTACTCTGGTTGGCTCAAGTTTTGGGTTTGTGTGACTATCGACCATTCTTCAATCTTCTTTTGCCCATTTGTCCACTCATTTGCTTCCACCTTTGTTGTTCTTTGGAATTTACTAATTTCAGAGGAAGCAATGATGCTAATGTGTGGGCCTTTCCATTCTTGATAAGGTGATATTTATTAGTATTCCCTAAATGACTTGCATTCTGATCATATTCCCAAGGCCTTCAATAATAAATGACTAACTGCATGGAACAACATCACAAAAAACTTGATCAGCATAATTTCCAATTTGAAAACTTACCAAAGTTTGCTTTGTAACATGGAGTGATCACTTTGGTTCATCCATTGCGACTTAAATGGTTTAGATGCAATGAACATTTAAACTTCAATTTATCTACAAGATAGGTGAAACTAAGTTAGTACAAGATCCTCATCAATAATTAACATACAAACTTGATCTTTGATATAACACTTAGAATGGAAAATATTTGTCCATTGATCCTCGGTGTCCTCTTGAGTGAGCACTCAAAGCTCTTAATGTAACTAAACAATCTCTAGATAGTTGATCTTCTTAATTATTTGAGCTGAATAAGGGTTTGAAATTACTTAATTTTGAAAAAGTTTGTGGTGTAAACTTCACCACTTCTTTGGATTGGATGCCGAGCTTCGTCTTCATGAGGCCTTCCGGAACTTGATGAATTAAATCTACGGTTTGGCGAGCATTATTGTTGTTCGCGTAATGTTTGCTCAGTTTGAGCTCCTTAAATTTTATGGCACCTTTTAAGTTGCTTCTCAGCTTTTGATCATTTGTAACATCTGCTCAAGTTGTTATAATGATGCAACTTGACTAGATGAGCAATGTTCTTATTAAGTCCATTCATGAACCTTGCCATTGTAGACTCCTCGTACTTCATCAACGTTAGCCGCGTAACATGGCGAGATCCATCTCCTTGTAGTAGTCATCTACCTTTGTTGTTCCGCTTGAGTCAAGCCTTGAAGCTTTGCAATAACTCTTTTTTTGTGGTAAGGGGAACATCGTCTTACTCATGATTTTTCGGAACCCATGAAGAAATTGGTTGCTTGAACTTCTCACTCCCCTTTGGCGACAAGTCTTTCACCACCAAGTATCACGCATGTCCGAAAAATCTACCACAACTAGCTTAACCTTCTTTCTTTTGGAATACTCATGGATATAAAATTTTCAACTTTCTCCTCCCATTACTTGTATGCTTCCGAATCATTCTTGCCTTCAAATTCAAAGAATTTGCAGCACGATCTTGGCAAGATTATCATTGCTTCTTGGACTTTCTCTTACTCTTTTAGAATATCGAGTCCTCATTAAACTTAAACTTTTCGGATTCTTTCTCACTCGGATGAACTACTTGTCTCACTCCTTTGCTGGATTTGCTTCTTTTTCTCACCATGGTTTCCCTTGTCTATCCCTCTTGATGCTCCTTGTCTTTGGATGCCTTCATGGTGGGAGCTTCCTTTGCGGATGCAACAGGCCATGGTAATTTCCATTTGATCAATTCTCCTATGGACTAGATCCATGGCGAGTAAGCTAAGTTCTTGTGGTATTCCATCATGTCTCTTTCTTAGTTCTTTTGGGTTTGTGGCCATGCTTTGCACAAAACAATGTTAGTAATAAAATAGCCTACCTCACTTCCTCAACCCAATTACCCAATTTATAGATCTCTCATCGATTCAAGGGTTGAACTCTCTTTTTGTTTTATTTTTTTATAGTGACTTTGTTGTTGAGTAAGTTCCTCACACTCAATTACTTTTCTAAAAGTTCTAACCCATATAAACTTCAAAAGAGTCCACAAGGTAATATTAATGTGTAATCAAATTCAAATCAAAAGCAAGAACAAGGACATATAAAGAGGTCAATCAGATGATGAACAAAAACAAAATATTCTTTCAAAAGAACTAGGAACAAAAGTATGGCTGAATTTGAAAATAAAAGAAATAGGGTTTAATGGTGAAGGTTCTCAAAGTGCTCGTGCTTGCAGATAATATCGCCCAGTGATTGTGAAGTTTCAATAGATCATCCGATCATAGGCTACACATCACCAATTTGTAGTTCTTGATCAAATCCTATCTCAAACAAGATTAGAACCGCAAATGCAGGAATTCTTTCACAACAAGTCACAAAAATTCCAGTAGCCAATAATATCACAATTTGCAACACGAGGTTTTTTGACAGCGACAAAGAAGTTCAATAAGTCGAATTCTTTTAATCATAATACCCACATTGATAAAGCAGAGCACAAAAACAATGATGACTTGAGCATATTATCATATACTTCAACCCAAGCTGGGGTGGGGATGTAATTTAAACAATTGGACCCAGGAGATGTCTCAAATCGAAAAGAATTGAAGAACTCACGAAGACAAAACAAGAAATTCACGAGACGGAACAAGAACTCACGGCACACAAAAGCAAAGCAACCCTTGAGTTTGAACAAAGGGATATGATCAACGGAAGAAACAACCCAAAGGTAGCTCTAATACTAAATTGATACCCAGACCTTCTACCTAAGTATTAAATTCGCACATATACCAGTATGTGGGGTTGTTGTCTTATACCCTTTGTGTTAGTGAGATCTTTCCAGCCAGAGCAAGACACCAACCCCAACTTGTGAAGAGAAAGAACCATTGCCTATTTGTCTTCACTGCACCCCCCAAGGTGCCAAGCCTAAACACCCAGCCGTGAGAGAGAGCAACTTCTTGGAACCAAAAAGCACACTCAAATTGTTGAGGAAAGTGACTCAACCAGAGATAAGCTTAAAAATCTAAACCTAAGAGAATGCTACTCAAGACCCAGAAGCTAGTTACAAACCAGAACTTGAAAGAAAAGAATATGCTCTCAGATTTGTAATTCATCCAAAAAAATCTATTTTATTCCATAAAGGTGATGGCCTCTATATAGGTTGATAATGTGAGACCAATGAGGATGTCATCCCTAGAAGGATTAGAACTCCTTGCCTCATGTGAGAACTAAATACTTTAATGGAAATTACTACCAAAAGAGATCCTCCACAAAGAAGAAGGGAAAATCACGGCCTAAACTTCGTCAAGCGTGAAGGCGGGATTTGAGAGAGTAAATGCCACATGTGGACCGTCACGGTGTCTGGGATCCTTTCCACATTAGAATTTGGATTATGCCACAATAGTGGCCTATAAATTAGAAGAAACTCTTTTGCTTGTCATCATTATGACACTAAGTATAAAGGACATATTGTGGACTAGGATCGCAGACCGTGTCCCTCCTTGGCTTGATTCAATTATGAGAAATTGGCCAAGAGTGTCTTCCCCTGCGTGTCTTAGCTCTTATCAGTGGCTGGGACCTCGATTCCTTCACGATTAGGTCAAGTAGTGGGCGCCCTTACTCCAGCATTAATAGGAGTTGGACTCTTCATTTTTCCTAGCTCGTTTGTCGGCGTCCAGAACTGTGCTTGGATGTCTCCTTGCCTCTTTGTCTCGTGCCTCGTATTTCCATCACACCCATGAAGTTATCACACTCTTGGTAGTACTTCTCCGGCTAAGAAATTGTTGCACACAAAAAATTGATCACAAATTGCCATTCAACTGTGAAATTTATTGAATGAATTTTGGATGTTGTTGTATAGCATCTTTTCCCATCCTCAATACTATAGCAGCGGATGCGAAATTATCATCTAAGAGGGCCAACCAATACTAACATAAATTTTAATATGTTGAGTATTCATTAAATAATTAGCGAAATAACTTTATATCTGTAAAAGTTACACACTATTAAAACAAATTTTTATATATAATAGAATATTTTTTTAAAAAATAGAAACATGATATTTAACTAGTTATATAATTATATAAGTGGTATTAAATTAACTAAAAAAAGAACTTTATAGTTCACCAAATAAAATAAAATAAATAAAAATACTCTAATTACATATTTCAAAACTAAATAAAATTTTCTTAAAAAATTAATATTTCTTAAATTTTAAAGTATCATTGGGCACCTCCACGTATAGTATAGCAGCCAATGGCTAAGTATTGTGAAATAAAAGGTTTATTATTTATTTGTATAAATCTGATTTTAAAGTAACAGAAGAAAAAAAACACATATTCCAAAGTTTTCAATATAATTACAAAATAATAAAAT